>CM054161.1:10568725-10726225 GCA_028751875.1 Rapana venosa | reverse complement strand
CCCCCCCCCCCCCAAAAAAAAAAAAAAAAAAAGGCGGAACGGGTTTTTTAACGAAAAGTGGGGGGGCCCTGTGTGCAGAGGGCATCATGGAGGACATCAGCGAGGTGATCCCCCGCGAGTTCCTCAACTGCGGACTGTGCAACGAGGAGTTCCAGAACCCCAAACTCCTCCCCTGCCTCCACTCCTTCTGCCACCACTGCCTCTCCTCTTACATGCACACCGCCGCCCACCCACACCCTCCTCTCTCCCCCCCGCCCCCTCCTCCTCCTCCTCCTCCTCCCAGCAGCCTCATCACCAGCATCACCACCCCCGTCTCCAGCACACCTTCTCGTGCCCCGAGTGCGGAACCCAGATCGACGCGGAGGATCCGGAGGTTCTTCCCGACAACGTCCTGGCCCGTCGTCTCTCCTGTCCTTCCCTCACCACCACCCCCCGCGACCAGGCCCATTGCGCCCCTTGTGGCTTGCAGGGGAGGGGAGAGGTGAGGCGGTGGATTGCTTCTCTTTGTGTGTGTGTGTGTGTGTGAAGAAGGGGAGGGAGGGGGGTGGGGGTGGGGGTGAGGAGGGGTGGGGGTGAGGAGGGGGAGGGGGGTGTGGGGGGTGGGGGGGGGGGAGAGATACTTTATGCAGTTTTGTGTTTGTGTTATTTCCATTTTTGGAATCGTTAAAGTTTTTTGTTTATCTCTTAACTGAAATACTTTTGTTAGATTTTGTGTGTGTATATATATATTATATATATATATATATATATATAATATATACACACCACACAAAGTGAAAGTAGAATAAACAACATTTATAGATGTTCCCCAATATTTCGGCTTTCGCCTTCCTCGGGGGGAGGGGGGGGGGGGGAGAGGAGGGATGCTATTATGATGATGTAATAGAACGACGTCAATCTCAATTATACGTCATTGTGAAACTTTTTTATGACATTGTAAATTAAACATCCCGTCAACTTTTTTTTAACTTCTCCTCTTGCGAGGCATAACTCTTTCCAGCAAAACAACAGTACACATGGTAAATTCCACTGGCACAACCAGCAGCTCACAAAACACATCCCGTCAACTTTTTTAAAACTTCTCCTCTTGCGTGGCCACAACTCTTTCCAACAAAACAATAGTACGCACGCACTGGCACAATCAGAAACTGACAAAACACATCCCGTCAACTTTTTTAAACTTCTCCTCTTGCGTGGCATAACTCTTTCCAACAAAACAACAGTATGCACTGGCACAATCAGAAACTGACGAAACACATCCCGTCAACTTTTTTTAACTTCTCTTCTCGCGTGGCCATAACTCTTTCCAACAAACCAACAGTACGCACTGGCACAGAGACTCACAAAACACATCCCGTCAACTCTTTTTAACTTCTCTTCTTGCACGGCATAACAACTCTTTCCAACAAACCAACAGTACGCACTGGCACAGAGACTCACAAAACACATCCCGTCAACTCTTTTTAACTTCTCTTCTTGCACGGCATAACAACTCTTTCCAACAAACCAACAGTACGCACTGGCACAGAGACTCACAAAACACATCCCGTCAACTCTTTTTAACTTCTCTTCTTGCACGGCATAACAACTCTTTCCAACAAACCAACAGTACGCACTGGCACAGAGACTCACAAAACACATCCCGTCAACTCTTTTTAACTTCTCTTCTTGCACGGCATAACAACATTTCCAACAAACCAACAGTACGCACTGGCACAGAGACTCACAAAACACATCCCGTCAACTCTTTTTAACTTCTCTTCTTGCACGGCATAACAACTCTTTCCAACAAACCAACAGTACGCACTGGCACAGAGACTCACAAAACACATCCCGTCAACTCTTTTTAACTTCTCTTCTTGCACGGCATAATAACTCTTTCCAAACAAAACAACAGTACGCACGCACTGGCACAATCAGAAACTGACGAAACACATCCCATCAACTTTTTTTTAACTTCTCCTCTTGCACGACATAATAATTCTTTCCAACAAACCAACAGTACGCACTGGCAAAGAGACTCACGAAACTCATCCCATCAACTTTTTTTAACTTCTCCTCTTGCACGGCATAATAACTCTTTCCAACACAAACCAACAGTACGCACTGGCACTGGCACAATCAGAAACTCACGAAACGACGTCTCCCATCTTTCGCAGGTGACGGCAGTGGTCCACTGCGCCAACTGCGACGAATCCTTGTGCGACGACTGCGCCAACGCCCACGCCTCGCAGGTGGAGACCAGCAGCCACAAGGTGGAGCCACTGGCCCCGGGCCGGGTCAAACCCGACGGGGACGAGAGCAGGGCCGGGGTCGCCATCGCCAGAACGGACTCCACCGACACCACCGCCAACGCCACGCTGTCCAAATGCTGCGAGTGCTACGACACGTACGACATCGACAGCCTGTACTGCGTGGACTGCGAGCTGGCCCTGTGCGCCGACTGCAAGGATGCGCACGACGCAACGCACCGCTGCGCCGAACTGTCCGCCATCGCCGAGAACTTCACCGTCAAGATCCAAGAGCCCATCGAGGAGCTGAGGCGCGACTCGCAGACCCTGAGCCGCGTGCTGGCGAACCTGGATCGGGCCGAGCGCTACGCGGGGAAACTGCAGCGCGACGTGAGTCTCTTGCTTTTGGCGAGAGAAGAGAAGAGCAGTGGGGTTGTTGTTTTTTGTCTGAATCTAATAATAATGTATGGAATTTATATAGCGCTGAATCTGTTGTTTATCTGCTTATATGTTTTCAGTGGCGTTACTGTCCCGGTTTCAGATCTTAAAAAAAAAAATTTTTTTTTGTAACCTTGTACTGAAGTAACAAGGCATAATTTTGTCATCTTTTGCTTTAATACATGCACATTTACAAAACACCAAAGCCTTCATTCTGACCACCTGGTATGATACAGAACTTGTCAATTTCTCATTTTGTCACTTTCCGCAATCTGTCATTTCAATAGAATTGTTCTATTTTCAATATGGTTTTCTTGTATTGAATAGCCTTTTTTGTTGCAAACTGATAACAAGATAACAACTAAAAATCAACCTGTAGTGAAAAGCTACTCATTATGTGGTGGATTATCACAAATGTGTTTTAACATTTCATTTCACTTGGCCACAGTACCCAAAAAAAAAATTACAACACCCAAGATCTACCCATTTCTTTTCTCAATCTCCTTAACAACCTCCAGCAAAAAAGAACCAGCAAGCTCCAACAGTTATTCTATTCAAGTTACCAGCACGCCACATTCTTCTTACCGGAAGACCCAGCCATTCAGTTCCCGCTCTCCTCTTGTCAGGTGCAGACCAAAGTACGCAGACGGACGCGCATTCTGTGCGGACTGATCCGCGACTACGAGAACTTGCTGCTCCAGGAGATAGAGCGACGCCATCAGCAAAACGCGGAGGCCATCCAGCAGCGACGGCTGGCAGCGACGCAGCGCACCGCGTCCATTTCTGCTGTGACGGAACTGACGGACAAACTGCTGCAGTTTGGATCAGAGGTACTCGCTCTTTCTCTGTTTCTGGTCCGTCCACCTGGAATGACCTCCCTCTTTCACTTCGCCAAAAGCTTTCACATGATACCTTCACATCCAGCCTCAAAACACACTTATTTCCTACCTGACACTTTCCCCTCATATCTGTCTCTACTTTTCAACAGCATCCTTCATCTCCTAAGTGTGTGGTGTGTGTGTGTGTGTGTGTGTGCACGTACGCGTGCATAAATTTGAAATATGTTATTTATTATATTTGAGGAAAGTTGCATGCGCGTAAATGATTTGTGTTCAAGCGCTTCGATTTGTTTGTTTTACAAGATTCAGCGCTATATAAATTCCATATATTATCATTATTATTATTATTACTTTCTGGGTAGATTTCCTTTTTCTGGCAGACTTGCTTGTAACTTTTTACACTGGATTTTTTTTGGGGGTGGGGGTGGTAGCCTAGTGGTTAGAGTGTTGTGTTCATGATCGTACAGCCTGGGATCAAGCCACCAAGGAGGTGCCCGTTTTATGGGATTTTTTTTCCCCTGGAGTTAACATCAGTACTTACCCACTCTACTCCCTTTGTTTGAAAATGTACCATAGTCCAAGCAGAAATAATCCAGTTTAGGGACTGTGGTCGCAAGTCATCCCACTTGAGCTCCTCAAAAATTAGTACAATTCTATAAAGCAACTGTGCCAGGACCATGCAGGGAAGAAAGTGCCGCACGAGCCTGAGCTCTTAGATAATTATCATAACTCCACTCCCAGCACCTCCCTGCTATTCATACCGACAAAGTCAACAACAGGAGCACTTGGTCCCTAGACTCCAGTTGTGCTGGACATTTTCTTCTTCATCAGTGAACGCTCAGACAGCAACTATTGTTGTCTGTCACAAGTGTGAGCAAAAGTGTGTTGTGCTGCTGACATGTCAGGCCTGGTGCATCTAACTTTGGCGTGGCTGGACATTTCCTTCCTGACAATTCTGTATCAAAATCTGAACGTTAAATTTGTCCAAAAATATTTCAAAGAAATTCTTACAGAAAAAAAAATACTATAGATTGTTTTTAACTGTTCTGTTTCTGGTAACCTTACAAAATCAGTCAGAATTTCCCTGAAGTCGGAATGCATCTACCTAAATGATGGGGGGGGGGGTGGGGAAAAACAGTCGCACATGCATAAATCTCACCATTCATGAACCTCAGACTTCTAGCTAAGGAACAACAACAAAACTCGGAATTCATTTTTTTCAAAGATCAAAACAAACAAAACACTCTTTCGTCCACCACACTACAAACCAAACTTTCAAGTCATTTTACCCAATCCTCATCCAAACAAATCCTAAAACCCTCTCTGCCTTCCAGGAGGAAAAAGTGGCCTTGAGGCGCAAAGTGGGACGCCGCGTGCGCGAGCTGTGCGAAACCGACCTGCCCTCCGACCCCTTGGAGATGACCCACCTGCGCCTGCACGAACCCAGCGTCACCGTGGAGACCATCTGCGACCTGTTCGGGGAGCTGCGCACAGACATGGGTCACCCCGGCGTGCGCAGGCGCGTGCTGACCAGCTCCCAGAGTCTGGACTCGGCGCGCACGAGCGTCAGCGAGTCTGTCGTTGACGACAACGTCACCGAGCTGACCGAGCTGGAAGAGGAGGAGGAGGGCGAGGAGGGGGGCAACTCCGCAGACAACAGCATGCTGAGCAACAGCGACCGCAGCGAGACGTTCCAGGCTGAGCGACGCAGAGCTCACCAGAACACTGCCGGACCCCCTAGGCGAAGACATCACTCGGACAGTTCCAAGGACTCCTCCTCCTCCTCCCACGACGCTGGTCGGAGGACCGTCAACGGCTGGGAGCGAGGCTCGCCCTTGCTGGACACCAGCGCCGCCAGCGGGGAGGACAGGGGGGACCACTGCAACTCCTCCTTCCAGTCCAGCGGCTCGGCCCCGGACATCCCCACGCAGCTGCTGGACGCGCCGCTCAAGGAGGTGGCGCTGCCCGACGTCATCGCCGGGGACAGCATCAAAGGCGTGGGCGTCAACACGGGCGGGGACATCATCATCGCCACCATGGCCGCCCTCGGGGGCAGCAAGAGTGCCATCTACATCCTGGAGCAGCACGGCATCGTGCGGGGCCAGATCCCCGTCACGGGCAACTGGAGCGTGCACTGCGTGGCCGCCGACGGCCGCGTGGCCATGACCGTCCCGCGGGGCGACAACCGCTACAAGGTCAAGGTCATGTCCGAGGACCGCACGGGTGCGGTGCTGGCCGACGTCCACCTGGAGACCTTCGGCCTCAACTTCGCCACCGCCACCTCCCGAGGTCGCCTGCTGGTGGCATCCAACCGCTACGCCAAGCTCAGCAGCCTGGGCGGCAAGGCGGCCAAGTCTGGCGGGAACGTGGCCATCTACGACCAGGAGGGCCGGCTGGAGAGGCGGCTGACCAACGAGGACCTGTCTCCCGCAGGGGCCCAGCTGCTGGAGAAGCCCCACTGGCTGGCCGTGGATGCCAAGGACAACATCTTTGTGGCCGACCCGCCACCCACAGCGTCCTGGGCTTCACCTGGTCCGGGCAGCTCCTCTTCCAGCTGGGCAACGCCGACATGGAGGACCTGTACCAAGGGCCAGACACCATCTGCGTGGACCGCTCCGGCCACGTCATCGTCACCGACAAGAAGGAGGGCCGCATCGACGTCATCAACTACCAGGGCCAGCTGCTCAAGTGCCTGTACCCGTCCGACCCTGTCAAGTTTGTGTGCACCACGCCCAACAAGCTCTTGATGGTGCTGCCCGCCGAAGGCAACATCAAGTTCTACGAGTACCTGTGATGGACTGCGTAACTGGTAGCAGCAAGATTTCTGTGTGTGTAATCCTACAGGGAACAGTACAAGGAGAGAGAGACCAGAGATAGTTCTACGAGTACCTGTGATGGACTGCATAACTGGTAGCAGCAAGATTTTTGAGTATGTAATCCTACAGGGAACAGTACAAGGAGAGAGAGAGACCAAGAACCTGACAGAGATAGTTCGAGTACCTGTGATGGACTGCAGACTGGTGGCAGCAAGATTTCTGTGTATGTAATCCTTCAGGGAACAGTACAAGGAGAGAGAGAGACCAAGAACCTGACAGAGATAGTTCTACGAGTACCTGTGATGGACTGCAGACTGGTGGCAGCAGATTTCTGTGTGTGTAATCCTACAGGGAACAGTACAAGGAGAGAGAGAGACCTAGAACCTGACAGAGATAGTTCTACGAGTACCTGTGATGGACTGCGAAATGGTAGCAGCAAGATTTCTGTGTGTGTAATCCTACAGGGAACAGTACAAGGAGAGAGAGAGACCAAGAACCTGACAGAGAAAGTTCTACGAGTACCTGTGATGGACTGTGAAATGGTAGCAGCAAGATTTCTGTGTGTGGAATCCTACAGGGAACAGTACAAGGAGAGAGAGAGAGACCAAGAACCTGACAGAGATAGTTCTACGAGTACCTGTGATGGACTGCGAAATGGTAGCAGCAAGATTTCTGTGTGTGTAATCCTACAGGGAACAGTACAAGGAGAGAGAGAGAGACCAAGAACCTGACAGAGATAGTTCTACGAGTACCTGTGATGGACTGCAAAATGATAGCAGCAAGATTTCTGTGTATGTAATCCTACAGGGAACAGTACAAGGAGAGAGAGAGAGAGACCAAGAACCTGACAGAGATAGTTCTACGAGTACCTGTGATGGACTGCAAAATGGTAGCAGCAGCAGATTTCTGTGTATGGAATCCTACAGGGAACAGTACAAGGAGAGAGAGAGAGAGACCAAGAACCTGACAGAGATAGTTCTACGAGTACCTGTGATGGACTGCGAAATGGTAGCAGCAAGGTTTCTGTGTGTGTGATCCTACAGGGAACAGTACAAGGAGAGAGAGACCAAGAACCTGACAGAGATAGTTCTACGAGTACCTGTGATGGACTGCATAACTGGTAGCAGCAAGATTTCTGTGTATGGAATCCTACAGGGAACAGTACAAGGAGAGAGAGACCAAGAACCTGACAGAGAAAGTTCTACGAGTACCTGTGATGGACTGCGAAATGGTGGCAGCAAGATTTCTGTGTATGGAATCGTACAGGGAACAGTACAAGGAGAGAGAGAGAGACCAAGAACCTGACAGAGATAGTTCTACGAGTACCTGTGATGGACTGCATAACTGGTAGCAGCAAGATTTCTGTGTGTGTGTAATCCTACAGGGAACAGTACAAGGAGAGAGAGACTAAGAACCTGACAGAGAAAATGAGAGGAAGATTGCATCAGAGAAAGGACTGGCCTCGAGTGGAACGACTTGCTGTGGAAAGCTGAAAACCACGAGGAGAGGAGGAAGCTGGTTGCAAAATCTTCAAGTGGTGCCCCAATGGTCTACTAAACTATGGGACAGGTTAAGGTAGAGGAGTGAATCTTACACTGCAAGCACAGATATGATGCCTGGATGTATGTACGTCTGTGATATGGACTAGGGAAAGAAAAAAAATATATATATATCTACAGTGAAATTTACAGAGTATCTGTGGACTGGAGAATGGTACAGAGTGGATGATGATGAGATTATCTGTGTGTCTTTGACCCTTGACAGAAAACAATGTTCCATCTCAAAGAAGTATCAATATACTGAACAAGATCATATATATATATTGACAGGCGATGATATTTTCTGAATCAGGTAGTCTGGAACACTGAACACAAGGACTGTTTATTCTGTAGCAGAGCCTGTGACCCTAGACTAAGTCAGAACGTATCAATAAAGCTGGCCAGGAGACAAGATTTCAACAGAGAGAGAACTTATCTGACTACCTGTGATCATAAGACTGGAAAAAGATGCAGATAATAAATGGCGAACTTCTACTGGTATCTTGTGACTGCATAACAGCGAAGAAAGGAAAAGCTGGGATAGTAAGTACCGTCATGTCACAACATCGTCTGTCCCAACGCCTTCAAAAGACCGTCTTCAAGAGATCACAGAGCCATCACTTTTTTCCTTTCATTCCTCGGCTAGACTTCTGAGGTTCAACAATGGTGAGATTTGGGGTACGGAACCGTTTTTGCCCACAAGTAAGGTAGCCGCATTCCAACTTTGGGGAAAGCCAGAACAAAACGAAGAGGCAGACGAAAGCAAAAAGGGAACCCAAATAAAAAAATTAAAAAATTAAAATAAAAGCACTGCCATGGAGTGGTTGGCTAGGCCTGACCTTTTTCTGACCTCGCCAGCAGAAACTTGACATGGATATTGGAGAACTGTCAGACATCCAGTGGGGCCCCTAATTCCCCACATGTATGTCCATGGATTTGATCGACTGATAAAGAGTATGTGATACACGAACTACAGGAGAGCAGATATTGGAGAACTGTCAGACATCCAGTGGGGCCCCTAATTCCCTACATGTATGTCCATGGATTTGATCGACTGATAAAGAGTATGTGATACACGAACTACAGGAGAGCAGTCAAAATCCTGTCGCTACCTGTGACATGAGCTCGGTCAGGATTGAGAGTGTGTGTGTGTGTGCGTGTGTACTTTTGGTGAAGTCTGTGATAAAAGATTGAGACAGGAAGGACAACTCCTGTCAGTGTCTGTGACAAAGGGCAGGTCAGGGCGGTAAGGGGGAATGACTTGCAGACGATGGCTTTTTCTTTTTATTTATTTATTTATTTACTTACATGCATATCTCCAGCGTCTGTGATATGAGACAGGGATGGATCAGCAAGCAAAGGAAGGTACTGAAGCTGTGCTACAGACTCACGATGTAATCAAACTATTTCTGTGAAATGATTTTTTTTTTCTGATAAAAAAGTCCATATTGTGACTGACCTTCCTCCCCCACCCCCCCCCCCCCTCCTTAAGGCAAGTCTCCAGATGTTTCTAGTATAAACACATAATGAATTATACATGTTTGGACTGAAGACATGGCAAAATATTGTAGACCGTAATCTGATCACAAAATCAGACGGAACAGTGCTTTTTTCATTTACAAACTACTGAACAGTTCCTGAAATTAATGATAGAACATTACATATGCCGTCATCAGTGGTCTTACTGTGTTGTTGTTGCCTGCCATGAATTATCGTTGTGGTCACTGTCTATCTATGCCTAGATCTGCTGATGTAAAACAATGCTATGTTTCCACACTGTGTCTTCACTACTTTTGCTTTTATGACTTAATGAGTAAGAAGGAAAAAACGTGTATACACACACGATAATGTCAGAAGTCAAAAGATTAATGTACACACATAACTATGCATGCACTGAAACACAATGTTTGACACAAATGCGCATATGTACTTAACAGGTGCACATAAACACACACACACACGCACGCACACAAACACGCACACACACACACACACAATACCACACCACACACACACACACTACCACACACCACAACCACAACACACACACATGTGCACACTACCACACCACATACTACCACACCACACTACTACACCACACCACAACACACACACACACACTACCACACCACAACACACACACACACACACACACACACACACACTACCACACCACACACAATACCACACCACCACACACACACACACACACACACACACTACCACACCACACACACACCACACACACACACACTTACAGGATAACTTCAACAAGTAAACTTTGCTACTAACTGACTTCCACTACGCAAACGACAAGTCGGTATCTTGAGACCAAGAACCACAGGATTGTAACTTTTTTTTAAAAAACTGCCATGACATATCTTACTTCAACTTTTCATGAAGAATACTGGATGATGTAAGACACATTTGTGCATTTCAACACCGTCAATACGACTCTATATGCGTGTTTGTTGTTTGACCACAAATTCATAATTCATTCCGTGTTGTCGTAGTGCTGATTTTGTGAACCTTCTTTCATGTCATTGTTGCATAACGGACTCAAAGTTAATTCATTTGTTGTCTTTGAGAGGGACTGTGACAAGTTGTATGATTTTTGTCGTCTGTGAACGTGACTGTGATCTAGAAGATATGCTGTGATAAACTTTTTTCCGTTTGTTCGTTCTGAAGGGTGGGATGATAACACGTACATGAAAATGCATTCACACACAGTATAGTTTATCAGCTTAAGATATATCCTAATGCTCCACTTTCATTTACCGAAACTCAGGTTCTAAAAATTATCAAAACAACATTCACGCATATATACACATGCGTTACCCAGGCATGCAAACACGCACACACACTTGCTTGCATGCACACACAGATATGCACACACACATACCCACATATGCATGTGCATGCACTCACTCCCACACTCTCTCTCTCACACACACACACACAACTCATACACACACACAACACACACACACTCTCTCTCCTAACAAAATATCTTCACACACACACACACACTCTCTCTCTCTCCTAACAAAATATCTTCACCCCACCACACACACACACACACACACACACACACACACAACACTCCCTCCTCATAAAATCTCATCTTCAGCACTCATGCCACAACAACCTTTTGTCCAATCAAAGGAAATGTACGGCTTTCTTCAAACTGCTAAAAAAAAAACACCTTACATCGAAAGGGGGGTAACTGATTGTTGAGAAAAATAATACTCAAAAGTCGAAGAGAAAATGTTAGAATGCCAATACTGACAAATCCTAATCAAGAATCAAGGCCACCTCATGCAATTCTGCTTCTTCTTCATCAAATGCTCAGACAGAAACTACTGTTGTCTGTCATATGAGCGAAAATGTGTTGCACTGCCGTTACCACTAGACTGCCCCACCCCGGAAATTTTCCGGGACTAAATGTGCACCTTATACGCCTACAACCCAGAAAATTTCTGGGGTGTCGAAACGCAGTAAACAAGCCAGCTGCCTTGACTACAGTTAAAGGGAAAGAACTCCAAAATTAGTGGAGATCACTCTCCTGTTGCTTGGCAACATCCAGCTGCAAAAACCGTGGCAAAAACGATCATTTTTAGCTCGTATTTTGTGTTTTTATGCATGACTGCTTGGGCAGTTGTTGTTCAAAATGGCTGACACTTCTTGTTGAAGGCATCAAAAACTTTACACAGCTGAAAAAGGGGGAAATAAAACTTAAAATTTACCTGACAGTGATGAAAACGATCGTGAATGATTCAGGAGATCGTGCATTTTAAAAAAATGAATGAGATTTGGCCTGGACTTATGTTTGACATTACTGAGATGGGGGGGTACTCAGAATGACAGTAGTTACAAAAAAAGTGTATTTTTTGCCAATTTTTTACATTTTAAATACATTTTCGCAGTGAAATCACTGAAATATGAATTTGAGCTTGCCTCGAATCAATCTACGATATGTACATATATACTGTCATTGGGTAGATTATCAGGATTATTCAGGTAGTCATTTCTGAGTAAGACGGATATGAACATAGCAAGTGGTACATAAGAATTTCATTCCCTGGCATATAGGGCGCACTTGCACTGGGCAGTTAAGGGGTTAAGCGCCTGACAAGTCAGGCCCAGCGTGTCCAACCTTGGCGTGGGTCCTCGTGCATTTGATGAATCAAGGAGTTTTTATGTCTAGGTCTTCCCCTTGTGGGGATGACAGGGGCTCTTTCAGAAAAGACAGCAAGCATCCCCACTTTCTGGAAATTCTGTGCAAGAAATTTCCTCTTTTCTATCACTCCCTTTGTTTCTGCCTTTTCCCTTCTCTCTCTCTTCTCTCCCCTTCCTTCTCAGTAGGTAACACACACACACACTCTCTCGCCTCCCCACCCCCCTCTTTCTCATTAACACACACACCCACACACAATCTCTCTCTCTCTCTCTCTCTCTCTCTCTCTCTCTCTCTCCTCTCTCTTCTCTCTCGCTCTCTCTCTCTCTCTCAGTAACATACACACACACATGCACACCCTCTCTGCCTCTGCTTCTCTTTCCCTCCCTCTCTCTTAGTAACACACACACTATCTGACTCTATCTCTCTCACACACACACAAAAACTCTCTCTCTCTCCCCCTCTCTGTCTCTCTCAGTAACACACACACAACACAAACACACACACACACACACACACACACACACACATAATGTTCCATGTTCTGACGGTCAAAACCTTACAGCAAACAACATTAGTCTTGCAGCATTAACAATGTATATCCGAGCACTGATTCTAAGTAAACACGAGCCATCCAACATCAAACAGACAGGCTTATGACATTTACTAGGGACACAGTTTCACATGCTTTTAACTTAGCCCTTTCTCTGCCAAGGAATTAAGCTTAAACTTAAATCCTATTTACTTAGGCCCATCACTCCCCCTGGAGCATAGGCCGCTGACAACAGTCCGCCAGAGTCCTCTGTCCTGGGCTATTCTCTCCAGAAATCCTATTTGCCAGGGAGTTTTGTTTTCCCAAAAAAGCAGCTACATATTTTTTTTTTAAAATAGAGGGGATTCCTTGTGAAGAATGCAAGATTACTGGTTATCAATAGAATCTATAGACCTTCACCTACCCAAAAATATCCACAGTCTAAATATAAAACAAGAAACATTCTGGACTTCCCCATGATGAGTTTACAGGCCGGACATGGCAGCAAAGAGAACACATTATTGCTGACAACTTATCTCGTCAAGTAAGGCACGGAACAGGTTAATTAAACAATGACAAAATATCAACTCCCTATCTTTTACATATGTATGTTTCTAGTCTTGTGTTTTGCCTGTGATCAGAAAAATTTTTAGGGGATTTTTTGTGTGTATCTGATATGTTTTTATCATAAATATTAAATGTATACATACATGTTGTCTTTTTTTTGGAAATGGTGTGGTTCGCTTATGTGGAAAGCCTGCTTGAAGAAGTGTATGCCAGTATGTTTTTTCTGTGTGTGTTTGTGTGATTGTGTGTGTTGTTGTTGTCTTCGATTTTACATCTGTTCCCTCTCAGTGATATTAGATGATATTGTGTGTGTGTGTGTCTGTCCATGTGTTTGTGTGGAGCTTGCATGCGTGCTTGAGTGTGTGCGCTTCTGCAAGCATGTGTGTGTGTGTGTGTGTGTGTGTGTGTGTGTGTGTGTGTGTGTGTGTGTGTGTTGTGTGTGTGTGTGTGTGTGTGTGTGTGTGTGTGTGTGAGAGAGAGAGAGAGAACCTTGGAGCTCTAGCCCAGGAAAAAAAAAAAGACCCAACAAAAAAACAACAAGGAAAATATATTTTCTCTGAGGGATGAGTCAGTCTTTGACATGAATCAAGACAAAATCAGAAGACAAGAAATAGGGTGGATACTAATCAAGCCATCTTCTTAAAATGATCATATCTACAAGATTCAGCGCTATATAAATTCCATACATTATTATTATTATTATTATTATTTAAGAGGTCAAAATTTTTCCAAGTGGGTTAGAGTGCACCTGCACGAGCTAGCTATCTTACACATGCAGCATTCTGTATCTGCAGACGGACATAACTCAAGTTCTTTGAGACAAGAGAGTGAAAATGAACAAGCACAACCCCCCACCCAGCACCCCTTCACACACCCCCAACCCCCTCCACACAACCTCCTTCATTTAAAAAAAAATTCTTTGTGGAGACTAGAGTAATGAGGGTTACGCACAAACCACAGCATGTTCAATGCCCAGGATGTAAAGAATGCTGAATAAAGCGTGATGATGAGTCATGCATTATGACGGCATCCAAGCTTCGACGAAGCACTGGATTATAGATAAACATTACACACCACTTGAACATTGACACTTACACAACACCCACGCACGAACACATTCGTGCGCGCAACCACGTATGCGCATACACATGCACCACACAATAAAATGCAAGAGGGTTAAACAGACAACACACTCACGCTCACACCCACTCACTCACTCTCTCTCACGCACACACACACACACTCCCTACCCCCCATGCTCCACGCCCACACACTCTCACCCCACCCCCCCAACACCCAGTACATTCACAGCCTACCTTGAACAAAGCCTCCTCGGAGACGAAGGAGGCGAGTCCCCTGTCCACCAGCCGGTCGTTGATGCAGTAGTCTTCTTTTCCCGTCGTGTCCACCAACACCACCGACAGCACCAAATTCTGCATGA
Organism: Rapana venosa; assembly: GCA_028751875.1. Taxonomy (NCBI): domain Eukaryota; kingdom Metazoa; phylum Mollusca; class Gastropoda; order Neogastropoda; family Muricidae; genus Rapana; species Rapana venosa. The sequence continues at coordinate 10,711,646 of CM054161.1, read as the reverse complement.
TCACACGCGCGTGCACACACCATACACACACACGTTTTACAAGGAAAACTAAGGAAAGTAGTTCAGCAAGAAATCTGACTGCTTCTCTGGGCCAATCCAATCAGTTACATATGCATTTTAACTAACAACTTTCACCTACATGTATGTATGTTTGTCCGTCGTGTCCAATGATGACCTCCAAAACAGCAGAGGAGGCAGCTGCTGTTTTGGAAACTGGGCAGAAATTTGATTATAGTGGAGATGCCTTGCCCACAGTACATCCCCACTCTCTCGGCCAAGTGGGCATAAGGACAGTCAGCGTTGGAGATGTTCTCTGAAGGCCAACCAGCCCCCAGGGCTGCAGCACATAAGGACTGTGCAAGTCAAGCCTCCTAGTCAGAGAGTCGATCACTAAAGACTAAGCTGTAAAGTGGAATCCCATGAGTGGGAAAGCCACTGGTCATACAGCCTCTCACTTTGCTGTTGCCCCCAGCGTCAATGGTTTAATCAAGAACTGTGATAAAGCCACCTACATACATACAGAGATACATACATGCCAACACACAGGCACAGACACAAGTGCACACTTACAGTCATACATACAAACTCTCCCTATCCCTCTCTCTCTCTCACACACACAGACACACACACACCACCCACTCAACCATGCACTTACTCCACCCCCCACAACACACACACTTCCTACCCACCCACACACACAAATTCAAACCAACCAAGCCCGAATGCAGAACACTAGACATACATACAGCTAGGTTGCTAGCTGCCTTACCGTGATTTCACCCACCCACTCACACTACAATCTCTCTCTCTCACACACACACACACACACACACACACACACACACACACCCCACACCACACCAATTCAAGCCAACTAAGCCCTGCTTGCAAAGGCACACAGTTAGCTAGCTGCCTTACCGTAATTTCACCCACCCACACTACAGTCACACACCCACACCCACGTTCACCAACCCACACACACACTTATCCACCCACCCCACCCCCAACACACACCTACACAAGCACACACACACACAAATTCAAACCAACCAAGCCCTGCCTTCAGAAGACTAGACAGACATACACAGCTAGGTAGGCAAGTAGCTGGCTTATACAGCTAGGTAGGCAAGTAGCTGGCTTACATACAGCTTAAGTAACTGGCTTATACACAGCTAGGTAGGCAAGTAGCTGGCTTACATACAGCTAGGTAGGCAAGTAGCTGGCTTATATACAGCTAGGCAGGGTAAGTAGCTGGCTATGTACAGCTAGGTAGGCAAGTAGCTGGCTTATATACAGCTAGGTAGGCAAGTAGCTGGCTTATATACAGCTAGGTAGGTAAGTAGCTGGCTTATATACAGCTAGGTACGCAAGTAGCTGGCTTATATACAGCTAGGTAGGCAAGTAGCTGGCTTATATACAGCTAGGTACGCAAGTAGCTGGCTTATATACAGCTAGGCAGGTAAGTAGCTGGCTTATATACAGCTAGGTAAGTAGCTGGCTTATATACAGCTAGGTAGGCAAGTAGTAGCTGGCTTATATACAGCTAGGTAGGTAAGTAGCTGGCTTATATACAGCTAGGTAGGTAAGTAGCTGGCTTATATACAGCTAGGTAGGTAAGTAGCTGGCTTATATACAGCTAGGTAGGTAAGTAGCTGGCTTATATGCAGCTAGGTAGGTAGGTAAGTACCTGGCTTATATACAGCTAGGTAGGCAAGTAGCTGGCTTACATACAGCTAGGTAGGCAAGTAGCTGGCTTATATACAGCTAGGTAGGCAAGTAGCTGGCTTATATACAGCTAGGTAGGCAAGTAGCTGGCTTATATACAGCTAGGTAGGTAGGTAAGTAGCTGGCTTATATACAGCTAGGTAGGCAAGTAGCTGGCTTATATACAGCTAGGTAGGCAAGTAGCTGGCTTATATACAGCTAGGTAGGCAAGTAGCTGGCTTAGATACAGCTAGGTAGGCAAGTAGCTGGCTTAGATACAGCTAGGTAGGCAAGTAGCTGGCTTACATACAGCTAGGTAGCTGGCTTATATACAGCTAGGTAGCTGGCTTATATATAGCTAGGTAGCTGGCTTATATACAGCTAGGCAGGCAAGTAGCTGGCTTATATACAGCTAGGCAGGTAGGTAAGTAGCTGGCTTATATACAGCTAGGCAGGTAGGTAAGTAGCTGGCTTATATACAGCTAGGTAGGTAAGTAGCTGGCTTATATACAGCTAGGTAGGTAAGTAGCTGGCTTATATACAGCTAGGTAGGTAAGTAGCTGGCTTATATACAGCTAGGTAGGCAAGTAGCTGGCTTATATACAGCTAGGTAGGCAAGTCGCTGGCTTATATACAGCTAGGTAGGTAAGTCGCTGGCTTGTATACAGCTAGGCAGGCAAGTAGCTGGCTTGTATACAGCTAGGCAGGCAAGTAGCTGGCTTGTATACAGCTAGGTATGCAAGTCGCTGGCTTATATACAGCTAGGTAGGCAAGTCGCTGGCTTATATACAGCTAGGCAGGCAAGTCGCTGGCTTATATACAGCTAGGCAGGCAAGTAGCTGGCTTATATACAGCTAGGCAGGCAAGTAGCTGGCTTATATACAGCTAGGCAGGCAAGTAGCTGGCTTGTATACAGCTAGGTAGGCAAGTAGCTGGCTTGTATACAGCTAGGTAGGCAAGTAGCTGGCTTGTATACAGCTAGGTAGGCAAGTAGCTGGCTTATATACAGCTAGGTAGGCAAGTAGCTGGCTTGTATACAGCTAGGCAGGCAAGTAGCTGGCTTGTATACAGCTAGGTAGGCAAGTAGCTGGCTTATATACAGCTAGGTAGGCAAGTAGCTGGCTTATATACAGCTAGGTAGGCAAGTAGCTGGCTTATATACAGCTAGGTAGGTAAGTAGCTGGCTTATATACAGCTAGGTAGGCAAGAAGCTGGCTTATATACAGCTAGGTAGGCAAGTCGCTGGCTTATATACAGCTAGGTAGGTAAGTAGCTGGCTTATATACAGCTAGGCAGGCAAGTAGCTGGCTTGTATACAGCTAGGCAGGCAAGTAGCTGGCTTATATACAGCTAGGTAGGCAAGTCGCTGGCTTATATACAGCTAGGTAGGCAAGTAGCTGGCTTATATACAGCTAGGCAGGCAAGTAGCTGGCTTATATACATACAGCTAGGTAGGCAAGTAGCTGGCTTATATACAGCTAGGAAGGCAAGTAGCTGGCTTGTATACAGCTAGGTAGGCAAGTAGCTGGCTTACCGAAACTTCAGAGATCATGGCGACCAAAGGACGCTGCAACACCATGGCCAACAGTTCATCTTTGGCCCTTTTGCTGAAATTCTGCACACACACTCACACACACACACACACCCACACACACCATTTAATAAAATCTCACAGATGGCATACAAACATTCACACGCGCACTCACACACTACATACACACACTCTCACACACACACACACGAGACGGGATAGCCTAGTGGTTAGAACATTGCGCACGCGAACTGACAACCCGGGTTCGATTCCCGTTCAAGGGGGATTTTTTCCCCTGGAGTTAACATAAGTGCAGGCTCCACTCTCCCCAAAAGTCCTTCGGATGAGACTATAAACCGAGGCCCTGAGTGCGAACGCAAGCAGAACATCTTGCGCATACGTAAAATCCTGTTCTGCTTTTCGTTAGAGTAGGCCATTGTGTGCCGGCGGGAACAGATGAAAGAATTTACAAAAACCGCATACACACGGGGACTGGATGTAAAAAAGCACATAAGTCCTTATTCCATTATCCTCGATATAAAATAATAAATAAAATAAATAAATAAACACACACACACACACCATTTAATAAAATCTCACAGATGGCATAAAAACAAACATGCACACGCGCACACACACACTCACACACTACACATGTGTGTGTGTGTGTGTGTGCATTTACGCATGTGTGTGAGTATGTGTGTGCGCGAGGGAGAGAGAGAGAGGGAGAGAGAGAGTGCACATTAGACTGGTCTTTACATGCAACCTTGAAATTGTTGACAAATTAATGTGAAGTGTTTTGCTTTAGTTTGTTTTGCTTCAAGATGTTCTGAATCTCATGTCATGGGCATATGGCCTGGTACATTAAATGTTCCGAGTACACACACGCACATGGAGGATGGGAGAGCCTAATGGTTAGAGTTCTGCACATTTTGCTTGTGCTCTGCTGAACCTGGTTCAAATCCCGTTCAAGGGGATTTTCCCCCCTGGAGTTAACATCAGAACTGACTCCACTACCCCCAAAAGTCCTTCAGATGAGACTTTATACCGAGGTCCAGTGTGTGAACACACAGAGAACATCTTGCGCACATGTTAAAACCAGTTCCACTTTTTGGAGGAGTAGGCCATTTTGTGCCTGTGGGAACAGATGACAAAATCTACAAAACCGCATACACAAGGGGACTGAATGTAAAAAGGTAGATGAGTGCTTCTTTCATTATCCTTAAAATAAAATAATTAAATATTTTTAAAAAGATTTAAAAAATAAACACACACACACATATGAACCTCTAAATCAGTTCTCAACACTCTGATACTCCCTCAGTGATAATACACATGGTTGTTTAGATTTTTGTTTGTTTAAAACTGAACTACAGTTTCAAACTGAATTGGCTTCCTTCATGGATGATTAAAAACAGTCACATACACAAAATCTCACCATCGGCGAACCTCAGAGCTCTACCTGAGGAAACACACACAAAAAAACAAAAAACAAAAGAAAACTGAATACGACATAACCCGAATTTCACATGAAAGGTAGGTGAGAACCCCAACAGCCCAGGTCTCAGTAACTGCCGTTCCTTTATCTTTTTTCTTTGGAGGTCAGGGTGTTTCTTTTATTTTCCTCAGTTACTAAAGAGTCTCAGATAAATCCAGCTTATGAAACTAGAATTTTCATACCTTACTCAGTGCTGTCAGCTCCATTTTCTTGCAATCCAGATAGGTAAGGTAAAGGTAAAGGAGTCCCATAACCTATAAGGTCGTAGGGGAGCGAGGCGTCAGAGACCTCACTTCTCTAGGGCCAGCATATTGAGGACGGCGCCCATCTCCTCTCCCTCGCTGCTTTACCTTCCCTGACACTAAAGAGGGCAGGTACCCATTTACGGCTGGGTGAACTGGGGGAGCTGTACTGAAGCCAAGGCACGCAAACGGTCACCCATCCAACTGGTAACCACACTCAACGCTGCTTAACTTGGCTGGGTGAAAGCGAGTGCTCTGACCACTGAGCTATCCCCTCCCCAGATACAAAATACAAAAAAGAAAAAAGAAACAAACAAAAACAACAAAACTCTACAATGTTATCAGTGCCTGGATTTTTTTTTCTTTTATTCAAGAGGTTAATATGACTACAATGAACCAAACCGATCATGCGCATTGATTCTACATACACAACAAAGCACTATTTTTTTTCTTCTTTATAACTATTATTTCTAAATTTTCCGATGACAGTGAGAACCTCGGCCAACAGATACCTCCATCCACCTTTCTATTTTAATTTTTCAATAAAAGTGAGAACCTCACAGTTCAGAGACATGGGTTTTCACAAAAACCGTCAAACATTTGTTGAAGAGCTGTGAAAACCGAATGCTACGCTACATGACAAAGATCAAATGGGAAGACAGGATCACGAATGAAGAACTACGGAGAATGTGCAAAGTTGATGATCTGAAGTCTGTAGCTAGTACCAATAGACTGCGCTGGTTTGGGCACGTTCAACGGAAAGCAGACCACCAACATCATAAAAAGAGCAATGAACTTCGTAGTGGATGGAAAGAGACCAAAGGGAAAACCTAGCAAGACCTGGGCTGCCTGTATTGCAGATGATCTTAGAGAAAGGGGCATAAATAAGGAGGAAGCTCAAAACAGAGAGAGATGGAGAAGGCTCATCAATGTCAAACCTCCCCTGGGAGAAACATGACAAAAAAGGAAGAAGAAGAAGAAAAGTGCGAACCTCAGCCACTTTCCACCCACCTTCTGTCCATTGGGCGGCAGCAGGAACGCCAGCTTGGCCTGTATGGCCTGCACTGGTAAAGACAGGAACTTCTCTCTGCACAGAGGGACGGGATAGCCTAGTGGTTAGACCATTGCTCACTCGCAATATGACGACCCGGGTTCGATTCCCGTTCAAGGGGATATTTTTTCCCTGGAGTTAACATCAGTGCAGATTCCACTGTCCCCAAAAGTCCTTCAGATGAGACTATAAACCGAGGCCCCGTGTGCGAACGCACGCAGAACATCTTGCGCACACGTTAAAATCCTGTTCCGCTTTTCGTAAGAGTAGGCTATTGTGTGCCGGTGAGAACAGATAATTTACAAAACCACATACACACGGGGACTGGATGTAAAAAAGCACAAAAGTGCTTATTCCATTATCCTCAATATAAAATAAAAATCTTAATCCAGCCAATATTAGTATTTATTTATCAACACTGTTCACATTCTCAGCATATCCCGACGATTCTAAAACAGTGTGGCTGAATTGGATTCCAACACTGCCCACAACACACACAAAAAATCACGTGTGGCGCTGCTCTTGTGGCGACGCACTCTCCCCAGAGAGATCAACCTGAATTTCACACAGATAAATCTACTGTGACTTAAAAGTGGTATACATACAATACATCACAGATAGTAAAATTATGAGAAAAACCAACGCAAAGAAAAACTTTTTTTACCAAATGTTTTGGTCACATCTACTTCTTAATATCTGACAGATTTCTCCCTCTCCTGCCTACTCCCCCATCTCACTTCAATCAACAACTTTGTTAAAGACCATTACAGCCATCGTATCACAACCAAAATGTTTTTCTTCCTCTCTCTCAGGCACACAACACAGGTATCCAGCAGGATGTTACAAATCAGGATCTTTATGGAATTCGAGGCTAATGTTTCTACCTAACGTCATCAGTCTTAGCAAATATTTCTTCTTTGTTGAACGCTCAGACAGTAACAATGGTTGTCTGTCATCTAACAATGGTTGTCTGTCATATGAGTGAAAATGTTTGGCACTGCTGTTAAGCGCTTGTGGACAAAAAACAGGAACAGTCTTAGGTTCAATTCCACCCCAACACACACACACACACACACACTCTCTCAATTTCTTCTACGCCAACCATGTATTATGGCCTAAGGCTGAGATACATTAAATTTCTGAGTTCTGAGTTCTGTCTCTCTCTGTCCCTCTCTCTCTCTCTCTTGTATATCCCTAAGGGCGGGGACTGGATGTAAAAAAGCACATGGGTGCTTATTCACTATCCTCGAAATGAAAGAATTTGTCATTGTCATTGTCACAAGTCAGGCCCAGTGCATCCGACTTTTGATGTGGGAGAGAACTGTTATCTTTTAAGCGTTTCTGGCAAAAAAAGGGCAGGACAATTGACCAAGAAGGCAGAAAATAAACAAGAAGGAGTTGACAAGAAGGAACAAGACAGCAACAAAGAGCGGGTTAGAAAATTGGGAATTCCTTGCACAGAATTTCCAGAAGGTGGGGATGCTATTTATACTGACAGGCCCCTGGCATCCCCACAGAGGGAAGAAAACAAATGTTTGAGGACAGAATGTTTATCGCAGACCACACAATAAGGGATACTTTCAAATTTACACCAAAACAGACGTGTATAAGGTAGGAGTGACCACATGAAATGGTCCCTACTTTCCGTAATATGTCAACCTCCCCCAAAAAATAACCCACCAATAACAACAACAACAAACTTACGCCAAAAAGCAGATGGTGGCAGGATCCACAGGACTGCTGTTTCCATAATCAACGTAGTACACCTGAAACATGTCAAACGGCACAACAATAGGTAATCCCCTGGCATATGAAAAACACGAGTCTGGACTTGAACCTGTTCATGACAAGCCGCCACCTCAACATCCCCCTTTTACGATACACGGTTCCCACTTTCTTCCCTAGGACTATTACCCACTGTTTCTCATGTTTCCTCTTCTTCATTTTCAAAATATGGTTGTTTTTGTTTGTTTGTTGTTGTTTTGTTTGTTTGTTATTGTTTGGGGTTTGTTTGTGGGTTTGTTTGGTTGTTGTTGGGGTTTTTTTGGGGGGTATACATTCATCTTTGTGTCCCCCCCAAAAAAAATATATCAATCAACCACATAACATTTTTTTTTTAAACAAAAATAAAACCTAAACCTGCAAAAATCGGTGTCACAGCACTGACCGAATTTTCACCCAAAAAAAATTATAAAATGCCATCAGGTGCAGTTCACATGCCACAGCTCCTCCTGGGCAACCGAAAGAATTCTTTTTCTTTTTTTTTTCTTTTCCGTCCTTGGCTAGAGCTCCTGGGTTCACCGATGGCGAGATGTGACCGTTTTTGCCCTCCACGAATGAAGTTGCAATTCACCCTCAGGGATGTATGCTGAGTATGTTTGTGCTTCTGTAACCCACCTAACAATGACATGAATGACGATGGGATCTTTAACGTGCATATGTCATCTTCTGCTGGTGTATACACAGGAAGGGAATCAAGGCACGGGCAGGTCTGTACTTTGAAGTAGGCCTAGGAGATGGTAAAAATCCCCACCCTTAATTCACCAGGCGCTGCTGCCCAGATTCGAACCCTTGACTTCATGGACTCACAGGATTAGAGTCAAACGGTCTTAACCACTCGGCTGTAGCGTCCGTCGTATTAGCATTCTTAAGCATCATCGAAAGCTGTATATCAGCTTTGAAAAAGGAGAACAATTAAAATAAGATAAAATGCAACTTTTTTTTTTCTTTCATGCACATCATTTCAGTCACGCTGAAGACCAGTGAACGATGTGTTGTATATTAATGAAAGGTTTATTTCGTTTGTGTCAAATAAGTCCTTGTGACTTTTAGGGCAATAATTTCTCATTCTGATTCATTTTATTTATTTATTTATTTTATTTATTTCTTCTTTTATATCGAGGATAATTCAGCTTCTACTTGACAGCTGAAAGGAATAAGTTGGTTTTTTAAAAATGTTTTTGTTAAAGTCTCACCATGACTTTGCCGTCAGAGGCTCCGGTGACGATGCCGCGATGCCAGTTACTGTCCTCGTACAGCGCCGCGCACACCTGCCCGTGCATCATCATGCTGGGCGGCATGCGGTACTTTCCTGCGTTCTCCGAGTACTCCTTCCTGCACACACACATGCGCAGACACATGCGCGTGCGCAGACACATGACACACACACATGCGCGTGCACGCAGGCATACAACACACACACATGCCAAACACACACATATACACGTACACACACACACACACAGACACACACAGACACACACACATGCCAAACACACACATACACACAGACACATACACACAGACACATACAGACACACAGACACACACACACAGACACACACACACACAGACACACACACACACACACACACACACAGACACACACACATGCACGCATACAACACACACACACACAGACACATGCCACACACACACATACACACATGCCACACACACACATGCCAAACACACACATACACACAGATATACACACAGACACACACACACAGACACACACACACATTACTGTCAATTTTTGCGTGGCTCCTGATATTTCTTCGCATTCACGGAACATTCTTTCTTTCATAATGAATGGAATTTATATATAGCACTATATCTTGCAAAAACAAATCAAAGCGCTTGCATACAACACACCCATACACGTACAACCAATACCAATTAACAGAGTTCACAAATTCAAATGCACACACACACGTGCATGCGCGCACACACACACACAGGTTATACACTTTGGCAGGGTGGTGGGCATTTCGGCTGTTGAAGGCAGGGACAAATTTGAGATGAAACAGGAGGGGAAAATCTGAGGTTTTGGAATAAATATGTCTTGAGGCTGGATTTAAAAGTGTCATAAGTAGGCTTTTGGCGAAGGGAGAGAGGGAGGTCATTCCAGATCACTGGACCAGAAACAGAGAAAGAGCGACGGCCAACAGACCAACACGCTCATCACAGTCAATTTTTATCATTACGGTATAAAAGAGCTGTCCCTGTTCTCAGAACATCCTACCCTGGACTGTCACACACATTTCAGTCCTGTTTTGCCTGGCACGTGATGCTTGCTTGTATTTACAAAATATCCTACCCTGGACACACACACACACACTACAATCCATTTCTGCTTGGTACGTACAGGATATTTCCCTGCATTCACAGAACACTCTTAAGACATAAAACGAACAATTATCCCTCACCTCTTTGCCCGCATCCCCTACCCCCTTCCCCAAACCTAAATACGTAATTATAATATATATGCATCCACACACGCATGCATACATACTTACAAACATTCAAACAAACAGACAGAATCACAGACAGAAAGACATCCATACAAGCATTCATGCACGCAAGCATACACATTTTTTTTTTTTTTTTTTTTTTTTTGGGAGGGTGGTCATCCACTCACTCAAGGTCATCCATGAGGTCATCGAGGCGGCTGATGTAGCTGCGGTTCTGCACCCAGAAGTAGTTAGGGCTGACGACGCTCGACACATGCACCTCGACCTTTTGACCTTTCTCGATGCCGTCCATGGCTGCGGGAGGGAAGCAGCGCCCGCGACCCACCACTCCCTGTGGCGCGTTCTGCTGGCTAAGAGTCACACCCTGAAACAACAGTCACCACCGATTAAAAACACTTTTCACACCAGGAAGGAAGGTGGCAGGATGGTCAAGACGTTTGCCTGCCAACAAGTAAACCGTGAGGTTATGGGTTCGATTCCCAGCCTCGCCCTTTCTTCCCAGTTTGACCAAAAAAATCGAACTGAATGTCAAAGTCCTTCCGATGAGACTATAAACCGAGGCCCCGAGTGCGAACGCATGCAGAACATCTTGCGCACACGTTAAATCCTGTTCCGCTGTTCGAAAGAGGCCATTGTGTGCCGGTGGGAACAGATGACAAAATTTTAAAAACAGCATACACACGCATTAAAAAAAAAAGTCTGAGCGCTTTGATTTGTTGCTTTACAAGATTCAGCGCTACATAAATTCCATACATTATTATTACCATCTATGAACAGCACCAAAAAAAAAAAAAAAAAAAGGATATTTGTATTGAAACTGACATCTTTTGCAGCGGCAGCTTAAGCATTGCTGAAAAACCAGCCGCCATGGCGCAGTGGTTAGCGCCTTGGGTTACGGACTGGAAGGTCGCGGGTTCGAATCCCATAAGAGTCATAGGGATTTTTCGGACTCCGGTCGGCTCCTACCTAGAGTGAGTGTGCTGTGGGCTCAGTGGGAAGACTGGAACCACACAGTCAAGCTTCATCCACTTAACGGATGCGAGTTTGAGAGTGTTGCTCAAATTACCTGACCAACACTGCAGGTGTCTGTATCTCTCGGGCCCGGTTGACGCCGGGATATATTATGATAGTAAGTGTAGAGTACAACCCTGTCAAGTAGTCTCAAAGCATATGCACTTCCACAGCAGCATAATTACGTCATCCTCATTGTCATTGATCATCATGCAATTAAAAAAATTGCCTCTGATTCGGTGGTCCCAGTTTCTCTGGTCTCATGGTGACCTCAGATTCGGTTTGCCCATACATTTCTGTGCCTGTGGTGAGTTTGTGTCAAAGCCTTTGGGGTTGGAAGTTCGCGGGGAGCGGTCGTTGGAGGGACGTTGTGGTGGTTGCCACCTCGGGTGGGCAACTCACTCAGTCTGGCTCCGCGACTGAGCAAATACTGTCGTTAGTAGGGGGCTTAGTAGGTGGTGTCCTGCGTATGTTAGCTCAGAACAGGCACCACTGAACACCGCCAAAGTGACCCAGCAGCAGTGCAGGGCCCCTCTGGCTGGTGACCCTGTGGCGGCCTGATGGTGATGGGCTCCCTGTGGACCTCCGACTCTGAGGATGAGACATAACAAATCTGGGTATGGTTGTGGCGGGGAGATTGGAATGAGCGACGTGGGAAAAGCAGGACGGGGGACGTCACAGAAGATGAGGCAGCAAAAAAAAAAAAAAAAAAAAAGCATTGCTGAAAAGGAATTTGGACTTTTCTTAAAGTTCCTCAGCTAGATCTCCGAAGTTAAACAATGATGAGATTTTTGCATACACCACCATCCCCCCCCCCCCCACACCACCACCATTTAGGTAGCCGCATTCCGACTTTGGGGATGATGTCTGCATGTGTGCGTTCAGGTTTTTTATCATCTGTTCCTACCAGCACACAAAGGCCTACTCTTCCAAGAAGCAGAACGGGTTTTTAATGTGTGCGCAAGATGTTCTGTCTGCGTTTGCACACAGGGCCTCGGTTTTATAGTCTCATCCGAAGGACTGACATTCGGTTTAATTTTTTCGTCAAACTGGGAGGAAAGGGCGAGGCTGGCTATCGAACCCGGAACCTCACGGTTTACTTGCTGGCAGGCAAACGTCTTTTAAACCATCCTGCCACCCTCTTTCTTACTGACTAAATGAATGCTTTTGTTTGCCAAGATTTTGGTTCAGTTATATGCTAGAAATCGTACCAGATTTCAAAACGAATGCTATGTATCAGTTACAGCCTATTCACGGAGTTTTTCCATAACCACTTAAACCCGTTACACGATTCTCTTTTCCTGAAGTGAAATAGATAAAGCGTCATTTTCTAAATCTTTAAATTTTCACAGAATAAATCTTTCTTCCAAGAACAATACGCAAATCATGACAGCTGCTTGCAAAAACTGAATTTTCACTTTATGTTTAACAACATGTTCTTTCTTTCTGTCCTTTCTTATTTAACGGGGCCCTCTTTACATAACAGGAGGCACCCTGGTCGAGTGGTTTAGGCGGTCAACTCCTGATCCAGAGGTCGTGGGTTCGATCCCCGCTCGGCTCGGTGTTGTGTCCTTGGGAAAGACACTTTACTCCTATTTCCCTCACTCTACCCAGGTGTACAAGTGGGTACCAGCTCTGCTGGGGAAGTATCTGGCGACAGACTAGCGTCCTGTCACAGGGGTGGTGAAAAACCATCAGTTCGCTTAACGCTACAGAAACCGGGATATGGGCCTTCTGGCTCGAAAGAACATACTACTTTCTTTACATAACAGCACTTTACGGCCCACAAACTACAGACCTAGTCCTTGTTTACATATGAATATTTTACAATCACTTAAATATGAGATCCACGTCAAAAATTCACGATAACAAACATTTCCATTGCATTATTTCTGTACATAACCTACTAAAAGAATTCCACTTTTTTCCCTGGAACCATTTTTTAAATTTTTTACATACAATCAGCTAGATCTGAAATCCGTGTAAAAATTCTCTGTAACAAACATTTCCATTGTGTTATTTCTGTTTATAACACTGGGGGAAAAAATTACACTTTTTGCCCTAAAACAATATTTTTAAAAGGAAAAAATGGGACACTCACATAATTGGGGTGAGGTTTGTAGGCCTCTTTCAGGAGATCGAAGCGTCGGATCCCGGAGAAACTGGCACTGACCAGGCGAGTCGATTCTGGGGACAAACGATCTACATACACAACACCTGTAAAAATCTGACGATACATCTAGATACACCACCTGTAAAAATCTGACGATATATACACCACCTCACAACAACAACAAAAATGTCTGCTTCTTGCAAGTTCCATTAGCACCCATACCTCTAACACTATGTTATTTGGGAACAAATGACAAATTCTGTGAATACCCATAGCCCCTACACTATTTTATTTAGGAACAAATGACAAACTGCATGAACACCCACACCCCCTACACTATTTTGGAACAAATGACAAACTGCATGAACACCCACACCCCCTACACTATAATATTTTGGAACAAGTCCAAAAGTGGTCAGTTCCTGCTATAATCAGCACAGCTGGCCCAATGGAATGGATAGCAGCTGAGAGCAGCTGAAAGTGGGGGGAAACTGACAGCTGTGATCCCCCCCCCCCCCCCCCCCCAAAAAAAAAAGGTGAATAAAAGAGAGAGAGAGAGAGAGAGAGAGAGAGAGAGAGAGAGAGAGGAGAGAGAGAGAGAGAGAGAGAGAGAGAGAGAGAGAGCAGCAAGTACCTTGACCATCATACTGGATGATGAGGACGTCTTCTTCAGCGAGGAAGGCCAGCAGGCTGAACATGTCCTCCTGTCCTAGAGCCTGGGGATCCAACTTGTAGCCTGTCATCTCCTGCACACACACACACATCATCATCACCATCATCATCATCATCATCAGACCCGTGACTTTGGCGGTCGTGGGGGAGACACGAAAGACGATGCCGTGGTAAGTCTCCTCCATCCATCTCGGTCCTCGGCTCTGCGCAGTAGTGCCGAGTCATTCATCCTGGTCCATTCTCCGATGTTGTCCATCCATGACTTGTTCTGTCTTCCCCTCTTTCTGCCACCTTCGAGTGTTCCCTGCAGTACTGTTTTTGGCAGAGTGTTGTGGCGGGTGACGTGGCCGAACCATGTCAGCTTTTTCTTCTTGACGATGGTGAGAAGGGGTTCCTGTGGACCTGCCAGCCGTGTTATTTGGCTCTTGACAAATTCGTTGGTCTTTCGTTCTCTCCAGGATATGCCCAGCAGTTTTCTATGGCATTTTGTTTCAAATGACTGGATTCGCTTTGCTGTTTCAGCAGTCAATGTCCAGGTTTCACTTCCGTACAGCAGGATAGTCTGAATTAGGGCTTTGTAGAGCTTTAGTTTGATTGGGAAACTGATCTCTTTACTTTTCCATATGGTGGTGAGCTTTGTCATGGAAGATGTTGCCATGGCTAGTCTGACTTTGATTTCTGTCATCGATCGCCCGTCCTTTGTGAGTGTAGCGCCAAGGTATTTAAAAGCGTCTACCTCCTCCAGTTGTTGGCCGTTCATGTAAATTTTAGCAGTGGCGTTGCTCGTGCTGTTCACAAGTACTTTACTTTTCTCCGAGCTCACCTCCATCCCATATGCTCCAGCTCTGTTCTCAAGTCTGGTCGTAAGATCTTGCAGCTCTGTGTTACTTCCGCCCATCAGACCCACACATACCTACATACACATATATCATCATCATCATCAACCATTACACCCAGTCATGTGTAGGGCAGCAACAAAGCGCTTCCACTCCTGCCTATCCTGGGCCAACCTAGTCACTGATCCCCAAGAGTGCTGCATGGCCTTCATCTCACTTTCTACAGTCCTCCTCCACGCTGCTTTTGGTCTTCCTTTCTTTCTCCTTCCTTCTGGGGTCCAGTGCAATGCTGTTCTTGTGATTGACTGTGGGTCTCTTCGGAGGATGTGCCCAATCCACTTCCACTGTCGTCTGGTGATGATGGTTCCCATGTCTTCCTGCCTGCATCTCTGTAGTAGGTCTATACATATATATAATAATAATAATAATAATAATGTATGGAATTTATATAGCGCTGAATCTTGTAAAGCAACAAATCAAAGCGCTCAGATTTGAATTCAGGCTGCTCTCCCCGGGGAGAGCGGGAGAACGCGTCGCCACTTAGCGCTGCGCCACCCTTTCACCTTTTTTTTTTTTTTTTTTTTTTCTGCAGCTGTATTTGTTTCCCTATCAGAGTGGCTTTTTTCTAAGAATTTTGCCAGGGACAACTCTCTTGTTGCCGTGGGTTTTTTTACGTGCGCTAAATAATTACGTGTAACACACGGGACCTCGGTTTATCGTCTCATCCGAAAGACTAGCGCCCAGACCACCACTCATGGTCTAATGGATGGGGGAAAAATTTCCGGTCCAAACGGGGTACGAACCGCCGCACACTTCAGACCCGGACTTTTCGCTTTCTAGACAGGCGCGTTACCTCTAGACCACCGATCCACCATATATATATATATATATATATATATATATATACATAAACACACACAGAGATACAGACACAGACATGCATACATACATACATAGGCACACAAACATAAACACACACACACAAATACAGATACACACACAAACATACATACATACATAGGCACACACACATAACATAAACACACACACACACACATACAGATACACACACATAGATAGGCACACACACACACAAATACATACACACACACTCACACACAGGCACACACAAAATCATAAACATTTGAACTTGTCAGCTTTCTCTAAAGCCATTCTTATTATCAATCACACTTTGAAGAGTAATTTAAAACTTTAACCCCCCCCCCCCAAAAAAAAAACCAAAAAACCAACCAACCCAACAACAAAGAACCCCAAACACACAACCAACAAAAACAAAAACTTTTTAAAAAAGGCAGCTAAGCTCTGACCTGATAGACTTTGGGAAAGTGGAGCAGGGTGACACCATCTCCGTGATGCTGCAGAACTTGTCGCACACTCTCCTTGAAGTCCGCCAATGACTTGAACGGCACTTTGCTGCTATCCACTCGCAACTTCTGGGCACCCACATTCGTCTGCCGAATGCCCTGACCCAGGTTCTGCTGGTTCCTGTTCGCGGGCTCTGAAAAACAGGAATGACATCAACATACATCTGCTCTTTTGCTTTCAGGCAAAACACACACACAACACACACACACACACACACACACACACACAGACACACACACACAGACACACACACACACGCATGGAAGGGTAGGCCATTGTGTGCCGGAGGGAACGGATGGAAAAATGTACATAACCGCATACACACGGGGACTGGATGTAAAAAAAGCACATGAATGCTTATTCCATTATTCTCAAAATAAACAAATAAATAAATCAAAGAATAAATAAACACACACACACACATCCAGATGGACACAATAGCTGAGCTGACAAAGCAACTGGCTTCTAATCATAAAGGTTATGTGGGAAAAAAAGTCATCAGCTTGAATCTCCACAGGAGCTGGTCATTTATTTTTCGTTCCTCGGCTAGAGCTCCGAGATTCACCAATGATTGAGATTGTTGCGTATGCGACCATTTTGAACTGGTAACAACACAGTTTTTTTTTTATCATCTCCCATGTTAACTCAAGAATGCACTTTGCGTGCCTCACTGCCTATCCCATAGTCTAGTACACTGTTGGGGCAGCTCTGAAGATTTTGCAACCAGCTTCCTCTAATCCTTGCGGTTTAATTAAGCTATCCACAGAATGCACTTTGGAAATCCCTTATTAATCTGTGTCAGTTTTCAGTGGGTTGTGGAAAAAAAAAAATCTTCAGCATGCGCCCAAGGCTTCACTTGCATGTGAGGTTATGTGGCCAGAGAAACATCTTCCAAACTTGTGGATTTATATGCCCCTGTGGTTTAGCATGTTTGACGTGTTCTGTAAGAAACGGTGCCCCTTTGGGAAAACAGGGAAACTGATGTAAAACTGCAAAATTTAAAATACTTCTCTTCTTTATTCTGTTAACTTACAGTTTAGCTCTGACAGCTTATTCTGTTAGCTTACAGTTCAGCTGACAGCTTATTCTGTTAGCTTACAGTTTAGCTCTGACATCTCATTCTGTTAGCTTACAGTTCAACTGACATCTTATTCTGTTAGCTTACAGTTCAGCGACAGCTTATTCTGTTAGCTTACGGTTCAGCTGACAGCTTATTCTGTTAGCTTACAGTTCAACTGACAGCTTATTCTGTTAGCTTACAGCTCAGCTGACAGCTGTGGGCCAAGTCAAGGCTACAAATGCTACTCTCTTATCAATCAAGCTGGAAAACAAGACAGGCACAAGATACACACTTAAACTTTGGATATATGCCCTTATCTTATCATCATGCCCTTGTCTGGGTGTTCATCTACATTTCTCATCGATGGACGCAAATACTGAATAGGTACATATAACAGCACAACATATTGCTCACCAAAGTGTTAGATGGAGGTGGAGGTGTTGTTGGCATATATTTGTTCAAAATGTTTTTCTTGGTGATGATTTTTTTGCCAAACATACTTCATGGAAACCGAGTGTGTGTGTGTGTGTGTGTGTGTGTGTGTGTGTGTGTGTGTGTGTGTGTGTGTGTGTGTGTGTGTTCTGTATGTGTGTCTGTGTGTGTGTCTGTACATGTGTGTTGTGTGTGTTCATGTTCCTGAGCAAATATGTGAGCTTTACACTCCTCATTTCTATGACCTTATGTGTCCACATAACTTTTATGAATTCCAGATATTGTACTTCATCCAGAAAATATATCGCAAGTGTTTCTGCTATCCCCTTCCCTTAGAAACTAGTCACTTAATGAGAATAATCTTTTCTGAATGTAAATGGAAGCAGTATTGCACAAAGCCATTAGAAAGAAAACAAAAGCAAGAACGTGAGGAAGGATGGGGGTATAAAAGCAAAACAAATTCAACTAACTGAGCAGGGGAAAAATATAAAGCAAAACAAATTGAACAAACTGCAAAATATGCCAAGCTTAGAACAAAATTAATCCACAAACTAAAAGAAATAAACCCTAAAACGACAACCTTTAAACCAAAAAACAAAAAAACAAAAAAAACAACCCAAGCAGATCAACAGTAACAAAACCATCATGAAATATTATAAGTAACCAACTGCAAGTTACGCTCACCCTCCTCAAATAATGTGAAGCACAAACATACGTCTGAAATGGAACAGTTTATTTTTATACTCTTGGCATACATCATGCGTGCGTGCGTGCGTGCGTGCGTGCGTGCGTGAGAGAGAGAGAGAGAGAGAGAGAGAGAGAGAGAGAGAGAGAGAGAGAGAGAGAGAGAGAGATAGAGATAGAGAGAGAGAGAGAGAGAGAGAGAGTTCCTTGACACACTATTCCCAATTTCTTACTACCAATATCTTCACAAACTTGCCGAACTGATTCTCTGATTCAAGTCACAGGTCACTTAACGGCCTTCAGCTATATTAATTTGTCATGAAATGACCTACTCTTCCGAAAGGCAGAACAGATTTTTAACATGTGCGCAAGATGTTCTGCATGTATTTGCACACAGGGCCTTAGTTTATAGCCTCATCCAAAGGACTCTGACATTGAGTTCGATTTTCTCGTCAAACTGGGAAGAAAGGGCAAGGCAGAAATCGAACCCAGAATCTCACAGTTTACTTGTTTAATTGCATCTTCCTTCTGAACAAGAAGACATCAGACAGCACAGTCTTTTCCCCTTTCCCTATTCCAGTGAGAAGACAAACCAACCATGACATTAAAGCAAGAAAGGAGAGAAAAAAAAAAACTTTACAAATAAACATCCCATCTCCCATTTCACATGTATATATATATGTATAACACAAAGACGTGGGAAGGAGAAAAGGGAACTCGGAGCTCGGAACATTTAATGTACCAGGCCATATGCCCATGACATGAGGTTCAGAACATCTTGAAAGCAAAACAAACTAAAGCAAAACACTTCACATTAATTTGTCAACAATTTCAAGGCTGCATGTAAAGATCAGTCTAATGTGCACTCTGTGTGTGTGTGTGTGTGTGTGTGCGTGTTGTGTGTGCGTGCATGCGTGTGTGTATGTGTGTGTGCGTGTGTGTATGTGTGCGTGAGGGAGAGAGAGGGAGAAAGAGAGGGAGAAAAGGGAGGGAGGGAGGGAGGGGCAGACGGTAACCCACCCTCTGGTTCTGGTCGGGGCACTGACATGTCGGTCAGCAGCCAGTCTCCCTTCTCGTACGGCCGTTCGATGCGAACCAGGTGAGGCATGGCCGACACAAACTCTATCACGCTGTGGTGGCCATAATCTTTCAGCGGCAACTCTTGTTTGAACAGTTGCTAGGGAGAAGAAATAATACAGCAAGCGTGTTAGTTTTTCACATTTTTCTTCTTTTTTTTAAAGTTTGGGAAGAAAGCGTTGGGGGAGAGTTCAAAGAAAACCTGAATTTTTCAAACAACTATATAATATTCTTCTTCTTCCTTTTTTGTCATGTTTCTCCCAGGGGAGGTTTGACACTGATGAGCCTTCTCCATCTCTCTCAGTTTTGAGCTTCCTCCTTATTTATGCCCCTTTCTCTAAGATCATCTGCAATACAGGTAGCCCAGGTTTTGCTAGGTATAATATTATATTATTATATATATATTATAATATTATATAAATCATTTACTATCAAAGTCTACATTTAGGTTAAGCATAACAGTCGCAATCTATCAACACAGTGTAGTTTATTTCAGAACACAGCTTCCATATATTATTGTAAATGATTACATTTGTAAACTTACTCTAAAAATTGTGTTAATAATAATGTTCCATATACAGTTCTCTATGCCCGAGCAGGAGAATTTTTTCCCCTTCTCTTCTCTTAACTATGTTGTTGATGTACAACATACATCACAATCTACCTCCCACTTATGCTGCCTTGATGTACACTGTACGTCAATATACAATGTTCACTTTGTACTTACCAGCATTGCTGAGAAAAAAAAATATGCTTGGCATCAAATTAAATCTCTTGATAGCTCTTTCTTTTGTGAGTAACACAAGCTTTTTTACTTGCTTGTTTTCTTAATTTATTTCGAAGACTGAAAGTTGTACTTGTAAAGTTAAAACAGTTTTTTAAAGTCATGGACGACACAATCAAACGCTTACACTTGAACAAACAATGAAAATATTCACAACTGCAACAGTGAGAGTGAAGACTTTCACAGATCTAGAAAACATCAAACTTCATGGAGTCGATGCAAACGATCCCAATTTTGATGCAGGTTAATAATAATAATAAATGGAATTTATATAGCGCTATATCTTGTTAAATAAAAAAAAATTTTAAACAGGTTCAGACACTAATGACACAAAACTATTTTTACTGGTATGATTTGTATTTCAATACCTTTGTGTGACTGTTAGGTTTATCTAATCATTATTTGAAAATAGCACTGCCACAATCAGAATCTATGTTTATTGTTCTTCCAATGACCAGGACATACTCTTAATTAAGTAGCCATCTTTAGTACTTTAAAAGAATTAAGGCAAATTAAAATCCCACATGCGATTTTTCTGTTTTTGTGAGAAAGTTCCCAGCATACATCAGTCATCACAGAAAAACATGCAAGCAATGAAAATCTTTAACAGTTTTACGGCTAACTTCATGTTGGAAAAATTAAAAAAACTCTGTGAACATATAATACACATAAAACACAGAAATCTCAAAAAAGAACAATGCAAATCTGCAGTAAAGTAAAAAAAATAATTAAAAAAAGCATTCCTTGAATCAAGATGTTCAATATGATCTCTCCAAAGCACATATGTACTCTGACTGAAGTGAGCTGTTCACTACACTTCACTACAATCAGTCATGATACCACCACTATCAGCACTGATCTTAAGTGAGCTGTTCACTACACTTCACTACAATCGGTCATGATACCACCACTATCAGCACTGATCTTAGAACACTAAAAAAAAACCCAGTCACATACGCAAAAATCTCACCACTGGTGAACCTGGGAGCTCTAGCCGAGGAACAACAAAAATAAAATAAATAAAATAACACTTTGCTTATCGCCCAAACATGCTTCTCCCCCCCCTGTGTGCCGGTGGCAAAGAAAACTGGACTGGTGAGCACATCCTTCAGAGCTGTACTCTATTCAGCAACCTGAGGAAGAAGATTGCACAGCTGATGGAGATAACATAACCCTGCAAACCAAGCTGTACGGCCCATAAGAGGAGCTGGAAAGGATTTGTCACTATTTCTCCCAAACATAGCCTATCTGACAGTGTAAAAAGCGACCGAGAGAAGAAGACCCGAACATGCATGTATTTATTTTCTCTTGCCTAGCTCCCCTAGCTGCTTCACTTTATGTTAACCTCACTGAACCATCTGAAGATTGCTGTCATTTCTGACACATAGTGTCAACTTACTTTGTACATCACTGGTAGTCGGTTGGCCCACAGACCTTTGGGAGCTTTAGCCAGGACCTGCACACACACAGTTCATGGATAATTGGTATAATCAATCTTTATGAATGAAGATTGATGCAAACAATGCACTACATCATACGCAGATAATCACCTCTGTCTGTCTGTCTGTATGTCTCTCTCCCTACTCTTTAAAAAGACATACAAACCAACCAAAAACCAAACAAATCTGATATCAATAAATTTGGTGTCAATATCATAATGATAATGATACTCTGAAAATGTTAACAACTCCTTCAAAAGACCATGATTCTCAACAATTTTTGTAAAATAGTCAAAACGACAAAAATCGTAGCCCCTGGGGATTTTTTCTGTTGCTGTTATTCCAGTGTTGGCATGTTGTAGCCATTTTTTTTTAAAGTTTCATAATGGTAAGCAAACAAGGAACTTAGGAAGCAATAGTAATTGTATTGTATGCAAACACAACACCTTAAAAAAAAAGGGGGGGGGGAGGAATAACACACCTGTGACAGGACGCATTTCATCACACACACACACACACACACACACATTGTGTGCCGGTGAAAACATGACAGAATGTACAAAAACGCATACACACAGGGACTGGATGTAAAAAAGCACATAAGTGCTTATTCCATTATCCTCGATATAAAAGAATAAAATAAAATAAAATAAATAAATAAACACACGCACACACTCATGAATGTGTAGTGATGTACACACACACACATTCTCTCTCTCTCACACACCACACACACACACACACACACACACACACACACACACACTTTGGATATGTTAGTTACACATAATATGGTAGATATTTGCATTTGGAGAGGTTTACAGAACAGGTCATAAATCATAAATGATCGACTTTAAAACAGAAAACTTAATCACAGAAAGATACCATCTGGGCTGTAAAGCAGACATTCAGAAATTCGGCAGAGAAGTATATAATCATTGTTTAGAAATGCTTTTTAAGCATTACAGATGATTTAAAAAAACAACAACAAAACCTAGTAAAAGTAGCAAATCTTTCAGTGTGATAGAAGATAATATTCTTTAACCCTCTTGTCCCCGATCCGGCCGCAGCCGACAGTAACGGAGGCTGCCGCTAGATTCCAATCCGACTGCAGCCGACAGTTGGTGCTGCCACGTGGGCAGTACTTTTCCATCACACACAGATCTCGTGGTTTTCACACAGTGTGTCTGAAAATTGGTGGGGCGATGCAGGGAGGGTGTCAGACAGTGCCAGTGATAAATTTAGACCACTAACATGCGTGTAGTGGGGAGGGAAGGAAGAAATAACAGCCAGCGACCGGAACGCTTTTCAATGGTGCAGTGTGGCGAAAAAAATGGCGTTTTCTTTAGTAGCAGACGATTCATCTGATTAGCGAGATGATAAATTGAATGTTATTGTCTTGGAAGTAGAAATATTTGAACGAGAATTGTTAAGTGAGTCCTGATATTAAACGCTTATGAGGAAGAGGAGGAAGGAAATTCTGCAGTTAGGGAGAAGAGTGAGCCTGAAAATAATGTGCTACAGGGCACATTCCTGACCTGTGCTACACACACCGACTGTGGAGAAATTTGACCTCCTGGCCGGTTCGCGGCATAGACGCCTGAAAACGTGATGCCTTTTGACTGTTTTCTCATTATTACCACACTTTTGCTTTGAAACTGCAATGGCAGAAACGAACAGATATGCCGATAACGAAACTAGTAAGAAGGAAAATAAAGGTCTCGGGTCTGCCAAGGTTTGACAGGTGAGAGCAATGGGTAGCCCCCCTCCCCCCCCCCACACCCACACATCCATAATTTGTGCTTTTTGTGATGTGATGTGACCCTGTGCCACCACTACGACTACTTTAGAGACTACCAACATTAAAATTTTGTAGGGTTACAGAAGTTCTGTGTTGTTTCGAATTTGTCACACCTGTGCTGTGACACTGGTGACAGTGTGACAGTCATGTACAATAATACACTTCTGTACACTTAACAAACATGTGGTAGCACACGCAGTATGAAGTGCAGTATAAAGGTCACATGTTGATTGAATATGACTTGTTTTCAAAAGAAAAAATAGTTAAACAAAACTTCTGTCTCCACAAGACATACCATAAAACAACAGGTGCAATGGGGACATTGTGTGACACATCCTTGAAGTACTATTGCACATAACCATTGGTAAACACATCAGCTGGGTATCACTTCCTTATTCGACACTAACATGCTTGAACTATCATCAAATCCATGCAGGATTTGCTGTTGTATCATATATACCATATTTTTACCTGTGATTGGTGACAAATAAGGTGACAATGACAAGACATCTGGCGACCAGACACATAAACTTGCGCCTAAATGCAAGTACAAAGACATACCTAGCTTGTGACAAAATTTCAGCTTGATAACTTGTCATGCACACACACAATTGTCTTAGGAGTAAAGTAAGTCAGATGGAGGCAGAAAACCTTCAAAGAATTCAAAATCTACAGGCAGTTTAGCTCTGCAGAATCCAACAACAAGAGGGTTAATTCTAGGACAACGAGTAAGCATTATATATGTCTGACACTTATATGTTTACCACACATGCATGGTAGGTTCTTGCAATAGTTAGTGCGAAAAGCATTGAAATTGAATCTATACTGACATAGTCATAGACCAGGTCTGGGATGTTTCTGCAAGCAGACATAGAAGGCTTTGCACAGGAAAGTGTAGTGTTTTATTCATCCGTCACATCTAGGCAATTTTGAGAGCACTAATAACAATTAGAATTTTGCAATTTTTTATTTGCATTATCATAGGATGTACGCTTTAAAAATTCACAAACCTCTCGTCAGTCTAACGGAATATTGACTAAATGTGATTCTTCAACATTGCGTGCTCCTCATCTTGCAGCTCTATCGACCCATTCATTAGGAATGACCCCACAATGAGAAGGAACCTAGCAAAAAAATAACACCTATGCATTTCAATGACAATAGATTAACAGCATGTTTGATTTCAGTGATCATTAATTCTAGTCATTTTGATTTTATTTTAAGGATTTTAACGCGCACAATAGTCAAAACAGATTTTAAATCAACGCATAGTACAATTTTCAAATCTTTACAACGAAATAGAACAACGCATAAGTGCTTATTCCATTATCCTTGATGTAAAAGAATAAAATAAAATAAACAAAACACATTGACACACTCACACACATGCACTCACACACACACAAGTACACACACAAGCATGTACACACACACAGAGTGACACTGACACACTCACACACATGCACTCACACACACACACAAGTACACACACAAGCATGTACACACACACAGAGTGACACTGACACAGTGACACACAAGCACACAGTTTAATGCACACACGCGCCCACACACACACACAAACACTGAAACAGTGAAACACACGTAAAATCAAAGCAACAACAACACACATACACATACACAAACACTCACTCACTCATAATTCACTCACACACACACGTAAGCACACAGTTTAGTGTTCACGCATGCACGCGCACACACACACACACACCACCCCTCCCACACCACACAAATTCTCACCCCCCCCCCACACCATACACCCCCCCACCCACACGCATGCACCACACCCCCTACACAAACTCACTGCATCCTCTCACCTGTTTGACTTTGTCCTGCACTCCTTTGTTAACGATGCACTCATCTTCAGGCGATGGAGGTTTGTTCCACTTCTCATCCTCATCTTCATCAGGCTGGTCGTTGCTACCATGATCATCAGTATCATCCCAGGCTAACGACTTCTGGCTCTGGCTCTGGCTCTGGCTCTGCCCATGTGGCTGTGAGTATGACTGGCTCGGCGAATGCTTCTCATATGGGTCCTGCACAGCTGCCGATCCTGGCCACAAGCACAAGAGCAGTTTTCAAATTTTCTAAGATCTCGAAACACTTTGTGGTAGTACTATTCATCTATAAATTCATTCTTGAAAGAATTCTCCCCAAAGTCAAAAAGCGTCTACCCTTAATTAAGGTAAAGGTAAATGAGTCCCATAACCGATAAGGTCGTAGGGGAGCGAGGCGTCAGAGACCTCACTTCTCTAGGGCCAGCATATTGAGGGCGGCGCCCATCTCCTCTCCCTCGCTGCTTTACCTTCCCTGACCCTAAAGAGGGCAGGTACCCATTTACAGCTGGGTGAACTGGGGGAACTGTACTCTGTGTACTGAAGCCAAGGCACGCAAATGGTCACCCATCCAACTGGTAACCACGCTCGACGCTGCTTAACTTGGCTGGGGAAAAGCGAGTGCTCCGACCACTGAGCTATCCCGTCCCCCTTAATTATAGGTGGGTAAAAACAGTTACATGTCTATAATCTCACCATTGGTGAACCTTGGAGCTCTAGCCAAGAAACAGAATAAAACAACAACAACAACAACAAATTCAAAGATTCTAATGAAAGAATCATGAATGTATAGCTTGCTAAAGATCTGTTCATGTATACATGTATCTCAATTTTGACTTGATCATGCCATTTTGGACAGCCAACTGCCACAGATCTCTGAGTCTATTCATTATATTATATTTCATGCAAGTTAGCACATGTATTCATTCACAATTAATTTGTTCACAACCTTCAGATTTATCATAAGCAGTAACTTGAGGTCAACCATTAGGTGAGAAAATTTTCCTTCTGTACCAATTTGTACACACACACACACACACACACAGTCACACAGTCTCAAACACACACAGTGACACACATGTACACACAGACACAGACACACACACAGTCACAGTCACACACACACACACACACACACAGATTGTATAGATAAATTAAGTGACATAATCACAGTTGATATCTATCAAGCAGATATCATCAAATATGTGTATGAATGTTTTAAAAAAAAAGAGAAAATGAGAAGTAAAATGCAACATCATGCTTTAGACTTTAGTGTACTTCATTTTGAACCAAAGAGATGATTATAACTGATGTTTGCTTGTTTTGTTGTTGTGTCAAATAAGTCCTCTTGACTTAAAGTTAAATGGCAATAAAATATTCTGAATCTGAATCTGAATCACACACATACCCATATTGTGTACTACAGAACAGTAGACCAACCAGACCAGTAGTATGAATGACATGAATGTGTGTACTGCCTCCAATCTGTCTTCTGAAGACTGATGAGCTCCACAAATTTCAACTTGCCTACACCAGTGCAAGCCACTGACGGTGTTAAACTAGAAAAACTTAAAGTGGTCCCTACTGACTCCTCAAATGGTAAACGGAGATGTCTCAAGACATACCACTCCGGTGTGCATGCTTTTTTTTTCTTTCAACTTTCGTCATTGGTTCCTAGCACCACACAATGGCCTACTCTTCCCAAAAGTGGAGTGAGTCTTATTTTTAATATACGCAAGATGTTCTGCATGCATAATTTGTGAACGGGACCTCAGTTGACAGTCTCATCCCATCACTTTTTCCAAGAGGATCTAGATATAATATGATATGTTGACACAAGATCATCATCATCTGTACAACTGTAGGCCTAATTTAGTAATTAACAGGAACCAAATCCATGATATTTGATATTTTATGCTTGTCCAATTATAATTTGTGTGATTTTGTATGGCACTAAACCTTTTACAATTTAAAAACTTAAAAAAGCACATCTTGAAGATAATAAGTACTTTTATTGTTATTCTTAACCTCACCTCCACCCCCTTTATGAGACCACTGTCCATCCCAGTATGTTAAAAAGGTAAAGGTGTTCCCATAACCTATGTCAGTATATGGTCATTGGGGAGCAATAGTTCACTGTCAGAGACCTCACTTCTCTAGGGGCCAGCATATTGAGGGTGGCGCCTATCTCCTCTCCCTCGCTGCTTTACCTTCCCTGACCCTAAAGAGGGCAGGTACCAATTTACAGCTGGGTGAACTTGGGGACTGCACAGTGTACTGAAGCCAAGGCATGCTAATGGTCAACCATCCAAAAAGTAACCAAACTCTACAGAAAGCAAGTGCTCTGACCACTGAACTATGTATCCCAGATGTGTTAGAGAAATTAAAATCCTCAATAAATTTAATGGACCTATGGCTAGTACTGTAGGACTATCACATTATTGATCTGATATTTAAAATAATTAAAATTATCACTACTACACTAGGCTAACTATCAAATGTCTCTGATTTTGATAACGTTTAATTTTCCCTACTTCCTTGATTTCAGTTTGTACTTCTACACACAGAAAACAAATACTGAAATAGTAATAAACTAATACTATTACTGTATTAGTATTAATAATAATAATAATAATAATGTATGAAATTTATATAGCACTGAATCTTGTACAGCAACAAATCAAAGTGATCAGATGACTTCTTTTTTTGTTATCTATCGAGGATAATGGAATAAGCACTCGTGTGCTTTTTTTTTTTTACATCCAGCCCCCGTGTGTATGCAGTTTTGTAAATTTTGTCATCTGTTCCCACCGGCACACAATGGCCTACTCTTTCGAAAAGCGGAACAGGATTTAACTTGTGTGCAAGATGTTCTGCATGTGTTTGCACATGGGGCCTCTCATCCAAAGGATTAATGCTCCTGAATCCACACCAAACATCCTCAAAATATGAGCAATCTGCAGTCTACAGATACAATACCTTGATTGATGTCTTTCGAAACTACATCCAAGCTTCTTCCCGAGCATGGTGCCTTCACTCTACCATAACTGGCATGAGTAGATTGAGTGGAGCTTGGTGTTGGCAACAGCCCTATTAATGACTGCCGATTATTTCTGGGCTCACGTTGAGGAGTGCTGAACAATGGTTTGATCACTGGTTGTTCATGTCTGTGGTTGGTCACAGATTGTGAGTTTCCTCTGAATGATTGTCGTCCTCCTCTGGAATTGCCACCCCTTCTTCCTCTGGTGCCAACTTGTAAAAACTGTCTAGTCAAGGGTGGTTTTGATTTTTTCTTTTTAGGGAGTGATTTCTGTCTTGCAACCAGTTTTTCTATATGTGCTGTTGACTCATCAGAAACTTGTTTCATTCTTTCCTCACCGTTTTTATCTCTAAAAAAGTACACAACGTCTGTGAGAGACTGGAGAAAATCATGTGCATTTTGAAACCCAAATTTTGCAAAGGGTAGCTTCACTCCTTCAAACTCCACATAATCACTCTCTAACTCCCGCACAGTCAACCCTTCTTTTACTGAAATGAGTAATGACCGAATTGTCTTTTTCGCTATTTTTAATTCTTCATCCATGATGCGAATTTGTTTGTTTTCAGTTCACACTATCACAGTGGAGGGATCAGTCATCAGTCATCGGCCTCAAACTTTCAAGTTCCCCCACCACCACTTTTAAAGAACTATCAACTTTGCTGAATCCACTTCTTCGCAAGAAGTTTAACTTGAAAGAATTCCACCTGTCACTACATGCATACAAAAGCACCACTTATATATTCTGTGATCCTAATCTGACTCGATGAAAACAGTATCCCCTGAACACTTCCACATGAGCACAACTGGAAAATGAGGCATGGACCAGACAAAATATTGCGGGTTGCGCCTACGGGAAGTTTGGTACATGTATGCAAATTAGGCCTACGTCCTAAACTTCCGCCGGTAGCCTTGACCCAGCCTGAACACCCTTGTTATTGTTGTAGGCCTGGTTGAGGATAATATTGATAAAGTTTCAGCTGAGCTGTCCCATTCAGATTCAACTACTCAAACACACCGAAATATTTGAAACTATCTGACACAAACAGCTGTCTTTTTTTATTTCCCCTGCGATTTTCACCGTCCCTATTTATATGGCACGTGTGTACATTTTTACAAAAATGTATCAAAACAACGAAATAAACCTTCCCCTCCCTCCTCCCCCCCCCCCCTCTCTCTCTCTCTCTCTCTCTTCTCTCTCATACACACACACACACACACACACACACACAGGTTTTTTTCCCCCTAAATCGGAAATCTCCGCTGGGACGTAATTATAGACTAGGCCCTAATCACTTATGAAAAGGGGGAAAAAATCCTGTAAGTTTTCTCCCTTGACAAGATGGCCGGCACTTGCCTGAGAAGGTTTGGGACGATCCTAAAGACCCCTCTCCGTGATCGTCTTATCACATCTAATGCCATTCAGAGGCTACCAGTCCAACAATTTCATTATCGATTTACATGGAGTCAGTTGAAGTATTTCCATTCTCAATCGAGCGTGCCGGCTTCAACCGTCGTCACGCAGTCTTCAAGGTAACCCACAATTACTTACAACTTACACAAGGTGGGGGTGAAGGGCAAGCATAGGCCATGGTTACTATGACATGTGCTGACAGTACAGTGTACACGTGTTTGAAAGTTACAGATTACACTTAAGATTTTTTAAGGGGGTTGGGGGTGGATGGGGTTCTTTTGAAAAATGCATGAAATAAACGTGTGCACAGAGAATGAGAGATACTCGGCTATGTACTGCTATGTTTTTAATAAAATGCATTCATACACAAATCAACTTTTCACTTGAATGTACTCACACACGACACACTCACACATGACAACGGGACACAGCACACACGCACACAAAAAGATAGAACTAGTAAACAAACATTTACATTAAAGAGTACCCATTGTGGATGAACAGATCCACTCTTGTCTTGCTCTAAATTATACTCAGCACACATTCTGAGACTGACTCTCTCTCTCTCTCTCTCTCGCTCACTCTCAATCTCTCAATCTCTCTGTCAGTGAATCGGACACGCTGAATACAATTTATTCCTAGATTAGATACAACTATGTGTCTGAGACTGTTTTGGACATACGGATTGGTGGTCTAGAGGCAACACGCCTGTCTAGAAAGCGACAAGTCCGGGTTGGAAGTGTGCAGTGGTCCGAAGCCCGTTTGGACCAGAAACTTTTCCCCCATCCATTAGACCATGAGTGGTGGTCTGGGTGCTAGTCTTTCGGATGCGACGTTAAACCGAAGTCCCATGTGTTACACATAATTATTTAGTGCACGTAAAAGAACCCACAGCAACAAGAGAGTTGTCCCTGGCAAAATTCGGGAGAAAAAAGCCACTCTGATAGGGAAACAAATACAGTTGCAGACAGGAGGGGGGAAAAAAGGGTGGCGCTGCTCTTGTGGCAACGCACTCTCCCTGGGGAGAGCAACCCAAATTTCATGCAGAGAAATCTGCCGTGACTTTAAGTGGCATAAATAAATAAAGTCTTACTGTGATGGAGCTGTCATGTGAAGACAAATAACTGTGCTGGTCTGAACCTGCAGTGTAAACCTAGGGGTGAAAGAGGCCAGTGATTCAAGTTATTCCTGACCTGGTCCAAAGAGCTGACAGACAAGGGTCCACCGAGTTGGTCAAGGCGACACAGATGCCAAATGGATCATCAGACACAGCAGACCTGTCTGAAGTTAAGAGGCTGGAGGCATCAGGTTAGACCCAGTCACTTCAAATCTATAGGTCATGTTCTATATCTCACAGTGACAACTTGCATCCGCCAGCCAGTCAGAATGTCAGCTTGAAGCTTATGCCCATGTTACACAGCATGTTATCAAGCATGCGTGTGTGATTGAAACCTTACACACACCTTTCTAACACTTCCAAGTGCCAGTTCCTCATTTTCATACAGACAAACCTGAACAGACAGGTTTGAACGGTCAGTCAGAGTCACAAGATGGGAAACCATCACATATTCCTGGCTGCTATCAAGAGAATTTCCCTGAGAATTAAGATTGATTCTGATGCCATTTTTTCCAGCAAATTGTTTAGATTCTTCTTCTTGTCGTCGAATGCTCAAAGACAGCAACTATTGTTGTCTGTCGTATGAGCAAAAGTGGGTTGCGTTGCCGTTAAATGCCTAACAAGTCAGGCCCAGCACATCCAACTTTGGCACGGGAGAAAATTGTTCTCTTAAGTCTTTCTCAGTTCTGTAAGAAGGAGGTGACAGGAAGAAAAGGAAGATTGCAGAAGCCACTGTAGAGATAATTGTCCTCTAGGGTGTGGTGAAGCCAGATCCTCTTTCAGAGAGCCTTTGTAGCGGGCAGGACTGCAACACGTGCACCCTTGTCTGGCTGCCAGTCTTGCAAGGACAATGTTTGATATGGCCTGTTTAGGATTTCTTTTTTTCATTTTTTTTTCATTCCTTTGCTACTGCTCTGAGGTTCACCAATGGTGAGATTTTTGCATATATATATATATATATATATATATATATATATATATATATATATATATATATATATATGCAACTGTTTTTCTTTCCCAATCACTATTTAGGTAGCCACATTCCGACTTCAGGGATAGTGTCTGAACGTGACACTTGTGTGCATGCGTTCTTGAAATTTTGTCATCTGTCCCTATTGGCACAAAATGGCCTACTCTTTTGAAAGGCGGAACAGGGTTTTTTATGTACATGCAAGATGTTCTGCATGCGTATGCACACAGGGCCTTGACTTATAGTCTCATCCAAAGAGCAACATTCAGTTTGATTTTCTCGTCAAACTGGGAAGAAAGGGTAAGGCTGGAATTGAACCAAGAACCTCACGGTTTATTTGTTTGACAGGTGAACGTCTTGAATGTGCTGCCACCTTCCTTCTTGGATTTCATTATGAATATGATGTGTTTTGCTTGTCGGAAACAAGACTGTGTCACAGATAGTGAGTTTGTGTGTGTGTGTTTATTTATTTATTTTATTCTTTTATATCAAGGATAATGGAATAAGCACTTATGTGGGGTTTACATCCAGTCTCCATGTGTATGCGGTTTTGTAAATTCTGTCATCCATTCCCACTTGCACACAATGGCCTACTCTTACAAAAAGCGGAAGAGGATTTAACGTGTGCGCAAGATGTTCTGCGTGCGTTCACACATGGGGCCTCGGTTAATAGTCTCATCCAAAGGACTTTTGGGGAGAGTGGGGTCTGTACTGATGTTAACTCCAGTGGATCGGTGGCCTAGAGGTAGCGCGCCTGTCTAGAAAGCGAAAAGTCTAGGTCAGAAGTGTGCGGTGGTTCGATTCCCGTTTGGGCCCAAAACTTTTCCCCCATCCATTAGACCATGAGTGGTGGTCTGGGCGCTAGTCTTTCGGATGCGACAATAAACCGAGGTCCCGTGTGCTACACAAAATTATTCAGCACACGTACGTAAAAGAACCCACGGCAACAAGAGAGTTGTTCCTGGCAAAATTCTTAGAGAAAAAAGCCACTCTGATAGGGAAATAAATACAGTTGCAGACAACAAAAAAAGAAAAAAAAAAGGGTGGCGCTGCTCTTGTGGCGACACGCTCTCCCCGGGGAGAGCAGCCCGAATTTCACGCAGAGAAATCTTGTGACTTAAAGTGACCAGTATAAATGAAATGAAATAAAAATTTTAAATGGAAAATATCCCTTTGATTACACACAGTGTGTGTGTTGTGCAGGTCTGGATGGCAGTGGCTGGTGCTGATGGCTACAGCTGGCTTCTCCCAGGGCTTCCTAGGCTTCAGCTTCGGGAAGAAGGAGGAGGAGAAAAAAGAGGATCCCCTGATGCGCGTCTACAGAGAGGCCAGAGAAGCCTTCATCAAGCAGGACTTCAACAAAGCCGAGATCCGCTACCATGACGCTCTGAGGGTAAGTGTGTGTGTGTCTTCGTTTTTAACGTTTGTCCACTTAAAAGGGGGACGGGATAGCTCAGTGGTCGGAGCACTCGCTTTCCCCCAGCCAAGTTAAGCAGCGTCGAGCGTGGTTACCACTTGGATGGGTGACCGTTTGCGCGCCTTGGCTTCAGTACAGTTCCCCCAGTTCACCCAGCTGTAAATGGGTACCTGCCCTCTTTAGGGTCAGGGAAGGTAAAGCAGCGAGGGAGAGGAGATGGGCGCCGCCCTCAATATGCTGGCCCTAGAGAAGCGAGGTCTCTGACGCCTTGCTCCCCTACGACCTTATAGGTAATGGGACTCCTTTACCTTTTTTACCTTTTTACCACTTAAAAGGGATGTTAGACAGGCTCTGAAGGTAGAATGAATATGATGCATGTTCTGTTGTATCTCTCTACTTGGATCATTGTAGCTTGGCATGGGGGCTGGTTGATGAAAATGACATGTAGAATGAGGGACACTATAGAAGAGTGGTTAAGACCGTTCGACTTCAATCCCATGGTTCTGTGAAGTCGTGGGTTTGAATCTTGGCCGCCTCTGGTGAATTCAAGGGAAGGTAGCTGCATTCTGACTTCATGGATGTATGCTGGGTATGTTTGGTTTTTTTGTAATGCACCGAACGCTGACATGAATTACAGGATCTTTAACATGCATATTTGATCTTCTATATGTGTATGTACACAAATTTAGGAATTAAGGCACTGGCAGGTCTGCACTTGAAGTTGACCTGGGAGATCGTAAAAAATCCCCACCCCTTAATTCACCAGAGCCACCGCCATTCGAACCCACAACTTCATGGAACCAATAGGATTGAAGTTGAACGGTGTTAACCACTCAGTTATATAATAATAATAATAATAATATATGGAATTTATATAGCGCTGAATCTTGTAAAGCAACAAATCAAAGCGCTCAGATGACATGCTTTTATGCGTGTGTATGCGGTTTTTTACATTTTTGTCATCTGTTCCCACCGGCACACAATGGCCTACTCTTTCGAACAGCGGAACAGGATTTAACATGTGCGCAAGATGTTCTGCATGCGTTCGCGCACGGGGCCTCGGTTTATAGTCTCATCCAAAGGACATATAGACCCGTTGCTTTCAAAGTTTTATAAAACAAGCTTATAGTACTCGCTTGCACAGGTGGCGGACGAGATGCTGAGGCTGAAGAAAATCAACTTCAAGACGTACATCTACGCCAAAACCAACATCTACGACACGCTGGCCGACATGGCCCTGAGCCAGGGACAGCTGGAGAAAGCGGAGCAGCTGTACAAGGAGACCATGAAAGGCTGCCTGCAGCAAGGCGTGGCCAAGGACGACAACTCCATCATCGAGCTGTCGCTGAAGCTGGCCAGCATCTTCGCCATGATGGAGCGCGATTCGGAGGCGGAGCAAGGGTTGGTGTACTGCATCAAGGCTCAGGACGCCAAACTGTCGGCCGACCAGATAGAGAAAGGTTTGTGGCTTGATTGTTTGAATGTGTGTGTGTGTGTAGGGCTGGGGGGGTAAGGGGGGTCTTTGGGGGGTGGGTGTTCTGTGTGTGTGTGATTCAGATTCACATTCAGAATATTTTATTGCCATTTAAGTCATGTAGACTTATTTGACGCAACAAAAACATCAATTATAATTATTATCTATTTTGGCTAAAAGTGATGTACACTAAAAAAAAAAAACCATGTTGCATTCTACTTCTCTTTTTCTCTTTTTTCAAAACACTCATACACATATCTGATGATATCTGCTTGATATATATCAACTGTGATTATGTCACTTAATTTATGTACACAGTTTTTGCATTCTTTGTCTTTCGTTTTGATTTTTAATAAATTATTTCTGAGCTCATCATATAAAATACACTTATGGAGTAAATGAAATTCATCTTCTATTTTGTTACAGTATCTACATTTTCTGTCCTCTCTGGATATATTTTGGTGCCTCCCTTTCTCTATCATTAAATTTTGAGAGCTTATGCGAAATTTACAATACGTGTGTGTGTATGTGTGCGTGCGTGTTTATGTTACTCTGTGTGCATGTGGGTGGGTGTGTTCATCATGTTTGTGCAAAACTGCATTTTTTTCATGTTCCCATCTACAGATTTATGTTAATACTAAGTTTGCAGTATTACCCTGTCTGTTTGTGCAAAACTGCATTTTTTTCATGTTCCCATCTACAGATTTATGTTAATACTAAGTTTGCAGTATTACCCTGTCTGTCATTTGTATTTAGTATGCTGTCACTAAGGTTAATCTGTCATTATGTTTTTGTTTGGTTGGGTTTGTTTGTGGGGGGTTTTTCAGTGGAGGGGTAACCTTTTTTTGTAAGATTAGTTTTCAGGACCTTAAAACTTATATCTAAGTTGGAATGTGGCTACCTTAACAGTAGGACGGGGATGGGATACCCTAGTGGTTAGAACATTGCGCTCGCAATCTGACGACCCGGGTTCGAATCCCGTTCAAGGGGATATTTTCCCCTGGGGTTAACATCAGTGCCGACTCCACTCTCCCCAAAAGTCTTTCGGATGAGACTATAAACAGAGGCCCCGTGTGCAAACGCACGCAGAACATCTTACGTACACATTAAATCCTGTTCCGCTTTTCGTAAGAGTAGGCCGTTGCGTGCCGGTGGGAACGGATGACAATATTTACAAAACCGTATACACACAGGGAGTGGATGTAAAATAAATTTTAAAAAGCACATAAGTGCTTATTCCATTATCCTCGCTATAAAAGAATAAATAAATAATAAATAAATAAAAAATAGGTAAAAACAGTCGCATACTCAAATCTCGCCATTGATAAACCTCAGAGATCAAGCCAATGAAGGAAGATTCAACAACGGTTTCCTCCCCTTTTCCAGGTGCTGTACCCCTGTCAGCGGCTCTCAAAGAAGCCTCAGCGGCAGCTAGTGCAGACAGCAACAGCCTGCCACTGGCCGAAACTGACGACGATGCTGCCGCTGCTGCAGAGGAAGAAAAGCTGAGAGACACCGAAGCGCTTCTCGGAATGGCGCTGGAGACGTACGGACGATTCCTTCTGGGTCAGCGAAGACTGACGGAAGCCGTGCCCGCGTTTGAACGGGCCATGAGCATCGCCGGGAAAGTGTTCGGCACGGAGAAAGGACAGTACGTCATTCTCGTCAACGATCTGGCCACCACCCACATCATGCTCAAGAATTACGACAAAGCGGCGGAAATTCTCAACAAAGCGATAGAGTCGGCCTCGAAGATCAAGTCTCCTCATCTTGGCGCTTTGTACTGTAACTTGGGTGCCGTGTTTCTGAGGACAGCAAAGCTGTCGGAAGCTGAAGAGGCATGTAAGAAGGGGCAGGAACTCTCCAAGGGTGATAAGCACTCTATGACGGCCATCATGTCGAAGAACTGTCTGGAGAAGATAGCGCAAGTCAAAAGCAAGGCTGAGAAATAAAATGAATAAGTCCCCATCTCTCCCTCAGAGGTAGGTGAAGTCATTGTTCACTGGCTTGGCTGCCAACTACCATCTTGAAGTCTGCAATCAGTTTGAATCAGCCAAAGTTGGGAAGCAGTTTAATACAGGATTTTCTTGCTGAGTCGGTCATGATTTGAAAATGCTTTTCCTGTAGAAATGCTTGTGGTCATTTTTCATAGATGTTGGTTCAAACCCAGCCAGTAAAGAGCCAGAGAAAAGACATCAAAACATGTATGTGTAGGCCTACTTGCCTGGAATGATGTTGATTGTTTGCTTTTGATGTTTCTGAACAACCTTTATACCTTTATGATTTTGCCTTCTTCTTCCTTTTTTGTCATGCTTCTCCCAGGGGAGGTTTGACATTGATGAGCCTTCTCCATCTCTCTCTGTTTTGAGCTTCCTCCTTATTTATGCCCCTTTCTCTAAGATCATCTGCAATACAGGTAGCCCAGGTTTTGCTAGGTCTTCCCTTTGGTCTCTTTCCATCCACTACGAAGTTCATTGCTCTTTTTATGACTGGTTACATATATTCTCTCTCATCTCTCTCTCTCTCTCTCTCTCTCTCTCTGTTGCCGTTACCAGATTGGGAGCCTAGCACCTGGTCTTCTCCTGCGCTTGTGACTTTGCAGGAGGTCTGCTTGTTGGCCTCAGCTGACACGTTGCGACTTCAATGCAGCACATTTTATTGCATAGCTGACATGTTTCTGTAACCCACAGAATGCTGGCGCGTGAGTTACGGGATATTATTCCATTCATATTTGATCTTCTGCTTGTGTATATATATATAAACACGAACAGAATTAAAGCTTTGACAGGTTGTCCTTGGAGATTGTAAAAAATTACCCACCCTTAATTCACCAGACGCCAAGGCCAAGATTCAAATCCAGGACTTTATGAGCCCACAGGACTGAAGTCGAACAGTCTTAACCATTCAGCAATAGCATCTGTGGTAGTCCTATTCAATTTTGTTCCTTTACAAGGGTGAACAGTATTGGTACATCAGGAAGGGAACAGTAATGTTGGCATATAATTATGTTACATAATGTATTTTGGTGTCTCTCCCTAGTCTCAGCTGGTGATGACTGACAGCTAGTGAGACAGGCCAAAAACCCTGTAGGAAAATATGGAAGTTTTAGATATGCCGTGTTAATGCTTTTTGATGATTAGCTTTTGTTGTGTTTAAATATACCAATGATAGTGACACAGATGTTATACATGATAAAGAAAGCAAAATTTGTTTCATGTGGGTAGTAGGATGATGGGGACGGGATAACTCAGTGGTCTGAGCACTCGCTTTCCCCCAGCCACGGTTAAGCAGCATCGAACGTGGTTTACCAGTTGGATGGGTGACTGTTTGTACATCCCCCAGTTCACCCAGCTGTAAATGGGTACTTGCCTCTTTAGGGTCAGTGAAGGAAAAGCAGCGAGGAAGAGGAGATTGGCACCACTCCCAATATGCTGGCCCTAGAGAAGTGAGGTCTCTGACGCCTCGCTCCCCTACGATCTTATAGGTTATGGGACACCTTTACCTTTTTTCAGCAAGGTCATCCGTGAGTGAAAGTCAGGTCTTTTGACTGGTATTGCTTGTTAAAAGGAAAGTATGTGTAGATTGATCATCTTGCTTGGAAGTGCTTGTTGCTTTGTGAGCTTGATACAGTTGAGATGTGTGTGTGTGTGGTGGGGGGGGGGGGTAGTAAGCTGATGAAATTCCAATCTCAACAAGTTCTGTCTGTCAAAATTAATCAGACTTGCTGGTATTTTATGAAACTCATTTTTGTTGGGGGGGGGGGGGGGGGGGCGGTTCACATCAAAATACATTTTTATCTTGAGCCTTCATTCAGATTGTATTTTAAAAAGAAAGTGGATGTGATGTGTTTTTAAAATGCGTAGCACTTTTTATCGTTTTGTTGATATGTTTCGCTGGAGTTGCTCCTTCCATGTTGAATGCTTGTTTTTTTCAGTTTCTGTTGGTACTGATATGTTAAAGTCAGTTGCTGTTAGGTTTGTTATTCTCCTGTTAAATATGTTTTGCAGTTCTCCATACTCCGAAAAGTGATTAAAGGAATTAAATCTTGAAAAAAATCAAATCAAATTGTGTATATGTGTGTGATTTGTGTCCAGAGATGTTTGTTTTAGTGGGGGTTCGTTTTTTTCCCCAAAGTGGAGAGACAACTATCCGGTTATTTCACCTGTGATTCTAATCAGACGCTGCATCTTGTTTTGTTCGAGGTGATGGTGTTTTTGTGTGTGTTTTGCTCCAGCTGCCTCTCACTGTAAACTGATAATGCTGAGGGCTTAGTATCACAACTGACCAGTGGGGCTTTAAACAACAAGACTGGATGGAATTGCCCTGTATAGATGTGACTCTGAGATGCCAGTTTTATCCTGACCAACACTACAGGTGTCTGTCTCTCTCCGAGACACTAGATGTGGCCCAGCCCAGAAGAGCTTCAGGAAAGAAACTTTTAGGGACCGGCAGGGTCACTACGACAGACTGCAGACTTTGCCATCCAGACTGGATTAAACGTTTAGCACAGCCATGGAAGGCAAAGAAGAAGAAGAAGGTGTCTGTTTCTCTCAGGCCTGGCCAATGTTTGGATCTATTCAGAATTTTTGGGGGGAGGGGATCATTCCTGGGCTAGAGCTCCAAGGTTCACCACTGGTGAGATTTTTGTGTATGCAGCTGTTTCCTCTCCCCCCCCCCCCCACGATTTAGGTAGCCGCATTCCAGCTTCAGGGATTGTGTCTAAACATGACTCCTGTGTGCATGCAGTTTGGGTTTGGTTTTTTTTTTGTCATCTGCTCCTACTGGCACACAATGGCCTACTCTACCAAAAGGCAGAACAGATTTTTAACGTGCGCACAAGATGTTCTGCATGCATTTGTACACAGGGCCTCGGTTTATAGTCTCATCTGAAGGACTTTGACATTCAGTTTTTTGTCAAACTGGGAAAAAAGGGTGAGGCTGGGAATCGAACCCAGAACCTCAATGTTTAGTTGTTGGCAGGCAAAACATCTTAACCATCTTACCACCGTCCTTCTTATTCTGAAAATGAGTGTACAATATAGCTCTTTCACGTTGTCTATAGCCTAGTCAGACCGTAGCAACAGTATCATTGTCCATATTGATTACGGATTCAGTTGCCGTTCTGGTTTCATGTTCTGATCTGGTAGCAGTTTCAGTCTTTTGCTCTCTCTGGCCACGTTTGTGGTGGGTTCATATGCTCTGTGTGTGTGTGTGTGACTTGATTTAAAGTTCTCTTGAACAGTTTTCAAGAAATATCAATCATAGCTTTTCTTTGTGTTTGTAATCGTTCAATGTATCTACCTGTCAGTGTTGCAATTGCCCTTTGTGGGATGATTAAAGTATTTTGACTTGGCTTAGCTTGGCTTGGCTTGAAATCTTCAGGATATTCATTGAAAGGACATGGTTATGTGTCAACATATTGATGACATGGTGGCATTATGGTTGTGTGTGGTGGGGTTGTGTTGTCAACAAATGCTTGTTCCAGAGTGGTAATGTAAAAGAGAATCAATGTTGAATGAACAAGCCTTACATCCCATTTGTCAGTCTAGTTCCCCCGTGGGGATGCTGGGGGCCTCTCAGTATAAATAGCATCCACACCTTCAGGAAATTCTGTGCTTAAAAATTATCTCGTTCTTCTATCCTTCTCTTTGTTTCTGCCTTGTTCCTTTTCTTCCTGTCACCTCAGCCTTGTCTATTTTCAG
The DNA here is from genome assembly GCA_028751875.1 of Rapana venosa. Taxonomy (NCBI): domain Eukaryota; kingdom Metazoa; phylum Mollusca; class Gastropoda; order Neogastropoda; family Muricidae; genus Rapana; species Rapana venosa. The sequence goes on along the minus strand of CM054161.1, from coordinate 10,671,082 downwards.
CCTTCTTGGTTCCATTCTCCTGCCCTTTTTTCCCTGAAAAAGACTTAAAAGATAACAATGCTCTATCTACCATGCCAAAGTCGGATGCGCTGGGCCTGACTTGTCAGGCGCTTAGCAGCAGTGCAACGCATTTTCGCTCATATGCCAGACAACAATAGTTGCTGTCTGAGCGTTTTCAGAAGAACTTGTCAGAATGACTATGAGGACAATTCTCTCTCTCTCTCTCTCTCTCTCTCTCTCTCTCTCTCTCTCTCTCTCTTTTTTCCTCCTCTTTTGACGAGGGCCTGGTGTAAAGAAGCCACTGGCTTATCCATATACCCTCATTAAAATATTCGAGTTTGAATTGGAGTTCGAGTTCTCTCTCTGCATTCCCTTACTGGGCAGGGTGCAGAGTGTGTGGTCTTCTCCTGTGCCTGTGTCTCTTAATGAAGTCTGCTCACTGGCCTCAGCCAACACATTCCAACTTCAGAGCAGCTCATTTCTTTGTGCAGGTTGCATGCTGGGTATGTTTCCGTAACCCACAGAACACTGACAATGAATTACAGGATCTTAAACGTGCGTATTTCCTCTTCTGCATAGACATTCAAAACGGGTTGTAGAAACTCGCAGAAATTAGATACTTTCAAATGCAAAAGAAGACTGTCAAAGTGACCCATCATTTAATCATGGTACATCGATTTTTTATTTTTGTCTTTTAAGGCAAATCATGGACTAGAATGTCACTTTAGCAAAATGGACATCTTAGTAACAGATATTATATATAGTGCCTTTCTAAGTAAGTTAAATATTAAGTAAAAGCAAATTGAACTGAAAATATGAGACGCTGAACATAAAGAGTAGACTGAAGGTAAGTTTAGCTGAATTTCATTCAAAACCTTCCTGCCTTTTTAGCTTACTAAGATACCACCCTGTGTTCCAAACAAAGCAATAAAGCCAAACACAAAATCCAAGCTGCTCCCTTTCATTAAAATAAATTCCCGTAAAATGGTCCTGTGCTATAATACCTTGATTAAATATATATCATTAACATGTAAAAAAATAATTACAGCATCAAAACAGGGTACCAACATCGCTAAACAATATGTGTTTGTATGTGTGTGTGTTTGTGTGATCAAGTCATAGAGTCAAAATTTCCATCAGTGAATAAGTAATGCAATTGCTTTTTTTTTTTTTATAACATCAAGCCGTGTGTGTGTGTGTGTGTGTAAAATATAATGTAGGGGGTCAATTTTAAACACAATTTAACACAAAATGAATCATTCATGGTATGAAGCAGGAGTATAACAGTTTGGTCTTTTTTTTTTTAATGATATTTATTTTCAACAATAACAATAAATATCCTTCAATCAGATCATTGAACATAAGCTGACGATGTAGAGTTAAAATTTCTTCTTCTCAACATCATTCTCACGCTTATATACAAAATATTTAAAGGCCAATTTGTCTGAATAATTAATAAAACAATATTGAATCATTCTCTAATGCTAAAAAAACAAACTTATATCGGCAACTCACTGCTCTGTTGTCATATCTTTTGCTTACAATACTTACAAATGCAAGCACACACACACACACACAACCACATTTATATATATACAGAATCACACACACACACACGTGCGCACGCGTGCCGACACAAATATATTCATTTTCCTTTCTCCATACACAACTTAACAGAAAATAAAGTCTCGTTAAAATCAGTGACTTCATTTTGGCTTCAGATCCAGCCCAAATTCTAAGAGTGTTAATCCTAAATAAATTAAGTAGTAATTCTAAATTGTTGGTGCAATGCTTGTTACCCTGCAGTCTAGTTTGCATCAGGCAAGTTTTAACAGCTTTTCAGTAAGGAAAATGCAGAGTGCAAGCCTTTCCCACATGAGAAGCCAACGAAAAAATGTTAGAAGTGATCCATCGAAGTGGCAATATAAGAACTCCAAAGTTGTGATGGTCACGACATTTAGATTAACAGATAGCCAGTGAAGTTAACAGTGATGGCCATGACATTTAGATTAACAGATAGCCAGTGAAGTTAACAGTGAAGCCCAAGACATTTACATTAACAGATAGCCAGTGAAGTTAACAGTGATGGCCAAGACATTTACATTAACAGATAGCCAGTGAGGTTAACAGTGATGGCTAAGACATTTACATTAACAGATAGCCAGTGAAGTTAACAGTGATGGCCATGACATTTAGATTAACAGATAGCCAGTGAAGTTAACAGTGATGGCCATGACATTTAGATTAACAGATAGCCAGTGAAGTTAACAGTGATGGCCATGACATTTAGATTAACTGATAGCCAGGGAAGTTAACAGCGGAATTATACATGTTCGTGTTTACCAATTTCTCAAACTGAATCCTGTGGCACTATTTTCGTTCTTCGTTCCTCGGCTAGCGTTCCGAGGTTTACCAATGGCGAGATTTTTGTGTATGCAACCATTTTTTGCCTACCTTTAAGGTAGCTGCATTCTGACTTCGGGAATGCACTATTTTGAATCTGCTGCAAATGATCAATCTGTTCAGCTGAAAGACCAGCAAAAAAACAAGGAATTTTTAAAATGAGAAAAACAGCAAGGCATACATGTCAAAGGGATCTTGCTGATCTAACAACATGCCTGATTTCAAGAAAACATACACTGCTTACGTTGCTAAAATGCTCTTGCATTGAGAGTGTGTGATCAAGTTTGACACCAATATACTTTACTGGTTTAAGATTATAGGCACCATCAAATTTGCCTATACTAATCAACAGCTCGTGTGTGTGCGCGTGTGCAGGCATGTGTGCGGGCATGCATGTGTGTGTGTGCATGTGTGCATGCATACAGTGTGTGTGTGTGTGTGTGTACAGACAGAGAGAAGGCAGTCAAACAGACATGATAATTCAACCAAACTGAACAGCTAAACAATATATCAAGCATACAAACATCACCATCACCCTTTTCTTTTAGATGTCAACAGTAAGCAAATAACAGAAAACAGTAATTCATAACATATAATCCCATTTAATGAAGAACATGTTATATCATCTCTCACGCACACACAATAAAGCATTTTCACACTGTCCCAAAATCCATTATTTTTCCCCAGTTGTATCAACATTGCCATGGGTGCAATTTCTAAAATTCAGTGCGAACAGGTTATACATTTGATTCTATAAAGCTGTCCAACAATACTTACCATTCATACATTATCAATCTCTGCATTATTCACAAGACATCGACAAACTTGGAAACACAAAAATAAATACGGTAACAAAAAGAAAAGAACAATTTAAATACTATCCTTTAAATTTTATATAAACAAAAAAGACTTTACATTTTTCTTCAGATCCCAAAACCCAAACACATCGACAGCTTTTTTAAATTAAAAATAGTCAGAATACAAAAGAAACTTTTTAAGTGTCACTTGAGCAAGCATTTTCAAACAGGAAAATGATAGCACCATTCAAGATAATGTTTTTTTGATAATGGGTAAATCACATGACCAAAAGAAAAGTTTTTAAAATGTGCCTTAAATGCTGTTGTTTTTTTATTACCTATATTTGTTTTCCCTCTTTACACTGACTAGTGCAGCTTTTGAACAAACTCCCCAAAGGGAAACATACTGTGAATTGAATCCCCAAAGGGAAACACACAGTCGAATCCCCAAAGGGAAACACACAATTGAATCCCCAAAGGGAAACACACAGTTGAATCCCGAAAGGGAAAGACACCTACAACTGAATCCCCAAAGGAAAACATAGTTGAATCCCCAAAGGGAAATTCACAATTGAATCCCCAAAGGGAAACACAGATGAATCCCAAAAGGGAAATACACAGTTCAATCCCCAAAGGGAAACACATAACTGAATCCCCAAAGAGAAACACACAATTGAATCCCCAAGGAGAAACACACAGTTGAATCCCCAAAGGGAACACACAGCTGAATCCCCCAAGGGAAACACACAGTCGAATCCCCAAAGGGAAACACACCTACAACTGAATCCCCAAAGGGAAAGACAGTTGAATCCCCAAAGGGAAACACACCTACAACTGAACCCCCAAAGGGAAAGACACAGTTGAATCCCCAAAGGGAAAGACACCTACAACTGAAATCCCCAAAGGAAAAACCACTAGAAGAGAGTCAGAGGAATGATTGCCGACTAATTTTCAAAATCCAATTTCTTTTCTGCTGTAACATTGTAGTTATAATCAATGATGTAAGTAAACTAAGAACTGAGGCAAACACACTGACCCATCTACGGTTTAGCCATCATCAAATCAAACGGTATCGCTGAACACACGAACGTGGTATTTCATTTCATGTACATTTAGCGTGTGAAAAACGCAACAATACGCCTGTGTGCGTGCGGTTTTTTAAATTTTGTCATCTGTTCCTTCCGGCATGAAATGGCCTACTCTTCATCAGGTGGAATGGGATTTTTAACGAGTGCGCAAAGATGTTCTGCGTGTGTTTGCACACAGGGCCTCAAGTTTATAGTCTCATCTGAAGGACTTGAATGTGTGTAAGCTGGGAATGCTTGAAGTATATTTGGAAGAACAGAAAAGACAGCATTCACAGAAATAAATCATTTTAATGCGACAAACCTAGCACTGCGTATCATCAACTAGGCTATGCAAGTGACATACCAAATGACAAACTGTCATTATGGGACACAGAGACGTACAGACAGACAGATAGACAGAGAGAGAGAGGAGGGGGGGGGGGGGGAGAGAGGAGAGGGGGAGAGAGAGGGGGGGAGGAACAGAGGGGGAGAGGGGGGGGGGAGGAGAGGGGGAGGGAGAGAGGGGGAGGAGAGAGAGGAGGGAGAGAGAGATGGGGGGAGGGACAGGGAGAGAGAGAAGTGGAGGGGTGGGTTTGGCGAGAAAGAGAAAGGGGACGCTGTAGGGGTGGGGGATGGGGGGGAAATGGAATAATGTGGGCTGTATCACAACTCTCCTTAGGTTGGTAGGGGGTGGGGGGGGGGGGATTCTTGATTTTTTTCATTGACAAAAAAAAAGAAAAAAAGAATACAACCACTTAACGGACAAATTGACAATACACATCCTCTGTTTCCTTTCTCTGTCTGGTGCTTTCTTTCCTTTCTACTTTTTTCTTCTTTTTTCTTTTTTTTTTTTTTTTTTGGGGGGGGGGGGGGGGGGGAGTGGGGGTGGGGTGGGGTGGGCAAGGTGGGAGTTTCTTTGTTCTCAAACTGTCCACACAAAAGCCGTTGATTCCCAAGCAGCGGTGAAGTGAGCCAGTAAGCATTTGAATTCTGAATTCACAATGATGTTGACTACCTAGTTTTTACATTTCTCTGAATTACTTGCCTGATTGTCATTGTTATGAGTGTAGTCAATACATAATTATGTGGGTGGGTGGGTGGGTGGGTAGGTGGGTGGGTGGGTGCATGGGTGTGTGAAATAAGTCTGTCTTCTAGTCAACGGTCTTAAAACATTGAATTCATATATTGGTGTATGTTGTGGGTGTGTGTGGGCGTGTTTGCACATGCATGTACGTGCATGTGTACGTGCTGCGTATGTGTGTGCGTAAAAAATAAGTTTTTATGTCTTCTAGTCAATGGGTTTTAAATTGTGTTCACAATTGATGTGTGTGCGCGTGTGTGTGTGTGTGTGTGTGTGTGTGTTCGTGACATTTTATTTGAAGTCATTTTGGAATGTTTTAACCAATATGAAATATAGCTTTTTGTGTCTTTGAGATTTTGGATGTGTATCAATGTGCCTGTCAGTATTGTAATTGCCCTTCATGGGATAATTAAAGTGTTTTTGACTTGACTTGACTTGAAGTGAAGTGAAAATTTAAGGAGTAGAAACCTGAACTAAGCTCCACTAGAAGAGCTGAGTGAAAAACGTGTGCGTGCAAGTCAAACAAAAGATAAAGAAAAGACACCCTCCCACCCCCATCCCCCAAAAAAAACCAACAAAATTTTTTTAAATTTTAAACAGAAAATTGAAGATTTGGTCATGTTTAGGGGGGGTGGGGGGTGAAATATAATAAAAACAAACACAAAATAACTCAAAAAATTACCAAAAAAGTGATGATTTTTACATGGCAAGAGCGACTTCTCCCCTGAAATATATCAATCATATTATCACACAAAAAACAGACGCATGCTTTACAAGCATTAGACCCTGTCACTATACACAAACCTACCTGCCCTCTCCACCTTAACAAATAAACAAAAAAGAAATGAAAAAATTTCCAAAAGTTATTTTTTTAAAAGAAATAAAAACCCCAAAAAGGGAACAAAAACGAAGTAAAACATTGAAAAAAATAATAACAATTCAGAGTTAAAACGCCATACAAAGAACACAACAGCAACAGAAAAAACAAAGATTGCAACTTCAGTACTCCTTAGTCTACAAATGTCATTTTTACCACATCGAAGTTACACAACTTGAAAAACTTTGAAAATCCAATCTCCAACAACAACAACAAAAAAAAGCCACACAAACAAAATATTTCAAATTTACAACCACAAAACATCAATATACATCCTCATCATCATCAATCTTTCAACACACATCAAACAAACCAACAACAACCCTTTCCGCCACCATGAAGAATACACACACACACACAAAACAAAACGCAAGCAAAGAATACGCATCACTCCTTCTCTACTCCACTCCACAAACCCAACCCAACCCTGCGAGACGACGACCCCCACACCTCACCTCACCTCACTCGTACTCGGCAATGAGCACCATCATGTACACGCCGACCAGGAGGGCAAAGATTTCCATCACGGACTGCTTGATCTTGGCCTCCTCCAGCAGCTCGGGGATGACGGAGACGGTGGCGATGTAGATGAAGCCCCCGGCGGTGAAGGGCAGGATCCAGGCGGTGGCCGCCACGCCCACGCCCCCGGCCAGCAGACTGCACAGCGTCCCCAGCATGGCGCCTGCAGCCGTGGAGAACTGCAGCAGCATCGCCTGCAAACGTACAGACATGAAGGCTGAGTATCCGTGACCATCATCGCCTGCAAACGTAGAGACATTAAGGCTGAGTATTCACGGCCATCATCGCCTGGAAACGTAGAGACATTAAGGCTGAGTATTCATGACCATCATCGCCTGCAAACGTAGAGACACAGCTGAGTATTCACGACCATCATCATCGCCTGGAAACGTAGAGACATAGCTGAGTATTCATGGCCATCATCGCCTGGAAACGTAGAGATTAATGCTGAGTATTCATGATCATCATCGCCTGGAAACGTAGAGGTTAATGCTGAGTATTCATGATCATCATCGCCTGGAAACGTAGAGGTTAATGCTGAGTATTCATGGCCATCATCGCCTGGAAACGTAGAGACATAGCTGATTATTCATGGCCATCATCGCCTGGAAACGTAGAGATTAATGCTGAGTATTCATGGCCATCATCGCCTGGAAACGTAGAGGTTAATGCTGAGTATTCATGGCCATCATCGCCTGGAAACGTAGAGGTTAATGCTGAGTATTCATGATCATCATCGCCTGGAAACGTAGAGACATAGCTGAGTATTCATGGCCATCATCGCCTGGAAACGTAGAGATTAATGCTGAGTATTCATGGCCATCATCGCCTGGAAACGTAGAGATTAATGCTGGAGTATTCATGACCATCATCGCCTGGAAACGTAAAGAGATTAATGCTGGAGTATTCATGACCATCATCGCCTGGAAACGTAGAGACATAGCTGAGTATTCACGACCATCATCGCCTGGAAACGTAGAGACATAGCTGAGCATTCACGAATCGCCTGGAAACGTAGAGACATAGCTGAGCATTCACGACCATCATCATCACCTGGAAACGTAGAGACATAGCTGAGCATTCACGACCATCATCGCCTGGAAACGTAGAGACATAGCTGAGCATTCACGACCATCATCATCGCCTGGAAACGTAGAGACATAGCTGAGTATTCATGATCATCATCGCCTGGAAACGTAGAGATTAATGCTGAGTATTCATGGCCATCATCGCTTGGAAATGTATTCATGGCCATCATCGCCTGGAAATGTATTCATGACCATCATCGCCTGGAAATGTATTCATGACCATCATCGCCATCATCGCCTGGAAATGTATTCATGGCCATCATCGCCTGGAAATGTATTCATGACCATCATCGCCTGGAAATGTATTCATGACCATCATCGCCTGGAAGCGTACAGACATAGCTGAGTATTCATGGCCATCATCGCCTGGAAACGTAGAGATTAATGCTGAGTATTCATGGCCATCATCGCCTGGAAATGTATTCATGGCCATCATCGCCTGGAAATGTATTCATGACCATCATCGCCTGGAAATGTATTCATGACCATCATCGCCTGGAAATGTATTCATGACCATCATCGCCTGGAAACGTAGAGACATAGCTGAGTATTCATGGCCATCATCGCCTGGAAACGTAGAGATTAATGCTGAGTATTCATGGCCATCATCGCCTGGAAATGTAGAGATTAATGCTGGAGTATTCATGACCATCATCGCCTGGAAACATAAAGAGATTAATGTTGGAGTATTATGACCATCATCGCCTGGAAACGTAGAGACATAGCTGAGTATTCGTGACCATCATCGCCTGGAAACGTAGAGACATTAATGCTGAGTATTCGTGACCATGAAGAATACACACACACACACAAAACAAAACGCAAGCAAAGAATACGCATCACTCCTTCTCTACTCCACTCCACAAACCCAACCCAACCTGCGAGACGACGACCCCACACACCTCACCTCACCTCACTCGTACTCGGCAATGAGCACCATCATGTACACGCCGACCAGGAGGGCAAAGATTTCCATCACGGACTGCTTGATCTTGGCCTCCTCCAGCAGCTCGGGGATGACGGAGACGGTGGCGATGTAGATGAAGCCCCCGGCGGTGAAGGGCAGGATCCAGGCGGTGGCCGCCACGCCCACGCCCCCGGCCAGCAGACTGCACAGCGTCCCCAGCATGGCGCCTGCAGCCGTGGAGAACTGCAGCAGCATCGCCTGCAAACGTACAGACATTAAGGCTGAGTATTCATAATAATAATAATAATAATGTATGCAATTTATATAGCTCAGTATCTTGCACAGACAAACCAAAGCGCTTGCACTCAACTCATTCTTACACAGTCATGAAACCAACAGCAAGTAATAGTTCTAACAAGTCCAAATGCATGCACACACACACACACACACACACACACGTTATACACTTTGGCAGGGTGATGGAATTTTTGGCTGTTGAAAAGCAGGGATAGCTATGAAATGAAACAGGAGAGGAAATTCTTAGGGTTTGAAACAAATATGTCTTGAGGCCAGATTTAAAAGAGTCACAGGAAGGCCTTTGGCGAAGAGAGATAGGGAGGCCATTCCAAATCGATGGACCAGAAACAGAGAAAGAGCGACGGCCAACAGTGGACTGGTTGAATCTAGGTGTTTGTAAGCACAAGGAATCTGCAGCAGAGCGAAGGGAACGAGAAGGGGTGTACAGGTGGAGACATTCACAGAGGTAGGAGGGTGCTGTTTTGTGGAGACATTTGTAACAGAGAGTACTGATCTTATAGTTTATTCTTTGTGGCACAGGCATTCATAACAGTATTCATAACCATCATCGCCTGGAAACACACAGAGATTAATGCTGAGTATTTTAAGTATGTTTCCTATCTATGTGAATGTCTTCACTTGTACACTCCTTCTCGTTCCCTCAACATACACACGGGGACTGGATGTAAAAAAGCACATAAGTGCTTATTCCATTATCCTTGATATAAAAGAATAATAAAATAAAGCTCTGCTGCAGATACCCTGTGCTTAGGAGTACCTAGATTCAACCAATCCACCATTGCCCATCGCTCTTTTTCTGTTTCTGGTCCATCAATCTGGAGGTACCTCCCTCTCTAACATCGCAAAAAGCCTACTTACCATACTTTTAAATCCAGCCTCAAGACATACCTATTTCAACCTAAGACTTTCCCCTATTGTTTCATCTCATAATTATCTGTCCCTGCCTTCAATAGCCAAAATTCCCATCACCCTGCCCAAGTGTATAATCTGTGTGTGTGTGTGTGTGTGTGTGTCTGCGTGCGTGCGTGCATGTGTGTGAGTGTGTGTTTTTACTGTTCATTTGTTAGATCTTGTTACAAATGTGATTATTTTAGGGTACATTTTTAAACAAATGTTTTTGCCTGTTGTACTTAAGCATAATTCAAAGAGTTGCATATTGTAGTTTGTTTTTTATGGTAGGTCAGTCATTTCCTTTCCATTTACTTGTTCACCAGTATTCAAAATATGTGTGCCTCTACCCTCAAACACTCATCCAGCGCCCCCTCCACCCCACCCCCCACCTGACTTCGTCTAATATCACAATTTGTGAAGAGACATAAATTGAACACACACACACACACAAAAGAACCCTACATACATACCTGTTTCTTTGTGCAGCCAGACTGCACCAGGATGGCAAAGTCGCCAATCTCGTGAGGGATCTCGTGGAGGAAGATGGTGATGGTGGTGATGATGCCCAGCGTGTCACCGCCCAGGAAGGACGCTCCGATGGCGAGACCGTCGGTGAAGTTGTGGGCAAAGTCGGCCGCCAGGTTCAGATACCCAGCCACCTTCATGTCCGACCCATGGCTGTGTTCTGACAACCACAACCAAAGATTAGGAATAGGAATCTCGGGTGAAGGAAGGAAGGGAGGTGGCAGGACGGTTAAGACGCTCCACCTGCCTAACAGGTAAACCGGGAGGTTCTGGGGTCCATTCCCCAGCCTTGCCCTGAATTTCTGACACCCACGACCTAAGATTTAGAAGATTAGGGACGTCAAAGGGAGACAGTTAAAACGTTCACCTGCCTAACAGTAATGTGTAAGCAGTGAGGTTCCGAGTTCCATTCCCAGCCTTGCCCTTAGTTTCTTCCCAGTTTGAGAGAGAAAATCAAACTGATGTCAAAGTCCTTCGGATAAGACTATTTAATATAAACTGAGGCTCCCATGTGCAAATGCACGAAGAACATCTTGTACACACGTTAAAACCCATTCCACCTTTTGGAAAAATAGGCCGTTTCGTGCCAGTGGGAACAGATGGCTTTTTTTTTTTTAATGCATGCACGCAGGTCTTGTATTTACTAGTTTAGACACCATCCCTGAAGTTGAAATGTGGATACCTAAATGGTGTGGGGAGTCGGGAGGGGAAGCATACACAAAATTCTCACCATAGTACTGGTAAACCCCGGTGCACTAGCCAAGGAATGAAGAAAGATGACGATTAGGAAAAACAAAGCGAAGCAACACACACACACACACACACACACATACACACTTAGTAATTGGCTTTGACAACTAAACAAAAAGACATATATTACATATAACAAAGTCTAAATGACTATGAATGATAGATATTAAATATAACAAAGTCTAAATGACTATGAATGATATTATATCACAAATAGAAAGATATGCATGTGATTGAGACCAGACATGGTCACTGACAGTGGGACTAGAAAGAATTCAAGCAATGGAAATAATTTCATTTCATTTTATGTTGTGTGTAGCCCCACCGACCACATAGACATATCAGGGCTGTCACCTTAGTCAATTTCAGCGACTCCAATAACCTACACCTCTAGTTCAACATCACACTATCCAATCCCTTCAAACATCCAACACCATCAATCTTGGGAGGGGAAGGGGGGGCATTAATTACATCAAGTGACAAAATACCTTGATCATTTTCTTCCTTGAGGCCATAAAACCAGGCTGTGCTGAGGAAGTCAGCCATTCTGTTTTAATTTAACGTCCCCAGGTTACAAAAAAACAAAAAACAAAAAAACAAAAATTATGTTAGTATTGTTACCCATCACGTCAATGTACAAAACCAATGCATTCGAAAACTGATATATGAGATGGGAAAATATCATATATATAGCAGAATGGACATTGTTTACAATATTATCACTACCTTATGGAAGGAAGGTGGCAGGATGGTTAGGACGTTTGCCTGCCAACAAGTAAACCGTGAGGTTCTGGGTTTGATTCCCAGCCTCGCCCTTTCTTCCCAGTTTGACAAAAAAATCGAACTGAATGTCAAAGTCCTTTGGATGAGACTATACACCGAGGCCCTGTGTGTGAACGCATGCAGAACATCTTGCGCACACATTAAATCCTGTTCCGCTTTTTGAAAGAGTAGGCCATTGTGTGCCGGTGGGAACAGATGACAAAATTTACAAAACCGCATACACACGAGGACTGGATGTAAAAAAAAAAAATTTAAGCACATGAGTGCTTATTCCATTATCCTCGTTTTTAAAAAAAAGTCATCTGAGCGCTTTGATTTGTTGCTTTACAAGATTCAGCGCTATATAAATTCCATACATTATTATTATTATTTATTATTATTATCTGGTTACAAGAACAAAACAATGACAATGCCATAATTTTTTTAAAGACTATTTTTCAGATCTACTAAGTAAAAAAACAAACAAAATATTTTTAAAGCAGGAAAATGAATTGAATCTGGGTAGGAGCATGCACATTTAAACACCATCCCTGAAATCGGAATGCAGCTACCTAAATGGTTGGGGAGGGGCCAGGTACAGGTCACATGCACAAAACTATCACCATTTGGTAAACCTCAAAGCTCTAGCCAAGGAATGGAGATTTTTGTTTTAATCTAATACATACTGTATACATACAATTAATTATACAAGCAATGTGACTATTCTCCAAAGACTCATATAATTTATATACATGTCCACTCTTTTCATGACTACAGCATCATAATTTTGATCCTTCAATTATTTAGGCTTCGCTTTGGATCCTGGCCAAAATGTCTTCATGAGAACTACAGTCTCTAGATTTTACAGGATCCAATTTCACACTTGCCGACTTGGTCTCAAGTGTCAAACATGACTCTGACATTAGTCCGGATACATAATTTCTCTTTCTATTGGCTGCCTGCTTAACATGTGGCACTGGCTCTTAGCTGAAATAATGATTGCAATTATATATCATCAGTGATACCCCTCATCTAATCTGTCTGTCTCAGTGTCTGTCAATCTCTCTCTGTCTGTCTGTCTATCTCTCTTTATCTATCTCTCTTTATCTATCTCTCTCTCTCAGTCTCACACACACACACACACACACACACACACACACACACACACACTGAGACACACCCATGCATGCAAAGACACATATGCACACATGCATGAGCATGCTGCACGCCGATACACACAACCATACAAACACAAAATGCAACAAATGACCTTCAGGAGATCTTAACCTCTTAACTGCCCGGTGCAAGTGTACCCTATACGCTGGGGAATAAAATTCTTAAGTACCACTTGCTATGTTCATATCCCTCTTACTCAGAAACTAATACATGAATATTCCTGATAGTCTACCCAATGACAGTCTATCATAGATTGCTTCGAGGCAAGCTCAAATTCGTTAGCATGATATTTCACTGCGAAACTATATTTAAAATGTAAAAATCTGAAGAAAAAAAATACACTTTCTTCATCACCACTGTCATTCTGAGTACCCCCCATCTCAATAACATCAAACGTAAGTCCAGGCCAAATCTCTTTTTTTAAATTTTATTTTAAATGCACTATCTCCTCAATCATACATAATCGTTTTCATCACTGTCAGGTAAATCTTAAGTTTTATTTGCCACTTTTTCAGCTATATAAAGTTATTGATGCCTTCAACAAGAAGTGTCAGCCATTTTGAACAAGAACTGCCCAAGCAGTCATGCAAAAAACACAAAATACAAGCTAAAAACCAATCGTTTTTGCCACGGTTTTTGCAGCTGGATGTTGCCAAGCAACAGGAGAGTAATCTCCACTAATTTGGGAGTTCTTTCCCTTTAACTGTAGTCAAGGAAGCTGGCTTGTTTACTTCAGTTCGACATCCCGGAAATTTTCGGGGTTGTAGGCATATAGAGTGCACATTTAGCCCTGGAAAATTTCTGTGTGTGTATGTGTGTGTGTACATACATAAATTTTATTTTATTTCAAGGGTAATGCAATAGCATTCGTGTGCTTTTTTCATCCAGTCCCCGTGTATGCAGTTTTGTCAATTTTGTCATCTGTTCCCACCAGCACACAATTGCCTACTCTTCCAAAAAGCAGAATGGTTTTAATGTGTGCGCAAGATGTTCTGCATGCGTTTGCACACAGGACCTCGGTTTATACATTAATAGTCTCATCCGAAGGACTTTTGGGGAGACTGGAGTCGGCACCGATGTCAACTCCAGAGGAAAAATCCTCTTGAACAAGATTTAAACCCAGGTCAGCAGATCACGAATACATCACTCTAACCATCAGGCTATCTTGTCCCCATTAATGCATTATAATAATAATAATAATAATATATGGAATTTATATAGCGCTGAATCTTGTAAAAAAACAAACAAATCGAAGCGCTTGCACTCAATCATTTACAGGCATGCAACTCTCCTTAAACATAATGAACAACAGATTTCAAAACCATGCGTGCGCACGTATGCACGCACACACGCACACACACACACACTCGGAACAACACTAAGAAGGTGAAAGATTGTATGTGTATACATGTGTATGTGTGTGTGTGTGTGTGTGTGTGTGTGTGTGTGTGTGTGTGTGTGTGTGTGTGTGTGCGTGCGTGTGCACAGTGTGTGTGTGTGTGTGTGTGTGTGTGTGTGTGTGTGTGTGTGTGTGTGTGTGTACACTGTACAGTGTGTGTGTGTGTGTGTTTGTGTGTGTACATTGTGTATGTGTGTTAATTTTTAAAATAATATCACTTACAATACTTATACTTCTCTTTAAATTATAATGTCCCAGAAGAAATGAATTTCCCCGATGCCAGAATGTCGGCTCCCTTTAATAATAGTGAGCTAATGGTCACAGATGCAAAATCTTTCCATTGGTGAACCTCAGGCCTGTACTGGCTGTAGCTGAAGAATGATAAATGATACAGAAATGTTTTATCAATCTAATCACAACTAAAATAACATACCTGGTTGTTTCACCTCTACATCTGCGTCACTCTTTTTTTCTTCAGCAGCATCCTTTTTCTCAGTCTCTTTTTCTGACTGTTCTTTAGCGTCACTATCCTCTGCCTTGTCTTCAGTTTCCTCATCGCTGTTCTTCGCCTTTTTCGCCTTCTTCGGGCTCTTTGTCTTCTCATCATCTTTTTTGTCTTTCAAATCGGCCTTTGCCTCAGTAGGTTTTTCTACCTTTTTGGGGGCTGCATGAGAATGGCCGTGGCTATGTCCATGCTCTCCTGTGCCTTCTTTGACATAACGGACAAATTTTTCAACAATCAGGAATGCAACAATGCCACCCAGTACCCACAATCCTACACTCATGTCATGAGGTTCGTGTGAGTGTCCGTGAGAGTCGTGGGAATGTCCGTGAGATTCGTGGGAGTGAGAATGGCCGTGATCCCCTCCCTCACCGTGGCTGTGGGGTGCAATGGCATGGGGAATCAGGTGAAGGAAGGCATCACCCAACAACCCGCCTGAGGCAAAGCTCAGCAGTATTTTCAGCAAGTCTTTCTGCTCATCAGCTTTGTTTAAAGGAACGAAATACAGGATAAAAACTGGAGAGATGCTGATGAATGCTGTGGACCCTAGTGCTTTCAGCCACACCATCCAGTCTGGCCCGCTACTTTTCGCTGGTTGGGGCCCATGTTCAAATTGCTCAATTCCCTTTTTCGTTTCTCCAGGCTTAGTATGGGTATGGCCAGTGATGAGCATGACCGTGTCCATGATCGTGAGCGTGCCCATGGCCAGAGGGTCCATGGGCATGTCCATGGCCGGGGTGTCCGTGATCGTGAGCATGCCCGTGATCGTGAGCGTGGCCATGATCGTGAGCGTGGCCATGTAGTGAGCATGGCCATGTGCGTGAGCGTGTCCATGGTGCGTGTCGTCTGCTGGCGCGTTAGCCTGCTTGCTATACTTGAAAGACGGTGGTTCTTCGTGCGTGTGGCCGTGGTGGTCATCGTGGTCGTGAGAATGGCCATGGCCTTTTAAAATGGCCGGCAGGAGCCACACTGCTGTCACAAATAGCAGAATCTGCCAACAGCGGCCAGATCGTATACTAGAAGCCGCCATGTTGTCACAGGAAGTGTACGTGTCGAGTTGGCGGCGCTGTGCCGGAAGTAAACAAAGACATGCGGCTGGGGTTAAGACAGTGTCGTCTGCTACCAATGATTGACAAGTGAAGTTGGGATTTTATTTTTCTCTTTCTCGCTCATATCTGTGCAAAAAAAGCACTCCTTTCCTCGCATCATGATGAGGATCGGGGGGGAGGGGGGGGGGGGGGAGGAGACAAGATTATGTTTTGACTCATGTTTTTTTTTCGTTATCCGCTAAAGCACATAACCAAAGGTGCAATTTGTAGTATGCCACTGTTTATGCCAACCATTATTTAGGTAGCTGCATTCCGACTTCGGACAAACTCATGTATAAAATCAATGGTTAGGCCCCATCTTGAATACGGTTATGCTATTTGGTTTCTATACTTGGAGAGACAATCTGCAGCTACCCAGTGAGTCCAAAGAAGAGTATCCAAATTAATCAAAGAATACAGAAATAAACATTATAAAACGAAAGACATACATTTTTTTAAATTCCATTCGTTAAAAAGATTGGCTTGTAAGAGGAGAATCTCATAGAGACTTTCAAAAAATATAATGATAGTGCCCATCTGAAATTTGAGACATTCTTTGTAAATGTACCATATGGAGAAAAGAAAAAAAAGAAGATGATGAAAAGTAAAAGATTAAGAGGAAAAAGGTTTTATTCCAGGTTCAATATTGATAAATATACTTCAAAAAAAAAAAAAGGTTGCTAACCTTTGGAACCTCTTCCTCCTAGGACTAAAATCTGCACCAGATATTAACATATTCAACCAAAAAAAATCTTCTGGATAGCAATGGACTGTGCTTTGCAGGATATCTTAACATTGTGACAGGTCGTAAGTATAACTTCGGTTCTCTTCCCTTGACTATTTGTCTATAGAGATATTTTTTATAGTGGTTTTCGTTTTGTTTTGTTTTGTTTTTATTGTTTTGTTATTGTTGTTTTGTTGTTGCTGTTGTTGTTTGTTTTGTTTGGGTTGGGTGGTTTTTTGGGGAGGGGGTTAAAAAAAATTTGTTGTTAATTTTTTTTTAATATCGAGGATAATGGAATAAGCACTCATGTGCTTTTTTTTACATCCAGTCCCCGTGTGTATGCGGTTTTGTAAATTGTGTGTGTATGAGTGTGGTTCAACCGTGGCTAGTTGTCAACCTTCCCATTGTTGTTGTTTGTTTGTTGTTGTTGTTGTTGTTGTTGTTTGGGGGGGGGTTGTTGTTGTTCCTTGGCTACAACTCCCAGGTTCTCCAATGTTGGTATTTTGCATATGCAACCTGTTTTTGCCCTGCGTGAAAGTAGCCGCATTCCAACTTCAAAGGATGCATGCTAGGTATTTTCGTGTTTCCATAACCCACCAAACGCTGACGTGAATTGCGGAATCGCATCTTTGATCTTCTCTATGTGTATACACAGGACATTGACAGGTCTGCACTTGAAGTTGACTTGAAAGATGGCCAAAAAAAACCCACCCACAACTCACCAGATGCTGCCAAGATTCGAACCCACGACTTCATGGACCCATGGGATTGAAGTCGCACGGTTGGCTATAGAGGAAGGTGGCAGGATGGTTAAAACGTTCGCCTGCCAACAAGTAAACCGTGCAGTTGTGGGTTCGATTCCCAGCCTCGCCCTTTCTTCCCAGTTTGACAAAAAAATTGAACTGAATGTCAAAGTCCCGATGAGACTATAAATCCAGGTCCTGTGTTCGGACGCATGCAGAACATCTTGCGGGCACACGTTAAATCCTGTTCCGCTTTTCGTAAGAGTAGGCCATTGTGTGCCGGTGGAAACATGACAAAATTTACAAAACCGCATACACACGGGGATTGGATGTAAAAAAGCACCTGAGTGCTTATTCCATTATCCTCGATATAAAAAACAAACAAATAAATAAATAAATAAATAAGAGTCCACGTCTGCCTTAGAGTGGTCTATGGCTGGTTACCAGTCATCTGTGAGTGATGGTACCCTCTCAGTCAAGAAGACTATGGGATGTGTAATGTAGTGTAGCGTAGTGTAGTGTTTTATTTTTGTATTCTTTTATTTTATTTATTCTTTTATTTCGAGGATAATGGAATAAGCACTCGTGGTTTTTTTCCATCCAGTCCCCGTGTGTATGCAGTTTTGTAATTTTGTCATCTCTTCCCACCGGTGCACAATGACCTACTCTTCCGAAAAGCGGAACGTGTTTGAACGTGTGCGCAAGATGCTCAGAGTGCATTCTCATACGGGACCCTCGGTTTATAGTCTCATCCGTGTAGTGTAGTGTAGTGTAGTGTAGTGTGGTGTGGTGTGGTGTCGTGTAGTGAAGTGTAGTGTAGTGTGGTGTGGTGTAGTGTAGTGTAGTGTCGTGTAGTGTAGTGTGGTGTAGTGTGGTGTAGTGTAGTGTAATGTGGTGTGGTGTAGTGTTTGTATAGTGTGGTGTGGTGTGTGGTGTGGTGTAGTATAGTGTGGTGTGGTGTGGTGTAGTGTGGTGTGGTGTGGTGTGTGTGTAGTGCAGTGTAGCGTAGCGTAGTGTAGTGTAGTGAAGTGTAGTGTAGTGTAGTGTAGCATAATTAATTGTGTAATGATGCTATACAGTCTCTTTGATGATTTCATCCAGGATGAGGAGATGCTCAGAATACTCATCATGTTGCCTCTCACCTGCTTCAATCCTTCACTAAGAAGGAAGATGACAAGACAGTTTACACCTTCACCTGCCTAAACAAGTACACCGTGAGCTTCTGGGTTCCATTCCCGGCCTTGTCCTTCTTTCCCAGTTTGAAGAGAGAATCAAAAGGGGGAATGTCAAGTCTTTCGGAGGAGACTCTATGTGCTTACAGACTTGTGCTCATCAAAAGAACCCACGATGGTTGAAAATCGGAAAGAGCAGGAAGGTACTGGGAAAAATTGGTAGGTTTATTTTTTATCTATTCTTTTATATCGAGGATAATGGAATAAGCACTCATGTGCTTTTTTTACATCCAGTCCCCCGTGTGTAAACGGTTTTGTAAATTTTGTCATATGTTTCCACTGGCACACAATGGCCTACTCTTCGGTAAAGCGGAACCGGATTTAACGTGTGCGCAAGATGTTCTGCATGCGTTCGAACACGGGGCCTCGGTTTATAGTCTCATCCGAAGGACTTTGACATTCAGTTCGATTTAGATGGGGATAAACAGGGTTTGTATAAAACCTATAGTTTTCCTTGAGGTCTGATATCTGGAGTTTTCTTACTCTTATGTGTACTTGTGTGCTGGCCAAGAGTAATCCCATTTAGCGTCTTTTTTGTGTTGTTTCATGTTGTCCTGCCTTTAATGATATTGGGCCAACATAAATCCCAGCACAATGTACCAGCCAGCCTAATGCATTTACATTCTATTTTCTCCTAGGATGTATGTAGTAATCTTAATATTATTAGCAATTTTGCTTTATATTTATGTAAAGCCCGTGGGGATGTTGGGGGGAGAATAAATCCCCCCCCCCCCCCCACCTTCTGGGTCCAGTTAGCACCTTGCTGGGAATTCATCATCATCATGAACCATTACACCCAGTGGTGTGTAGGGCAGCAATAAAGCGCTTCCACTCCTGCCTATCCTGGGCCAACCTAGTCACTGATCCCCAAGAGTGCTGCATGGCCTTCATCTCACTTTCTACAGTCCTCCTCCACGTTGCTTTTGGTCTTTTCTTTCTTTCTCCTTCCTTCTGGGGTCCAGTGCAATGCTGTTCTTGTGATTGACTTGCTGGGAATTGCTAGACACAATCTTCCTCAGCTCTTGCTGCCACTAGAAAATATAATTTCTTTCATCATTGGACTTTGGATGTGAGGGAGAAGATCCTTTGGCCTGGCGTTTTTGGTTTAATGATTCATTTGACATTGCATCACCAAGAAAGATGACGTCTACTTTAAGGTGACATTGTTTTCACCATTGGTTTATTGTCAAGATTTCAATATTCAAGATTTTATTTCAATTTACTGGTACTGAACGTGAGCAGACAAGCCTTTATATTGAAATGATTAATCAAAGGGTGAAAAGGTGAAAGGGGGAGGGTAGGTATGCAGGTTCTAAGATTAAAAAAAAAAGTTTTAATTTTATTGTTCCTGGGCTAGAGCTCTAAGGTTCACCTAGGTCAGCAACCGTTTTTGCCCTCAAATAAGGTAGGCGGATCCTGACTTTGCGGATGATACCTAAACACCACTCCACTGTGCATGTATTGTAGACATCTTGTCATCCATTCCTACCAGCATGCTATGGCCTACTCTTCCAAAAGGCAGAGTGGGTCTTACAGTGTACACAAGAAGTTCTGCACGCGTTTGCATGCACATAGAACCTTGGACTGGCTCAATCTCATCTGAAGAATTTTTTTTTGAGAGTGGAGTTGGTTTTAACTCTAGCAGGGGAAAAATCCCCTTGAACAGGTGCCTCAGGGGTAGCTCAAACCCGGGCCATCAGGTCGCAAGCTCAACGCTCTAACCACTAGGCTATCCTGCCTTCCACTCTTAAGAAATGAGATGGCAACACCTTTTGGTATATAGGTGCTTTTGGGTGATTTGCCGTTCATGGGATGATTAAAGTGGTTTTGACTTGACTTGACTTGACTTGGGCCTGCAGGTCTTGGACATTGATGGCAGCAGTGGTTTCTGATCATTTTGGTCAGTGCTAAAAGGAAAAAAGGCTGGCAGCTGGTAGTTACATCCTGTTCCGCTTTTTGAAAGAGTAGGCCATTGTGTGCCGGTGGGAACAGATGACAAAATTGACAAAAGCCGCATACACACGGGGACTGGATGTAAAGAAGCACATGAATGGTTATTCCATTATCCTCGATATAAAAGAATAAATGAATAAAAAAGTATATATATGGATGTCTGAAGATTTGTTTTACAAAGACCTGTTTATTGTATGTTGAACTGTTGGGTTCATCTGTTCAGATTCCCCCGAGAGGCTGGCAGTTCAAGACCCTGTAATTCATGTCAGCGTTCAGTCGGTTACAGAAACACGAAGATACCCAACATATATCCCCAAAGTTGGAATGCGGCTACCTTCATGGTGGGCAAAAATGGTCACATACGCAATATCTTACCTTTGGTGAACCTTGGAGCTTCAGCCAAGGAATGCATAAAAAAGAAGGAAAAAGTCAAGATATAATAAATACCCCGGTGTGTGACAGAGCAGTGCAGTCAACCTATCATCAACAGTTCTTTGGCCCAGGCCAAAAGCTGTGTCAGTTATTGATGTCAGCTAATTGCCAAGGCCTACATTAAAACGTTGTTATGTTGTAAAATGTTGTGTTCAGATTGCCTTCAGCCATGACAAGCTCTTAACATAACAACCAGCACTCTCCTTTGTTAAAGGAGAAAAAAAATCCTCTGAAGTCGGAGTATGGCTGCCTATATGGCGAGGTGCTTGAAAAAGAGTCATACACGCAAACTTCTCATCCAGTGTGTACTTCCTATCTCAAAGAGATTCCCAGGTGGGATGAGTGAGGCAGAGTGCATGTTCTGGGTGACCCCCAGGGTGTAAAGCTGGGGAACGTACAACAACAACAACAACATCAACAGTTCTCTAATACAAATGAAATAAAAAGAAAACAAGAAAAGAGAGAAACTGAGGAACTAGATTAAGATTGAAAGAAATGCAGAGAAAGAAGGCAAACCACGCAGAATAAGACAGTCGAGAGAGAAAGTAAGAAAATGTCAGAAATGGAGAGAGAGAGTACTTTCAGTATAATTTAGCATGCCACACATAAAGTCTTTCTCACCCAACTATCAATACACACTTATACACTACAGTTTTTCATTCACACATACACAAAAAACACACACTCTCTCTGTGTGTCTGCCTCTCTCTCTTACAAACATACACACGCATGCAAGCGCACACACACACACACTCTATTTCATGTACACACAGTCAGTCACACACACATACACATACATATTCTCTCCTCTCTCTCTGTGTCACACACACAGAGTAAAAAACCCCAACCAAAGACGAGATTTATTTTAAAGTTTCATTTATTACGAACATCCGGAGACAACTATGATACGATTCAATTACATTCCTGTACATTTCGTAAGAAACGAACAAAGAGCCAAAAATAAGTTGTATATAAAAATAGATTTCAACCAAACGGATCAGTTTATCATCGGATCTGGACGAATCAAAAGCCAACCAACATTTATTCAGGAGATAGTCAATCTATTCATCTCAAGACCGTTGCTGATAAAATGACGTAAAAAAAAAAAAATTCCTTTGAAGAAGGCAGATGTTAAAAGTGTTTTAACATAATTTTCAAAATGGACGCAATGTTGCGAGCAAAACAGAATCAGTCTTTTACTGATGAACTGCATAATGTTCGTCAAAAGATATTACATTAGTTTCAAATCACTGATGACAGCAAACATTCATTCCAGGTAGAAAGGTTAGACTACAGTACACACAAACCTATGCACAACAAAATAAAACAAACACAAAAAATCCCCAGAAAACAAAATAAAACCTCATGCTTTAGATTTGTTGATAAGGTATAGACTGTGAATTCAAATGTGAATCTATCTAGTAATGTTACTTATTTCGGATTGTGTGCGTGTGCATGTGTGTATGCAATTGTAATGAAGTTTATGCATTGCTGAGCTCATAAAAATGCATAAGTGAACTGTAAGTCAATCTTTTAAAAAAGACAATTACTGTTTTAAAAAAAAAGTCAGAACAGCCAAGAAATATGCATTTTGCTGTCGCTATTACTGTTGAGAACTTTAGCTTGGAACAAACTGCCTTCATCCAAAAAACAAACTATGAAGACACTGTTGACTTCTGTGCAATCATCTCAAGTATCTAACAATTTCATTCACCACTTTTCATGTTCTGCTCAGTCTGGCAGGACCTGAAATGCAATATGTAATGAGGCTTTGCTGTAAAGGTTTGATTCTTAAAAACAAAAACAAAACAAACAACAAAAATAGATTTGGTTCTGAATCACACATTTCAGCTCAGAGTTTTCAACAATTCGTATAGATCTATGGTGGACACAAAACTTGCGAAGAAAGCAATCTGTTAAAATTTCAGGTCTGGAAGCAAAGATCAACATGATTAAAAACAGGTAAAGTAAAAGCAGAACCTGCATTTCAGCTCAGGGAAAGAAAAAAAAATCCCCATAATTTCTGCAGATTGGTATGTAATTCTTATTTATTTATTTACTTTTTGCAATTGCCAGTGTCAGTACTGGAACACTTTATATCAGTAATGGAACACTTCAAATCAACATGTTTGTCCCGTTTCATCAATTTATATTACATTTTCAAGTGATGCCACTAAAAACTTCACTGACTTTCTTCACTTGTAAAATCAGACACGCTACTTGGATAGATGATAAAATATTTCAGTCCTTTTCCAATCTTTCTGTCCATGTTGGATAGCAGTAAAATATTTCACAACTTTTCAAATCTTTCTATCCATGTTTCAATCATAAAATCAACATCAATCAAAGTGATGAATGCAGAACTGGTTCATAACTGTATCGTTATTTTCACATTAACGTCTGATTGATATCAACTTCCAGTGCAGACCTGTATCACGATGCAAATGCCCGTTTCTTCTTCCGAGAGGAACTGGCATCTACAGAAGAAATCGTTTTGTGAAAATTGGTTTCATTAAAAAGACAAACAAAAACACAGCATAGCTGTAAAAACTGTCAGAATATATATTACATATAAAAAATAAAAAAATCCCCCACAAGAAAGTACTTGTAATGGGCGTCTCAGCTCCCAATGTATGTATTCATTCATTTCTGTAGATTCCGGGGTTAGGTAGGTAGCTTTTTAAAAATCTTTTAATCGTCATTCTTATCCATTTCATTCATTTTATCTCCAAAGTCAGAGTGTGGCAATCTTCATAGAGGGCAAAAACGGTTGCATATATATGCAAAATCTTGTCGTTGGTGAACCTTGGAGCACTAGCCGAAAACACACAAACACAACAATAACAAACAACCCCCCAAATTATTTTGTTTTAAATCTATTCCTAAAACACGACTGGTTTTCTCTCAAAAAGTTTATACTTATTTAGTTATGATAAAAAAACCAAAAAAACGACAACAACCCACAAACTTCTGAGTTATCATACATGTTTGAAGAAACTCTTTCCCATGCAAGAGTGTGTGTATATTTCTTGTAACATTGTCAGAGCAACTACTAACCTAAGAGAAAGAGAAGCAAGCTCCAAATGGCTTCACTTTTAAGTTGCAAGATTTTGTTTTTTGGAGAATAAAAAATCCATGAGCAAGGCAGGGCTTTGAAAATTCTTATTCTAGAAAATACCCAGCGGTAGGGAGAGACAGGACAATACACATCTATCTTTCTGGAATTTGCTTGTTTAAAGAAAAGAAAAAAAAGGCAATATGAATTTTATGCCTATCATTCTCAAGGGACATGATTGTGTGATGACAGTTTCCTGGCAAAGAGGTTCTCTACAGAATATATCCCATCTTGGAATAATTCAGAAAAGTACACCTCAGGTACGTGCATCTGATTAACTAAGAAAAGTAAAGGAACACTATAGTGTTTTTTTCTCTCTAGTCTTGTTTTTGTGTGTTTTTAAATACTGTCATGTTATACTGTTTTTTTTCATTCGCGTACCAAATAACGAGCTTACGTTGCTATGACTATCATGTGGGGCTTTCAACTATTATCGAAGTATTTTAAGTTGATCCTGCTCTCTAGTCGATAATCATAACTCTGTAGGCATGCATGTGCATGTGTGTCATTACGACTAACTAACTAACTGTCCAGTTAAAAAACAAAACAACAAAAAACAAAACACTGTCCGATTCTAACCTACCACAGGAAGTGAGGTCAGCAGCAGGAGAGGTCAAGCACAGAGGTCAACACACTATACACTGAACTCTTACAAGTGCACAGTCTTGTTCCGCACACACACACAGAGTTGATTAATATCTACGCCACTACCTCAAGCCTGTGCAGGTTAACATTAAGTGAAACTAACTTAATACATAACAACGTGCATTGGGTCCTCCCATTCTAGGTTGCTGTGGACATAAAGCAAGCAGAATAGCGGAGACCTGGACGGAATGGCTCGACTGTTCATTTGGCAGCTTGGTACGCTAGATTAAAGCATTCGCGTCGTTTGTCACGCACAAACACACACCTTTTCTCCGCCTCAATCTCGCATACAATCGTGTCTCCTTACTCGCACAGACATTTCTAAGACTTGTTCATTATGCTTATGATAAAACAGTCATGAAAAAAAAAATTGGTTATTGGATTATACTGGATCTGATACATATGTGGGGATGGGGGGGGGGGGGGGGGTGGGGGGAGATATATATATATGATGATTGAAGGAGCAGAGGTTATGGAATTCAAAAACCACCCCTCAACAATACTATACCAGACATATACTCCAGTGGGATCTTTCACTTCCGTTTTTTCATAGAGGACAACTCTACTCACTTCTGATTTCAATTTCGACAGAAGATAACTCTTGACACTTGCTAAAGTGGCACAAACTTGAAGAAAAGACTTGCCCAGTTTTGAGAACTGAGAGCAGCCATATTTCTTCTTTTTTTCTTCTTCTCCTTTTCTTTTTTCATTGCAGCCAAATTTCTAGATATGCTCCTCACAGTTCTAAAAAAAAAAAAAAAAAAAAAAAAAGGTGATTTTTGAACCACTCCCCCAACAACACTGGTGACAGGATACACAGATAAGTCGTTAGTAGTTATAACAGGGTTAAATAAAAAAGACTGGCAAATGACAACTACAGTGGTATAAATGTTGTTGATATTGTGATGGATATTTTTTTGTTTCACTTTGCAATAAATAGCCAGGTATGTACAAACTACTTTCTCTCTCACACACAAACAACAAGGCAAATGGATGGGGTGGGGATGGGGGGGGGGGGTGCAAACCCACGGAGACTAAGACGCTTCGAAAAACCTCCCTCTCTCTCTCTGTGGCACCATCAGTCACAGGGTCAAGCTCCTTGTCTTGTGACCAAAAGCACTGGGGATGTTTCCAAGTATTCCATGCCAAACGTACATCACACCAAAACATGATGCTAAAATTCTGGTCAATCACGAAATCCCACTCGAACAAGTTTAATCCTCTTCAACACAAAGATCATGACCGACCAGCCATTCCGCATCTCAAACAATTTTTTTGTGCTAATTTAACGTTCCAACTCCTCAAGTGTTCTGTTCTGCTTTGCTGTAACGCTACACATTTTAAAAACAACAACAATCAAAATATAAACCATACAGTAAAACATAACAAGCATCTCCCTGTTTGAAACGGCAAAAAAGGACACATTATTTAAAAAAAGAAAAAAGGACATGTATCATATATGTCATGTCCACATTATAGACAAGGCTGTTTTTTTCCTTCATTTCTCTCCTAGTTTTTATTGGTTTGTCGACCGTTTGCAATCATTTTGACGCTGTTTCAGCTTATTCATTTTGATTCCGTTTTCTTGCATCGCATACTTCCAAATTTATTTCTTTTCTCATTTTTTTCTCTTTCTCTCTCTCTTTTATGTTTTCTAATATACCTGGAGTTAACCCAGCACCGAATTGAGAACATATCTGCATAGTTTTCTGCAATCGTTCCTATTTTTGTGTGTGGAGCAAGTTTTCTTCACACTGCATATAATACATATTTGCCATGGAATATTTTGTCTTTTTTTTCTGTAACAACATAACTCTTGAGTCTCTCTCTCTCACAGGTATACTCCATATATATCTCCGAGCTTTCCCTGAAAGAGACAAAGAGTCCATACACACTTACACAGCTACACTACACATACATGTATACACATACACTTCAACTCACAAATGGAATGTTACTGAATAGAATAAGTAGATTTGTATCACCAGGGTAAAAAGGAGACTGACAAGCAGCAACTGTCATTTTTAACAAGACTCTGACCAGTTATTTTTTTTATAGTCCTTCAGTGACAGAAATTACAGCCGAGTGGTTCAGAGTTCAACCCATGTGGGTTCAGAAGTCATGGGTTCAAATCTCGGTAGAGTCGGGTGAATTAAGGGGGGAGGGATTTTTACCATCTCCCAGGTCAACTTCAAGTGCAGACCTGCCAGTGCTTCAATCTTCCTTTGTGTACAGTTATATACACATGCAGCTGCTCAAAAGATCCTCATTACTAATTCGCGTCAAGTGTTAGGTGGGTTACAGACACATGAACATTCCCAACACACATCCCTGAAGGCGGGAGTGTGGCTACCTTTATGGTGGGCAAAAATCGTGCTTTTCTTCCAACGTTTTCTCTTACCAGTCCAAAACTAGTCTGCACTTCAGACTTTGTTTCGGAAGGAGAGGAAAGGGAAATAAACAGGACAGAGACCAGACCTGCAGAGTGGATGCAGAATCAGAAGCTCGGTGGGCGGAAACAATTTCAGTCTCTGGCACAGGTAGGGGACTAGGGTGGTTTGGACGGATTGAAATGACTTGCGTTCTGAGACCACAAAAATGAGTGATGACAGAGATGAACATGGGTACACGGATATAAGTGCCAGATTTGGTCATGGCTAAGAGGGAGGGAGGGAGGGAGAGAGAGAGAGAGAGAGAGAGAGAGAGAGGAAGAGGGGGAGGGGGGGGGGAAACAAAACCCCCAAACAAACAAACAAAAGAAAACACAGGCTTGTCTGCACCCTGACTCCAGAAAATGAACATACAAGTTTGCAGAATGCCACTAAATTCAAAAATTCATTTGCATGTACACTGAATCTGCACTTGCTAATATCTTTTGTCTCAAAGTCACCTGTGTTTAAGTAGTCTTCGATTAATAAGCCAAACAACTAAGGTCATAAACAACAAACGGAAAAAAAACCAACAGCTTACAGAATTATGTGTCTCTGAATTATTCCTGGCAGTTGAAAACTTTTATGTATATACATGTCTCGCAACACACCACACAAACATATTTCCACACGCTCCACATAACACCAGTATCCCACGGTAATAACTCTATGAAAATTCAAGGGTGGGAGGGGATGGGGTGGGGATGGAGCAATGAAAGCTATCTTGTACAGATGATCAAACATGTCAGATTCAAACTCTTTGTCGCTGTTTCACCTTAACGCTCAAACTCAAACAACACAGCTATATCAATCAAACACAAAACCTGGCAATACCGAAACCAGCACACACTCAAAACAACACTATCTCATCTGCAAGACACGTTATAGCATAGCTTGCTGCTAGTTTATCACAGACGACAACTTTTTTTTTCCTGTTGAGTGTTCCCTGTTATAACCAAGTAAAAGACCAACAAGCTCCTGTCTCTTTCCCATCAGGCAACCTGAGGGAAAGAAATAAACCTGTCAGAAACATCCAGTATGTCAGGATTTACAGAAAATAAACACAAAAGAATAATAACAACTATAACTGAAAGTGCACAGAATGATGCCAACAGCGTACAGAAAACATGGCAGTAGAGGACAGTATGCAACAGAATAACGACAGCTGCGAGACAGGGACTGTAAGGAAACAACATTGTCGACGACAACGAACTACGCTGCATTGTCACACCAGTCACAGAGCTGGCTGCGACATAAATTAATTAACCCTTTAAAAAAATAAAAGCACACATCACCGCAGAGGGTCAGAATTCAAGCAGCCTGATTCAGCTGGTACCTGTATCAGTGTCCAGTGTGTTCACACACACAGCACCCACACACACACTGCTGCAAAACCTTTCTTCTCGATCTTGCGGTTCAACCATCTCCCCACCAGAACCTCTCTCGCCCCAAACCAAACAACACAGATCTGTAGCCATGCAAAATATGGACCGCCAAACAAGTAAACGCAGGAACTAAGGCAAGAGTCTACATGTGTATATTAACTCAATACGACACACAACAAGAAAGGCAGGCAGAAAAACTGGTCCTAACATTTCAACGCCAACCACAGCGGAAACAAAAAGACACAGTCTATAATATTAATGTACATGATAATATTTATATGCGTCTTGTGTTTTTTTTTAATAACACCAGCCTTGCGAATCCAACACACTTCACAAATCCAAACCACTCCCCTTCAATCTAAATCATCCAAAAAAAAGATAAAGACAGTCTGCTATGTGTTAAATACCCACATAATGTATATAAAAAAAACAACTAAAAATCCACACACATAAAAACATCGACAAAAAATAAACTCCAAAACAAAAGCAAAAAAGCCAAGCCAAGAAGAGAGACGACACGAATGAAGCTTTCACAGAGTAAGTAGCACAATGGAAGAAAAACACTTGCTGAACAAGTTTGTCAGGAGAACACTGCGACAAGGCCCAACCCACCTTTCAGAACTAGCTCTCTGTCGCCACACACACACACACACAATGCCACCACATCGACAAACTGTCTCCTTCTCTTTCTCTACTAACTAGCCATGCTGTCACTGTGTGGACCTCCTGAATGTTGTTCACAAAACAACAACAACATCGTAAGGCACATCATCACCATCATCATCATCATTTTGCCCTGAAAGAGAGACCCACATGTATCTTGTTCACAAGGTGTCGGTTAAGTCGATGAACTTTGGTCAGCCTGCTCATCCTGTTATCCAAACTGGAGGAAAGGAGGACACGATTCCAAGAACTACCTACGCCTCACACAATGCCTAGGTGGATGTTCACTTCATTCATATGTGTGTGTGTGTGTGTGTGTGTGTGTGTGTGTGTGTGTGTGTGTGTATGAGTGTGTGTGTTGTGTATGAGTTGTGTGTGTATAGAGTGTGTATGAGTATGTGTGTGTGTATGAGTGTGTGTGAGTGAGTGTGGCTCAACCATGGCTAGTCGTCAACCTTCCCATCCACGTCTTGTCCCAGACCAGAACAGCCCACAATAATAATAATAAAAAACAAAAAGCTAGGCCCGACAAAACGCAACAGAGTTCCTAACAGCAACACGGATCCATCTGATCAGGTCAGGTCCAACTGTGTGAGAACTTTGGCAAAGCAGCTGTAGCTGTTATCGTTGCTGTTATTGTTGTTGTTGCTATTGTCCAGTCTGTCGCGTCACGTGTCCTAGGTCATCGACTACACATGCGCGTGTGCGAGTGTATACGCAAGCACAGGCCTTGCCCCTGTCCCAGGTTACACACACCACCACAGCGAGGCATCACCACCGCTTCACACACCACCTCACACACCCCCTGCCTAGCAGAAGGGAACCACAGGATAAACACTTTACTCCAAACCCGCCGCAAGAACAACCACCACGTCGAGAGTACTCTCTCTCTCTCCACACACACAGCACCACACTCCAAGTCAAGACGTCTGCATACACCGCTGCTTCTGCTTCTTGGCATACACCCGGTTCAGCGCCAAGACGGCGTCGTCCAGCAAAGACTCGAAGATGGTGTCGGTCAGCTGCATCTTGACCGCCAGCTCGTCGGCGTCGTAGTTGATCCAGTCCCCTTCCTCCTCCTGCAGCTCTTCCACCAAGACGGCGTCCACGTGATCCTTCTTCTTGCGCACGTTCCACTTGTTGCCGCTCTTGCCCCGGTACTTCCCGCTGCTGCCGTTCAGGCCCAGGATGTCCGTCACCGCTGACTGCACCACGGGCAAGAGGACGTCCACGGTGGTGGGCGGCGCGCTCCCTTTGTAGTAGCGCTGGCGTTTCGGGGCCGCCTTCTGCCAGGGCGGGGGCTGCTCGGGGTCGTGCTCGTGGCGGTAGACCTCGCGCACGATGTCGCCCGTCAGGTCGAAGATCAGCGCTTTGAAGGTGCGGCGGCTGGCGGTCACCATGCCCTCCATGTGCTCCCCGCTGCTGTCCGGGGATCGAGCCTCCTGCAGGAAGGCTGGGGGTGCCTGGGCCGACTCCCAGGACTCCCCGCAGCGGCGCATGTTCCAGAACACCGACACGGCGTCGGCCACGATGGCCTCCACCTCCGAGCGCTCGTGGGGCACGATGAACACCTCCGCCACGGGGGCCGCTTTGGCTGCTGTGGGTCTGGGAGAATCTGCTCAAGGAACAGAGGACGACGTTGTTGACACAACTGCATATATACACACACGGGGACGGGATGGAAAAAAAGCACACCAGTGCTGTTGTTGTTGTTGTGCGTTCCCCAGCTTTACATTCTGGGGGTCACCCAGAACGTGCACTCTGACTCACTCATCCCACCTGGGAATCACCGTGAGATAGGAAGCACACCGGGTGGAAGTTTGCGTGTAGGGCTGTTTTCAAGTACCTCGCCAAATAGGAAGCCATACTCCAACTTCAGAGGATTTGTTCTCCTTTAAAGGATAGTGCAGGTTGTTATGGTAAGAGCTTGTCATGGCTGAAGGCAATCTCGACAAACATTTTACAACATAACAACATTTTAGTGTAGGCCTTGGCAATTAGCTGATTTCAATAACTGACACAGCTTTTGGCCTGGGCCAAACACCAGTGCTTATTCCATTATCCTCAAAATAAAAGAATTAACTGGCTTTGGCTGTGGGTCTGGGAGAATCTGCTCAAGGATCAGATGACGACATTGACACAACTGCATACACACGGGGACTGGATGAAAAAAAAGCACTTCTTCTTCTTCTTAGTCCTTATTAGCTCCTAGCGGAGCATAGGGCCTCAACAGCATCCCTCCACCTTCTCCTGTCTCTGGCAAGGGTCTTGGCCAAAAAAAAAAAAAAAAGCACACCAGTGCTTATTCCATTACCTTAGAAATAAAAGAAATAGATAAAAATAAATAAATAAACACGCACAGCAACCATCACCGTCATTGAGGTCAACAAGACCGATGTTAGATAGTTCAAACAAAGATGATTCACACACATAATGATAAACAAACAAAATGATGATGATGATGATGATGATGATGATGATCAATCTTTTAATCCCTAAAAACTTTCTTCAGTGATATGATATCTTGATATCTCTCTCTCTCTCTCTCAAACACACACACAGACACATACGTTCAAGAGGATTTTTCCTCTGGAGTTAACATCAGTGCTGACTCCACTCTCCCCAAAAGTCATTCGGATGAGACTATAAACTGAGGTCCCGTGCGCGAATGCATGCAGAATATCTTGCGCACACGTTAAAACCCGTTCTGCTTTTTGGAAGAGTAGGCCATTGTGTGCCGGTGGGAACGGATGACAAAATTTACAAAACTGCATACACAAAGGGACTAGATGAAAAACAGCACATGAGTGCTTATTCCATTATCCTCGAAATAAAAGAATAAAATAAAATAAACAAATAAAAGTCATTTGGATGAGACTATAAACTGACGAAGAACATCTTGTGCACACATTAAAAACCCGGTTCTGCCTTTTTGAGGAGTAGGCCATTGTGTACTGTGTTTAGGCACCATCCATGAAGTGAGAATGCAGCTACCTAAATGGCGTGTAAGTATGTGTGTGTGTGTGTGTGGTAGTGGTGGTGGTGAAGGTAGTGGGAAACAGTTGCATACGCATAGCCCTGAGCTCTAGCCAAGGAACAACAACAACAACAACAATCCTAACAGATAATAGATGTAACATCGGATTGTCATATCATTGAAGGGGACAAGATAGCCTGGTGGTTAGAGCATTGCCCTCATGATCTGACAGCTCGGGATCGAGTCACCACAGAGGCATCTGTTTTAGGGAATTTTTCTCTGGAGTTAACATCAGTACTGACTTCACAACTTATTTGGAGGAGACTATAAAACTGAGGCCCCTTTGCCAATGCAGGCAGAACATCTTGCGCACACAGTAGAAAGAGCGATTCGTTTCACGCCAGTAGGCACATATGACAGCACTAAAAACAAAAAAGAAAACAACCCAAACAAACACACACATGCACACTGGTGTCATGTTCAGACACCAGACACACGGGATAGCCTGGTGGTCAGACATTGCGCTCGCAATCTGACGACCCGGGTTCAAGGGGATATTTTCCCCTGGAGTTAACATCAGTGCAGACTCCACTCTCCCCAAAAGTCCTTCAGATGAGACTATAAAACGAGGTCCTGTGTGCGAACGCACGCAGAACATCTTGCGCACACATTAAATCCTGTTCCACTTTTCGTAAGAGTAGGCCATTGTGTGCCGGTGGGAACAGATGACAGAATTGACAAAACCACACACACACGGGGACTGGATGTAAAAAAAGCACATAAGTGCTCATTCCATTATCCTCGATATAAAAGAATAACATAAATCTCTGAAGTCGGAATGCAGCTATCTTAATGGTGGGGTTAAAAAAACCACACACACAAAAATGGTCGCATACGCAAAATCTCACCAGTGGTAGTAAACCTTGGAGGTCTAACTGAGAAACAAACAACAAATCATCCCCCCCCCCACCCAAAAAAAAAAAGCCCCAAATCTTGGATACTGTACATGAAAAAAAGCAAGCAGACAAACGCGCGCATATCATTCGTTACCTCCCCCTTCTCTGCTTCTGGCCTGGTCGCCTGCCCCTGGGTAGGGGGGTGGTGGTTTGGCGGAGAGGCCAAAGTCCTCGTCAAAGAAATCGTGACTGTCTCCCAGCCCTGAGAAGTCGTACTCGTCTTCCTCCTGTTCGGTACAGACACCACGTGACTGATGGAGTTATATAACTTGTGTGTGTGTGTGTGTGTGTGTGTGTTTATTTATTTATTCTTTTATATCGAGGATAATGGAATAAGCACTCATGTGCTTTTTTTTTAACATTCAGTCCCCGTGTGTATGCAGTTTTGTAAATTTTGTCATCTGTTTCTGTGTGGTGTGTGAGTGTGATAGTGGAGAGAGAGAGAGAGAGTGAGTGAGTGAGTGAGTGTGTGTGTGCGTGAGTGTGTGTGTGTGTTTAAAATAAAAAATCTGATTAAAATTTTTTTTATTTTGAGGATAATGGAATAAGCACTCAGGTGCTTTAAAAAAAAAAACCCAGTCCCCAGTGTGTGTGTGTGTGCGTTTATGTGTGTGTGTGTGAGTGGTAGTGAGTGTGTATGCGTGTGATTGAGTGTATGCGCATGCATATGTGTGAGTATGAACTGTGTGTGTATATATGCTGTGCAGGTGTTGCGTGTAAAATATATATAAGATCAGATCAAAGGTCTCCTCAACTATGGGTAACCATATAAGCCAGTAGTAGTAATAATAATAATAAATGGTATTTATATAGCGCTATATCTTGCAAAAACAAATCATAGTGCTTGCAATCATCTTACTCTAACACATGCAACAAGTTACAATTAATAGTTTTTACAAATTCAAATGTATACACACACACGCGCACATCTCATATGCTGAGAAAGGCACCCAGCCCACATCATCCCCCCCCCCCCCCCCCCCCCCCTATCCCAACATCAAAATGCAGCTACCTAAATTGTGGTGGTTTAAAAAAAAAAAAAAAGCAAAAAAAAACGGTCACATATGCATAAACCTTACCACTGATGAACCTAAGAGCTCTAGCTTAGAAACACACCCACACACACCCACGCACGCATGCGCCCACCCACACACACACCCACGAACACATGCATGCACGCGCCCACACACCCACATAGGCACACACACACAAACACGCACACCCACACAACACACATATAGGCACATACACACGCATGCACACACACACAACACCCACCCACCACACATATAGGCACACACACACATACACACACACACCACACAAAGTCCTTCGGATGAGACTATAAACCGAGGCCCCGTGTTCGAACGCATGCAGAACATCTTGCGCACACGTTAAATCCTGTTCCGCTTTTCGGAAAGAGTAGGCCATTGTGTGCCGGTGGAAACAGATGACAAAATTGACAAAAACCGCATACACACAGGGACTAGATGTTAAAAAAAAAGCACATGAGTGCTTATTCCATTATCCTCGAAATAAAAGAATAAATAACATAAAAATAAAATAAAAATACCACCGGTGAACCTCAGAGCTCTAGCTTAGAAACATACACACACACCCACACAACACACATAGGCGCACACACAGACACACACGCAAACACATGCACGCACGCGCCCAACACACCCACAGCCCAACACACACATATAGGCACACACAGAGGCATACACACACCCACCCACCCACCCACCCACACAACACACACATACAGGCACCCACCCACCCACACACACAACACTCACACACAAACAACACCCACCCACACCCCCCCCCCCCACAACCCCCCCCCACACTCACCTCCACTAGCGCAGGGCTGTTGACCGGCACGGGCGACTTGGGGCGCTGCAAGGGTTCCGGAGACAGGGGCCTCCTCTTGGCTGCTTCCTCCCCTCCGGACTGGCCTTCCGAAGAGGACGACCCCCCCGGGCCCTTCTCCAGGCTGCTATCGTGCGAAGGGTCTACCCCGCTGTCGTCCGACAAACCGTTGACCACCAGCTCCGACGGTGCTCTCCCTTTACCCTGCCGGGGACCGTCGCG
Source organism: Rapana venosa (assembly GCA_028751875.1). Lineage (NCBI taxonomy): Eukaryota > Metazoa > Mollusca > Gastropoda > Neogastropoda > Muricidae > Rapana > Rapana venosa. The sequence goes on along the minus strand of CM054161.1, from coordinate 10,635,581 downwards.
GTCGCGGTCGCGCCGGATGCTCATCATGCGAGCGATGGCGTCGTTCAGCAGACCGTCCATCATGCTTGATGTTGTCTTGTGCACGCGACGACCCTCCTCCCCTTCGCTCTCTCCTCCACCACCACTCTCCTCCTCCTCCTCTTGTTGTTGTTGTTGTTGTTCTTCTTCTGAAGGTTTCTTCTTCGGTTTGGGGAGGGTGGGAGGTGGTGGGGTCTTCTTTTCCTGGGAGGGGGAGGTGGGGAGGCCAGGTTGTTGTGGGGTAACGAACAACTCGGCAGAGACTTGGGGTTTGGGGAGTGTCGGCGGGGGAGGCGTTTTCTCCGCTGGGGGGGAGGTCTTCTGCGGTTTGGGGAGGGTAGGAGGGGGAGGGGACTTGTGCGGTTTGGGGAGGGTGGGGGGAGGGGTCTTGGGGAAGGTCGGGGACCGCGCCACCTCCTCCTCTTCCTCCTCCTCCCTCGCCGCAGACAGAGGAGGAGGGGGGGGGGAGGATTTCTCTTCCGGGCTGGGGGGTTGTTGGGGCGGGGTTGTCTCCCTCGGGGAGGGGGCCTGGCGGGCGGCGATGGTGTTGATGGTCAGCACGCTGTCCGCCACCAGCGCCTTGGTCAGGTCGGCCGTGATGTCCTCGGCCAGTACAGCCAGGTTGTGGCGGTCAGCGCCCTCCTTCCCCACCGTCCTGTCCTCCTCCTCCTCCACCTCCACCACCGCCGACACAGACTCCGTCGTCTTCTCCTCTTCCTCTTCATCGGTGGTGGCTGAAGATGCCTCGTCCTGCTCGGTCAGCGATTCCTCCTCGCCCGTCGTCGTTGTCGTCACCTTGCCCCTCTTGCGTGCCACGTCTTCGTCCAGGGCGGCGATCTCGCTGCCGGGCACCAGCAGTCCGTGTTCGGGCGGGCAGGAGAAGTAGCGTCTGCCGTCTCGCTGCCCGTCGTGTCGCCCTCTGCCGTCCTCAGCTCCACCCCGGCCCAGTGGCCCGGGGCGAAGGTCACGACGCCCTTGAACCTCAGCGTGCCCGCCAGTCGACCCCACACCAGCACGGGGTCGCCCTCGTGAAAGTCGGCCAGGGGGTCGGTCATCAGCAGAGGGTCTGGCCCTTCCTCCTGAGGAACGGACAAGTTCCGTGCAGATGATGATTTTACAAAATTAAAAAAAAATTTATTTACAGGGGACGGGATAGCTCAGTGGTCGGAGCACTCCTCCCCCCCCCCCCCCCCCCCCCCTTCCCCGGCCAAGTTTAAGCAGCGCCGAGCGTGGGTGGTTACCAGTTGGATGGGTGACCGTTTGTAGCGCGCCTTGGCTTCAGTACAGTTCCCTCCCAGTTCGCCCAGCTGTCAATGGGTACCTTGCCCTCTTTAGGGTCAGGGAAGGTAAAGCAGTGAGGGAGAGGAGATGGGCGCCACTGCCCTCAATATGCTGGCCCCTAGAGAAGCTGAGGTCTCTGACGCCTCGCTCCCCTACGACCTTATAGATTATGGGACTCCTTTACTTTTACCCTCCTAATTTACAGTGGATGTGAAGATACGGTCTGAAGCAATTATCTGCTAGACAGGCCAGACTAAGGGTGTGTTAGAACAACAGTGTTGGGGGAGGGATTTCATTTCAGTAGCTTAACTCAAGGAGGGAGGTGGGCAGGATGGTTAAGATGTCCACCTGTCTAACAAAGTACATTGCTAGGGGGGGGCGGGATAGCCTAGTGGTCAGAACATCGCGCTCACAATCTGACGACCCAGGTTCGATTCCCGTTCAAGGGGATATTTTTACCCTGGAGTTAACGTCAGTGCAGACTCCACTCTCCCCTGAAGTCCTTCGGATGAGATTATAAACCGAGGCCCCGTGTGCGAACGCATGCAGAACATCTTGCGCACATGTTAAATCCTGTTCCGCTTTTCGTAAGAGTAGGTCATTGTGTGCCGGTGGGAACAAATGACAGAATTGACAAAACCGCATACACACAGGGACTGGATGTAAAAAAAGCACATAAGTGCTTATTCCATTATCCTCGATATAAAAGAATAAAATTAAAATAAAATAATAAAAAAACTGTGTGAGGGTCCGGGTTCGATTCCCGGCCCTGCCTTTTTCTTACCAGTTTGAGGAAAAAAATCAAACGGGATGTTAAAGTCCTTCAGATGAGACTAGTTATTATACCGAGGCCCCTTGTGCGAACACACGCAGAACATACTGCGCACACTTTCAAATCCTGTTACAGGTTTTGGAAGAGTAGTAAGCCATTTTGTTCCGGTAGGAACGGGTGACAAAATTATAAAACAACGCATGCACACAGGTGGCATGCTTAGACACCATCCCTAAAGACAGAATGCAGCTACCTAAAACACACACGCAAACACACACGCACAAACACACACACCACACACACACAGACACAGATACCACACACTGGCTGGTTCACACACTTCCCAAGCTGACAGAAACTCACAAAGAGAAAGGCAGAGAGATAGAAACAGAGAAGCAAGCACACGATACTAGAAAAAACCCAACAATGTTGAACTGTAAATGCTCTGATACAGTATAAGCAAAACTGTTTTTTTTCCCTTCAAGACAGTACCAAAAAATACAACCCCCCCCAGTTGCAGATATCAGAACTGTATCACAGAATAGTGCCGTCAGCGCCTGGGCTTTATCACAGTTCTTGATTAAACCTGACGCTGGGGGCAACAGCAGCAAAGTGAGAGGCTGTATGACCAGTGGTTTTCTTTCCCACTCATGGAATTCCACTTTACAGCTTAGTCTTTAGTGATCGACTAGGACTCTCTGACTAGGAGGCTTGACTGGGACAGCCCTTATGTGCTGCAGCCCTGGGGGCTAGTTGGCCTTTGGAGAACATCTCCAACGCTGACTGTCCTTATGCCCACTTGGCCGAGAGAGTGGGGATGTGCTGTGGGCAAGGCATCTCCACTATAATCAAATTTCTGCCCAGTTTCCAAAACAGAAGCTGCCTCCTCTGCTGTTTTGGAGGTCATCACGACGGACAAACATACATCACAGAATAAGAACAGACAGATGCTATAGTCAAGTGGTTACAAGACCGTTCAACTTCAATCCCATGGTTAAATGAAGTTGTGGGTTCGAATCTCGGCAGTGTCTGGTGAGTTAAGGGTGGGCAGTTTTACTATCTTCCAGGTCAACTTCAAGTGCAGACCTGCCAGTGCCTTCATTACCTTCATGTATATCTACACAGGCAGATAATCAAACATGCACATTAAAGATCCCACAATTCATGTGAGTGTTTGGTGGATTACGGAAACTACATACCCAGCATACATCCCTGAAGACAGAAAGCAGCTACCTTCACGGTGGGCGAAAATGGTTGCGTACGCACAAATCTCACCATTGATAAACCTTGGAGCTGTAACCAAGGACCCCCCCAAAAAAATCCCCCCCCACCCCCCCCTACCAACCGAGAGGTTACTTACAGGATTTCTAACCACAACATTATGTCAACACCTTTTTCTTCTCGGCTAGAGCTTCAAAGTTCACCGAACGGTGAGATTTTTGGGCGTATGCAACCATTTTCTTTCCCCCACCACCCCCTCCAACCCACCTACCTACCATTCAGGTAGCCACCACATTCCAACTTCAGGGACATGTCAAAACTAACTAACACACTAACACTATAAATCCGACCACCGGGGTGGGGGGGGGAAGGAGAAAACCGACCTGATCCAGAGGCGGAGTCTGCACCCGGGGACTCTGGGTGGGCGTGGCGTCCTCCTCCTCATCCCCCAGCAGCTCCCCCAGCACGGCATCTATGGAGTTCTGGTGACCCAGCCCCGTCCCCTGGCTGACCGAAGACTTCTTCTCCGAGATGGACGGCAGGCTGACGGAAATGTGCTCGCTGATGTCCTCCTCCGTCTTCCCACCTTGCACTGCTGCCGCTGCTGCTGATCTGTCCTTCTGCGAGGCCGAAACCTTCACTGGGGTGCGGTCCGACTCGGAGCTGATGATGTCCTCCTCCACGTCTTCCTCCTCCTGGTCAAAGTCGTGGAAGTCGCTGTAGGTGGTGGAGGCTGTCGAGCGCTCGCTGGAAGGCCGCGAGAGGGTCCTGTGCGAGTTGAGCCGCGACTCGCTCTCGCTGTCCGATTCCTGAATGCCGGTGGCCGGGCGGGATGCGCTTGACAGGTCCTTGACCTTCTCCGCTGCCGGCACCGGTGCCTTGAGGTCAAACTTGGGGGCAGCGGAGGAGGAGGAGGAGGAGCTGTCCGACTTGGCCGTGGACACGACGCTCTCGATGGCTTCCGACACCTCGGACTTGACCGCGCCCCGCCCAGAGGCTTCCGAGGTTTGAACCCGGCTGTGGCTCTTGGCCAGGCTGTGGGACACGGCCTCTGAGAAGTCCTGGCTGTACGACAAGTTCTCCTCGGCCACGCTGCCCCCTGCTTTCTTCCCAGCATCCTCGGCCGTCGACTCGTTCTGAGAGTCGGCCCTGGCGGGCTGGCGGGTGTTGATATTGAGGATGGCTGAGGGGGAGGAGTCTGAAGCCGCGCTGATGGAGTCGCCCACGGCTTCCTCGATGGCCTCGGAGAGACTGCTGGCCTCCGAGAGGCTGCGGCTGACCGTCGTCTTGTCTGCTGCTGCGCTCTTCTTGGCGCCGGGGCGGCTGTGCTCCGACGCCGACTCGCTGCCCTCAGAGATGCGGTCCATGATGGTGGAGGAGGAGGACTTCTTCCTGGCCCCCTTGTCCGCAGGAGGGGACGCTTTGGACTCTGTCCACACACACACACACATGGGGTGAACACACACATCTGTTGTTGTTGTGCTGCGTTCCCCAGCTTTACACCCTGGGGGTCACCCAGAACATGCACTCTGACTCACTCACTCATCCCACCTGGGAATCTCTGTGAGATAGGAAGAACACACCGGATGAGAAGTTTGCGTGTATGACTCTTTTTCAAACACCTCGCCATATAGGCAGCCATACTCCGACTTCAGAGGATTTTTTTTTCTCCTTTAACAAAGGAGAGTGCGGGTTGTTATGTTAAGAGCTTGTCATGGCTGAAGGCAATCTGAACACAACATTTTACAACATAACAACGTTTTAATGTAGGCCTTGGCAATTAGCTGACATCAATAATAACTGACACAGCTTTTGGCCTGGGCCAGGACACAAACATCTCATATACATATACTCAGTAGAAAAAAATGAGGGTGGCAGGCGGGTTGGTTAAGACGTTTGTTTACCTGCCTAACAAGTAACCTGTGAGGTTCTGAGTTCCATTCCCAGCTTTGTTCTTTCTTCCCAGTTTGATGAGAAAATTAAAAAAACAACTGACTGACAGTCTTTTGGATGAGGAGACTATAAACTGAAACCCTGTGTGTGAATGCATGCAGAACATCTTGCGCAAACGTTAAAAAACTTATTCTGCATTTTGGAAGAGTAGGTCATTTCATGTCAGCAGAAACATATAAAAGGTAGGTAAAGGGGTCCCATAACCTATAAGGTCATAGGGGAGCGAGGCATCAGAAACCTCACTTCTCTAGGGGCCAGCATATTGAGGGCGGTGCCCATCTCCTCTCCCTCGCTGCTTTACCTTTTCTGACCCCAAAGAGGGCAGGTACCCATTTTACAGCTGGGTGAACTGGGGGAACTGTACTGAAGCCAAGGCGCGCAAACGGTCACCCATCCAACTGGTAACCACGCTCGACGCTGCTTAACTTGGCTGGGGGAAAGCGAGTGCTCCGACCACTGAGCTATCCCGTCCCCAGGAACATATGGCAAAATTTAAAAAACTGCATAGACACAGATGTCGTGTTCAGACACTATCCCTGAAGCCAAAATGCGGCTACCTAAACAGTGGTGGGGAAAAACAGTCGCACACAATCACCCACACACAGCACACGATCACCCACACACAGCACACAATCACCTACACACAGCACATGATCACCCACACACAAGCAACCGATCACACCCACACACAGCACGCGATCACACACACCCATCCAAACACACACACACATACACCACTGTCTCATATCAATTGTGAAAAGATGCTAAATGAATCCGAAAACACACACACACCCTCAACCCCCCTCCCCCCTCCCATCAACCCACACCTCACCCAACCACCCCCCCCCTTCCCTCCTTCCCCCTCCCCACACCAACCCCCCCTCCTCCCTCCCCTCCCCCCCCACTCAACCTCACCTTCCGACAGGGCAGGGGAGTTCAGAGTGGAATCGCTGCCGTCAAAGCTGGATGAATAGTTTCCGGCATCGCTGCTTGGCGAGCGCTGGTGGTGGTGACCACCGCTACCGCCACCACCACCACCACCACCAGCGCTGCTGCTGCGGGTGGGGGAGGGGGAGGAGGAGGTGGGGCTGCCTCGCGTCTTGGTGGCGTTGGGCCCCGGCTGCTTGATCTTGGGGGTCACGGCCGGCTTGGCCCCTCCCTCCTGCTCCAGGTCGGCCTGCTCTTTCTTGACCTGGGCGATGTACATCTCATAGGCCTGGTCACACACACACACAGACACATAGACACACACACAGACACACACACACAGACAGACAGTGACTAGATAGATGGGACCTCCTCTCCGGCCTGTGTGGTGTTTGTTTTTTGGGTGTGTGGTGGTGTGGGTTGAGGGGGGGGGGGGGGGTGGTGTGAGTGGTGGGTGGTGTGGGGGGGAGGTTGTGAGGTGGGGTGTGTGTTGTGTGTTGTGTGTGGGTGTGGGGTGTGTTGTGTTGTGTGTGGGTGTGAGGTGTGTTGTGTTGTGTGGTGTGTGTGCTGTGGGGGTGTGTGTTGTGTGTGTGTTGTGTGCTGTGTGTGTTGTGTGCTGTGGGGGTGTGTGTTGTGTGTGTTTGTGTGCTGTGTGTGTTGTGTGGTGTGGGGTGTGTGTTGTGTGTGTGTGTGTGTGTTGTGTGCTGTGGTGTTGTGGGGGTGTGTGTGTGGTGTTGTGGGTGTGTGCGTGTGTGGTGTTGTGGGGGTGTGTGGGAGTGGTGTGTTTGTTGTGTGCTGTGTGTGATGTGTGTGTGTGTGTGTGTGAGGGGGGGGGGGGTGCCATCCCAGACCACCTGAAGCTCCTCCTTCCAACCCAATCCTGTTGTTTATCGCCCCGCAGACCACAGAGGCCATATCAGGGCTGTCACCTCTAAAATTTTCAATCTCAGATTAAAAGTGTGCAGATATTATACACATTAAAACAGGGTATAAAACCAACTCTACTATCATTCCTTGTATCAACACCCTGGGGGGAAACACCACATCAACCACACATAAAATAAGATAAAACCAAGACCAGATTCCTTAAAACGACCTTGTTCTTAGTGACCAACTGTAACATTTTCACTCATTTCACTTTGCTTTTCTGTCGGAGGGAGCTGAGTGTGACCTATGATGTGGTGGTGCACCCACACTGAATCTGTTAGCTTTTTAATTCTCCCCCCCCCCCCTTTTGTGTGTGTTTTTGCTTAGAGGAGGTTTTTTGCTGCTTTTTCATCTCCCTGCCCAACCAGCCAGCCATAATTTTTTTGTGGTTATTCATTTATTTTTTTATTTCAAGGATGATGGAATAAGCACTCATGCGCTTTTTTCTTTTTACATCAGGTCCCTGTGTGCATGCAGTTTTGTGTATTTTTGTCATCCCTTCCCATCGGCACATAATGGCCTACTCTTCCAAAAAAACGGAACAGGTTTTTTAACGTGTGCGCAAGATGTTCTGCATGCGTTCGCACGCAGGACCTCCCTCGGTTTATAGTCTCATCGGAAGGACTTTTGGGAAGAGTGGAGGAGTCGGCACTGATGATGTTAACTCCAGAGGAAAAAATCCTCTTGAACGAGATTCGAACCCGGGTCGGCAGATCATGAATACATCACTCTAACCACCAGTGTGACTTATGGTGTGGTGTGTATCCATGCTGAAACCGTTTGTTTTTTTTCTTCGCTTTTTTTCCCTTTGGTCTTTGCTTTGAGGAGGATTTTTGCTAGTTTCTTCCTCTCCTTGCTCAGCCAGCCACTCTTGGGTATTTTGTTGTTGTGGTTAAGTGTTAGAATGATTAAGCTTGTGGAAAGTCTATCAAGGATCACAGTCAACTATTCACTGTTTTTGCTTACAATGAATAACTTTTTATAAACATTTTTTTGTTATTGCAAATTGTTAACACGTTAACATTTAAAAATTTGACCTGTGGTGCAATGCGGCTTATTATGTGGTATAGTGTCACATTTTACTGGAAGGTTGAATTCACAGCTCTTATGTAATGTATGACAAAAGAAGACCCTTGATGGATGCTGTTTGTTTAGTATTAGTCTTGTGTTAGACTGTCAGTGAGTTATATATTTAAGAATACAGTTGTGCTTTTTTAACTTAAAAGAAGATAAGCTTGTCTGTAGTGTTCTGTATATGGCAGACAAAGAGTGTTTTTGATCAGTTTTAAACAGATGTGCTTTTATCAAAATGTGTGTTGTACGTAATAACTGTCATGCTGTGAAAAGCTAGAGCACTGACATGCATGCACTCACTCACTCACTCACTCACAGACACACACACCATCTCACATACAGTAGTATGCACACTCACACACATACATACATACTGGCACATATCTTTAAAAAAAAAAAAATTAACTAAAAGATGGAAAGTGATATACAGTATATCAATTCCACATATATAATTATCACCCCCTCCTCCATTCTAGATTTATCAAGAACAGCAACTGTTAAAAAATCGTCCCTCCCCCATTTCTCTCCCTTCCTACTGACCTCCACTTGTTTCTTCAGCGACTCTTCCTGCGCCTTGTATTTCTCCTTCATTCTCCGCGAGCGTTCCTTCTTCAGCATGTCCGCCTCCTTTCGCCGACGTCGCAGCATGTCGCTCAACTGTCGGATCCGAACCTCGTAGTCCGAAACATCCGACTGGGTTTCTGAGGAAAGGCATAAAAAAAACCCCCACCAGATTAATGACGTGAATTATGATTTTAAAACTCTGATACCAATTTTCAAGCAAAAATTATGTTCACTTACCTTGACAAGGTAGGATGCCAAATTTGAATACGTCCAAACATGTTCTGAGAATGTATCATGAATATTCAACTGTGAAATATAGAAGAAAAAAAAATGGAATGTAAATTTTGAGAAATTTGATGTCGATAATTTGAAGTAAAAGAACAAAACCCTAAGCTCTGATGAATATGATAAATGACTTTAAAAAAAAAAGGATATAAAAAATGCTAATTACACCAAGTTTACATATATATATATAAGCAAATTCTTTATTGAAAAGAAAAAGAAAAAAAAAAGCAAACACAAGGACATAGCAGTACCTCCTTGGAATATTCCTAAAAATGATGAAACAGTAAAATCACTGAGCAGAAATATATCACCATTTGTACAGGGTCTTACTTTCACACACACACACGCATGCACACACACACACACACACACACTCTGACACTGTTGTCTATCTCTGTTTTCAAAAGTTTCCTGTTGATGCCTCTTTATCTCATTTTTTGTCTGTTTTTTTTTTTTTACACCATACTACAGAGTGGACATGTCTTCACTGAAACAAATTTCTGATCAAAAAAATCTCTGTTTTAATCCTTTTCTTGGGGGTGGAGGTGGGATAGCCTAGCGGTTAGAGCCCTGCACTCATGATCTGATGGCCCGGGATTGAGCCACTACAAAGGCATCCGTTTTAGGGGATTTTGCCCTGGAGTTAACACCAGTTCTGACTCCACTCCCCTAAAAGTCCTTCGGATGAGACTATGAACCAAGGGCCCCATACGCAAACACACGCAAAACATCTTGGATGTTAAAACCTGTTCCACCTTTCAGAAGAGCCGTCCATTTTGTGCCAGTGAATGGATGACATTTTTTAAAAATGCATGCGCACCGGTGTCGTGATTAGGAACCATACCCGAAGTCAGAATGTGGCTACCTCAATGGTGGGTAAAACTGGCTGTATACACAAAATCTCTCCATTGGTGGACCTTGAAGGTCTATCTGAGGAACGGTCTAACAAAACCCCCCCACCTTTTTCTTGAAAAGTAATGAGGCTGGAAAGAGCAAAGGCAATAATAGTTTGATTATAAAATTTGAGGATGGAATAGAAAAAATTTTGACTCATAGGTGGGATGCAAACATTTAAAAAAATGAGGAAAAAATTCAAATGAAGTTCACACTTTGAAAGAAGTGATCAAGTAAATAAATAATGATAATAATCATTATTATAATAATTTAAAAAAAAACAACCAATAAGAGAGAGAGAAGAAAGAACAGAATCGGAAAGAAAGACAGACTAGAAAAAGACAGGTAGACAGAAAAACAATAGAGGAAGTGAGCCAATATCATGACAGATAAAAGAAAGAAATATCACTCCTTACCCTCACAGCCATAGTCCAAAACACAAAAAAATTTAAAAGAAGAAGAAGAAGAAGAAGAAGAAGAAGAAAAACAAAAAGAAAAAGAAGAAGAAGAAGAAGAGGAAGAAGAAGAAGAAGAGGAAGAAAAACAAGAAGAAGAGGAAGAAGAAGAAGAAGAAGAAGAAGATGACAAAAAGTAAAGAGGTTTGGTCAAATACCAAATCACAGGAAAAGAGGGAAACAGCAATTAAGACGTTCAGCTGCCTAACCAGGAAAACCCTGAGGTCCTGGGTTCAATTTTAGCCTCGCCCTTTCTTCCCAGTTTGATGAGAAAATCCAACGGAAAGTCAAAGCCCTTCAGATGAGACTATAAACCGAGGCCCCGTGTGTGAGTGCATGCACGCAGCACATCTTGCACACATGTGACAACCCATTCTGCCTTCTGGAAGAGTAGGCCATTTCATGCCGGTGGGAACGGATGACAAAATGTGAAAATTGCATGCTCACAGGTGTCGAGTTTAGACACCATTCCTGAAGTTGGAATGCAGCTACCTAAATGGTTTGGGAGGGGGGGAGAGGGGAGGGGGAACTGTCGCATATGCAAAATTTTCACCATTGGTGAACCTCAGAGCTCTAGCTGAGGAACAGAAACAAAAAAAAGAAAACAGGATATTATCAAAATCACAGAGTTTACCCAAAAAATTATATGATCTAAATCACTCAAAACTGTCAACAACAACAACACATATATCACAACAGCGTCACCTAGAAGAAAATGGGATATGACCGAAATCCCTATTCTGAGTAAGAAAAAAAATTATTTGGTCTAATTCACTCAAACTGTCAACAACAACAACAACAACAAAATCACAACATCGTCAACTACCATTAAAGTACAAAAACTGAGTTATTCAAACTGACACAATTTTAGATGACTTGACAGGATTACATCTAGGTACACTCACTGTCAGCAAAGTGTAGTAAAACAGAGGAGACATCAATTAAAACGAGGCACAGCCTGCTACTCATGCAGAGGATACATTATATATATATATATATAATATATATATATATATATATATATATATATATATATATATATATAGAATAACATAAGTGATCATACAGTAGATATCCACGAATGCACAACTAAATATTTTACCTATGTGTAACCAATTCTTCTTCGTTGAATGCTCAGACAGCAACTATTGTTGTCTGTCATATAAGTGAAAATGCGTTGCGCCGCTGTTAAGCACACGACAAGTCAGGCCCAGCGCATCCAAATTTGCTGCAGGAGAGATGTTATATTTTAAAGTCTCTCTGGAAAAAAAAGGCAGGAGAATGGACCAACAAGGCAGAAAATAGACAAGAAGGAGGTGACAGGAAGAAAAAGAACGAGGAAGAAACAAAGAGAGGGATAGAAAAGATGAAATTTCTAGCACAGAATTTCCAGAAAGTGGAGGTGCTATTTATAACTGACAGGCCCCCCCTAGCATCCCCACAGGGGAAACCTATTCAAAAACGACATGAGCTTCACAATTTTTTTGATAAAGCACCGATGCAAATGAGGCTTTTCAAAAAAACCCAGTTTACCCATACATACACACTCCTACCACATACACATTCCCATCACACACACACTCCCATCACACACATACAGAGCAGAAAGTCCCACAACCTCACAAGCAACGTTCTTTGTTTTTCTCCCCTCAGCTAGAGATCCAAGGTTCACCCACGGTAAGACTTTGCATAGGCGACCATCTTTACCCATCCATGAAGGCAGCTGCTTTCTATCTTCAGGGATGGTGTCGAAACACAACACTGGTGTGCATGCATTATTTAAAACGTCGTCATGTATTAATAATAATAATATGGAATTTATATAGCGCTGAATCTTGTAAAAAAACATATATTCCTACCAGCATGAAATGGCCTGCTCTTCCGAAAGGCACACCAGGTTTCTAACGTATGCACAAGATGTTTTGTGTGCATTTGCACTCGGGCTCTGGGTTTATAGTCTCATCTGAAGAACTTTTGACGGAGTGAAGTCAGTACTGATGTTTACTCCAGGGTAAAATCCCCTAAAACGAGTGTTTCCATGGTGGCTCGATCCCGGGCCGTCAGATCATGAACGCAACGCTCTAACCACTAGGCTATCCCCCCCCCACCAGAGAAGTTTGCTTGAGTTAGTAAGATTTGAAACCATCTGCACGACACCAAGCCCAAGATTTTATGCGAGTGAAAGGCAAACGCCCAAAGCATCAGCCAACAGAGATTTGTGTCCACCTGTGTGTGTGGGTGAATGTTTGGATGTTATGTGTGTGTGGATGTTGTGTGTGTGTGTATGTTGTGTGTTGAGTTGTGTGTATGTGTGAGTTGTGTGTAAGTGTGTGGGTGCATGTTATTCATTTTTATTTTTTATTTTGAGGACAATGAATAAGCACTCACACCTGAGTGTATGTGCGTGAGAGAGAGAGAGAGAGAGAGAGAGAGAGAGAGAGAGAGAGAGGAGAGAAAGAGAGAGAGAGAGAGAGAGAGAGAGAAAGAGAGAGAGAGAAAGAGAGAGAGAGAGAGAGAGAGAGAGAGAGAGAGAGAGGTCGAGAGAGAGAGAGAGAGTCAGTGTGTGTGTTTTCACTTAAAGCTCATTTTCATGCATGTTCAAATATAAGTCTCATTTTATTCCAGTGCCACCTAACCTTTATCTGACAATAAAATAACATTTGACGATGATGATGAGAAAAGCTGAATTCTCCGAAAATTTTAAACGAGATGTGTACACATACTTGTGCTCTTGATAATACAACCACAAGCAAAGCTGTGTATACATAGACAAGTGTACTGCAGTTATTACACAAACAATATGGCCTGTTCGCATTACATACTATGAATATTATGTACGATACACAAATGTGTGCATACTATAGATATTATATATAATACACAAATGTGTGCGATTGTTTGGGCAGAAGCAGTTTACAGTGAATTATCTAATAACTTTTCCAACGCTGATAACTACATACCTAATGAAAAGTACAAAGTGTGTGTATGGTGTACATACACTTACACCAGTGAAAGCATACACTTACACCAGTGAAAACATACACTTACACCAGTGAAAGCAGCGGTATTATCTTTGAAAGTGTCTTTTCGTGGTGTGGGGGAAAAATTTGGATGTTTGTTTAAAGAAGTGACCACAACCAAAATGACAAGAGAAAGAAGAGAAGGAGAAGCAGGCAGGCAGGGGAAGGAAAGAAGGAAGGAAGGAGGGAAGGATGGAAGGAAGGAAGGAAGGAAGGAAGGGAGGGAGGGAGGGAGGGAGGAAGAAAGGAAAGAAGGGAGGAAGGAAAAAAGAAGGAAGGATGGAAGAAAGAAAGGAAGGAAGGAAGGAAGGAAAAAAAGGAAGGACAAAAGGAAGGCAGGCAGGCAGGGAAGGAAGGAAAGAAGGAAGACAGAAAGGAAGAAAGAAAGAAAAAAAGAAAGGAAGAAAGAAAAAAGAAAGGAAGGAAGGCAGTAAGGAAGGCAGGAAGAAAAGAAGACAGGAAGGAAGGAAGGAAGGAAAGTGGAAGGAAGGGGAAAGAGAAAGAAAAGGAAGGAAGGAAAAAAGGAAGGACAAAAGGAGGGAAGGAAGGCAGGCAGGGAAGGGAGGAAGGAAGGAAAGAAGGAAGAAAGAAAGAAAGAAAAGAAAGAAAGGAAGAAAGAAAAAAAGAAAGGAAGGAAGGCAGTAAGGAAGGCAGGAAGAAAAGAAGACAGCAAGGAAGGAAGGAAAGTGGAAGGAAGGAGAAAGAGAAAGAAAAGGAAGGAAGAAAGGATGGAAGAAAGAAAGGAAGGAAGAAAGGACAAAAGAAAGGAAGGCAGGAAAGGGAGGAAGGAAGGAAAGAAAGGAAGAAAAGAAAGAAAGAAAGGAAGAAAGAAAAAAGAAAGGAAGGAAGGCAGTAAGGAAGGCAGGAAGAAAAGAAGACAGCAAGGAAGGAAGGAAGGAAGGAAAGTGGAAGGAAGGAGAAAGAGAAAGAAAAGGAAGGAAGGAAGGATGGAAGAAAGGACAAAAGGAAGGAAGGAAGGCAGGCATGAAGGAAGGAAAGTGGAAGGAAGGCAGGCAGAGAAAGGAGGAAGGAAGGAAAGAAGGAAGACAGAAAGGAAGGAAGAAAGAAAGAAAAGAAAGAAAGGAAGAAAGAAAAAAGAAAGGAAGGAAGGCAGTAAGGAAGGCAGGAAGAAAAGAAGACAGCAAGGAAGGCAGGAAGGAAGGAAAGTGGAAGGAAGGAGAAAGAGAAAGAAAAGGAAGGAAGGAAGGATGGAAGAAAGGACAAAAGGAAGGAAGGAAGGAATGCAGGAAAGGAAGGAAGGAAGAAAGGAAGAAAGAAAAAAGGAAGAAAGGAAGGAAGGCAGGAAGAAAAGAAGAAAGCAAGGAAGGCAGGCATGAAGGAAAGAAAGTGGAAGGAAGGGAGAAAGAGAAGGAAAAGGAAGGCAGGCATGAAGGAAGGAAAGTGGAAGGAAGGCAGGCAGGGAAGGGAGGAAGGAAGGAAAGAAGACAGAAAGGAAGAAAGAAAGAAAAGAAAGGAAGGAAGGAAGGCAGGAAAAAAGGAAGGAAAGCAGGCAGAGAAGGGAGGGAGGAAGGAAGAAAAGAAGGAAGAAAGAAAGAAATAAAAAAAAAAGAAAGAAAAAAAGAAAGGAAGGAAGAAAGGCAGGAAGAAAAGAAGAAAGCAAGGAAGGCAGGCATGAAGGAAGGAAAGTGGAAGGAAGGAGAAAGAGAAGGAAAAAGAAGGCAGGCATGAAAGGAAGGCAGGCATGAAGGAAGGAAAGTGGAAGGAAGGAGAAAAAGAAGGAAAAAGAAGGAAGGAAAAGGAAGGCAGGCATGAAGGAAGGAAAGTGGAAGGAAGGAGAAAAAGAAGGAAAAAGAAGAAAGGAAGGAAAGTGGAAGGAAGGAGAAAGAGAAGGAAAAGGAAGGCAGGCAAGTCGAAGGAAGGAGAAAGAGAAGGAAAGAGAAGGAAAAGGAAGGCAGGCATGAAAGAAGGAAAGTGGAAGGAAGGAAGGCAGGGAAGGGAGGAAGGAAGGAAAGAAGGAAGACAGAAAGGAAGAAAGAAAGAAAAGAAAGAAAGGAAGGAAGGCAGGAAAAAAGGAAGGAAAGCAGGCAGAGAAGGGAGGAAGGAAAGAAAGAAGAAAGAAAGAAAAGAAAAGAAAGAAAGAAAGAAAGAAAGAAAGAAAGAAAGAAAAAAAGAAAGGAAAGAAGAAAGGCAGGAAGAAAAGAAGAAAGCAAGGAAGGCAGGCATGAAGGAAGGAAAGTGGAAGGAAGGGAGAAAGAGAAGGAAAAAGAAGGAAAGCATGAAAGGAAGGAAAGTGGAAAGAAAGGACAAAGAGAAGGATAAGGCAGGAGGGAAGGAAGGAAGGCAAACACACTAGAATCAGCAGTCAACAACACCACGCGCGGCGCCAAAACCGCACCACAGCGCTACAACAACAACAACAACAGGGGCAGAAGAAGAAGAAGAGCGGGCCCCCACAACAACACCAACACACAAGGCCAGCACCACAGCACAACACCCAGAGAAGCCCCCCACACCCAACCCTCCCCTGACTCTCTCCTGCTGACCTGTGTGCGACACCACCGAATCTTCCGACTCGCTCTCCGAACCTGGCTTGTGGGACCAGGGCTGAGGAAGAGGACAGTTCCCAGGGGGGAGCAACCTACCCACAGGAGATTTCTTGCCCTTGCTGCTGCTGCGACCACCACCGCCGGCTTCTGCTTCTGCCTCCTCTTCCTCGTTGACGGAGGAGCTGTTGACCACCGTGTCGTCGCTCGAGTCTGCGCGACGGTCGTGACCGGACTCTAGCTGCGTGGCGATTTCGCTCCCGTCCGGCACGTCTTCAGTGATGGACGTCTCCGAGGAGCGAGACCTCGGCGGCGGCCTTGACCTTGAGCCGTCCCCGGGGGGGGAGGTTTTCTTGTCCGATTCCGAGGCGGAGATGTGTGTGGACACTGCCTCCGACTGGCTGAAGGGGGTGGTGTAGGAGTAGGATTCGGCGGCTGATCTGGGGGTAGTGGTGGTGGCGGCGGTGGTGTCGGTGCGTGCCGTGCGTGGGGTGGTGGGGGCGGCGACGTCTGGCCGTGTGGCCGTGGCCGTGGCCTCGGCGCGAAGGTTGCCGGCCATTTTCACTG
Source organism: Rapana venosa (assembly GCA_028751875.1). Classification (NCBI taxonomy): domain Eukaryota; kingdom Metazoa; phylum Mollusca; class Gastropoda; order Neogastropoda; family Muricidae; genus Rapana; species Rapana venosa. The sequence goes on along the minus strand of CM054161.1, from coordinate 10,619,119 downwards.
TGGGACCCCCACCAAAGTCAAGGTTTGATAGTGGCGAATAAGGCAAAATGTTGAATGTTATTTTGAATGATGAAAATAAAGGAGTATTGATGGAAACTAGGTTTGTTTATTGGTTGAAAGAAAAAAAGGGAGAGTGGAAATATTTTAACAAGGAAAAAAGGGAGAGGTGAATATTTTAATAGGAAAAAAGGGAGAGGTGAATATTTTAACAAGGAAAAAACGGGGGAGAGGTGAATAGATAACTGAATGAGAACACAGCCTGTATTGTCGTGGGTTTGAATCTTGGCAGTGTCTCGTGAATTAAGGGTGGGGAGTTTTCTTTAGAACCTTCCGAGTTAACTTCAAGTGCAGACCTGCCAGTATCTTCTTCTTCTTTGTCAAACGCTCAGACAGCAACTACTGTTACATGAACCAAAGTGCGTCACGCTGAGGTTAAGCACCTGACAAGTCAGGCCCAGCGCATCCAACTTCGGTATAGGAGAGAATCCTTATCTTTTAAGTCTTTCTGGAGAAAAAAAAAAAGGTAGGAGAATGGAACAAGAAAGCAGAACACAGACAAGAAGGAGGTGACAGAAAACAAAAAGGAAACAAGGCAGAAACAAACAGAGTGATAGAAAAGGGGAAATTGCCCTCCTGTAATGGGGGAGGGAGGAATGGCAACTGACAAACTGTGTAATACATTTCAGATGGCGTGGCATGTAAATGGCGCACTGTATAAAATGCTGTTGTGTATGTATGTATGTATGTATGCATGTATGCAGGAATGCTGTATACATGCTATTTCTTTGTTATGTACAATATTGAAATGCATTCATGAACATGCGACTATTATTAGTTAACCTCTTAACTGCCCAGTGCAAGTGCACCCTATATGCCAGGGAATAAAATTCTTATGTACTACTACTATGTTCATATCCCTCTTACTCAGAAATTACTACATGATTAATCCTGATAGTCTACCCAATGACAGTATATATATCCTAGATTACTTCGAGGCAAGCTCAAATTAGTTAGCATGATATTTCAATGCGAAAATATATTTAAAATGTAAAAAAATCGACAAAAAATACACTTTCTTCATCACCACTGTCATTCTGAGTACCCCCCATCTCAATAACGGCAAACATAAGTCTAGGCCAAATCTCATTCTTTTTTTTTTTTAAATGCACGATCTCCTGAATCATACACGATCATTTTCATCACTGTCAGGTAAATCTATAGTTTTATTTGCCACTTTTTCTGCTGTGTAAAGTTATTGATACCTTCAACAATAAGTGTCAGCCATTTTGAACAAGAACTGCCTAAGCAGTCATGCAAAAAACCACAAAATACGAGCTAAAAAGCGATCGTTTTTGACACGATTTTTGGAGCTGGATGTTGCCAAGCAACAGGGGAGTGATCTCCGCTAATTTTGGAGTTCTTTCCCTTTAACTGTAGTCAAGGAAGCTGGCCTGTTTACTTTGGTTCGACACCCTGAAATTTTCCGGGTTATAGGCGTATAGGGTGCATGTTTAGCCCCGGAAAATTTCCGGGGTAAGGCAGTCTAGTGGTTAACGTCTATTGATATTGATAATGCTTGTCATGCATATATGTATTTGTAACAACAAAAGGAATTAAAAAAAAAATTATTTAAAAAAAAAAGGGGGGTGTGAAATTTCTTGCTCAGAATTTCCACACAGTGGGGATGCTGCTCATAGCAACAAGCCCCCCAGCATCCCCACAGGGGGCCTGTCGCTATAAGCAGCATCGCCACAGGGGGATTTCATTCATTTATATCGAGGATAACGGAATAAGCACTTCTGTGCTTTTTTACATCCAGTCCCCGTGTGTATGCGGTTTTGTAAATTCTGTCATCTGTTCCCACCGGCACACAATGGCCTACTCTTCCGAAAAGCGGAACAGGATTTAACGTGTGCGCAAGATCACTCGTTCAGCTCCCCTCACCTTTCTTCTCCGTCTCGTCTCGCTTGCGCTTGTTGTCGGCGGTGGCAGTGGTGGTGGTGGGATGGGGGGGGGAGGGTTTGTCGGCCACGCGCGTCTCCCAGGCCCGCAGGGCCGAGCGCTCCAGCTGCAGCACTTTCTCCTCCTCTGCGTCCAGGTCCCGCTTCCAGCGCAGCAGCTCCGTGGCCTGCTTCTTCCGCTCCATCAGCTTCTGTTCCCGCACTGTCAGGTACCTGCCACACACACGTTACCTTCGTTCATAGTGAATGTATGTGTGTTTGTCCGTCGTGTTCCGACGACGACCTCCAAAACTGCAGAGGTCGCAGCTGCTGTTTCGGAAACTGGGCAGAAATTTGATGATAGTGGAGATGCCTTGCCCCGCAGTACATCCCTCCCACTCTCTCTCGGCCAAGTGGGCATAAGGACAGTTAGTGTTGGAGATGTTCTCTCCAAAGGCCAACCAGCCAGCCCCCAGGGCTGCAGCACGATATAAGGACTGTGCGAGTCAAGCCTCCTAGTCAGAGTCATAGTCGATCACTAAAGACTCAGCTGTAAAGTGGAATTCCATGAGTGGGAAAGAAAGCCACTGGTCATACAGCCTCTCACTTTGCTGTTGTTGCCCCCAGCGTCAATGGTTTAATCAAGAACTGTGATAAAGCCCAGGCGCTGACGGCATGTTCATATATATACATATATATATATATATACATATATATATATATATATATATATATATATATATATATTCTTCTTCTTTGTCGAACGCTCAGACAGCAACTATTGTTGTCTGTTATATGAGTGGAAATGTGTCACGCTGCTGTTAAGCGCCTGACAAGTCAGGCCCAGCACCACATCCGACTTTGGCGCAAGAGAGAATTGTTATCTTCTAAGTCTTTCTGGAAAAAAAATGGCAGGACAATGGACCAAGAAGGCAGGAAATAGACAAGGAGGAGGTGACATGAAGAAAAGGAACAAGGCAGAAACTAAGAGAGTGATAGAAAAGAGGAAATTTCTAGCACAGAATTTCCAGATTGTGGGGATACTATTTATAGTGATAGGCCCCCGCATATATATATATATATATATATATATATATATATTAATCACTTTAAATATTTCGTCATATATCACTATTAAATTGGCCCGGGCCAAAAACTGTGTCAGTTATTGGTGTCAGCTAATTGCCAAGGCCTACACTAAAAATGTTGTTATGTTGCAAAATGTTGTGTTGAGATTTGCCTTCAGCCATGACAAGCTCTTAACATAACAACCTGCACTCTCCTTTAAAGGAGGAAAAAATCCTCTGAAGTCGGGTAGGCAGAATATAAGCAAGAGTGAGAGGATAGAGAGGTGGGGAGAAAGACAGACAAAAAGGGAGTGATAGAAAAGAGGAAATTTCTAGCACAGGGTTTTCAGAAGGTGGGGATGCTGTATATACTGAAAGGGCCCCTGGCATTCCCACGGGGGAGTTCTTAGTCTCAATCTTAAGTTTTTTCAGCCAAAGAAAAAATGTTTAATTTTGGCATATGCACAGCAGGGAAGGGATGGCTCAGTGGTCAGAGCCCTCGCTTTCCCCCAGCTAATGTTAAGCAGCATCGAGCGTGGTTACCAGTTGGATGGGTGACCGTTTGCGTGCCGTGGCTTCAGTACAGTCCCCCAATTCACCCAGCTGTAAATGGGTACCTGCCCTCTTTAGGGTCAGGGAAGGTAAAGCAAAGAGGGAGAGGAGATGGGCGCCGCCCTCCATATACGGTTCTGGAGAAGCTGAGGTCTCTGATGCCTCACTCTGCACAGCAAACACTTGACATTCCCACATCTAATTTTTTATGTTTCTTACAGGGATCAATTGCTCTTACTTCTGATCCAGACGAATCTTCTGCTGTTTCTCCATTTTCTGCTTGTCTCCCTTGGCCTTGGTTTTCCGTTGCGTCATCTCAGAATCTGACTTTGAATCTGGAGAAAAATGAAATAGAAAGTAGTAGTGAACTCTTCATAATGAATCAGAATGAAGTGTTCACACGAGTACAATATGAAATCAGATTTTCAGTTTTTCCATTGTGCAACTATAAAGTGATAAGATCACATCTGCAGGCTAAGGAGTACTGAATCAGTACAATTCTAATACATAACACCAAGAATAAAAGATACTCATTATCACAAATTTGAAAGACACACACACACACCAAAACCCCTACAAGCCCATACAAACAATTCAGGTGATCTACATAACTATCTCAACAATACACATTATATAATTTCTGCATCCCCTTCAATATCAAGTTCTGTTCCTCAATAGTGAAGTTAAAAATCAAAAAAATTCATAGACTGTTTTCAGTCTTTCCCCATCTCTCTAGTATTCTGTCTCAGGGGAAGGTTTTTCTCTGAAATATTGCTCAGAACATTGCATCTGCATTAAATGTACTCAAAACTGCTGCTTATCCTACTCTATAACGAAAAACTTTTTGCTTTTTTAAATATGAAGAAAGCTTAATCAAGTTAAGGCAATGTGCAAGAAAATGTTCACTACCCCCCCCCCCCCCCCAAAACACCTGTAAATGGCATGCCCCTACAACAAGAACAAGAAATGCAGACACACATAAATGAAGCAGTTGAATTTTTCACTGCATCTACCATGTCTGTTGTCTCACCTTTGGCAAAGGAGACGTCACTGGCATCTGACAGGTCCTCCACCTGTGTACATCAAAAGACACAACACACACTTTAGGTGGTACCCTTTTTTCTCACATAAAAAAACCCAACAACCCAACAACCAAATTCAAACAAAATTAGACCAATTCAGTTTCATACACAAATTATCTACTTTGAGCAGAGAAATCTAACGTGACTATAAAATTGCACTAACACACACGAAGAAAGGTGGCAGGACAGATAAGGCATTCTTGTGTCCAACAACAGTGATGTTCTGGGTTCAATTCCCAGCCTTGCCATTTCTACCCAGTTTGACCAAAAAAAAAACAAAAAACAAAAAAATCAAACTGAAAGTCAGAGACCTTCGGACGAGACTATAAACCTAGACGTTGTGTGTGAGTGCAGGCAGAACATCTTCCACATATGATAAAAACCTGTACCGCCTTTCAGAATAGTAGGCCATTTTGTGCCAGTAGGAACGGATGGCTACAATTTTTTATAAAATGACGCAGGTTTCAGGCAAGAACGACCATATCCTGCGAGTGCTGTATGCCTGGAAACTAGCTGAAGAAGCTGTATGCTAGGAGGGGGACTGGATAGCCTAGTGGTCAGAACATTGCGCTCGCAATCTGATGGCCCGGGTTCGATTCCCGTTCAAGGGGGATATTTTCCCTGGAGTTAACATCAGTGCAGACTCCACTCTCTCCAAAAGTCCTTCGGATGAGACTATAAACCGAGGTCCCGTGTGCAAATGCATGCAGAACATTTTGCGCACACGTTAAATCCTGTTCCGCTTTTCGCAAGAGTAGGCCATTGTGTGCCGGTGGGAACAGATGACAAAATTTACAAAACCACATACACACGGGGACTGGATGTAAAAAAGTACATAAGTGCTTATTCCATTATCCTTGATATAAAAGAAAAAAAAAATGAAACAGCAAGTTTTCTATTTACACACACATAAGAGAAAGGAGAAAGAGAGAGAGAAAGACAGACAGACAGACAAGCAGGTGGACAGACAGAAAGAGACAGAGAGAGAGAGAGAGAACAAGATGGTAAGAGAGAAAGAAAGAAAAAAACATCACGCCACACTATAGCCACAGTGTAAGCTCAAAACAGTGTGACACCGACGAATTCATGGATACTGGCCTATCACTTCATCCAGCCACCGTGATAGATAATAATAATAATAATGTATGGAATTTATACAGCGCTGAATCTTGTAAAAGCAACACATCAAAGCGCTCAGATGACATAATTTTTTTATATAATATATCGAGGATAATGGAATAAGCACTCAGGTGCCTTTTTTAATTTTTATTTTTACATCCAGTCCCCGTGTGTATGCGGTTTTGTAAATGGAGCGCCCCAGTGTCCCGGGTTTGCACCAACAACCCATCCCGACTCACCATGCTGGTGTCGTCCTCGGTGTGAACCTCGGCCGGTCGGCCCAGCCTTCCTTGAAGCTGCTGCATCTTCTCCCTGGTCTGCAGACACCAACAGCCAGCCATTGCAGGCATTGCTTTAGCACAAGGTTAACCATTTTCATGTTTTTGGTTGGGTTAAAAAAAAAAAAAAAAATTTCACCCCTGCCCCCCCCCCACCACCAAAAAGAATGTATGCACCCCAATCTCTATTTCTCTGGGATTGATATATATATATAAAAAGAAGAGTAACTTCTCTTGGAGGCTCACATCTAAAAAAAAACAAACAAAAAAATCACACACGCACACACATACACAAAAACCCCTCTTGCAATGTTTTACGTAAAAATATAGAGAAAAAATATATACACACCTTTTTGTGACATCTGTCAAGGTTTCATATTAAAAACACACACACCAAAAAAACCCAAAAAAAAACCAAACAACATACTTGAATAAATCTTTTTTTTCTTCTTAACATTCTTATCATTGCCATTCCCAGGATTTCGTATCTATGAAAAAACAAACAAATAATTGAAAAATAAAAGAAAAATAAAAGAGATATTTTTTCTGCATGAACTCTGCACAGGTATCAAACACCTAAAACGAATAGCCAAGTGGTCAACACCGTTCAACTCCAATCTCACGGGTCCATAAAGTCGTGGGTTCAAGTCTAGGCAGTGTCTGGTGAATTAAGGAGGGAGGGGATTTTTACCATCTCCCAGGTCAACTTCATTCCCTTTATGTATATACACATGTAGAAGATCAAATATGCATGCTACAGATCCCACAATTCATGTCAGCATTCAGTGGGTTACAGAAACATGAACATACCTTGCATACATCACTGAAGTCGGAATGCAGTTACCTTCATGGTGTGGGGGGGGAAGAAACAGGTACGCAAAATCTCATCAGCTGTCATTGAAAGATTTTATTCTTTCAAGCTTTTTTTTTCTCCCTTTTAAATCAAATCTTGGAAAATCATTTTCAAAACTGATGGAGAAGTTGTAAGTGGTTACCTACACTTGTTTTTCCTCCACTACTCTTTCTGCATTAATAAAATCTCATCACTGCGAGCCTCAGAGCTCTAGCCAAAGCGGTAGGTGGGCGGGGATGGGGGGGGGGGGGGGGGGGGGGGGGGGGGGGGGGGGGGGGGGGGGGGGGGGGGGGGGGGGGGGGGGGGGGGGGGGGGGGGGGGGGGGGGGGGTGGGGGGGGGGGGGGGGGGGGGGGGGGGGGGGGGTGGGGGGGGGGGGGGGGGGGGGGGGGGGGGGGGGGGGGGGGTGGGGGGGGGGGGGGGGGGGGGGGGGGGGGGGGGGGGGGGGAAGGGGAACCCAAACAAACAACAAAAAGGGGGGGGGGGGGAATTCAAATTACTTGATTATCTCACAACAGAAATTTTTAAAATTTCTCTATACCACTTTAAGTCACAGCAGATTTCTCTGTGTGAAATTTGGGCTGCTCTCCCCAGGGAGAGTGCATCGCCACAAGAGCAGCGCCACCCTTTTTTTTTTTGTGTGTGTGTGTCTGCAACTGTATTTGTTTCCCTACCAGAGTAGCTTTTTTCTAAGAATTTTGCCAGGGACAACTCTCTTTTGCCGTGGGTTCTTCTTTTACGTGCACTGAATAAATTTGTGTAACACACGGGACCTCAGTTTATCGTCTCATCCGAAAGACTATCACCAAGACCACCACTCATGGTCTAATGGATGGGGGAAAAGTTTCGGGCCCAAATGGGATACGAACCACCGCATACTTCCGACCCGGACGTTTCGCTTTCTAGACAGCCGCGTTACCTCATTCACATCCCAGTGCAGAGCCCATATGCAGATAATAATAATAATAATAATAATAATAATGTATGGAATTTATATAGCGCTGAATCTTGTAAAGCAACAAATCAAAGCGCTCAGATGACATTTTTTTTAATATATCGAGGATAATGGAATAAGCACTCATGCGCTTTTTTACATCCAGTCCCCCCGTGTATGCGGTTTTGTAAATTTTGTCATCTGTTTCCACCGGCACACAATGGCCTACTCTTTCGAAAAGCGGAACAGGATTTAACGTGTGTGCAAGATGTTCTGCATGCGTTCGCACACAGGGCCTCGGTTTATAGTCTCATCCGAAGGACTTTGACATTCAGTTCGATTTTTTTGGTCAAACTGGGAAGAAAGGGCGAGGAGGCTGGGAATGGAACCCACAACCTCACTTGTTGGCAGGCAAACGTCTTAACCATCCTGCCACCTTCCTTCCAGATGAAGGGTACAAGTGGGTGATGGAGAGCTTGCTTACCTCCTCCTGCATCTTGGCGATCTGTTCGTGCTGCTTCAGCAGACTCTTGCGGTGTTCCCTTGCCAGCGCCTCCGTCTTGAACATGCGGTCAATCTCCTCCTGCACACACACACACACACATGAGATACCCCGGTGGTTAGAGTGATGCGCATTGCGCTCGTGATCTGCTGACCCTGGTTCGAATCCTGTTCAAGAGGATTTTTTTCCTCCGCAGTTAACATCAGTGCCAACTTCAGCAAAAAGTCTTTGGAACACATGCAGAACATATTGCGCACATGTTAAAACCTGTTCTGCTTTTCGGAAGAGTAGGCCACTGTGTGCTGGTAGGAACGGGTGACAAAATTTACAAAACTGCATACACATGGCGGCTGGATGTAAAAAAGCACATGAGTGCTTATTCCACTATCCTCTAAATATTTTTTTTAAAAACCCACAGTACACACCAGTAACAGAGGATTCATAAGAAGGAAGGAAGGTGGCAGGATGGTCACCTTGCCTTACAAGTAAACCGTGAGGTTCTGGGTTCGATTCAAGCTTTGCCCCCCTTTCTCTCCAGTTTGACGAGGAAACCCAACTGAATGTCAAAGCCCTTCAGAAATTAAGATATGTAGACCATACACTACAAAACCAAGATACGAACCTCACAAAAACTTTGTTTCAAGGCAAAACCGAGGCAAAAGAAAAAAAAAGGCAGAGCACCAGCTTCTCTTATTGGCAACATCACCGAATCCTGTGGCACGAGAATCCATGAAGTCAGCAGGACCAGCAAAGACCCGAGCAAATGGAGGAGGAGGATCATGTCATTGTTATTGGGCGAGGTGGCCAACACTGAACTTGGTGATGCCGACAGGTGAGACTTGCATACATCAACTGAATACATTCCATTACACACAGACACTGACTAAAACTATTATATCACTTGCGTATCTACACTAACCACATAGACATTACTACAAATGTCTGAAGCTTTCAATACATCAGCACAGAACAATACACACACACCTACAAACACACAACCAACCACACACACACACAACCACACACACAACCACACACACACAACCACACATACACACACAACCAACCACACACACACAACCAACCACACACACACACAACCACACACACACCCAACCACACACACACACAACCACACACACAACCACACACACACAACCACACATACACACACAACCAACCACACACACACAACCAACCACACACACACACAACCACACACACACCCAACCACACACACAACCACACACACACACACAACCACACACACACAACCAACCACACACACACCCAACCACACACACACACAACCAACCACAACACACACACAACCAACCACACACACACAAACCAACACACACACACACCCAACCACACACACAACCAAACCACACACACACACACAACCACACACACACACAACCAACCACACACACAACCCAACCAACCACACACACAACCAACCAACCACACACACACAACCAACCAACCACACACACACAACCAACCACACACACAACAATACCACACACACACAACCAACCCACACAACAACAACCACACACACACAAACCACACACACAACCAAACACCACAAACACAAATCACTAAATGTGAATAGAACGTTAAACTGAAGATCATAACCAACACACACACACAACAACAAACACACACACAACCAAACACCACAAATCTAAAATCACTAAATGTGAATAGACGTTAAACAGAAGATCATAACCAACCACACACACAACCACACACACCACACAACCACACACACAACCAAACACCACAAATTAAAATCACTAAATGTGAATAGACGTTAAACTGAAGATCATAACCAAACCACACACCAACCAAAAAAAACACAAACCAAACACCACAAATCTAAAATCACTAAATGTAATAGAGGGTTAAACTGAAGATTTAACCAACCCACACACAAAAACCACCAACACAACCAAACACACACACAGGCCAAACACACAACCACCAAACACACAAACCACCACAAAACAACAACCACAAAACAACACACACAAACAAACACCCACCCAACCACAACACACAACCACACCCCACACACCAACCAAACACACACAAAAACCCAAACATACACACACAACCAACTACAACACACACAACCACACACACAACCCCCCACACACACAACCCCCCACACACACAACCAACCCCACACACAACCAAACCACACCACACCCCACACAAAACCAACCAAACAACCACACACACAACCACCCACACACAAAACCCCACCCACCCAAACACACACAAAACCCAACCCACCCAAACAACCACCCACACAAACACAACCAACCACAAACCAACCCACCACAAACCAACCCACAAAACCAACCACACACAAAAAACCAACCAAACACACAACCAACCAAACCACAAAAACCCAAAACCAAAAAACCCAAAAAAACCAACCACACAACAACCACACAAAAAAACCCCCAAAAAACCCCCCCAAAAAAAAAACAAACAACCAACCAACCACACAAACCCAACCAACACAAAACCAAAACCAACCAAACACACAACCAACCACACACACAACCACACCAAACCACACCCACAACCAACCCCCAAAACCCAAAACCCAAACCCAAAAAACACACAACAACCCAAACCAAACCACAAAACCAACCAAAACACAAAACCCAAACCCACCACAAACCAACACAAAAAACACAACCAACCAACCACACACCAACCAAACCACAACCAACACACAACACAACCACACACACAACCACACACACAAAACCCAAAACCACAACCAAAACCCCAAAACCCCCAAAAACCCAAAACACCCACCAAACCAAACAAACCAAAACACCACACACAACCACAACACAAACACAACCACAACAACCCACACCAACCAACCACCACACAACCAACCACCACACACCCAACCCCCAACCAAACCAAACACACAAACCACACACACAACCAACCACACACACAACCACCTCCACAACCCAACCACACACACACACAACCAATCACACACACAATCACCACACACCAACCACACACACAACCAACCACACACACACACTCCACACACACAAACCAAACACACAAACCAAACACAACAAAACAACCACTTCGGATAGACTATAAACCGAGGCCCTGTGTGCGAACGCACGCAGAACATCTTGCCACATTTTAAAAATCCTGTTCCGCTTTTCGTAAGAGTAAGCCATTGTGTCCGGGTGGGAACAGATGACAAAATTTACAAAAATGCATACACACAGGGACTGTGGATTAAAAAAAGCACACGAGTGCTTTTTTCCATTATCCTCGAAAAAAAGAGTAAGTAAATAAAAACACACAAACACACACACACAACCAACCCCACACAACCACCACACAACCAACCCCACACAACCACACACACACAACCAAACACACACACAACCACACACCACAACCAACCCCACACAACCACACACATAACCAACCCCACACAACCACACACACAACCCAACCCCACACAACCCACAACACACAACCAAACACAACACAAAACCCACACACACACAACCCCACACACACACAACCAAACAACCACACACACAACCAAACAACCACACAAACAACCACCCACCCCCACCCAACCAACACACCAACCAACCACAACACACCAAAACCCACAACACAACACACCCAACCACACACACAACCAACCACACACACACACACAACCAACCACAAACACAACAACCAAACCACTCAACCACACACAACCAACCACACACAAAACCACACACACAAAACCCACACACACAACCACACACACACACAACCCCCCCAAAACACACAACCCCACACACCAACCCCACACCAACCAACCCCACACACACTCCACCACCCCACACACACAAACACAACCCCCCACACACACACAACCACACCACACACAACCCCCCCAACACACAAAAACCCCACACAACCAACCCCCACACACAACCAACCCCCCACACACACCCAACCAAAACCAAAACCAAGCCCCCCCCCCCACCAACCAACCCACACCCCAAAACCCCCGCCTTCCCCCCCCCCCCAAAAACCAAACCACACCACAACCACCACAACCCCCCCCCCCCCCCCCCAAAACCCCAACAACCCAAACCCCACACACCCCCCCCCCCACACAACAAAACCCAAACCCAAAACACACACAACCACCCACACAACCCCCCACCCAACCAAACCAAAAAAAAAGAAAAACAAAAAACACACACAACCCCACAACCCCCCCCCCTCCCCCCCCCACACACACAACCCCCAAAACACAGCCCCCCCCCCCCCCCCCCCCCCCCCCACAACCAACCCACACACACACACAACCACCCACCCCCCCCCAAAACCCCACACACACAGCCCCCCCCCCCCCCCCCACACACACCAACCAACCCCACAAAAACAAACACAACCACCCACCCCCCACCCAACCCACACACAGCCCCCCCCCCCCCCCCCCCCCCCCCCCCCCACACACACAAAAACAACCAACCCCCACACACACACAACCACCCACCCCCACCACAACCCCCCCCCCCCACACACACACCCACACACCGACCTTCTGCTCCTCCTGGTACTTCAGCACCGCCGCCTCTTCCTTCGCCAGGCGCCTCAGCTCTTTCTGCGCCCTGGGGTCGCCGCTGTCCGCCCCTTGCCCTTTGCCCTTGGACCACTGCTGCCGCTCCTGCCGCAAGAGGGACAACTGCGCCTTGGTCTTCTCCTTCAGCGCTTTGCTGCGGATGCGCAGCATGGCCTCCTGGTTCTCCGCCCGCATCTCCTCTTCCCGCATGATGTTGCGCACGATGTCGATGGAGAAGCGGTTGAAGGAGTCTTCCCCGTAGAGGGAGGTCAGGTCGTTGACGCGCAGGGAGCTTCCTGTGTGTGTGAGAGAGAGGGAGAGAGAGAGAGAGAGAGAGAGAGAGATAGAGAATGAGGGGAACAATTCAAACAATTTTGAACAATTTTTTGTTTTTCCGAGGGTAATAAAGCATTACATGCTTTTTTTTTAACCTCCAGCCTCCCCCCACCACCCCCTCAAAAAAAAAAGTAATAAGAAGGGAAAATATGCATGCTGATATAGAATTGCATGGAAAACAATACTCACACAGATGCGTGCGCACACACACATACTGGAAGGCAAGCAAGATATAGAGAACATGAGAGAGAGAGAAAATGAATGAATGAATGAATGTTATTTAAAGAGAGTAATGGCATAAGCGGAGGCACGTGGTCGAGTGGTTTAGGCAGTCGACTCGTGATCCAGAGGTTGCGGGTTCGATCCCCGCACTCGGCTCGATGTTGTGCCCTTGGGAAAGACACTTTACTCCTATTTTCCTCACTCCACCCAGGTGTACAAAGTGGGTACCAGCTCTGCTGGGGAAGTATCTGGCGACAGACTAGCGTCCTGTCGCAGGGGTGGTGAAAAAACCATCAGTTCGCTTAACGCTACAGAAACCGGGATAAGCTCCGGCTCTATGGGCCTTCTGGCTCGAAAGAACATACTATACTTGAGACAGAGAGAGACAGAGAGAGAGAGAAAGAGAGAGAGAGAGAGAGAGAGAGAGAGAGAGAGAAGAGAGAGAGAGAGAGAGAGAGAGAAGAGAATGAGGGGAACAATTCGAACAATTTTTACTTTTCCGAGGGTAATAGATTAAGCATTACATGCTTTTTTACATCCAACCCTCCAAAAGGGGACGGGATAGCTCAGTGGTCGGAGCACTCGCTTTTCCCCCAGCCAAGTTAAGCAGCGTCGAGCATGGCTACCACTTGGATGGGTGACCGTTTGCGCGCCTTGGCTTCAGTACAGTTCCCCCAGTTCACCCAGCTGTAAATGGGTACCTGCCCTCTTTAGGGTCAGGGAAGGTAAAGCAGCGAGGGAGAGGAGATGGGCGCCGCCCTCAATATGCTGGCCCTAGAGAAGTGAGGTCTCTGACGCCTCGCTCCCCTACGACCTTATAGGTTATGGGACACCTTTACCTTTACCTTTTTTACCTCCCCCCCAAAAAAAAGTAATAAGAAGGGAAAATATGCATGCTGATATAGAATTGCATGGAAAACAATACTCACACAGACGCGTGTGCACACGCACATACTGGAAGGCAAGCAAGATATAGAGAACATGAGAGAGAGAGAGAATGCATGAATGAATGAATGTTGTTTAAAGAGGGTAATGGCATAAGCAAACACGTGTTTACAACCAGCCCTCTGGGCATATAAAAGAAGAATAGCAAACAAGCAAAATATGTACCAAAACGAAGACCCCCCAAAAATCTATGTATGAAGAAGAAAAAAAATGTTGGATATCTCTGGGAAGATGAAAAGAGAGAGAGAGAAGGTTTTGGTACGCTGGGGGAAATGCCTGTCTGCAGGTTGGAGAATTCAGCAGATGAAATCTTCTTAACCCTCGCTTTTGCTACCCAAGTTGTTGTGGTGCGTTCCCCAGCTTTACACCCTGGGGGTCACCCAGAACATGCACTCTGACTCACTCATCCCACCTGGGAATCTCTGTGAGATAGGAAGTACACACTGGATGAGAAGTTTGCGTGTATGACTCTTTTTCAAGTACCTCGCCATATAGGCAGCCATACTCCGACTTCAGAGGATTTTTTCTCTCCTTTAACAAAGGAGAGTGCAGGTTGTTATGTTAAGAGCTTGTCATGGCTGAAGGCAATCTCAACACAACATTTTACAACATAACAACGTTTTAATGTAGGCCTTGTTGGCAATAAGCTGACATCAATAATAACTGACACAGCTTTTGGCCTGGGCCAGGGCTACCCAAGAGCTTCACATAGTTTCTACCTTGAATGAAAACATACGCAAGACATCGACCATTGTCTGCCTGTGGGAAAGGATAACAAAACTGACAAAACTGCACACACATGGGGACTGGATGTAAAAAGCACACGAGTGCTTATTCCATTATCCTCGTAATAAAAGAATTTAAAAAAAGAAAGGTATCCCCAAAGTCAGTATGTGGCTATCTCTGTGGTGAGGAAAAAATCGGTTGTACACACACACAAAAAAAGCCCTCACCAGTTGTGTATCTCAGAACTGTAGCTGAGGAACACACACACACACACACACACACAACACACACACACACACACAAACACACACACACAATGTAATCATGCACATTCTGACCACCTAGCTACACATCTCTTGTCAACTTTCCACACAAAGCTCTCTGATATCACATGAACACGTAACGCAATGTATGTATCCACTATGTATGCACTCACACACACACCTTCTCTCTCTCTCTCACACACACACTTAAGTCACTCACATATGTTAATCACACATGCACACACAGTTCCAGCAAGCAAGACTCACTGTCTTCACTGGGTGGGGGTTTGGCAGACTTCCTATGCTTGGCGTTTTTACGTCGGGAGTCTGTCGCCGACCGTCCCTTAGTGAACGACTCGTCTTCTGTCGCTGACTCCTCAAAGGACAAGGAGTAGTCTCCTATACACAGACACAGACACAAACAAATATACACGCTAATCCAATCCTGTTGTTTATAGCCCCGCCGACCACAGAGGCCATATCAGGGCTGTCATTTTGTCAAATTTTTAAATCACAGATTTAAAATGTGCAACTATATACAGATTAAAACAGGGTATAGAACCAACTGTACTGTCGTTCCTCTTCTATCAATGCCTTGGCCAACCATAAGGGTCAACCCAGGATGGATTACCACGTTGTGGGAAAAACCACATCAACTACACATAAAATGAGATAAAACCAAAACTGATTCCTTAAAACACACACATGTGCACACGCACACACACACATGGCACACACCTCATACACACACAACTTTTAATGAAAATCCATGTAGAGAACAAGATTCTAATCCTCCCTTTTTTTAAGAAGAAAAGGAGGATAGGAGGTTGTCTCATTCATAATGCATCCCCAAAGTCAGAATGTGGCTACCTTCACTCTGCAGCTCGACTAGTCCTTAGAAAGAAAAAAATCTTCCTCTTTTGCGATCTCTTCACTGGCTGCCTGTCTCACAAAGAATAAAGTATAAGATTAATACCCTTTGTTTCAAATGTCTCCACAAATCTGCACCCTCTTATCTCTGTAACTGTCTTCACCTGTACATTCCGTCCCGATCCCTTCGTTCAGCTGTAGATACGTTGTGCTTTCGAACACCCAGATTTAAACAAACCACTGTTGGCCGTTGCTCTTTCTCCATTTCCTGTCCCTCCACATGGAACGACCTCCCTCTTCCACTTCACCAAAAGCCTTCATTTGATTCTTTCAAATCTAGCCTCAAAACGCACTTACACTCTACTTGAGATCTTCCCCTGTTATCTGTTCCGACTTTTCAATAGCTACCTTCACCTCCACCACCCCCACCTAAGTGTGTTGTGTGTATAAATTTGATATTTGTTTATCTTGATATTTGTGGATGGTTGCAGGCGTGTGAATGATTTGAATGCAAGCGCTTTGATTTGTTTACTTGACAAGATTCAGCGCTATATAAATTCCATACATTATTATGGGCAAAAATGGTCGCATAAACAAAATTTCACCACTGGTGAACCTTGGAGCTCTAGCCCAGGAATGAAACAACCCCCCCCCCCCCCCCCCCCCTCCCCACTCCAACTGGTCAACCTCAGAGCTCTAGCCAAACAACAGGACCCCCCCCCCCCCCTCCTTAACTCACCAGGCACCTCCTCAGGCACAGCGCTGGCGTCATCAGCACCAGGGCGCTCCGAGTCGCTGGCCGTTTTGATGGAGGAGTCCGAATCGACCTGGGAGTCTTCCGCAGTCTTGACGGACTCTGTGGAGTCTTCCGCGGTCCTGACCGTCGCGGTGTAGTCTTCCGCGGTCTTGACGGAGGCGGCTGAGTCGTCGGCCGTCCTGACGGTGGCGCTGGAGTCTCTGGCGGTTTTGACCCGAGTGCTGGAGTCCTCTGCTGTCCTGACGGTGCCAGAGCTCCTGAACACACAAGGTTTTCATTATTTTATTTATTTATTTATTTTTTATATCGAGGATAATGGAATAAGCTCTCATGTGCTTTTTTTTTTTACATCCAGTCCCCGTGTGTGTATGCGGTTTTGTCATCTGTTTCCACCGGCGCACAACGGCCTACTCTTCCGAAAAGCGGAAGAGGATTTAACGTGTGCGCAAGATGTTCTGCATGCGTTCGCAACACGGGGCCTCGGTTTATAGTCTCATCCGAAGGTTTTTGTGTCGTGTGTGTGTTTGTTGTGTGTATGGTGTTCTTGTTCTTCAGCCTGCTTGATGGCTAGGGGTTTGTTTTTATATGGGTTTGAGACAACTTGACGGAACTTACAGGCATGTGGTTAAGATCGTTTTGACTTCTATTACTGTGGGTTTTTGAAGTTGAAGGTTTGAATCTTGGCGTCGAGTGAATTAAGGTTAAGGGATTTTTGCGATCTCCCTGGTCAACTTCAAGTGCAGACCTGCCAATGACTTAATTTCTATTGTGTATATAATTACACACACACACACAGAGGCTTATTTGATCTTATTTGAATGGGGGCGGGATAGCCTAGTGGTTAGAACATTGCGCTCGCAATCTGACAACCTGGGTTCGATTCCTGTTCAAGGGGATATTTCCCCCTGGAGTTAACATCAGTGCAGACTCCACTCTCCCCAAAAGTCCTTCGGATGAGACTATAAACCGAAGCCCCATGTGCGAACACACGCAGAACATCTTGCGCACACGTTAAACCCTGTTCCGCTTTTCGTAAGAGTAGGCCATTGTGTGCCGGTGGGAACAGATGACAGAATTCACAAAACCGCATACACACACGGGGACTGGATGTAAAAAAGCACATAAGTGCTTATTCCATTATTCTTGATATAAAAGAATAAAATAAATAAATTAAAAAAAGATCAAATAAGCATGTTAAAGATCCTGTCATTTATGTCAGTGTTCCGTAGGGTTACAGAAATTCGAACACACCCAGTATACATACATCCCTGAAGATGGAATCCGGCTACCTTCATGCTGGGTAAAAAAAAAAAAAGGTTGCATACGCGAACATTTCAGCAACAGTGAACCTCACAGCTCTAGCTGAGGAACCCCCCTCCCCTCCCTGCCCCCCAAACTCATCTGTACTGCGAGTCTACTGTCACATTTGACACTTCAGCATACAAAAAAACCCAAACCCTAACACACAAAGGAGAAAGGGCTCAATACTAAGATGTCATATTTCCCCCCTTTTAACAACATTCATTCACACCTGGCCCAGGCCAAAAGCTGTGTCAGTTATTTGATGTCAGCTAATTGTCGAGACCTACACTAAAATGTTGTTATGTGTGTAAAAATGTTGTGTTGAGATTTGCCTTCAGCCATGACAACAAGCTCTTAACCTAACAAACATGCCACTCTCTTTTAAAGGAGAATAATAATCCTCTGAAGTCGGAGTATGGCTGCCTACATGTATACGCATGGGTTTGAGATAACCCGATGGACATCGCAGCCGGGTGGTTAAGACCATTCGGCTTCAATCCCGAGGGTTCATGAAGTTGTGGTTTTTGCATACACGCAAACTTCTCATTCAGTGTGCAATTTCAATCTCTCTGTGATTCCTCATTGGGATGAGTGAGTCAGAGTGAGTGCACATTCTGGGTGACCCCCCAGAGCGTTAAGCTGGGGAACGCACAGCAACAACAAAACAACAACAACATTCATTCGCAACAAATACTAACCCTGACCTTGAAGAGGTGGGGGTCACGGTGTGAGCGGAGGGCTTGGTATCCCGCACCGACGTGAAAGTCTCCGAGTATTCCGTGTCGTCCCGATTCCGGGTTTGGGTCAGGGAGGTGGTGGTGACCTTGGTTTCTGGACGGATGTTTTCAGCCTTGTCCAACAGTCGTTTACCTGGAGGGGCACAAGATAGGCTGATGCATCTCTTGCGAAACTTTAAGACATGCGTGTGCATACACACTCACACAGTGTATGTATGTTTGTCCGTCGTGTCCGACGATGACCTCCAAAACAGCAGAGGAGGCAGCTGCTGTTTTGGAAACTGGGCAGAAATTTGATTATAGTGGAGATGCCTTTCCCACAATACATCCCCACTCTCTCGGCCAAGTGGGCATAAGGACAGTCAGCGTTGGAGATGTTCTCCAAAGGCCAACCAGCCCCCAGGGCTGCAGCACATAAGGACTGTGCGAGTCAAGCCTCCTAGTCAGAGAGTCATAGTCGATCACTAAAGATTAAGCTGTAAAGTAGAATTCCATGAGTGGGAAAGAAAGTCACTGGTCATACAGCCTCTCACTTTGCTGTTGCCCCCCAGCGTCAATGGTTTAATCAAGAACTGTGATAAAGCCTGGGTTTTATCACAGTTCTTGATTAAACCATTGACGCTGGGGGCAACAGCAAAGTGAGAGGCTGTATGCTCACACAGAGTGATACACAAACACACACACCCAGACACACACATTATCCTCGATATAAAAGAATAAAATAAATTAAAAAAACACACTGGTGGTTAGTGTGATGTGCTCGTGATCTGCTGACCCGAGTTAGATTCCCGTTCACGAGGATTTTTCCTCTGGAGTTAACATCCGTGCTGACTCCATGCCCCAGTTCACCCAGCTGTAAATGGGTACCTGCCCTCTTTAGGGTCAGGGAAGGTAAAGCAGCGAGGGAGAGGAGATGGGTGCCACTGCCCTCACTATGCTGGCCCCTAGAGAAGCTGAGGTCTCTGATGCCTCGCTCCCCTACGACCACATAGGTTATGGGACACCTTTGACTTATGCCTCTTGGTTCCTTGGGGAACATAGGGCTGCAACAACACCCCTCCAACGAACTCGGTTTTGGGAGATCCTCTTCAGCTCGGCCCATGTCATTCCGGCTGCCTTCGTTTCTTCGTCAACACTCTGCGCCAGGTCTGTTTTGGTCGACCAACTTTCCGCTTCCCTTGTGGATTCCAGTCAAGGGCCTGTCTGGTGACACTTGACACAGGCTTGCGGAGTGTATGGCCGATCCATCCCCACTTCCTTTGTTCAAAAATGGACTCGAGAGGGGTCTGTCTGGTCCTGTCCCACAGTTGTTTGTTGGACATGACTTCCAGCCACCTGATGTTGAGGATGTTCCTGAGGCATTTGTTGGCAAAAGACTGGAGTTTGTGGGTGTTGGTTTTTGTTACTCGCCAGGTTTCTAAGCCATAAAGTAGGAATGGGACACCTTTACCTTAAAAAGGTAAAGGTAAAGGAGTCCCATAACCTATAAGGTCGTAGGGGAGCGAGGCGTCAGAGACCTCACTTCTCTAGGGGCCAGCATATTGAGGGCGGCGCCCATCTCCTCTCCCTCACTGCTTTACCTTCCCTGACCCTAAAGAGGGCAAGGTACCCATTTACAGCTGGGTGAACTGGGGGAACTGTACTGAAGCCAAGGTGCGCAAACGGTCACCCATCCAACTGGTAACCACGCTTGATGCTGCTTAACCTTGGCTGGGGGGGAAAGCGAGTGCTCTGACCACTGAGCTATCCCGTCCCCTTACCTTTGCCTTACCTTTTTACAAATCAATACAATAGAGGGACGAACCTGTCAGCTGCTGCTGCTGCTGTGTTGTCTGGTGTGCGGGAGGGGCGAGGAGGAGGGAGGACATGTCGGAGGCAGGGGCCTGGACCCCCTTGCTGTGGATGAGGTGTTGCTGCAGCTGCTGGGCCGACGCCAGCCTCTCCTCCTTCACCTGCAGCTCCAGAGTCTGCAGCTGGGCGCTGTGGGCCTGGTGCCGCGCCTGTCCCATCACAGCACAGCACAGCACGTCACATCGCAGCATGTCACGTCATGTCACATCACATCACGTCACAGCACATCGCATCACGTCACATCACATCGCGTCACGTCACATCGCATCACGTCACATCACAACGCGTCACATCACATCACATGTCACATCACACCCCATCCCATCATGTCCCATCCCAACACATCCCATCCCAACACAACACACCCCATCACAACACATCCCAACACAACCCATCCCAGCTGTCAGCTTTCCCCCCAAACTTTCAGCTGCTATCTATTTCATCCAATCCCATACCAGCCCAGCTAGCGCTAATTTCATTTCATTTTAAAATTTTTTTTATACCACTTTCATGGCAGATTTCTCTGTTGTGAAATTCAGGCTGCTCTCTCTCCCTGGGAAGAGCGCGTCGCCACAAGAGCAACGCCACACATTATTATTTTTTTCTTTTTCCTGTCTGCAACTGTATTTGTTTCCCTATCAGAGTGGCTTTTTTTCCTACAGAATTTTTGCCAGGGACAACTCTCTTGCTGCCATGGGTTCTTTCACGTACACTAAACAATTATGTGTAACACACGGGACCTTGGTTTATCATCTCATCCGAAAGACTAGCGCCCAGACCACCACTCATGGTCTAAAGGATGGGGGAAAAGTTTCGGGCCCAAACGGGGATTGAACCACCGCACACTTCCAACCCAGACTTTTAGCTTTCTAGGCAGGCGCGTTACCTCTAGACCACCGATCCACATCACCACACACAGTTGTCAACTTCACCCCACTTTCAGCTATTCTCGGCTGCTATCCATCCCATCCCATACTATACCAGCCCAGCTATTGTGCTATATCCTCGATATAAAATAATAAATAAATAAATGTAGCAGGAACTGATGACCACACCTTGCTGTGGTAATAGAAGAAAGGGGCGTGCTATCTTTTTTAGCTACTGGGCCTTGGAGCCTTGACTAAGTTATGCTGCTGGATTTGGTGCGCTGTGTGTACATCACCACACTTCATGTCAACAATCTTTTTTTTGCGGGGCGGGGGTGTTTTTTAGGGGGGTGGGGGGTCCTCAGGGCTAGAGCTCTGAGGTTCACTAATGGTGCGATTATGCGTATAGGACACAGTTTTGTTGTGGTGTTGTTGGTTTTTTTTGGTGGCCCACCATGAAGGTAGCCACATTCCGACTTTGGGGTGTATGCTGAGTATGTTCGCGTTTCTGTAACCCCACCAAATGCTGACGACATGAATGACAGGGATCTTTATAACGTGCATATTCGATCTTCTGCATGTGTATACACAAAGGGAAATTCAAGTACTGGCAGGTCTGTACTTGAAGTTGACCTGAGAGGTGGTAAAACTCCCCACCCTATATTCACTAGATGCCACCAAGATTTGAACCCACTACTTCATGGATGCATGGGATTGAGGTCGAACAGTTTTAACATCACGGCTATTGTGTCTGTGGATGTCAGGGATCAAGAAAGAGGGTGGCAGGACGGTTAAGACATTCGCCTGCCTAATGAGTAAACCGTGAGGCTCTGGGTTCGATTCTCAGCCTCGCCCTTTCTTCCCAGTTTCACACCAAAAAAAAAAAAAAAATCAAACTGAATGTCAAAGTCCTTTGGATGAGACAATAAACCAAGGTCCCCTGAGCCAACACAGGAAGAACATCTTGCGCAAATGTTCAAAACCCTGTTTCCCCTTTCAGAAGAGTAGGCCATTTCGTGCCAGTAGGGACAGACGACACAACTTAAAAAACAACCAGCCGCAATGACGCAGTGGTTAGTGCCTTGGGTTATGGACTGGAAGGTTGTGGGTTTTTATATCCAGTCCCCGTGTGTATACAGTTTTGTGAATTTTGTCATCCGTTCCCACCGGCACACAATGGCCCACTCTTCTGAAAAGCAGAATGGGTTTTAACGTGTGCGCAAGATGTTCTGCGTGCGTTCGCACACAGGACCTCCATTTACAGTCTCATCTGAAGGACTTAGTAGGCCACTGTGTACCGATGGGAACTCATGACAAAATTGACAAAACTGCACACACACAGAGGGTACTGGATGTAAAAAAAAAAAAAAGCACACAAGTCCTTATTCCACTATCCTCGAAATAAAAGCATAAATAAAAACGAATAAATAAATAGAGAAACGACTTACTTGACTTAAGCCTCTGGGTTCCTTGGGGGAACAGAGGGCTGCAACAACAACAACACCCCTCCAACGAACTAAAAAGGTAAAGGAGTCCCATAACCTATAAGGTCGTAGGGGAGCGAGGCGTCAGAAACCTCAACTTCTCTAGGGGCCAGCATATTGAGGGCGGCGCCCATCTCCTCTCCCTCGCTGCTTTAACCTTCCCTGACCCTAAAGAGGGCAAGGTACCCATTTACAGCTGGGTGAACTGGGAGGGAACTGTACCGAACCCAAGGCGCGCAAACGGTCACCCATCCAACTGGTAAACCACGCTCGACCGCTGCTTAACTTTAGCTGGGGGGGAAAGCGAGTGCTCCGACCACTGAGCTATCCCGTCCCCATCCAACGAACTACACAGACACACAAACAATAACGAAGCATCACCTTGAGGACCTGGGCCACAGACACGGTCTCCTGCTGGGCCAGAGCCACGGCCCGCGTTCGCTCGGCGCTGGTGAGCTGCCGGATGGAGTCCTCCAGACTCTCCAGGCGAGCCAGCTCCGCCACCATCTGTCGCTCCAGGGCTGCCGGAGACAGCCGTGCCTCTCCAGGCTCGTGCTGCTGCGAGACGATGGGTCGGTCGTAGGTCTGGGGAAAATCAGAATCCAGACCGTTTTTTTGATGAGGAAAAAACCCAAAACCCCGGTTTTGTGTGTGTTGTTGCGCTTTGATTTGTCTTTGCAAGATATAGCGCTATATAAGTTCCTTTTATTATTATTTTTTTTATTATTGTTGTTGTTATGAACTGGGAAATTGTTGGGAGAAATGTGTGACTGGTGGTTATAGGTTTTCATCATCATCATCAGGTTTTACAGCAACTTAATAAACTTCATTCTGCTCGAGTTCAAAGTCCACGATTTCAATCTTTTGTCATCTGAGTGAGGTCCCTTGTGTGAACACGTGCGTAACATTCGGTACACACGTTAAAACCTGTTCCACCTTTTGAAAGAGGTAGACCCCTGCACGCTGGCAGGAACAGGTGACAAAATGTAAAAAACCCAAAAAAAACACCACATGCACACTTGTGCCAGGTTGAGACATCATCTCTGAAGTCAGAATGCAGCTACCTTAATGGTGAGTAAATGGATTGCATGTGCAATATCTCACCATTGGTGAACCTCAGAAGCTCTAGCCAAAAAATGGGCGGGGAAAAAAGTTACCTTTGCTGTATTTTGAAACAAGTGCCAAAAATTGTGTGTGATGGTATAGCTAGTGAGAACTTGAGGGCAACTCTAATGGGTTAACCTCAGCTAAAAGAAGAAAGGTGGCAGGATGGTTAAGACGTTTGCATGCCAACAAGTAAACCATAAACAACTAAACCATGAGGCTTGGGTTTCGATTCCCAGCCTCACCCTTTCTTCCCAGTTTGACGACAACATTGACTGAATGTCAGAGTAACTGAATGACAGAGTTCTTTGGATGAGACTATAAACTGAGGCCCTGTGTGTGAAGGCACACAGAACGTCTTGCGCACATGTAAAAAAACAACGTTCCACCTTTTGGAAGAGTAGGCCATTTCTTGCCGGAACGAACTGATGACAAATTATAAAAAAAAACACCTACACACACACATGCACACAAATGTTGTGTTTAGACACCATCCCCGAAGTCAGAATGCAGCAACCTAAATGGTGTGTGTGTGTGGGGGGGGGAACAGTCACATGCGCAAAAATCTCACCACCGGTGAACCTCAGAGCTCTAGACAAAGGAAAAAAAACAACAAACAGCCAAAATAGTGCCCAGCGCTATAGCTCGTGAAAACTTGAGTGCGACTCTAATGAGTCAACCTCAGCTAATTAACCCTAGTGCGTGTTTCCGTATATTCACCCGCAAAGGCCCCCCCCCTCAACGCTGTGGGCGATCGGGATACTGGGAGAATGGAAGCTTCTTCACGCTTTCAAAGTCAGCCAATGAATGTTAAGGCCTGTAGGCCGCCGAAATGTTGGGGAAGGTCGTTGCACACACATAGGCACAGTTGATTGGTTAAGAGTGTATTTTAAAAAATTTTCCGGACCCGCCAAAATGCTTCCACAAATGGCGCCTTCGTTTGCACCTGAATTTCTTCAATCCTTTTGCTTTTTTACAATTTGACACAAGGAGGAGTTTTAGGGATTAGGTTGAAATTAAACAATGAGAGACGATGAGTAGTGATTGTGGAATATTTTTGAAAACTTGGTAAAAATACGATCCGATCGGACTGAATTCGGTGCTAGTTTGCTGATTGGCCTTCTTCGCTACTCGGCATTCGACGTCAAGATTGAATTACAATCTAGACCAACTGAAAGCTTCGAAATAACTGTTGCTTGAGCTCATCGGCTATTGCGAGCTTTGCATCACATGTAACATAAGCGATCTTTGTATTTTCGTTATAAAGCACCACTTCGCAATTCCACCATGACGGCTCGCGATGGCGTCGATCCTGTCGCTGAACTTTTCCGAGTATTTGGTGACCGATAAAGCGATACAAACTCCTTATTTTTTGAAAACTAATGTCAAGAAATAGTGTTTACCTAATCATGACATTTATGCACCGCAAGAACTTTGCTTATCGTGTTAAAATCGATCCGGGGCCCTGACGATGGAACAGTGATCAGTAGTGCGCACACAAATTTTTTTGTGTGTGATTTTTTTTACATAATCATAATCACTACACACTTTTATAAAATTACACTCATTTAAAAGCATATTATCTGTTCTTTCCAGTGATTTATAGCTTAACACATTTAATTCAGTTTTATATATCAATATCAAGGGTTGTTTGAGCCCACCCTCCTCCAAAACAATGCTAGCCAATGTTAATTCAGCCAATAGAAGTGAGGCTTGTTGCTGCATATTCAGCGCTACTAGGGTTAACACCGACTACGATTGTTTCTTCCCCCCCCCCCCCCCCCCCCCTCCTTGAGGCATGATGGGAGTCACCTACCCGGAGAGAGACTCGCGGCTCATCTTCACTGAGCTGGGAGACATCGGTTTCCTGTCCCGCGTCCGAGATCTGCCGACGGAGTGTGGGCCCTGATTTTCTGGAGAGTTGACGGCTGGACACTGCTTTGGGCGTGTCTTCGTCATCTTCCTCCTCCTCACTGCACAAACACACCAGCACCACGGGTCACAGCTGTCAGTAGCTTCTTCCCCTCCACACTTTCAGCTCCTCTCAGCTGCTATCCATTCCATTCCATCCCAGCTGGTGCTTAGTTATAGCAGACACTGACAACTTCACTTAAGACTTGGTAAAAGGAAGGGGCTGATTTTAGCACTGGGCCCTGGACCCTTGATTGAGTAGCGCTGGATTTTGCATGCTGTGGGGTTGTTATTAGTCTGAGGTTACCGTCGTTACATTTTTCCACTATGGTTAACGTCAAAAACCTTTAGGGCAGCAACTCCCCCTCCCCTCAAGAAAAAACAAACCCAAACCAAAACTTAAAGAAACATACCAAAACTTACTGAGCCTGACTTGTCAGGGGCATAATTGCCGAGCAACACATTTTTGCTTATATGACAGACAACAATAGTTACTGTTCGAGTGTTTGGTTTGGGGGGAGGGAGGGATGGAGGCATATGCAAAAATCTCCCTATTCGGAAACTCACAGCTCTAGCTGAAGAACAAAAAAACCCGAACAAAAAAACCCAAGCCCTCCCCCCTCCCCCCCCAAACTAAAAAGTCACTGTATTATCTCAAAGTCAGATAGTAAGGACAAGCAATGGGGGGACGGGATAGCCTAGTGGTTAGATCATTGCACTCGCAATCTGACGACCCGGGTTCGATTCCCGTTCAAGGGGATATTTTCCCCTGGAGTTAACATCAGTGCAGACTCCACTCTCCCCAAAAAGTCCTTCGGATGAGACTATAAACCGAGGTCCCATGTGTGAACGCACGCAGAACATCTTGCGCACATGTTAAATCCTGTTCCGCTTTTCGGAAGAGTAGGCCATTGTGTGCCGGTGGGAACAGATGACAGAATTTACAAAACCGCATACACACAGGGACTGGATGTAAAAAAGCACATAAGTGCTTATTTCATTATCCTTGATATAAAAGAATAAAAAAAAGCAACGCCCATGATTTTATATGATGCAATAAAAACACAATAGGAAAATACCTGGTAAACAAAAAAAGCTATCCTCTGAAAATAATTATAAAAGAAAAAGCGCTGACTACAAGTACAACTCGAGACAAGCATCTACAATTCAAAATAGCATGAACTCGAATCAATCTACAAACTCAGAATTCATAATAATAATAATAAAAAAGGAATTTGTGTAGCACTGAATCTCATTGTTAAGCAAAGAAACCAAAGAGCTTGAGTTCAATCTACCACAGGTGCACTCTACTATGGACCTCTGTAGTCAATGACAGTCGACAACATGCACACATTCACCCATTCTCCCAAACACATACCTACCCCCTTGCCTCTATATACGATGCGTGCGCACATACCCACAAATGCACGCACAAGCGCATGCACATACACCCATCACTTTGGGTGGGGGAGTATTCTGATATACATTCCAAATAACAGAAATACAACTAATTATTACACGCAAAAAACAAAAAAGAAAAAGAAGAAGAAAAATCACAGATGTATGCAATCAGAAAAAAAGCAAAAGCCACGGCTCACCAGGGGAATGGCAGCTCAAAGTTTTCAAATTTCCGTTATGAAGAAAGTCAAAAACATGGTAGACAGGTTCTAAATACAAAGGCACACACACACACACACACACACACACACACACAACACCCCACACACACACACACACACACACACACACACAGAGGGGATTACACAAAGCCCTCTCTCACATGTACTGGAACAGATTCCTTCTGACAAAACTTGTGCAAGATTTCCATCCATTCCCTCTCTCCACTAAAAAAAAAAAAAAGTCATTTTGTTGGAAGGAAAAGATATCAGGTAAAAACAGTTAAAAAAAAAAAAATCCTGACACAGACAACAACATTTAAGGAAATGTTACTTTTGATTGGTAACCTTGACCCTTAATCTTTGACACAAATCTGTCCCTGACCTCTCCAGAGACTGGGTGTCTTCTGACATGGAGCGACCTCTGGAGGGGAAGGAACTCTGGTTCACTCTCTCTGACCTTTCCTCTGACCTGAACACAACACGAGATACAGGCGCCAAACGTCTAGCATTGGTAAAAAGCATAAAACATCCACACACCCATCGGCAAAGAGTTAAACCAATGATCGTAGCTATCCTGCACATATTGTTGAGGACTATGAGTATGAATACTTGCATGCAAAAACAGAAGCAAACAGATTTCAAGATGTTAAGAACGAAGAAGCAAACGTGTCTACACAGAATCACCGTTTCTAACCGCATCTAAAAAGGTATAAGGTGTCCCACAACCTATGTGGTCGTAGGGGAGCGAGGCATCAGAGACCGCAACTTCTCAAGGGCCAGCATATTGAGGGCGGCGCCCATCTCCTCTCCCTCGCTGCGTTACCTGACCCTAAAGAGGGCAGGTAGCAATTTACAGCTGGGTGAACTGGAGGACTGTGCTGAAGCCAAGGTGTGCAAACCGTCACCCATCCAAGTGGTAACCATGCTCGATGCTGCTTAACCTTGGCTGGGGGAAAGCGAGTGCTCTGACCACTGAGCTATCCCGTCCCCTCAACAAGGATACAGGCACCAAATCTAGCACTGTAAATAGCATCAAAATCCACACCCCATCAAAGAGTTAAACCAATGATCATACTATCCTGCACATCTTTCAGGCTTTGAATACTGGCGCAAAAACAGACGCAAAACTAAAGTCAACATGTTAAAACTGAAGAAGCAAACATGTCTACATATCTCTGTTCCTAACTACATGTACCTAAAAAAGAGAGAGAGCGAGAGAGCGAGAGAGAGAGAGAGACAGAGAGAGAGAGACAGAGAGAGAGAGATGAAAGGGTGTTGGAATTTTTGCTTCATTATGAAAAATAAATTTCAAATCATGTTTATTGGGTTGTCTCTCCCACAATCTAGTAAAAAAACCGGCTTTTTCTTCATGACCTTATCCAACCCAACATATTATATCAGTCTACTTATTCCCCAGTCGTACACATCTAGAACATTCTACCATACTTAGTCTTGCATTGTTTTTTCAGACCTGAGAAATGTACATTTACTCTTTTCAAAGACCTCCCCCCCCCCTTCTTTCGAATGTTTTTGACTGAAAAGTCTCTGAATCAATGTCAGTTTTGGGACCATTTTAATTTTAAAGACAACATTTTTTTTTCTGCAAGGTCTCCTGATTCTCATCATCTGTGGTCAACTTCATTTTTTGGTTTAGTCCTCTTTCCCCAAAGTCGGAATGTGGCTACCATTCATGGTGGGCAAAAACAGTTAGAAAGGCAAAATCTCACCAATGTTGAACCTTAGAGCTTTAACCAAGCAACTGGGGGGAAAAAGCCTACTTCTGCTATTCCACTGTGATGACAAGACTACTACTTACTACTACTACTGCTGCTGCTGCTGCTGCTGTTTCTCTTACAAACTGTTGTTGCTAAATACTTCTTTTCTTTCTTTCTTTCTTCTTTTATATCAAGGATAATGGAATAAGCACTCATGTGCTTTTTCACATCCAGTCCCTGTCTGTATGCGGTTTTGTAAATTTTGTCATCCGTTCCCACCGCCACACAATGGCCTACTCTTATGAAAAGCGGAACAGGATTTAACGTGTGCGTAAGATGTTCTGCGTGCGTTCGCACACGGGGCCTCGGTTTATAGTCTCATCCGGACTTTTGGGGAAGTGAAGTCGGCACTGATGTTAACTCCAGGGGAAAATATCCCCTTGAACGGGAATCGAACCCGGGTCGTCAGATTGCGAGCGCAATGTTCTAACCACAAGGCTATCCCGTCCCCCTGCTACTTCTACTATGATTCATACTACTGCTTTCCCCGTGGGGATGCTGGGGGCCTGTCAATATAAATAGCATCCCTACCTTCTGGAAATTCTGTGCTAGGAATTCCCTCTGTTCTATCCCTTCTCTGTGTTTCTGCCTTGTTCCTTTTCTTCCCGTCACCTCCTTCTTGTCTGTTTTCTGCCTTCTGGGTCCATTCTCCTGCCTTTTTTTCCCCCCCAGAAAGGCTAAAAAGATCATAATTCTCTCCCACACTGAGGTTGGATGTGCTGGGCCTGACTTGTCAGGCGCTTAAAATGGCAGCGCAACGCATTTTCGCTCATATACAACAGATAACAATAGTTGCTGTCTGAGCGTTCAACGACAAAGAAGAAGAAGAATACTACTGCAATACCACTAAGACTACAACAACTACTACTGCTGCTGTTTCTACTATAACTACTAGTACTACTTATGCTGTGTTTCTGTTATAACTACTACTACCGCTGCTGCTGCTGTTTCTAATATAACTACTACTAATTATGCTGCTGTTTGTACTGTTAACTACTTCTGCTGCAGCTAGTACTACTGCTATGACTGCTACTACTTATGCTGCGGTTTCTACTGTAACTCCTTCTGCTGCACCTAGTAATACTACTCTGACTACTACCACTTCTACAGCTGCTGTTGCTACTATAAACAACTTCTGCTGCTACTACCACTGTATGTCTGTCCGTCGTGTTCGACGATGACCTCCAAAACAGCACAGGAGGCAGCTGCTGTTTCGGAAATTGGGCAGAAATTTGATTATAGTGGAGATGCCTTGCCCACAGTACATCCCCACTCTCTCGGCCAAGAGGGCATAAGGACAGTCAGCGTTGGAGATGTTCTCCAAAAGCCAACCAGCCCCCAGGGCTGCAGCACATAAGAACTGTGCGAGTCAAACCTCCTAGTCAGAGAGTCCTAGTCGATCACTAAAGACTAAACTGTAAAGCGGAATTCCATGAGTGGGAAAGAAAGCCACTGATCATACATACAGCCTCTCACTTTGCTGTTGTTGCCCCCCAGCGTCAATGAGAACAAGAACTGTGATAATAAACCCCAGGCAATGGAGAACTAGCACTAGCACTACAACAACTCCCACTATCTACAATCACCACCATAAAACCCCTCAGCGTTCGGCACACCAACCCACCTGGCAGTTCTGTTCCTGGCCGAGGGCTGGGAGGCCTGACTGCCGTCAGCTGGGATGCTGGCCTCCAGCCGGGTGTAGGTGGTGGTGGTCATCATGGGGTGACCTTCGGCGTTACGGCCCAAGGTCACCTGCTGGCTGGACGTCAGGGAAGGGTCCTTCAGCCTCAGGCCGTCCTGGGGGCGGTCCGACGACAGTGGAGAGGACGGGCCTGAAAGAAGCAACATAGGAGTTTTTGTTGTTTTGTTGTGCGTTCCTCAGTTTAACACTCTGGGGGGTCAACCCAGAATGTGCACATACTCAATGACAAATGACGATGACAAATTCTTTTTATTTCGAGGATAATGAATAAGCACCCATGTGCTTTTTTACAATCAGTCCCTGCCCTTTGGGATATATATGAGAGAGATAGATAGATAGATAGATAGATAGAGATAGAGAGAGAGAGAGAGAGTGAGAGAGAGAGAGAGAGAGAGAGAGAGAGAGAGAGAGTGTTGGGGGTGGAATTGAACCTAAGACTGTTTGAGTTTTTTGTCCACCATACTCTGACTCATTTGTACCCCACATGGAGATCGTTGCGAGATTGGAAACTGCGACACTGAATGAGATGTTTGTGTGTATGACTGGGGTGGTTTTTAAAAAAAATTACCTTGCCATATAGGCAGCTATACTCTGTCTTCAGAGGAAAATTGGATTTTTTAAAATTTAGAGGGTTTTTTGGATGGGTTTTTCCCCCAGCCTTTGTCTCTCAGCTAGTGTTCCGAGGTTCACCAGTAGGGAACAAAAGCTGAGATTACAAATTAATCATGAAGCTGTTGATTTTTTGTTTTTTGTTTTATTTGTTCCTCTGCTAGAGTTCTGAGGTTTACCAATGGTGTGACTTTGAGTATGCAGCCCGCTCCGTTTTTTTGGTCCCCAAGAATGAAGGTAGCTGCATTCTGACTTTGGGATGTATGCTGAGTATGTTTGTGTTTCCGTAACCCACCAAACGCCAACATGAATGACATGCATGGTTGATCTCCTGCATTTGTACATTCGTGAAGGCAATTAAGGCACTGGCAGGTCTGCACTTGAAGTTGATCTGGGAGATAGTAAAAAATCCCCCACCCTTAATTTACCAGACACTGCAGAGATTCAAACCTACGACTTCATGGACCCATGGTATTGAATCGAACAGTCTTAACCACTTGGCTATGGTGTCCATCCCCCAGATAATAAATCCTTGAAATAAATGTTGTTGCGTTCGATTCCCATTCAAGGGGATATTTCCCCTGGAGTTAACATCAGTGCAGACTCCACTCTCCCCACAAGTCCTTCTTCAGATGAGACTATAAACCGAGGTCCTGTGTACAAACGCACACAGAATATCTCGCACACACGTTAAATCCTGTTCCGCTTTTCGTAAGAATAGGCCATTGCGTACCAGTGGGAACAGATGACAGAATTTACAAAACCGCATACACACAGGGACTGGCTGTAAAAAAGCACATAAGTGCTTATTCCATTATCCTCGATATAAAAATTAAATAAAAAAATAAATAAACACACACACACACCATACACACAAACACAACACAACACAACACAAAACGACAAAAAAGAAAGAACCACCACCACCAACCTCGCATGCCGTATCGCTGCTGCCTGGAGAAAATATTGAGCACGCTGTAGGGGTCAGAGTGTGGCTCCTCCCACCGCAGCCCATCCCCTGCCCTAGGGGGCCTGTACTGCGCTTTGCTCTCTGCTCTGCCCTCCTGGTGCTGTGCCACATTTCGCCCCAAACCCTGCACACCAACAAAAAAAAAAAAAAAAAATTTTTTAAAGCAAAAGTGGAAATAAACACACAATTTCTATAATACATCTGACAGTGTTGTCACACTCTGACCCAAACAGACAGACAGCCAGCCAGCCAGACACACACACACCACACACACACCACACACACACACACACACACACACACACACACACAGAGGATGGGGACAGGACAGGGACGGGATAGCCTAGTGGTTAGAACATTGCGCTTGCAATCTGACGATCTGGGTTTGATTCCTGTTCATAGAATGCTGTGCCACATTTCGCCCCAAACCCTGCACATCAACAAAAATTCTCCTTCTTCTTCGTCGTCGAACGCTCAGACAGCGACTATTGGTTGCTTGTTATTTTGAGCGAAAATGCGTCGCGCTTGCCGTTAATTAAGCGCCCGACAAGTCAGGAGGCCTGGCGCATCCAACTTTGGCCTAAGAGAGAATTGTTATGTTTTAAGTCTTTCTGGGGGGGGGGAAAAAGGCAGGAGAACGGACCAAGAAGGCAGAAAATAGACAAGAAGGAGGTGACGGGAAGAAAAGGAACAAAGAGAGTGGATAGAAAAGAGGAAATTTCTGGCACATCATTTCCAGAAGGTGGGGATGCTATTTTATACAGACAGACCACCCCCCCCCCCCCCCACCCCTGGCATCCCCATGGAGGTGAATGAAAATGAAACTCTAAGCGACCAATTTTCTTGCTTTTAGCCCTGGCCAACAGCAAAGGCTATATCAGGGATGTCACCATCTTACTGTGAACTAGAAAAGTTGAGATTATAAATCATGAAGCTGTTCATTATTGTTGTTGTTGTTGTTCCTTGGCTAGACCTCCGAGATTCACCAATGGTGAGATTTTTTGTGTATGCAACCATTTCCCCCCCCCCCCCCCCCCCCCCCCCCCCCCCCCATTTGATAAAATGGAACAACAAAAATAAAGTCATTCAGCTGTTCTTTGTCATATACACACACACTCATACTCACTCTCTCTCATACACACCTTTATGTAATGAAGCAACAGAAGATGAAGTACACTTTAAGTTGTCCCGCCTTTCATGATATTAGGCTAAAATATATCCCAGCAAAATATACTAACCAGCCTAATGCATTTAGACCCTGTTTGCTCCTAGCGTGTAGCAATCCTAATGTCATTAGAAATTTATTGATGTAAAGCTTTTTAAAATAAGAGATATTATGTTGTTGTAAGGTTTTATTTTCATCCTGTGGATTTGTTTGCATTTGTTTGTGACTGCTGTACTTCACCGTGTTATCTCTATCATTATTTAGTGTCTTGATCAGTAATCCCCTTCATGTATGGGCCAATGGCCTTTTATGAATAAATTCAGAGTTCAGAGTGCTCTCTCTCTCTCTCTCACACACACACTCTCTCTCTCTCTCCCTCTCTCTGTGTACCTGGGGGACGGGATAGCCTAGTGGTTAGAACATTGCGCTTGGAATCTGACAACCCGGGTTCAATTCCCGTTCAAGGGGATATTTTCCCCTGGAGTTAACATCAGTGCCGACTCCACTCTCCCCAAAAGTCTTTCGGATGAGACTATAAACCGAGGCCCAGTGTGCAAACGCACGCAGAACATCTTGCGCACACGTTAAATCCTGTTCCGTTTTTCGTAAGAGTAGGCCATTGTGTGGCGGTGGGAACAGATGACAGAATTCACAAATCCGCATACGCACAGGGACTGGATGTAAAGAAGCACATAAGTGCTTATTCCATTATCCTCGATATAAAAGAATAAATAAATAAAAATTCTTTCAG
This sequence comes from Rapana venosa, assembly GCA_028751875.1. Lineage (NCBI taxonomy): Eukaryota > Metazoa > Mollusca > Gastropoda > Neogastropoda > Muricidae > Rapana > Rapana venosa. Next base: position 10,584,187 of record CM054161.1, on the reverse strand, counting down.
AATACTCTCTCTTACACACACACATTACACACACTCTATCTCACTACAAACACACACAGACACACACTCTCTCTAGCACACACACACAGACACTACACATACACACACACACGCACACTCTTACAGGATAATTTCAAAGAGAAAACTTTGCTATCAACTGACTTCCACTATGCAAATGACAAGTCAGTATCTTGAGAACAAGGACCGCAGGATTTAAAAACACATACTCACAAGGGATAGCCTAGTGGTCAGAACATTGCGCTTGCAATCTGATGACCCAGGTTTGATTCCCGTTCAAGGAGATATTTTCCTCTGGAGCTAACATCAGTGCTGACTCCACTCTCCCCCAAAGTCCTTCGGATGAGACTATAAACCGAGATCCCGTGTGCAAACACACGCAGAACATCTTGCGCACACGTTAAATCCTGTTCCGTTTTTCGTAAGAGTAGGCCATTGTGTGGCGGTGGGAACAGATGACAGAATTCACAAATCCGCATACACACAGGGACTGGATGTAAAGAAGCACATAAGTGCTTATTCCATTATCCTCGATATAAAAGAATAAATAAATAAAAATTCTTTCAGAATACTCTCTCTTACACACACATTACACACACTCTATCTCACTACAAACACACACAGACACACACACACACACTCTCTCTCTCTCACACACCACACACATACACTACACACACATGCCCGCACACTCTTACAGGATAATTTCAAAGAGAAAACTTTGCTATCAACTGACTTCCACTATGCAATTGACAAGTCAGTGTCTTGAGAACAAGGACCACAGGGTTTAAAAACACACACACACACACACACACACAACACTACACACACACTCTCTCTCTCTGTGTCTGTACCTCAGTGGTCTTTTGTTTGGTGGCCTCAGCCTCCCAGTCATCAGCAGCAGCGGTCACTTCGCTGAAGGTGGAGGTTTCTGTCACGCTGTCATCATCGTCCACAGTCTGCCACACACACACACATTTCACATTTCTTTTTCACCTTCAGGTCATAGCAGCTTTAGTTCACTTTCTACACTGGGCATTTTCAAAGAGCATCAATCATCTTCAGTTATCCTTACACACAACACATACACATGCACTCGTGCGTTAACACACACACATGCACGCGCACGCACACATGCACTGTTCAATGTACCATCTGGAAATAAAAGTTTGACTTGACTTGACTTCACACACACACACACACACACTCACACTCTTCCATTTAAAAAACATTTTTAACCCTGAAGAATTTTACAACAAATTTTACAGCACACACACACACATACAACACACACACACACCACAAACACAACACCCACACACATCACACCCACCACCCCACCCCCACAACAACACCCCCCCCCCCCACCCCTCCCCCCCCCCCCCCCCCCCCCCCCCCTCCACACCACATGAAAGCCACCAGCCTTGACAGGGGCAGACTTGGGCACAGCGGCGCTGACGCTGTCTCCGAGGGACTGTGCAGAGGTTCGAACTCCCGGTGCTGCCACCGAGGCTTTCTCTGGGTGGCTGGCGCTGCGGCTGGGCCTGCCAACAAGGGCGGAGGAGGTCTGAGCGCCCGGCAGGTTGGATGAGGTGAACACATGGAAACTGTCGGCCGAGCCTGCAATGCGGTCGTAGCGAGGCACAAACTCCGCCTCCGAGTTTTCGGTACTGGCCAGGTTGGCGTGAGAATCTGAGAGGAAACAATGTAGTCAAGTCAAGTCAAGTCAAAAATACTTTTAATCATCCCATGAAAGGGCAATTACAATAGGTGTAAATGCTAGTGTTTGAGGTGATTTGATGTGAAAAAAGAATCTGTCTATCTAACAAAGCTAGAAAAACATACAGTATCTTGTATATATACGCATGACGACAATGGATGCTATAGCCGAGTGGTTAAGACCATACAACTTAAATCCCATGTGTCCATGAAGACCTGAGTTTAAGCCTGAAGAATTTTACAACAAATTTTACAGCACACACACACACAACACCCACCACAACACAACACCCACACACATCACATCCCCCCCCCCCTCCCCTCCCCCCCCCCCCCCCCCCCCCCCCCCCCCCCCCCACCCCACCACCCACCACCAGAAAGCCCTGTGTCCCTGAAGACCTCAGTTTGGAATCTTGGAAGCGTCTGATGAATTAAGTGTGGGGATTTTTTTTTTTTTTACAATCTTCCAGGTCAAGTGCAGACCTGCCAGTGCCTGAATTCCCTTCGTGTATCTATACACACGCAGAAAATCAAATGCGCACATAAAATATTTCCCAATTCGTGTCAGCGAGTTACAGAAACACAAACATACCCAGCATTCCCGAAGTTGAAATGCGGCTGCCTTCAGGGTGGGCAAAAAATGATTAAAAAAGGTAAAGGTAAAGGAGTCCCATAACCTATAAGGTCGTAGGGGAGCGAGGCGTCAGAGACCTCACTTCTCTAGAGCCAGCATATTGAGGGCGGCGCCCATCTCCTCTCCCTCGCTGCTTTACCTTCCCTGACCCTAAAGAGGGCAGGTACTCATTTACAGCTGGGTGAACTGGGGCAGCTGTACTGAAGCCAAGGCACGCAAACGGTCACCCATCCAACGCTGCTTAACTTGGCTGGGAGAAAGCGAGTGCTCCGACCACTGAACTATCCCGTCCCCCATAAAAAATGATTGCAAACACAAAAATCTCCCCACTGGTCAACCTCGGCATCCCCACAGGAAGGGAGACATGTCAGCTGTTTGTTTTTTTTATGTTAGTCCGTTGTTTTCAATGATGACCTCCAAAACAGCACAGGAGGCAGCTGCTGTTTCGGAAACTGGGCAGAAATTTGATGATAGTGGAGATGCCTTGCCCACAGTACATCCCTCCCACTCTCTCAGCCAAGTGGGTATAAGGACAGTCAGCGTTGGAGATGTTCTCCAAAGGCCAACCAGCCCCCAGGGCTGCTGCAGCATATAAGGACTGTAGCGAGTCAAGCTTCCTAGTCAGAGAGTCACAGTCGATCACTAAAGACTAAGCTGTAAAGTGGAATTCCATGAGTGGGAAAAAAAGCCACTGGTCATACTACAGCCTCTCACCTTGCTGTTGCCCCCAGCATCAATGGTTTAAGCAAGAACTGTGATAAACCCCAGGCGCTGACGGCGAGAAGACACCACACCACACCACACCACACCACACCACACACCACACCACTCTCACCTGCTCCTCCTCTTCGGACTTCGGCACTGGCGCTGGCAATCTTGGACTGCAGGGTTCTGGAGGAAGCCTTCAAGTTCTGCAGCCGATCCTGCCTCAGTCGCTCCGCAGAGCTCCCCCCGCCTGACGTGGCCACCACCACCCCCGCTGCTGCTGTTGCTGCTCCTCCGGCTGCCTCCCTGCCGGCGTGGCCCTGCCGCTGGCTGCACACCTGCGAGAAACGCGACAACACCGTGTCCACGTCCAGGTTCAGTTTCTTCCCTTGAAACTCGATCGGCTTGCCACCAGAGGGGGCAGCAGTTTGTGAGGTAGGTACGGAGTTCGGGTCTGCTGCTGCTGCTGCCGGGGCCCCCGCCAGGGTGATGGTGGCAGAGTTGAAGGGTCGGAGGTCGTTGTGCGGGCGAAAGTTGTGTTCGGAAGTATGGCCGCCGAGGCCGGACGGTCTCTCCGGTGCCTCGTCTCTGAAACATCGTGTAGGATGCCTATGTTTGAGCGAGCTTCACGGTATCCTTTTTGTTGTTGTTGTTGTTGTTAACGCAATGGAGTCGCAGTGAAATGGATCCTGCCATTTTGTGGTGACGCGTGATTTGGGCTATATTTGAAAGCTTCAGCAGACTTACCCAACATAATAATGACATACACATTATTGAAAAGTTTATAATGTCTACTTTTGAGATTGTTTCACAGTTTTTTTAAAAATAGATGACTGTATTTTTATTTGTTACTCAAAATGTGTCACTGAATGCTGAAAAATAAAAAGTTTTGAAAATTAGGGTTCTGTATCTTAACATGGCTGTTCATCAACTAGTCCCCTTGAGCAATGTGATGATTTTTCACCAAAGTAAAGTTCCCTGAAGCTGGCTGAATCCATCTGATGTCACTTTTTGTACAACATATTTTTATAAAAAAAGAATCATAACACTGGAGAGCCTGAAATCCCAAAGATATCACTTGTTGACATGTCAAACAAAATTAGCCAACAGACAAAAACCAGGCAAGCTTATGGTCAAGGAAAGCAACTGTGTTTAGAAAAATGATTGCCCTACAGGCCAGAGTACTTTCCCTTGAGTTAAACATCACTTTGTGTTTTTTTTAAAAATCGTAAGTCTGCCGATTCTTAAGCTTCGGCACGTCACAGTAAAGGAGAGGAGAGACAACTTCAATGAGTTAAAGATGAGGAAAATTATCAGACCTTTCACTAAGATGCTCAAAAGTCAGTGTGATTGCCTTCAGCTATCTACACCTACATTTTCTGTACAAACAAAACAACCCCCAAACTTTCAAGACTACACTGTATAATATATATACATGTTTCTTTTCCTTTCTTTACTGGCATAGATAATTTCCTATGTCACTTGAGTACATAGCACATTTTTCAGATTTAAACAAACAAAAAAATGGAATCTTCCTGTTTATTGTATCACTCATTTCTGCACACCGAAGTCAGATGTGCTGGGTCTGACTTGTCAGGCACTTAAAAGCATTTTTGCTTGTATGACAGACAATAATAGTTGCTGTCCGAGCATTCTATGATAACAACTCCTGTGCACATTTTTTAAAAGTTACCCCCCCCCCCCCCCCCCCTACCTAAGTGAACAATTGATGAGAAACAATCACAAAACACTACAGGCAAGTATACTATTCCTCTGCTCTCTCTAATAATAATAATGTATGGAACTTATATAGCGCTGAATCTTGTAAAGCAACAAATCAAAGCGCTCAGATGACTATTTTTTATGTGTGTATGCGGTTTTGTAAATTCTGTCATCTGTTCCCACCGGCACACGATGGCCTACTCTTTTGAAAAGCGGAACAGGATTTAACGTGTGTGCAAGATGTTCTGCATGCGTTCGCACACGGGGCCTCGGTTTATAGTCTCATCCGAAGGACTTATCCGAAGGACTCTCTCTACACTGGAAAAGGGTCAGAAAAGTGGGATGATGTCCTCACTCACTTGGAGTTGCGGGAATCGGGACGTGGCGTGGATCCCTCGCTCTCCCCTGTCAGGGTGTCGGCGTCGCTGATGTCCTCATCCTCCTCCTCCTCCACCTCCACGATCCTGTGCTGCTCTGCATTCTCCTTGTCTGACTCCTCTCCCAGCTACCACACACAACACACCACCATCACCACCGTGTGTCACCACCACAAGCCTCTCTTTTTCTGTTGTTCTGCCTCATCTTCCCTCGATTTCCCCCATCCTGCTGTTCCTATGCAGCTCATTCCAATCTCCCCGCCACAGCCATACCCAGATTTATTATGTCTCAACCCTAGGGTCCAAAGTCCACAGGGAGCCTATTAATATCAGGCCACCATGGAGCCACCAGCCAGAGGGGCCCTGCTGCACTGCTGCTGGGTCACTTTGGTGGTGTTCAGTGGCGCCTGTTCTGAGGTAACATATACAGGACACCACCTACCAAGCCCCCTACTAACGACAGAATTAGCTCTGTCACGGAGCCAGACTGAGCGAGTTGTCCAACTGCGATGGCAACCACCACAACGTCCCTCCAATGACCATACCCCCTGAGCCTCCAACCCCAAAGGCCCCGACACAAACTCACAACAGGCACAGAAGTGTGTTGGGAAACTGAATCTGAGGTCACCCTGAGACCAGAGCAACTGGCACCACCAAATCAGAGGCTTTTTTAATTGCATGATGATCAATGACAATGAGGATGACGTAATTATGCTGCTGTGAAAGTGCATATGCTCTGAGACTACTTGACAGGGCTGTACTCTAAGCCTACTATCATAATATATCCCAGCATCAACTGGGCCCTGAGAGATACAGACACCTGCAGTGTTGGTCAGGTAATTTGAGCAACACTCTCAAACTCGCATCCGTAAAGTGGATGAAGCTCGACTGTGTGGTCCCAGTCTTCCCACTTCCTACTCACTCTGGGTAGGAGCTGGCCGGGATTAGAACCTGCGACCTTCCTGTCCAAAAACCACTGCGCTATAGCGGCTGGTTTATATGACTGATTCTTAACTGACAAAAACTCCAATAAGAAAAAGCTTCAAGTCAAATCTGCTTTCTGTAATTTAACTCTTTCCCCACCAAGTTTCTGACAGAAGACCTCACTTCAGCACCAAGTATTTTTCAGCGCCGTTGCTGATTTCTCGGCATTCAGTTGGTGTCAGAACACCACTGGTCAGTTTTCCCACTGAAAATTGGGTCAAAGACAATATGTCTGCGATCATGCAAATGTAAGTGAGAAACCTTGCTACTGTATGAAAAAATAAAAAAAAAGGTAAAGGAGTCCCATAACCTATAAGGTCGTAGGGGAGCGAGGCATCAGAGACCTCACTTCTCGAGGGCCAGCATATTGAGGGCGGTGCCCATCTCCTCTCCCTCGCTGCTTTTCCTTCCCTGACCCTAAAGAGGCAGGTACCCATTTACAGCTGGGTGAACTGGGGGGAACTGTACTGAAGCCAAGGCGCGCAAACGGTCACTCATCCAACTGGTAACCACACTCGACGCTGCTTAACTTGGCTGGGGGAAAGCGAGTGCTCCGACCACTGAGCTATCCCGTCCCCTCTGTATGAAACATAGTCCTTTTTTTAACATGACCTCCACCATTGATAAAAATCGCCTATGGCAGCACAAGAGTTAAGAAAACCTTCCTGACAACTGCACAACGCTAACTAACGTTACATTCTTCTCCTCACCAAGGATCGGATGCGTTGGTCCAAGGACTGAGGGTCGTGCTGATCTGTGGGAAGGGACACCGTCTTTTTGCTCTTGCCTGCCCGCTTCACTCTTTTGGTCTGAAACACACACACACACACAGAGTCACCGCCACTCTTGATGATGTTGGAAATAAGTTGCACTGTTCTGTGCTGTACTGCATTGTATTGTATGATATTGTCCCCTGTGGGGATGCCATGGGGCCTGTCAGTATAAATAGCATCCCCACCTTCTGGAAATTCTGTGCCGGAAATTCCCTCTTTTCTATCCCTCTCTTTGTTTCTGTCTTGTTCCTTTTTCTTCCTGTCACCTCCTTGTCTATTTTCTGTCTTCATGGTTCCATTCTCCTGCCTTTTTCCTCCCAAAAGATAACAGTTCTTTCCCACGCCAAAGTCGGATGCACTGGGCCAGACTTGTCAGGCGCTTAACGGCAGCGCGATGCATTTTCGCTCCTATGACAAGACAACAATAATATTTGCCTGAGCGTTCAATAAGGAGGAGGTACTAAACTGTATTGTACTGTATTAAACTGTACTGTTTGTTTCTACTGCACTGTATTGTACTCTACACCAATGTTCAACCATAAAAGATCACTCTGCCTGAAAATCAGACCCCTCTCTCCCTGAGGGAGAGTGTTACCACTAGTTTTTCTGGATCATGATCATAGTGTTAAGTAGTCATACAGATTTTTTTCCCTCTGGAGTTAACATCAGTGCCAACTACATTCCCCCCTAAAGTCCTTCAGATGAGACTTCAAAAACTGAGGTCCCGTGTGTGAACGCACACAGAACATCTTGCACCCACGTTAAAACCCGTTCTGCTGTTTTGGAAGAGTAGGCCAATGTGTGCCAGTGGGAAATTGACAAAATTGCATAATTATACACGGGGGACTGGATGTAAAACAACACACTAGTGCTTCTGTTTACCTTCCTTCTTTCTTTCTTTTCGAGGGCTGGATGTAAAAAAAAGTCTTGTACTTATTCTATTACCCTCAGAAAATAAAATTTTGTTATCGTTATTCCATTATCCTCGAAATAAAAGAATAAATAAATAATAAAAAACACACTCACACACACCCTCTCTCACACATCCCCTCTCTCAACGAATAAATAAATAAAAAAACACACTCACACACACCCTCTCTCACACATCCCCTCTCTCACCCACACATCCATATACACCCCCCCCCCCCTATTCTATTACCCTCAGAAAATAAAATTTCGTTATCGTTATCCCATTATCCTCGAAATAAAAGAATAAAAAAAAATAGATAAATAAACACACTCACACACACCCTCTCTCTCTCTCACACACATCCACACCCATACACTCCCCCCCCCACTCCTCTTACCCCCACCACCACACACACACCACCTTACCTTAGTATTGGTGGTGACGGCGGCCGAGCGTTGCTTGGTGATCAGCTCCTGCATCAGTTGCTGCCGTTTCTGCCGTTCCTGCTCCTCCGCCCTCTTGGCCTTCTCCTTCAGTTTCTGCCGCTCCTGTTTCTGCTTGGCCATGAACTGCCGCACCGAGTCCGAGTCATAGTGACGCTGCTTCTCCGCCGGGTCAGCCTTGTCTGCTGCCTCCCTCTCTGTAGGAAAGAAAACAGAGGGTTGGGGTTTTTCTGGTGTGTGTGTGTGTTTTGCTGTTGTTGGTGGTGGTGTTGTTCTATGCTTTTTTTTTAGCTGTTGTTGTTCCATGCTTTTTAGTTTTTTAGCTTGTCATGTTGTTGTTCCATGCTTTCTTAGTGTTTCTTAGTTGTTGTTCCATGCTTTCTTAGTTGTTGTTCCATGCTTTCTTAGCTGTTTTCTTAGTGTTGTTCCATGCTTTCTTAGCTGTTTTCTTAGTTTGTTGTTCATGCTTTCTTAGTTGTTGTTCCATGCTTTCTTAGTTCTGTTATCTCTTAGTGTTGTTCCATGCTTTCTTGTTTTCTTAGTTGTTGTTCCATGCTTTCTTAGCTTGTTTTCTTAGTTTCTTGTTCCATGCTTTCTTAGTTGTTGTTCCATGCTTTCTTAGTTGTTGTTCCATGCTTTCTTAGCTGTTTTCTTAGTGTTGTTCCATGCTTTCTTAGGTTTTGTTTCCATGCTTTCTTAGTTGTTTCTTAGTTGTTGTTCCATGCTTTCTTAGTTTTGTTCCATGCTTTCTTAGCTGTTTTCTTAGTTGTTGTTCCATGCTTTCTTAGCTGTTTTCTTAGTTGTTGTTCCATGCTTTCTTAGTTGTTGTTCCATGCTTTCTTAGCTGTTTTCTTAGCTGTTGTTCCATGCTTTCTTGGCTGTTTTCTTAGTTGTTGTTCCATGCTTTCTTAGCTGTTTTCTTAGTTGTTGTTCCATGCTTTCTTAGTTGTTGTTCCATGCTTTCTTAGCTGTTTTCTTAGGCCTGCTTTTGTTTCCATGCTTTCTTGGTCATGTTTTCTCTTAGTTGTTGTTCCATGCTTTCTTGCTGTTTTTTGTTCAGTTCTGTGTTTCCTATTGTTTCTCTCTAGTTGTTGTTCCATGCTTTCTTAGCTGTTTTCTTAGTTGTTGTTCCATGCTTTCTTAGTGTTGTTCCATGCTTTCTTAGCTGTTTTCTTAGTTGTTGTTCCATGCTTTCTTAGTTGTTGTTCCATGCTTTCTTGGCATGTTTCTTAGGTTGTTGTTCCATGCTTTCTTAGCTGTTTTCTTAGTTGTTGTTCCAATTTGCTTTTTCTTAGTGTTGTTCCATGCTTTCTTAGCTGTTTTCTTAGTTGTTGTTCCATGCTTTCTTAGTTGTTGTTCCATGCTTTCTTGCTGTTTTCTTAGTTGTTGTTCCATGCTTTCTTAGCTGTTTTCTTAGTTGTTTTGTTCATGCTTTCTTACTGTTGTTGTTCCATGCTTTCTTAGCTGTTTTCTTAGTTGTTGTTCCATACTTTCTTAGCTGTTTTCTTAGCTGTTGTTTCATGCTTTCTTAGTTGTTTTCTTAGTTGTTGTTCCATGCTTTCTTAGCTGTTTGTTGTTCCATGCTTTCTTAGCTGTTTTCTTAGTTGTTGTTCCATGCTTTCTTAGTGTTTGTTGTTTCATGCTTTCTTAGCTGTTTTCTTAGTTGTTGTTCCATGCTTTCTTAGCTGTTTTCTTAGCTGTTGTTCCATGCTTTCTTAGCTGTTTTAGTTGTTGTCCATGCTTTCTTAGCTGTTTTCTTAGTTGTTGTTCCATGCTTTCTGTATGTTTTGTTGTTCCATGCTTTCTTAGCTGTTTTCTAGGGTTTTGTTCCATGCTTTCTTACGTTGTTGTTCCATGCTTTCTTAGCTGTTTTTCCTTCAGTTTTTGTTCCATCTTTTCTTAGCTGTTTTCTTTAGTGTGTTGTTCCATGCTTTCTAGCTGTTGTTCCTGCTTTCTTAGCTGTTTTCTAGTTGTTGTTCAGCTTTCTTAGTGTTGTTTCCAGCTTATCTAGTGTTGTTCCATGCTTTCTTAGCTGTTTGTTCAGCTTTCCTAGCTGTTTGTTGTTCCATGCTTTCTTAGCGTTGTTGTTCCATGCTTTCTTAGCTGTTGTTGTATCAGGCTTTCTTTAGCTGTGTCTTTGCGAGTTCCAAACTTTCTATTGTGTGAATTACATGCTTTCTTGCTGTTTTTGTTCCATGTTTTAACTGTTTCTAGACTTCTAGCTGTTTGTCATGCTTCATAGATATTGTGTCCATGCTTTTTAGCTATGTTGTCATGCTTTCTTAGCTGTTTGATTGTTCCATGTACTTTCTTAGCTGTTGTTGTTCCATGCTTTCTTAGCGTTTCCATGCTCTCTTGTGTTTTATATTCATTTTGTTAACATTTAACTGCCCACGCAAGAGATCCCTAAATCTGAGAATAAAATCTTATGACATGCTAGTTCATGTCTGTACAGAAATACTGAATAATAAATGTCCTGACTTCTGGCCCAATGACCAGTGATAGTATGCTGCCAATCTGTGGATCTAGAGTTACCGCCTGTCTAAAAGTGAAAAGCCCGTTGGATGTTTCATGGTCAAAACTTTCAGCATTAGACATGAGTGTGTCTGGTGCAGCTTTCGATAACGTAACGGGTCCTGTGTATTACAATAAATAATTTAGGCACATTAAAAGAACACGGCACAAAGAGTTTCCCTGCAACAATTCTGTAGAAATAAGCCTCTATAGGGAAACAATACAGCTGCAGACAGAAAAATAAAAAAAGTGGCTTTTTGCTGCTCTTGCAGCACTCCTCTACCGTGGTTAGACGCAGATATTTATGGAGAGAAAACTGCCGAGACTTTAAAGTGTTATAAAAGAAAGTCACATTTTTTCAAAAATACCATAAATGCTTTCAGGCAAGTCAAAGTATTACCGAAATTTCATTACAAAGAATCTTATTCACATTTTAATAAATTGTGAAATACGCTTCTCAAGCACCATGTCATTGAGTATCTCCCATCTCATGCGATCACACATAATTGAGGCAAAATCTGCCTTTTTTTTCCTTCATCTTCACTATCTCCTGAATCATACACGATTGTTTTTATCACTGTCAAGATTATTTAAAACTTTATTTACCACTGCTTCAGCTGTGTAAAGTCATTGATACGTTCAACGAGAAGCGTCAGCCATTTTGAACAAGAACAGTCCAAGCAGTCATGCAAAATAACACAAAATATCAGATTAAAAAGAGATCGTTTTTACCATGATTTTGCAGCTGGATATTGCCAAGCAACAGGAGAGTGATCTCCACTAATCTTGGAGATCTATCCCTTTAATTGTAGTCAAACCTCCCCTGGGAGAAACATGACAAACAAGGAAGAAGAAGGAGAAGAAGAAGAAGAAGAAGAAGAAGAAGGAAGTTGGCTTGTTTACTTCAGTTCGAAACCTCATAAATTTTCCGGGTTGTTGGCGTATAGAGTGCACATTTAGTCCCGGAAAATTTCCGGAATGGGACAATCAAGCGGTTAAAAGAAAATGAAAAAAAAACCCAGACACCCCTGCCCCTCTTGAGTCATGAGCAAAAGCCAAACCAAAAACGTCCACATTCATAATACGTGCACCTTCCTTGGAACAGACTTGAACCAGGGGAGAGACATACATGAGCAAAGCTGACAGATATCATTACATATATATCTCTCTCTATGAACGCCCAACCATGTCTGACCTTTGGGAGCCTTGCGCTTGACGGCGGGCCGTTGCGAAGATGGTCTGTCATGGTTATCTGCAAAAATTGATAGATGCACAACTTTAATTAATTAATTAATTCTTTTATATCGAGGATCATGGAATAAGCACTCATGTGCTTTTTTATATCCAGTGTATATGCGGTTTTGTAAATTTTGTCATCTGTTTCCACCGACACACAATGGCCTACTCTTCCGAAAAGCAGAATAGGATTTAATGTGCGCGCAAAATGTTCTGCATGCGTTCGAGCATGGGGCCTCGGTTTATAGACTCATCCGAAGGACTTTGACATTCCGTTCGATTTTTTGGGTCAAACTGGGAAGAAAGGGCGAGGCTGGGAATCGAACCCAGAACCTCATGGTTAACTTGTTGGCAGGCGAACGTCTTAGCCACCCTGCCACCTTCCTTCAGTGTCCATGCAACTTCTTTTCTTTCAGCACAGTATACATATACAAGGGGACGGGATAGCTCAGTGGTCAGAGCACTCACTTTCCCCCAGCCAAGTTAAGCAGCGTCGAGCATGGTTACCAGTTGGATGGGTAACCGTTTGCGCGCCTTGGCTTCAGTACAGTTCGCCCAGTTCACCCAGCTGTAAATGGGTACCTGCCCTCTTTAGGGTTAGGGAAGGTAAAGCAGCGAGGGAGAGGAGATGGGCACCGCCCTCACTATGCTGGCCCTAGAGAAGTGAGGTCTCTGACGCCTCGCTCCCCTACGACCTTATAGGTTATGGGACTCCTTTACCTTCTTTACCTATACATACATACATTCTTGTTCCTGAGCAAGGCCTCCCCTGGCTATATTCTGACTTTGGGGGACTGTGTCTAAATACGACACCAGTGTGCATGCGTTTTTTTTAAAAATTGTGTGATCTGCACCTACAGGCTCGACATGGCCTACTCTTGGGAAAGGTGTAACCGGTTTTTAACGTGTGTGCTAGATGTTCTGCAAGCATTCACACATGAGACCTCGGTTTATAGTTTCATCCGAAGGACTCTTTCTTATATTTATATATTTTTTATTATTTCATACAGCATAGAATTCAAAGTATCGTATTTTGGAAGGGTAGAATACCAAAATACATCATTTTCTGTTGACTGTCCACAAAAGCCATTCCAAAACTAACACACACACACACACACACACACATACACACAAAACTCCAGCCTATTATAAACCACAGTCCATCCTCTGCAGTCGGAGTATGGCTGCCTATATGGCAAGGTACTTAAAAACAGTCGTACACGCAAACTTCTCATTCCGTGTGCAGTTTCAATCTCACAGTGATTCCCAGGTGGGATGAAGTGAGTCAGAGTGCACATTCTGGGTGACCCCCAGAGTGTTAAGCTGGGGAACGCACAACAGCAACAACACAAACCACAGTCCTACACTAATCAGCATCAACGAAAATACACACACACACACAACACAACCAAACAAAAACAAAAACCCCCACATACCAAGCTGAAGATCTGAAAATAGTTTCTTAGCATCTTCCGACAGGGCCCGCGACTGCGCCAAGGGGGCAGAGTAGTCTTTCCCTGAGGCTGATGATTTCCCTGCATTATCTGCCCCTGTGGCCGGCACCCTGGCGCTGTTGGTGATGTTGCCCTCGGCCCCATCCGGTCGCCTGGGGTCTTCGTGGGGGTTGCTCACCCCTGAACAGAAAATAAGCATGTATCACACGTGTGTGTACGTGTGTGTGTGTGTGTACGTGTGAGAGAGAGAAAGATTGTGTGTGTGTGTGTGTGTGTGAGTGTGTGCGTGAGTGTGTGTGTATGTAGTGTGAATGTGTGTGTGTGAGAGAGAAAGATTGTGTGTGTGTGTGTGAGTGTGTGTGTGTAGTGTTGTGTAGTGTGTGAGAGAAAGATTGTGTGAGTGTGTGTGAGTGTGAGAGTGTGTGTGTGTGTGTATGTGTATGTGTGAGAGAAAGATTGTGTGTGAGTGTGAGTGTGTGTGTGAATGTGAGCGTGTGTGTGTGTGTGAGTGTGTGTGTACGTGTGTGTGTGAGAAAAAGATTGTGTGTGTGTATGTGTGAGTGAGTGAGTGTGAATGTTAGTGTGTGTGTAGTGTGTGTGTGAATGTGTGTGTGTGAGTGAGTGTGAGCGTGTGTGTGTGTGTGTGTGTGTGTGTGCGCGCGTGCAGATGGACAAAAATCTTGAGCAGTCTTAGGTTCAATTCCACCCCAACATACACACTCTCTCTCTGTCTCTGATATCCCAAAAGGGCGGGGACTGATTGTAAAAAAGCACATGGGTGCTTATTCATTATCCTCAAAATAAAAGAATTTGTCATTGTCATTCAGTGTTTGTGTGTGTCTGCATGCACACACACATGAATGCAGGCATGCGTACACACTCATATTCAAGCACACATGTGATGAGAGTACATGAATGTGGTAATTTTTTGTTGTTTGTGCACACAAACACACATGCATGCATGCACACATTCAAACACGTACGTGATGAGCACATATATTTGGCTGAGTTTTGTTGTTGTTGAAAGTTGGGGTTCCTTTTGTGTGTGTGTGTGCTTTTGTCAGTGAAATGAATATGCTTAAAGTTTTCAGTATCAGTCTGAAAAACAAAATAAATCCTGTCCAACCACAAACAACACACACACGCACACACATGCACGCACACGCATGCATGCACACACACACACATGTACAAACACACAAAGAAAAATATGAAAAAAAGTGAGCCACATACTTCATCAAGACAATTACAGATGGTGCTCTTTGTCACTTATACAGAAATTCCAGACAGAAAGGAGAGGTCTTGCACCACCCACCCCCCCCCCCCCTTACTCTCTCTCACACACACTCTCTCTCTCTCACACACACACTTGCACTACCTCCTCACCATCTCTCTCAACACATCACACTCTCCTCTCAACACACACCACTTCACCACTCTCCTCTCAACAACACACACACTCACTTTCTCCCACACACACTCACTCACTCTCCTCTCAAACACACACACACACTCACTCTCTCTCTCTCTCTCACACACACTTGCACTCACTCTCCTCTCAAAACAACACACTCACTCACCACTCCTTCACTCCTCTCTCTCAACACACACACACACTTGTCACCCCACACTCTCCTCTCAACACACACACTCACTCACTCTCTCTCTTCACACACACACACTCTCACCTCACTCTCAAACACACACCCTCACTCTCTCTGTCACACACACCACCTCCTCTCTTTTTGCAAGCGAGAAAAAGCTATTGTTACATCATAATCCTCTATAAATTGTCATCTCTCACACACACACTTCCTCCTCTCTCTCACCACACACACCTCACTCTCCTTCTCAACTGAAATACAAAACACTTCTCTCATAACAACTCACATCTCTCAATAACATACACAATTTCATTTCTCTCACAACACACTCACTCACTCTCCTCTCAAACACACAACACACACACACCT
>CM054161.1:10543725-10563725 GCA_028751875.1 Rapana venosa | reverse complement strand
GGTTGGCCTTTGGAGAGCATCTCCAACGCTGACTGTCCTTATGCCCACTTGGCCGAGAGAGTGGGGATGTGCTGTGGGCAAGGCATCTCCACTATAATCAAATTTCTGCCCAGTTTCCAAAACAGCAGCTGCCTCCTCTGCTGTTTTGGAGGTCATCGTCGAACACGACGGACAAACATACACATACTGATGATGTACTGCATGTTGGGATGGGATAGCTCAGTGATCGGAGCACTCGCTTTCCCCCCAGCTAAAGTTAACAGCGTTGAGCGTGGTTACCACTTGTACAGGTGACCGTTTGCATGCCTTGGCTTCAGAAGTTCAGTACAGTCCCCCAGTTCACCCAGCTGTAAATGGGTACCTGCCTCTTTACGGTCAGGGAAGGTAAAGCCGCGAGGGAGAGGAGATGGGCACCGCCCTCAATTATGCTGGCTCCTTGAGAAGTTGAGGTCTCTGATGCCTCGCTCCCCTACAACCGCACAAGTTATGGGACACCATTACCTTTACTGCATGTTAAAGCAAATAAAACAACAAAAACGTTGATTATTTAATGTCAGGACATTCAGGAGTTCTCTCTCAACCCATTTTTCTTTTGGTACATCAATGATGTATATATACACTTCAAAGCACACAAAACACACACACACACACACACACACACACACACACCACACTACAAACACAATCAAAATCCGCTTAAAGACCAGCTTAGCACACAGACATGCATGCACCAGTTACACAGGCATGTCGCAGAAAGAATGTTCAAAACAAACCACAGGTCTCCACTGTGGCGACACTGAGGACCTGTTAAGTATAAAAAGCGTTTCCCCTTTTGGAAATTCTGTGCAAAAATTCCCTCTTTTCTATCCCTCTCTCTGTTTCTGCCTTCTTCCTTTTACCTCCTTCTCGTCTACTTTTTGCCTTCTTGTCCATCGGCATCCTCCTATATCTTTTATGTTCAGAGAATTAACAAGATAACCATTCTCTCCCATTGCCAGAGTTGGATGCGCTGGGCCAGACTTGTCAGGAGCTTAACGGCAGCGCAACACATTTTCGCTCATATGACAGACAACAACAGCGGTTACTGTCTGAGCATTCAACGAAGAAGAAACCACAAATCATACAAAAAAGTATCACCCCCCCCCCCATAAAAAAACCAACAAAAAACTTAACACTGCACTAAACCAACAACTCACAAAAACTAAACCCTGTCTCCCTCCCCCCTCCATCTGATCTCCATTTTTTTTCAATTCTTCAACAAGATGTGCCCCCACCCCTCCCCATCCACCCTCCCCCTTGCCCCCTCCTCCCCCAAACTTTCCTCTTTCACTCTCCCAAATCACTCTTCTACCCCCCCCCCCCCCTCCCCCCAAAAACCCTTCCTATTTTACTTAAGGAGAGTCCTAAAAAGAAGAACCAGTGCACTTTGCTAAGGGGGAAAAGTTTTTTTGTTTTTTTTAAAAAAAAGGGACAGTGATAGAGGGTGGGAGGTGGGGTAGGGTGGAGGGGTGGTGGTGGTGGTAGCTGATCTTTTGCGACCTTGTGAATGACATTAGTGTCTTCAATGAATCTCCTCATGGGGCTGGCCCCCCCCTCTCTCCTCTCCCCTCCCGACTTTTCTGTGGAGAGGGCTTTAAGCTTTAAGCTACTGCTTCGGATCTATGGGCCTTTGCCTTCTTCCATATGTGTGCCGGCACTAAGCACAGTTCTCCTTGCAATTCTCTTGTCTGTCACACCCTCCCGTCTGTCTGTCTGAGTCTGTATCAGTGTATGTCTGTGGGCCTTAAGAGATCTATTCCTTTCTAGAAAGTAGCTGTGGCAATCCCCCCCTTTTTATGGCCCCTTGGTACTAAAAAGGGTCACTGGTAGGGGCTGTGTGGAGAGGAGTGGGATGTGATTTATTCCTCCTACCTCGCTGCCACTTTCTTTCTCTTTCAGTCTTCTTTCCATCAAATCGGGACTGTTATTGACTGAAGAAGGTGTGAAAATGGGGAGGGAGGGAGGGAGGGAGGTGTGTGTGTATATGTATGTATGTGTGTGTGTGTGTGTGTGTATATATATAATATATATATATATATATATATATATATTATATGTATGTATAGTATGTATGTATGTATGTATGTATGTATATCTATATCTCATCTATATATGAGACATAGAGAGAGCGACGAGAGAGAGAGGGAGAGAGAGAGGGTGGGGGTGGGGGGAGGGGAGAGGGGTGCAGGGATGTGTGTGAGAAAGAGAGAGCGAGAACAAATTATGTGTGCAAAAGCACAAGAAATGAGCTCATGGGTTATAAATGTATTTGTCACTTGTGCGTGCATACGTGCGCGTGCGCGTGTGAGCGAGCATGTATGCAAGCATGTGTGTGTGTTTGTTTGTGCATACGTGTGCGTGCATATGCGCGCGTGTGCGCACCTCGAATAGAATGGTGACTGCCACAGTCCCTCAGCCATGAATGAGCTTTACATTCCTAAAAAATAATAACCCCCAAAACTCTTACCCCCCACCCCCCCAGTTAAAAAAAAAATTCTCCCCCCCCCCCTCCCTACACACACTGCTTCATGCTGGCAATGTAACCAAGACTACACTTTCTTTCAATTCAAAGTGAAAACTATTTTCCCCTGGTACCCAGGTAAGTCAGATTTTATATCAATGACATTGGCGATCAGAGCTGCACCTATGGGGTGCTAGGCCTATTGAACACCATTCAGTACACACACAGACGACACAGACACAGACAGACCAGACACACACACATTTAATACAAATAAAGCTTCTGCCACATGAAATAACAACTGGTGCACTACATTATGAATTGCTAAGGTGGTGGGTTTTTGGGGTGGGGTTTTTTTTTTTTTTTTTTTGGGGGGGGGGGGGTTGGTTTGGTTTTTTGTGGGGTGGGGGTGGGGGAGCGGTGGTTGGAAATTCATCAGCCCTGAATCGAGGATAGGGATTTTAACACTATCCCTACGTTAAGGGAGAGAACCCCTCTTTCCCACTACACGTGCACTGTGCGCATTTGTACGCTACCGTAACCCAGTAGTGTGTGATACGGAGGGAAGGGCTAGTAGATGGTTGGTTACCCTGTGGTGGGTTACCCGTAGGAAAAAAGGTTAAAAATCCCCCATGTCAACTTAGAACTCTTCAAACTTTACAGTGCATATGTAATATTATTCCCTTGTATGTCACATTATTCCCTTGTATGTGTGTACCCGCGCATACTCAAGGTAAAATTCAGATGAGACTAGTATTGCATAAGCTGAGGCCTCGTGCGCGAATGCAATCAGAATATCTTGTACGCTCCTTAAAATTTGTGTTCCGCTTTCTGGAAAAGTAGGCCACTGTGTGCCTTTAAACTTGCTAGTGCATATAATTATAATAATTATTATTTCCCTGTATGTGTGTACATGTGCATACATACTCAAGGTCAAATTCAGATGAGACTAGTATTGCATAAACTGAGACCTCGGGTGCGAACGCAGGCAGAACATCTTGCGCACATGTTAAAATCTAGTTTGCCCACAGCTGCTGACAGGAAAATCTGAAAATCTTATCTCAAAGGGGGGAAAAAATGATGTCGTCCATGCCACTGGCCATAACTGGCCTGTCCTTCTCTATACTACGGGCTCTTGATACATGTATACATGTGTATGCCAGGTGTTATTCATGTAGTTCCCACACAAAATCTCAATTTATACCTTCATACAGTGACTAGGCAATCTTCAGTTTTCCTCACTGCTATTGTGAGGGGCATTAAAAAAAAAATTATTCTTTTATATCGAGGATAATGGAATAAGCACTTACATGCTTCTTTACACCCAGTTCCCGTGTGTATGCAGTTTTCGTAAATTCTGTCATATGTTCCCACCGGCACACAATGGCCTACTCTTACGGAAAAGCGGAACAGGATTTTAACGCGCAAGATGTTCTGACACCTCTGTTCTCAATCTATGTGTTTGTTTCTTCGAGATTGTGTTACAGTCCCAGCGGAATTATCCGACTTGGGGACTGTGGTCGCAAGCCATCCCACTTGAGTGCCTCTGGCCACCCCCAAAACAGTAGTACAATTCTGAAGCAACTTACTGTGCCAGGCACCCAAAGCATTGCACCAGCCTGAGCTAAGAAATTATGGTATATAATAATAATAATAATAATAATAATAATAATAATGTATGGAATTTACATAGCACTGAATCTTGTAAAGCAACAAATCAATCTATGTGTCCATGCTCACATTCATTTTATTTAATTTTATTTATTCTTTTATATCGAGGATAATGGAATAAGCGCTCATGTGTTTTTTTTTTTTTAAATACATCCAGTCCCCGTGTGTATGCAGTTTTCGTAAATTCTGTCATCCGGTCCCACCAGCACACAATGGCCTACTCTTCCGAAAAGCGGAACAGGATTTAATGTGTGTGCAAGATTTCTGCATGCGTTCGAACACGGGGCCTCGGTTTATAGTCTCATCCGAAGGACTTGCAGTTTTGAATCAAAGGCAGTACAGGGTGGTAAGCTAAGGGCTCTTTGTCTCTCTGGCACAAAAGACGGGCTGACGAGAAAGGAGACAATGTGTCTCTTACACAGTAGTAGTGCACACAAGGCCCTTGTGAAGAGGGGGCAGGGGGACAACTAGACCGTAACACCCTGCTGATTGTAATGGTAGGCCGGTCTGGAAATTAAAAACAGTCATCATACACGCACAACTTCTCATTCATTCAGTGCTGCAATTTCAATCTCACTGACAGTGATTCCCAGGCTGGATGAGTGAGTGAGCCAGTGAGTCAAGAGTGCCCATGACTCCTTAGTGTGTTAAGCTGGGGAATGCTCAACAACAAAGACATCATTTTCTGTGTGCCCCAAGGGCCTACCAGACTACTAGGCCTACTGGATAGGTGCAGGGACAGGCCTATGCCTAGCTAACTTTTGAACAATAGGCTACAATACAATGGGCAGCAGAGGGGAGGCGAGGTGGGGGGTGTTCAGGGAAGGAGGGGGTGGGGGTTGGTGGAGGAAAAAACAAAGGACTCAGACAGCAAGTAGAAGGGTCTAGTGTTAGTCCAGTATTGGAACGATTTAATCAAGGAAAAAACTGCAACAGTTTTTTTGTTTGTTTCATTCTACTCTAAAAATTGTCGGAAACAACATAATTATCCAAAGTTGAGAAAAGTTGAGGCTGGGGGGTGGGAGGGTGGAGGGGGATGCACTAAAATTAAATAGAAGATAAATAATTTCCCATGAACTTTAGCCCAGTCTTCTGGCCATACCCCAGATATAGTTGAGTAACACCCACTCACCAATACCCACAAGAAGACTTAAGAAGACTTAAGTTGAGTAATACCACCTTTATACTAGAAAGAAGAGAAAAGAAGAGAAACAGAAAAGAAAGAGGGGGGGGGGGGGGGGGGGTAAGGAATGGGGATGGGGGTATGTGTGTGGAGAAATTGGGAGGGTAAGACAAAGGAGAGGGGTGGGGGGTAGGAGAGGAGGTCGAAAGAGAAGAAATTTTGATAGACCTTGGGGACAACACACACACACACATAGGACATACACACACAAATGGTTACTAGGCCTAAACTAGGGGATAGCGCGCGAGCGCGCGCGGGCACACACACATACACAAGAATACACATGGCTTTGATGCTGCAAGGGTCTACTAGACTACCGGAAAGCACACACACACACAGCACGCACGCGCGCGCGCGCCACATTGTACCCGTGGGAACAGATGACAAAATTTACAAAACTGCATACACACGGGGACTAGATGTAAACAAAAAGCACATAAGTGCTTATTCCATTATCTTCGAAATAAAAGAATGAAAGAAAAAGAAAACACACTCAAACACACAGACACACATACCCTCTGATTTTGCTTTTGTTTCGGTCTTTTTTTCTCTAAAATACAACACGGCAAAGCATTTCACTGTGACTTGCTGTGAAGGGCCGGGACTGCTTAGAAAACTGTGTAGTGTAAAGACTCCGTCCGCTCTATACTTTAGCCCACAAGTAAATCAAACCATTCAGGCACTATACACTACTGACAAGAGAACTTGATCATAATGACTCTGCTATTAATCAAAAACTACTTGCTAGATCTGTCCGCGCTCAAATGAAAAGGAAGGGAGAGGAGGAGGGGGGTAAATCTTTATCACAGGAAATGTCAGCATTTTGGCCTACCCTCAAAATTGTGACTCCCCCCTGGTGAAGAAAAAAAAAATCATTGGAATGTTCTAATATTGACCTATGCCCCCCCCCCTCTCTCTCTCTCAATTTAGCTTTATATTTACATAAAATAAAGGATATTATTGTTGTCGTAAGATCCTACAAAATCTCTCTCCCCCCCCCCCCCTTCTGGATTTTCTTGCATTTGTTTGTCACCGCTGTACTTTCACCATGTATCCCTATCACTATTTAGTGTAGTCTTCAGTAACACCCCTTCGCCTTTTATGACTAAATTTTGTCCCAGTTATTTCAGAGAAATACCTTCTCTCTCTCACTCTCTCTTTCTGAGTCTCTCTCTCTCTCACTCTCTCTCTGAGTCTCTCTCTCTCTCTTTCCCGAAACTGGGGTGAGACACAACGCGGATCTGGGTATAAGCTGTGGCGGGGAGATTTGAGAGGAGGGGCGTGGGAACAGCAGGACTGGGACACATCACAGAAGATGAGGCAGCAATAAAAAGAAAAAAAAGAAAAGGTGAGTGACTATCAGTGTCAGGGACAAGACTGTTCAAACTGGAGGCTTAACAAAGATGGTTGGGGGGGGGGGGGGGGGGGGGGGGGATATGAAGGAAGGCCTGGGGGGGGGGGGGGGGGGGTATCTCACTCCACAGAAGTAAACAACAGACTTGCCATATATGCCAGCAACAGTTCCCACCCTCCACTCTTGTGTAGTCACAGAAGAGGCACATAGCATAGACCTAACATACTAAAAGCATCCCCCACCTCCAACCCCCTCTGGATTAAACTGCCATCAGAAGATTAGAATGAAAGCCAATACAACAGATGGCTGTAGGTGTGGTGGGTGGGTGGTGGAGAGAGAGAGATAGAGAGAGAGAGAGAGCGAGCGAGAGAGAGAGAGAGAGCGAGCGAGAGAGCGCGGGAGCAAGTGCCCAGTGGTTAGAGCATTGAGCTCATGATCTGAAGGCCCAGGTTCAAGCCACCACTGAGGCCCCCATTCGAGGGGAGTACTGACTCCACTCCCGGAAGAAAATTTTCTTCGTATGAGACTATAATTATAAATCGGGGTCCCGCGTACGCCTACACGCAAAACATCTTTTGTGCACATACGTTGTTGTGCGTTCCCCAAGCATAACATTCTGGGAGTCACCAAGAATGAGCACTCTGACTCACTCACCCCACCTGGGAATTAGTGTGAGATTGAAATTACTTACTGAATAAGAATTGTGCGTAAACGACTGTTTTTAAGTACCTCGCCATATAGGCAGCCATACTCCGACTTCAGAGGATTTTTTTCTCCTTTAAAAAGGAGAGTGCAGGTTGTTAGGTTCAGAGCTTGTCATGGCTGAAGACAATCTCAACACAACATTTTACAACACAACATTTTAGCGTAGGCCTTGACAATTAGCTGACATAAAAAACTGACACAGCTTTTCCTCTGGGCCAAGCCCACATAATTAAAACCTGGTCTGCCTTTTGGAAGAGTAGGCCATTGCGTGGCAGAGAGAGCGGATGACAAAATGTCAAAAGAACTATGCACATTGCCATCGTGTTTAGACATGAGTCGGAATGGGGGGAGGGAGGGGCAGAGAAAGAGAGAATGACAACGGTTTTGGTAAGCTTTCAAGCCCATTCACAAAGGGACAGTGGGGAGGGGACAGGGCACATACACATAGGCCTATAGGCAACTAAGACGAGTAAAACAATTCACAACAACCCGATAATCATCATGACATGGATTCCACGTCATGTTTTAACAACTGCAACAAACAGTAATTGCAAACTGGCTGAGAGACACCCTGAGGGCGGCTGAGAGACGCGAGGACTGGAGAAAGGTGGTTGACAAAGCTTCGAAGGCGCCCCAAAGGATAAAAAATATGAGGGATCAGTGGGGGGGTAGGGGGTGGGGGGTGCTGATTACTGTAATTCTTTGGCAAAGCGAGAACAATGAACAAAAACTAAGCTTAACGTTAAAGCTTTACCAGCCATACAACACGGGGGTCTTGTGATTCATCAAGACATGGGGGGTTTGTTTGAAAATTTACTTCATGTACAAAAAACACCAACTCGGCAACTGTGACACGAACATTTGACCTGGAAACCACGTCAGCACAATTTTGGGTTTAAAATAACTTGGTGAAATAGGGGGAGTGAAAGGCACTCCGCCCCATGTTAGCCTAGGGACTTCGTGAAGATGTGTAGGCCTAAATGCTGTAAGCCTAAGGGTGGCTCAGAGAGAGAGAGAGAGAGAGAGAGGACTCAACCACCACACTCAAGTGACTTGTGAGAAAGTCAAAGAAACACTGACTTCATCAACAGTTCTGAAAATGTTTTACTATGTGAACACCATCCAACCAGGCAGATACTTTAGGGCTAGTGAGACTAAAGCAATTAAAACAAAAGGAGGGGGGTGGGTAGGGGAAGGGGGGTGGGTGGATGAGGGAGTATGCCTCGTTAGGTGTGGGAAAAGACAATGCAAAAGAGAAAAATCCCTTGCTAAACCATGAGAGAACGGGATCGAAGGATTTATTTATTTTATTTTATTCTTTAATATCGAGAATAATGGAATAAGCATTTATGTGCTTTTTTACATCCAGTCCCCGTATGTGTATGCGGTTTTGTAAATTCTGTCATCTATTCCCACCGGCACACAATGGCCTACTCTTACGAAAAGCGGGACAGGAATTAACGTGTGCGCAAGATGTTTTGATAGAGGGTAGACTAGGCCTAGGCCTAGATAGAGGATGGACTTGATGAAATTTCTCTAGGCCTAGGCTCTAGGGTACACATGTACCATACCCAAGTACCCACACACAAGTGCGGATGGAGAGAGAGAGAGAGGGGGGGGGGGGGGGGGGAGGGAGAGGGAGAGAGAGAGACATTCAACTGATTTAATGCGTAAGCTTTCGGCCCATTGAAACATCATACATTGACATAATTGGTTGGATGTGTGACAAGGTTTCCATGTCAACCAGAGAGAGAGAGAGAGAGAGAGAGAGAGAGAGAGTAAATGAATGAATGAATGAATGAATGAATGAATGTGTATTTTTCAAGGGTAACAGAATAAGCATGCCCATACTTTTTTTCATCCTGCCCTTGCCCTGATTAGGGACTATCAACAAACAAGGAGAAAAACCCTACTACAGCAACGACAACATGATTTAAAACAGATAAGTATATATATTTAACAATACATAATCCCTGACTGAGAGAGAGAGAGAGAGAGAGAGAGAAGAGAGAGAGAGAGAGAGAGAGAGAGAGAGAGAGAGAGAGAGAGAGAGAGAGAGAGAGAGAGAGAGAGCGAGCTCAAAGCACCACAAGCAAGAAAAACAAACGTAGCAAAAATATTTTTTAAAAAGCGTCTAAGCACAAAGAAGGGGGGGGGGGGGGGGGGGTCATTTGTACATTTTGGTGGGGGTTTTTCCTTTTTTTGGGGGTGGGTGGGGGGGTCACAACTTGTTGCCGGGAAAGCTAAAAAGCCTGAAATACAGAAAATACCGAGAATGATGAGTCCAGAAAGTCAGACAGATTGCCAGCCTGGCTAGCCAGACAGGCAGGCAGAGAGACAGACAGACAGACAGGCAGGCAGGCAGAGAGACAGACAGACAGGCAGGCAGGCAGGCAGAGAGACAGACAGACAGGCAGGCAGACACAGTGAGGCAGGCAGACAGACAGACAGTGAGGCAGAGAGACAGACAGGCAGATACAGACAGACAGGCAGATACAGACAGACAGGCAGATACAGACAGGCAGACAGACAGGCAGGCAGGCAGACAGACAGATAGGCAAAGACAAAGACGGAGGAAGGAGTACAGCTGACAGACACGGGGCTTACCAGTGGATGAAGCACTCAGTCTCTGTTGTTTGATCTTCTCCCTGAGCTTGGACAAAATATCTGAAACACACAGACACATACACAACAATGCTCAGCATCATCACAGCAACTGTAATAGTAGTGAGAGAGAGAGAGAGAGAGAGAAGAGAGGAGAGGAGAGAGAGGAGGAGAGAGAGAGAGAAAGAGAGAGAGAGAGAGGAGAGAGAGAACAGAGAGAGAGGAGGAGAGAGAGAGAAACAGAGAGATGAGGAGAGAGAAGAAAGAAAAAAAGGGGGGGTGGGAGGGGGGAGGAGAGAGAGGAGGAGAGAAGAGAAGGGGGGTGGGGGAGAAGTGAAGAGGAAGTTTAACATCAACAATGTGACCTATTGCAAGTTCTCTCTCTCTCTTTCTGTCTCACCCACACACACACACACACGGGGACAGAGTGCGAGACAGACATGCATAGCGTTAATAGTATCTGTCATGTCGTTCTCTTTCTCTGTTTCTGCTTGTATGTCTGTCTCTCTCTGTGTCTGTTTCTGTCTGTCTGTCTGTCTGTCTCACACACACACACACACACGCACGCACGCACGCACGCACACACACATTCCAATCTTGTTTATAGCCCTGCCGACCACAGCGCCCATATCGGGTCTATAGTATTACCTTGTCCATGTTATTTATTAATCTCAGATTTTAAAACTGTGCATATCCACTGTATACAGATTAAAGCAGGGTGTAAAACCACACAAACACACACCCTGACTCAAACTGACATTTTCAAGCTGTCCACAGAGGAGAGAGAGAGGAGAGGAGAGAGAGAGGGAGAGGAGGGGAGGTTTTGGGGGTTGGGGGTCTTTTTTGTGTGTGTTTTTGTGTGTGTTTGAGAGGAGAGAGAGGGGGGGGGGGGGGGGGGTTGATAATCTTTTTTCCCCAAAGGGTTACAGATTTAAGTATTGTCACACTTTTTTTCATCTGACCCTTGGCCAAGTAGGAAACATCGTTATTTATTACAACTTATGATTTCAAATAAACGTTAAATAGGAGGAGAGGAAAAGAGTAGAGAGAGAAGGAGGAGAGAGAGGAGAGAGAGAGAGAGGAGAGAGAGAGAGAGAACTCCAACTCGAATGATTTATTCACAAAAAGGCCATTGGCCCATACATGACGGGGGTTGCCGAACTGCTTAGTATTTTGGTGGGGTGGGTGTGGGGGTGGGGAAGAAGCAATAGTAATGACAAAATGTTACTGTATAACAAAAAGTCAGCTACAAAAATATGACTTACGATAACAATATCAGAGAGAGAGAGAGAGAGGAGAGAGGAGAGAGAGAGAGAGAGAAAACAAGGGCCACCAGCCCCTAGAATGGGGTCAAACCAAACATATCAAAACAAAGCCAAAACAAACATGACATAATTATATGGCAACTGCCAAAATAATAACTAATGTAAACACGGCACAATCCAAAATTAGGAGACAAAATGATCTACTTTTAAACAGTTGTGTACATTAAAAAACAGTTAATCAATATCCATTCTCCATATTTTCAACATATTCCTTCGATACTTTCAAAGCATTGAAAAGAAAAAAAAGCTGAGACTGCGAATGGAAGAAACTTAAAAGTTCCATGTTTCAGCAAACCCACAAATGGTCGGTTACTAGAGTCCAAAGAACGCAGCCGAAAGAGAGAGAGAGAGAGAGAGAGAGAGAGAAGAGAGAGAGATCTGCAGTAATAAACCCCCCACCCCACCTCGACCAACACCTAGCCTAGTTCTGTACCTTTCCAATGTCCCAGGAGAATTGTATTAGTCCTAGGGTAGTAGTGTCCGGCCTATTCCCCTAGCCTGAGTACCCCTGAACTAAAGGAACACTCCCTGGGCCTGGACATAAAACTGTGTTGTCTGCAGTAGTATGTGTACAGGCTAGACTATGGCCAACACATGTATGCACCAACCCTCTTCACACACACACACAGAGTAGAGAGTAGGCCATTGTTCGATGCTGGGAACTCGCTGCTGGGAACTCGGATGACAAAAAATTACAAAACTCCATACACACAGGGACTGGATGGAAAAAAAGCACACGTGAGTGTTTATTCCATTATCCTCGAAATAAAAGAATAAATAAGTAAATAAATAAATAAACACACACACACACACACCACAACCACACACAAATCACGCTGATCTCCCTCCCCTCAAAGAAACAATGAAGTCCAAGACTAAAACAACCCACCCTTAATACAAAACCAAACTGGCTTCCAACTTTTATCAGAAAAGTAGGGTGACCAACCTTTAGGCTAATCTTGTTGACTTGAAAGGAAACTCACAGCACAGCACAGCACAGAACCAACACTGTCAATAGCCCACCTTTCAGTCCAGACCTATACAAATGTCTAACTCCTTCCAACTGTCTATCTCTCCCACTTTACAAGCACCCTAGGCCTAGACCTACTTCAAACTGCTTGGTTAGGCCTACCAGGCCAGGTCTACTATAGCCTATAGATCTACTAGTACTAGCCTACACCATACAAAGACACTTGGACAGTCAAAGAGACCAACCAGCAAAGGCCCTCCATCCTTCTCTACACTCCCCCCCCCCCCCCTCTCTCTCTTATGACTGTGCTTCATCATCACTCCCTCCTCCCCCATCTCTCTCTCTCTCCCAGGGTGGGAACAGATGGCACAATTTACAAAACTGCATACACACGGGGACTAGATGAAAAAAACAACCGCGCATGAATACTTTATTCCATTATTCTCGAAATACAATTATAAAATCTCTGTCTCTCATGACTCACTTTCTGCTTTATTATCACTCCCTCCTCCCCCACCTCTCTCTCTCTCTCTCCCATCATCACTCCCTTCCCTTTCTCTCTCTCATCATCCACTCCCTCCCCCCCCCCCCCCCCCCCCCCTCTCTCATGACTGTTTCTTTCAGTGTCATCAACATGGATGGATGACAGATTCTTACGCATTATTCACAGTGCTATAATAATATATATTTCATACAATATTCATCTTCTTATACACGTTCCCGGCTTGTACTGTCTTACAGTACATTATTGACCCCCCCCCCCCCCTTCGTGGCGATTCCGAGGGGGGGGGAGGGGGGGGGAAAGGAGGGGGACTGTATAAAATAGCATACCCACATTTTGGAAATTTTGTGCTTGAAATTTCTTCTATTCTATCACTCTTTTTGTTTCTGCCTTGTTCCTTTTCTTTCTGTCACCTCCTTGTCTATTTTCTGCCTTCTTGGTGCTTGAAATTTCCTCTTTTCTATCACTCTTTTTGTTTCTGCCTTGTTCCTTTTCTTCCTGTCACCTCCTTCTTGTCTATTTTCTGCCATCTTGGTCCATTCTCCGATCCTGTCTCCCCTACCCCAGAAAGACTTAAAATAATTCTCTCTTACGCCGAAGTAGGATGCGCTGGGCCTGACTTGTCAGGCGCTTAACGGCAGCGTGACGCATTTTCGCTCATAGACAACAACAGTTGCTGTCTGAGCGTTCGACGACGAAGTATACTCTTTATTTTTTGCGTTCGTCGGATATAGCTCCGAAGTTCACCAATGTTGAGATTTTTGAGTATGCGGCTTCCCCCCCCCCCCCCCCCCCACCTTTAGGTAGCCGCATTCCGACTTCGGGGATAGTGTCTAAACACGACACCACCTGTGTGCATGCGATTAAAAAAAAAAAAGATGTCACCCGTTCCTATGGCCTACTCTTCCGAAAGGTGGAACGGTGCTCAAGATGTTTAAGCGTGGGTTCGCACACAGGGGGGGGGGGGGGGGGGGGGGGGGGGGGGCTTTGGTTTATAGTCTCATCCGAAGGAGTTTGGCATTTAGTTCGATTTTTTCGTCAAACTGGGAAGAACGGGCAAGGCCAAGAATGGAACCCAGAACCTCACGGTTTACTTGTTAGGCAGGTGAACGTCTTAACCGTCCTGCCACCGTCCTTCTTGTATACAGTACTCTGGAAGGATAGGAGATTAGCATGGTCCTCTTGCGTTCCTCAGCTTAACATCTTGAGGATCAAGGGATTTTTGAGCATGCGACCGTATTTGCCCACTATGAAGGTACCTGCATTCCGACTCACACATCTCATCCAGAAATCATCAGGCATGAGAGACTGTCTTCAACCGTGTCAAGCTTTTAACACAACTTGCACATGGGGAAGATCAAAATTTGATATGCATGTAATTAACGTTCTTCACGTTCGGTGGGTCGTATGGCCTCTGTGGTCGGCGGGGCTATAAACAACATGATTGGATTGGATTGGAATATCTCAAGATAAAAACAATCTTGATATTACACCGGGCCTTGGCATTCAGTTTTACAGCTTTAATTACTTACTGACAGAGCTCTTGCCCCTACTAGACCAGGTGACAGACTTTGACGGGATAGTAATAGGCTAGTCTAGTGTCCAGCCAACCCCCCCCCCCCCCCCCACCACCTCCCCCCAAATCTGCTGACCAGGTGGTGGCCAGGTGACCAATGATAGATAGATCTATACAAGTCTCTCTTTAGCTAGTCTCCTTTATTAATTTAAGATCTATCCTCAAGCACTAGACATCTGCTCTGCTCTGCTATCCTCAGCATGTTTCTTGTCACTGGGTCAATGAGTTTTCTCGAGTCTTAATCAACAATCCTTTCCTGTGGGGATGCCTTCCCTGTGGGGATTTTATCTCCCACGCCGAAGTCAGATGTGCTGGGCCTGACTTGTCAGGAGCTTAATGGCAGCACAACACGTTTTCGCTCTTATGACAGATCACAATAGTTGCTGTCTGAGCGCTCAACGAAGAAGAAAACTTAACAATCCTTCGGTATTCAATGCTGTGTGTGTGTGTGTGTGTGTGTGTGTGTGTGTGAGAGAGAGAGAGGAGAGAGAGAGAGAGAGAGAGAGAGAGAGAGAGAGAGAGAGAGAGAGAGAGGAGAGAGCGAGAGAGAGAGAGAGAGAGAGAGAGAGAGAGAGAGAGAGAGAGATGTTGTAAATATGATTATCTTTACATCCCAAGTATCTGCTTTTCTCTTGTGATTATCTTTACATCCCAAATATCTGCCTTTCTCTGTTGTGATTATCTCTACGTCCCTACTATTTACTTTTCTCCTGTGATTATCATTATGTCTCAGTTATCTGCTTTTCTCTTGTGATTAACTTTACGTCCTGGCTATGTGCTTCTCAGTTCTGATTATCTTTATATCCCAAATATCTGCTTTTCTCTTGTGATTATCTTTACGTCCCAACTATCTGCTTTTCTCTTGTGGTTATCTTTATTTCCCAACTATCTGCTTTCCACCTGCGATTATCTTAACATTCCTGTTCGATATTGGGACAGGATAGCCTGGTGATTAGAGTGATGCGTTCGTGATCTGCTGACCTGGGTGCGAATCGCGTTTACGCGGATTTTTCCTCAGGAGTTAACATCAGTGCCGACTCCACTCCCCCCAAAAGTCCTTCAGATGAGACTATAAACCGAGGTCCCGAGTGCGAACACATGCAGTACATATTGCGCACACGTTAAAACCCGTTCCACTTTTCGGAGGAGTAGGCCATTGTGTGCCGGTGGGAACGGATGTCAAACTAAAAAAAAATCCATACACACTGGGACTGGATGTAAAAAAGAACACGAGTCCATTATCCTCGAAATATAAAAGAATTAAAAAAAATAAATGATTATCTTTACGACCAATTATCTGCTTTTCTGTTGTCATATATATATATATATATATATATATATATATATATATATATATATATATATATATATATATATATACACACGTCCCAGCCATCTGTTATTACATTCACGCCCAAGTGGAGATTTCCGAATTAGGGACCGTCATGTTATCTGCTTTTGTGTTGCGAGTATATCAATTGACATCCCAGCGGGCCGCGATTTCCGAGTCATTGACACTCAGGGACTGACTTACTGCTTCATCATGGTGTACGCGCGCGCGTGTGTGTGTGTGTGTGTGTGTGTGTGTGTGTGAGAGTGCGTGCGTGCGTGTATGTGTGAGGGGGGAGGTGGGGGTAAATACAACAGTGGTGTCCGCCACAACTCTCTAAAAACTTGCTGACACACAAGAAAGCCAGAAAGGACTCCTCACCCCCCCCCCCCTCTCACCCACCCACCCCTACCCAAATTCTTCAACACTACAACTCACCCTATACTATTGGGAGTCCCAAGCAGGTAGAAACAAAACAAAGGACGGTGGTACTAAAAGGAGTCCACATGAATACAACCCCCATCCCCCCACCCCACCAGTACCAAACACACACACACACACACTCTCTCTCTCTCTCTCTCTCTCTCTCTCTCTTTGGGGGGGTCAGTATAGCCCTTGGGGGTCGGTCCTGCTGTGATTGTTGTATAGTTCTTCACAGAGGTATGGACTGGCAAGCTGTCCAGTCTTCAAAAGAAAGGTGATGGTCTTCAGGTGTACTGCTTCCACCCACGGGGAGACAATGGGCCTCACTCATTTCACTCTGTCATGCATGGTATATATTAATATATATATATATATATATATTATATATATATATATATTAATAAAGCCTAGAAGCTCGCAGAGGGTGGGTAGGGGGCACTTTTGAGACTGGCTGAGCTTCATGAGGAAAGAAAATAGCTAGTTATACAATAATTTACTCCCCCCCCCTCCCCCCAGGGAGATGCAGGGGTGGGGGGAGGGGAGGGGTGGGGGGCGGCTGTCAGTATAAATAGCACCCCCACCTTGTGGAAATTCTGTGCTAGAAATTTCCTCTTTTCTATCATTTTTTTTTGACGACGGTGGAAGTGGATTGGGCACATCCTCCGAAGAGACCCACAGTCAACCACAAGAACAGCATTGCACTGGACCCCAGAAGGAAGGAGAAAGAAAGAAAAGACCAAAAGCAACGTGGAGGAGAACTGTAGAAAGTGAGATGAAGGTCTTGGGGATCAGTGACTAGGCGGGAGTGGAAGCGCTTTGTTGCTGCCCTACACACCACTGGGTGTAATGGTTCATGATGTTTCTGCCTTGTTCCTTTTCTTCCTGTCACCTCTTTCTTGTCTATTTTCTGCCTTCTTGGTCCATTCTCTTGCCTCCCTTCCCCCCCCTCCCTCCCCGAAAGACTTAAAAGATACCAATTCTCTCTTGTGCCAAAGTCGGATACGCTGGGCCTGACTTGTCAGGCGCTTAACGGCAGCGCGACGCATTTTCGCTCATATAACAGACAATAATAGTTTCTGTCTGAGCGTTTGGCGACGACGAAGAAGAAAGAATAATTTACAACAAGTTTGTTCTCTAGAACTACCCCCCACCTGTTAATAAAAAGGAAAACTAGGTGTCCCATAACCTATGTGGTCGTAGGGGAGCGAGGCGTCAGAGACCTCAACTTCTCTAGGGGCCAGCATATTGAGGGCGGCGCCCATCTCCTCTCCCTCGCTGCTTTACCTTCCCTGACCCTAAAGAGGGTAGGTACCCATTTACAGCTGTGTGAACTGGGGGACTGTACTGAAGCCAAGGCGAGCAAACGGTCGCCCATCCAAGTGGTTACCACGCTCGATGCTGCTTAACCTTGGCTGGGGGAAAGGGAGTGGTCTGACCACTGTCCCCACGTGTATATATATACTCCAGTGGAAAAAGGCCATAAGAACAATTCAGACCGATTCTAGTACTCTCCACATAGTGAGGATGTCAAAATTGAAATGAGCCTCATTTCGTGCAGTCTGAGTTAAAAGTATACTATTTGGTATATACACACATTGAAGTCCGATTATCCATCGCTATGAGTAACACAGGGTGCCCTGATCGTGTTTTCCTTTCTAGAAATAAACGCTACGGTCCGTAGTATCACTATGCAAGAGAAATTACTTCTAACCAAAAGTGCATGATTCCTATTATTATAGTTATCTGTGTTCATGTATCTCAGCTTCCCTTGTGTGTGTGTGTGTGTGTGTGTGTGTGTGTGTGTGTGTGTGTGTGTGCGTGTGCGCGTGCGTGCGTGTGTGTGTGTTGGAGGGGGGGGGGTGGGCTCAGTAGGTTATAAATAGCATCACCACCTTCTGGAAATTCTGTCCTAGGAATTCCCTCTTTTCTACCCCTCTCTTTGTTACTGCCCTGTTCCTTTTTCTTCCTGTCACCTCTTTTTTGTCTATTTTCTGCCTTCTTGGTCCATTCTTCTGCCTTGTTTGTTTGGGGTTTTTTCTCAGAAAGAAGATAACAATTCTCTCCCACGCCAAAGCCCAAAGCCTTCCCTTGATACCTTCAAATCCAGCCTCAAAACACACTTATTTCCTACCTGAGATTTCCCCCCTCATATCTGTCCCTAATTTTCAACAGCATCCTTCACCTCCTAAGTGTGTCCGCGAGTGTGTGTGTGTGTGTGTGTGTGTGTGTGTGTGTGTGTGTGTGTGTGCGTGTGCGTGCGTGCGTGTGCGTGCGTGTGTATGTGCGTGCGTGCGTGTGTTTGTGTGCGTGCGCGTGTGTGTGTGTGTGTGTGCGTGCGTGCGTGCGTGCGTGCGCGCGCATGGATTTGAAATCTGTTGTTCATTATGTTTAAGGAGAGTTGCATGCGTGTAAATGATTTGAGTGCAAGCGCTTCTATTTGTTTGTTTTTTACGACTCAGCGTTATATACATTCCATATATTATTATTATGATTATTATGTGCTGAGACTGACTTGTCAGGCGCTTTTAACGGCAGCGCAACGCATTTTCGCTCATAATCATGACAGACAACAAAAAAGGCTAGTTGCTGAGTGTTCGACAACGACAGAAAGAAAGAAAGAAAGGAAGAAAGAAAGGAGGAAAGAAAGAAAGAAAGGAAAGAAAGAAAGGAAGGAAAGAAAGAAAGGAAGAAAGAAAGAGGAGAAAAGAAAGAAAGGAGGAAGGAAAGAAAGAAAGGAAGAAAGAAAGGAGAAAGAAAGGAGGAAGGAAGGAAAGAAAGAAAGGAAGAAAGAAAGGAGGAACAGAAAGAAAGGAAAGAAAGAAAGAAAGAAAGGAGGAAAGAAAGGAGAAAGAAAGGAAGAAAAAAAGGAGGAAAGAAAAGAAAGGAGGAAAGGAAAAAAGAGGAAAGAAAGAAAGGAGGAAAGGAAGAAAGAAAGAAAGAATGAAAAAAGGAAGAAAGAAAGGAGAAGAAAGAAAGAAAGAGGAAGGAAAGAAAGAAGAAAGGAAGAAAGAAAGGAGGAAAGGAAGAAAGAAAGAGAAGGAAGAAGAAGGAGAAGAGAAGAAAAGAAAGAAAGAAAGGAAGAAAGAAAGGAGGAAAGAAAGAAAGGAAGAAAGAAAGAAAGAAAGAAAGAAAAGCTTTTCAGTGCTTAGGTCTCCCTTCTAAATCGCCCCTAACAAAACTTCCCTTTTTTTCTTCTTCTTTTTTTTTTCCTTTCTTTTTCTTCTCTTTCTTTCTTTTTTTGTTGTTGGCCACTATACTTTGAGATTAAAGTGCGTGCTTACTTCTATCCCCCCACAACCGACTGAAATCGAAGACACGATTTTTTTCGAGAGCTGAGGGCCAATTATAGATGTAAGATCTTGACATACAGCCAAGTGTAAGCAACGAGAAAATGGGAGGAGTGGGAAGGCGGGGAGGGGGGGGGGGAGGGGGGGGGGAGGGAGGGGGGCAACACACACATTGTACACCTAGTACCGTGAATTAAAAGAAGAAGAAAAAAAGCGGCTGGATATTGACAATACAAGACAAACTTGGTGTGTGTGTGTGTGTGTGTGTGTGTGTGTGTGTGTGTGTGTGTGTGTGTGTGGTGTTGTGTGTGCCGTGAATTAAAAGAAGAAGAAAAAAAAGCTGCTGGATATTGATGTGTGTGTGTGTATGTTGTGTGTGTGTGTGTGTGTGTGTGTGTGTGTGTGTGTGTGTGTGTGTGTGTGTGTGTGTGCCGTGAATTAAAAGAAGAAGAAAAAAAAGCTGCTGGATATTGATGTGTGTGTATGTGTGTATGTGTGTGTGTGTGTGTGTGTGTGTGTGTGTGTGTGTGTGTGTGTGTGTGTGTGTGTGTGAGTGAGGGGGGTGGTGGA
>CM054161.1:10523725-10541225 GCA_028751875.1 Rapana venosa | reverse complement strand
TAGAGGACTGTAGAAAGTGAGATGAAGGCCATGCAGCACTCTTGGGGATCAGTGACTAGGTTGGCCCAGGATAGGCAGGAGTGGAAGCGCTTTGTTGCTGCCCTACACACCACTGGGTGTAATGGTTATGATGATGATGTGTGTGTGAGTGAGTGTGTGTCTGCACGCACGCACGCGTGTAAGTTATTACGATTATGTGTGTGCAAGAATGCGAGTTTACGATTTTTTAAACATATTTTTTACAACTTAGGATTGAACCATTCCATAGGCCTACATGGCAACAGTCTGGTTGTGTAGGTCTTGATACGCAATTATCCGAGAGCACATGTGAGCGCAGTGTCTGAGTGATATAGAAGCGTCAGGATTCCAGACTTGCACATTCTATGTGACTATAATATCATATCACATCATAGTTGTTGACAGAAAACACTGGAAATCTTATCTCAACGGGAAATAAAAGAAAGAAAAAAAAGAAAGAAAAAAGAAGAAAAAAACAACAGACTTACACATTTTGATATTAAGACTTTACGATTATAGACTTGCACATTCTGATACTAAGACTTTTAGTTACAGACGTTTAAATAGAATTGCACATTTTCTATGAATTCTCCCATGGGTAGAGAGAGAGAGAGAGAGAGAGAGAAGAAGAGAGAGAGAGAGAGAGAGAGAGAGAGAGAGAGAGAGAGAGAGAGAGGGGGGGGTGGGGGGGGGGGGGGAGGAAGAGAGAAATAGAGACAGAGAGGGTGGAGAGAAGGGAGAGAAAAATAGAGACAGACAGACAGACAGAGGACAGGGTGGAGAGAGAGAGAGAGGATGGAGCGAGAGAAACAGAGAAGGAGGAGAGAGAGAGAGAGAGAGAGAGAGAGGGAGGGAGAAGAGGAGAGAGAGAGAGAGGAGAGAGAGAGAGAGAGAGAGAGAGAGGAGGGGGAGAGGGAGGGGGAGAGAGAAAAGAGAGAGAAAGATGGAGAAGAGTGAAAGAGATGGAGTCGGTGGAGAGAGAGAGAGAGAGAGAGAGAGAGAGAGAGAGAGGAGAGAGAGAGAGGAGAGAGAGAGAGAGAGAAAATTTGGGAGAAACACATATTGCTCAGACCGACACAGAGGTCAACTCAGGGCAAACCCACCAACATCAAGGACACACACACACACACACAGCATTTTAAAACAACAAATAGTGCAAATATTAACCAACCAAAACAAAACAGACAATGAAAGAGAGAAAGAAGAAGAAGAAGATAAAAAAAGACTACACACAACACAATGAAGAAAACCAACCATATCATCACCATTCTCGCACAACAAGCAGGCAACACGCTCAGGATCTTATCATCCACGATAACACATTGTATATATTGGCTCCTACCTTCCAACGTTCACACTTCATAACACACACAGGTTCTCTGATCTCCCACCCACCCCTGCCCCAATCCAATCCTATTGTTTATAGTCCCGCCGACCACAGAGGCCATATCAGGGCTGCTCCCCCCCTGCCCCCCCCCCCACCCCCTTTCCCACACACTCAAGCAAATGGCAAGATGCTGACTTCAATTCTTCGTAATGAAAAAGGTTCTAAACTTTTTTCCCTACCGAAAAAATAATGCGCTGGACACAACGCTCTTTAGATTATCTTGTTGCGGTGTGGGTGCTTGTACAAATGACAAGAGTTGACAGTCACCAGCTAAGACAGGTTTCATAGTTGGTCTAGGGGTTTATCACAGTTCTTGATTAAACCATTGACGCTGGGGGCAACAGCAAGGTGAGAGGCTGTAGTATGACCAGTGGCTTTCCCACTCATGGAATTCCACTTTACAGCTTAGTCTTTAGTGATTGACTATGACTCTCTGACTAGGAGGCTTGACTCGCACAGTCCTTATGTGCTGCAGCCCTGGGGGCTAGTTGGCCTTTGGAAAACATCTCCAACGCTGACTGTCCTTATGCCCACTTGGCTGAGAGAGTGGGGATGTACTGTAGGCAAGGAATCTCCACTATAATCAAATTTCTGCCCAATTTCTGAAACAGCAGCTGCCTCCTCTGCTGTTTTGGAGGTCATCGTCGAACACGACGGACAAACATACAGAGGCAGCACATGTTGTCCACCCAAATGGTTGGGGCTATGATCGTGTTCTTGTCCTTTTTTTAAAGAGAGCACGAAACACCATGAAACCTAGAATGCTGTTGCGATTTGAGACATTTGTCTTTGGTTGCACCACCATTACTTTTCTAAGAAATTAACGTCAATAACATCTGGTCCATGGCCAATTCATATTTTGTCCTTTTTCTTTTGTAAGAAAGAAATCCGAACCCGAAATCTCTTTAGGTACCCAGTGACAGGATAGAGAGCGAGCCTGGGTTACATTACAGTACGAGGTGTTGCACACGGAACCTCGGTTGATCCGTGTCATTCGAAGGACTAGCATCCATTGCACCACCACTCAAAGGTCTTGCAGAGAGGGGATTGGGGGGGGGGGGGGGGGGAAGGGTTGGGGGGGGGGGGCGGGGCTCAAGTTCTTATTGGGATCAAACCTGTGTCTTTTACTTCTATTTTTCTAGGCAGGTGTGTTTAAACCTCTAGAAAAACCCATCCACACTTACTGCACTTTCTGAACCTTCAACACTTACGATATATAGGTCCCAGAATTAAAAAAAATAAAAAAATTTAAGGGTCCCAGCATATTCACACACCTTCCATAGACCTATAAATGCCATTTTGTTAATAAAAAACAAAGGGGGGGGGGGGAGGAGGAATTAAAAAAATTTCAAAAGCAGAAACCCACTGTCCATTAAAAAAACAACCCAACTAACATCAACCAACCTTATTTCTCAAAAAAAAAGAGAGAAAAAGAACCCAGAAGGCCAATTGAAAAATTAAACATGCACAAAAATCAAGTCATTTGAAATACAAGTGGTTCATAATCTCTACCCCCCCCCACGTTTAAGCTGATGATTTTGAAGACCTGAGCTACTTGAATATTTCATTTGTGACGTCTCTCTGAACTCGAGACAGACTAAAACCAATCTATATATGAATCTACTACATCACTACAATAAAGAATTCAAGAAAAATAAACAGTATAAAAATGCACACACACACACACACACACGACAGACTGAACCAATCATATGGACCAACAACATCATTACAATAAAGAATTCAAGAAAAATAAAGAGTATAAAAATGCATACGCGCGCACGCACGCACACACACACACCATTTTCATGTACAAGCTGACATCAATATGTCTAACAGATCATTTAAAAAATCCTATGACACTGAATCCGTGTTGTGAACCATCACATAAAACTGGAAATGCATTCTACACCATAATACATGACCCCCCCATAAAACAACAACAACAACCCACAACAAAACAACAACAAAAAACACCCCAAAAAACCAACACACACACACACAAAAAACCCTAAAAACAAAACAAGACTCAAGACTAACTTTTTCATCTCAATAGAGAAATTATGCGTGGCACTTTAAGATGACACAACATGCTTTAAACAATATATACAAAAGATATAATACACATCTTAAAAGTTAAGACTTGATATCACACCCACACACACACACACACCAACCCACACGCACGCACACCCACACACGCATTCGGACACAAGAACTGTTTTGGAAAACAACAACAATAATAAAAGCCCAAACAAACTAACCAACAACAACAACAACAACAACACACACAACACACACACACACAAACACTCACACACACCCTAACATGGTGAACACACGCAAAATCAAAAACAGAACCTTCACCCCAATCAAATATGTTTTTCACAATATTACTTGGCTTAAATAAGGTCTATCCATGAATAAGCATGAAACAAGCATACCACAATGAACATAATCAGCACAGCAGCAACAAGGAAGTAGCTTATGTTGTGCTCAAGTACAACATCAACATTGATATGGCGACTGATAATAAATACACTGACCAAAAGAGGTAAAAGGAAAAAAAAATGACCGAGCAGAATAATATCAATATGTACAGATAGTGAAACTAAAGATTCCCCAAAATACATGTCTATAGCATAAATAGGCAATCGTTTGGAAAAAAAATTCCAAAATCCAATACTGTTCAACTCATCCAGATGATTAGCTCATAAAAAAAGTAAATGACAATATTACTTACACACACACACACACACACACACACACACACACACACACACACACACACACACACACACACACCGTCTAATATCACTAAAAGTGAAAAGACGTAAAATTGAAGTCAACAACAACAACACACAAACACACAGACACACACACACACTCTCTCACTCACTCATACTCTCTCTCTCTCTCTCTCATTACCACCACTCCCCTTCCTCCCTTTCGCTTGTATTGTGGCCCAAGGCCTAAGTACAATTAAAATATTCAGTGTTCTCTCTCTCTCCCTCAATGACCTTCTAGGCCCCTCATCCCTCTGGTCAGTCCAGGCTGGCACCACAAGAGTTCCACAAGCATGTCCCACTCATCACTCAGGGCACCAAGTTCATCATCAGCATCATCCACCATCTCTTCCCCCCCCCCCCCCCCCCCACCTCCAGCTCTTCACCAGTCATCACACCCCCCTACAGGTTTTACCACGATCCACTTCTTCCTTACACCAGAACATCTTGCGCACACGTTAAACCCCGTCCCGCTTTTCGTAAAGAGTAGGCCATTGTGTAATCGGTCCTACTTTATGGCTCAGAAACCTGGCGGGTAACAAAAACCAACACCCACAAACTCCAGTCTTTTACCAACAAATGCCCCGGGAACATCCTCAACATCAGGTGGCCGGAAGTCATATCCAACAAACAACTGTGGGACAGGACCAGACAAACCCCAATCGAGTCTATTATTAAACAAAGGAAGTGGGGATGGATCGGCCATACACTCCGCAAGCCTGCGTCAAATGTCGCCAGGCAGGCCCTTGACTGGAATCCACAAGGGAAGCGGAAAGTTGGTCGACCAAAACAGACCTGGCGCAGAAGTGTTGACGAAGAAACGAAGGCAGCCGGAATGACATGGGCCGAGCTGAAGAGGATCCCCCAAAACTGAGTTTGTTGGAGGGGTGTTGTTGCAGCCCTATGTTCCCCAAGGAACCAAGAGGCATAAGTCAAGTAAGTCAGGCCATTGTGTGCTGGTGGGAACAGATGACAATTTACAAAACCCGCATACACACGGGGGTCTGGATGTTTAAAAAAACCCCAACACAACAACACATAAGTGCTTATTCAATTATCTTCGATATTTAAAAGAATAAAAAAAATAAAAATATCCTCCCTGCGTTCTTTCTCCTTTGCCCTCTATCCTTCCTGACACCCCCCCCCCCCTCCTCTACATCCTGATCCCCCTCCTAGTCTTCCTGACCCCCCTCCCCCCCCTCCAAAAAAAAAAAAAAGGAATGGGAAAAACAAGCAGGGAGCGGGGAGAGGGGAGGCCAAGGGGGTTGAACTCCAACCCACTTGCAGCCTCCAGTATAATTCTCCCCTAAACTTGGAAAGATTATCTTCTTCCTCTTGGAAAGATTATCTTTTCTCCCTCTTTGAAAGAAGATTATCTTCTTCCACTTGGAAAGATTATCTTTACTCCCTCTGTGAAAAATTATCTTCTTCCACTTGGAAAGATTATCTTCCTGCTCTCTGAAAGATTACCTTCTTCCTCTTGGAAAGATTCTCTTTTCTCCCTCTTTGAAAGATTATCTTCTTCCTCTTTGAAAGATTATCTTCTTCCTCCTCTTTCCCCGTCCCCCCTCCTCTTCCTCCTCCTCCTCGTCTCCCTCTCCTTCTTCCCCCTCCTCTTCTAACCCTTCATCCTCTTACTCGTCCAGCCCCTTTCTTCCTCACCTGCCTCCACCACCACCACCACACGTCCTCCTCCTCCCCCTCCCACCACACTTCGTCCTCGTCCACCCATAGGCCTAACTCTTCTTCCTCCTCGCTCACTCCAGGGTCTTCCCTCTCCCCCTCTTCTCCACTAACCCTTCCCCATTCTTCCTCAGGCACCCCCACTTCTTCCCCACCCACCCCCTGTTCCCCCCTCCCCCCTGTCCTTCGTCACCCCCGGCTGTCCCCCCTGCTTGGCCCACTGTTGTGGAGTCGGATGCTCCATGGCAAACAAGGAGTTGAGCTCCGTGACCAGCTTTCCCAATCCCTTCACTAACTCTGCCTCCTGAGTGTCCTCGTCTCCTTCGTCAACTCCTTCGTCTCCAACTCCTTTGTGTCCATCACCTCCGTGTCCGTCACCTCCGCCTCCTTTGTCACCTGCTTCGTATCCTTCGTCACCTCCTCCATCAACTCCGTCTGTTTCGTCACCTCCTCCATCAACTCCGTCTGTTTCGTCACCTCCTCCATCAACTCCGTCTGTTTCGTCACCTCCTTCGTCACCTCCGCCTCCTTCGTCACCTGCTTCGTATCCTTCGTCACCTCCATCAACTCCGTCACCTCCTTCATCAACTCCGTCTGTTTCGTCACCTCCATCAACTCCGTCTGTTTCGTCACCTCCTTCATCAACTCCGTCACCTCCTTCATCAATTCTGTCTGTTTCGTCACCTCCATCATCAACTCCGTCTATTTCGTCACCTCCTTCATCAATAACTCCGTCTCCTTCGTCACCTGCTTCGTATCCTTCGTCACCTCCTCCATCAACTCCGTCCGTTTCGTCACCTCCATCATCAACTCCGTCTGTTTCGTCACCTCCATCATCAACTCCGTCTGTTTCGTCACCTCCAACTCCGTCTGTTTCGTCACCTCCTTCGTCACCTCCGCCTCCTTCGTCACCTCCTTCGTCACCTCCTACATCAACTCCGCCTCCTTCGTCACCTCCTTCATCAACTCCGTCTGTTTCGTCACCTCCATCATCAACTCCGTCTGTTTCGTCACCTCCAACTCCGTCTGTTTCGTCACCTCCTTCGTCACCTCCTTCGTCACCTCCTACATCAACTCCGTCTCCTCCTTCGTCTCTTTCATCATCTCCGCCCTGTCCATCACCTCCCTCGTCACCTCCCGGCTGTCCCCTCTGCTTGGCCCACTGGTGCAGAGTCCGATCCACCATGGCAAACAAGGAGTCGAGCCTCGCGACCAGCTCCCCCAACCCCATCATCAGGTCTGCCTCCCGAGCGTGCTCGCCGTCAGTGACGATGCTCGTCGAGAGCACCCTCAAGGCGCGCAGCTGCTCAAGGACTTCCTCACCTCCCCCCTGTCCTTCCTCACCTCCCCCTGTCCTTCCTCACCTCCCCCCTGTCCATCTCCACCCTGTCCTTCCTCATCTCCACCCTGTCCTTCCTCACCTCCCCCCTGTCCTTCTTCATCTCCACCCTGTCCTTCATCTCCACCCTGTCCTTCCTCATCTCCACCCTGTCCTTCCTCATCTCCCCCTGTCCTTCCTCATCTCCCCCTGTCCTTCTTCATTTCCACCCTGTCCTTCCTCACCTCCCCCCTGTCCTTCCTCACCTCCACCCTGTCCTTCTCATCTCCCCCCTGTCCTTCCTCATCTCCCCCTGTCCTTCCTCACCTCCACCCTGTCCTTCCTCACCTCCCCCCTGCCCTTCTCTGTCTGCCCCCTGTCCTTCACCCATCTCCCTTTCTTCCTCATCCCTGTCCAGCTCT
Organism: Rapana venosa; assembly: GCA_028751875.1. Lineage (NCBI taxonomy): Eukaryota > Metazoa > Mollusca > Gastropoda > Neogastropoda > Muricidae > Rapana > Rapana venosa. The sequence goes on along the minus strand of CM054161.1, from coordinate 10,533,611 downwards.
TCTTGCAGGGTCATTTCCAGACGAAGCCTGCGCGCTTTCAATATTTGCAGGCGACCTTCCATGGCCGTCCGCTTCTCTCTCAGTTCTTTGCGCCTGCGCTCGCTCCTCTCCAGCCGCAGCTCGAGCTGTCCCACTACGCACGGAGGACCCCTGATTCCCGGTCGGATCCGCGACGTCTTCGTCTGAATTTGTGTCCTCCTGGACCGAATCCAGATCGTCATCGTCCGTGTCCTGGTCTGCCTTTTCTTCTTCTATTCTCTGCTTCGTTTCCAGCTTTTGCTCTGCTGCTGGCGAGAACTGTTTCTGCGTTGGTTCCATTTTCGGTTCCTGTTTCTCATAGACAAGATACAGATACATATATATATATGTGACACACACACACACACACACACAGAGAGAGAGAGAGAGAGAGAGAGAGAGAGAGAGAGAGAGAGAGAGAGAGAGAGATGAGAGAGAGAGAGAGAGAGAGATCCACCGACGGCTCCCTTGGTGATACACAGATCATACCCTGGTTCATACAGAACTTTTCAAGAGATAAAATTTAAGGACTTCTTTTTTTCTCTCTCTTAAAAACAAGTGTGCGTGTTACGTCTGTTCACTTCTAGTGATATTAGACGATGGTGTGTGTGTGTGTGTGTGTGTGTGTGTGCGCGCGCGAGCGAGTGAGACTGAAAAAGCGCCCCCCCCCCCCCCCCAACCAAAAAAATCCCAACCTATTTACAATCTTTTAAGGCTAACTTTTCCCTTTACCATTTGTGTGTGTGTGTGCCCCCCCCCCCCCCCCCCCCCCCCCCCCCCCCCCCCCCCCCCCCCCCCCCCCCCCCCCCCCCCCCCCCCCCCCCACACTCTTTCCACACACACCATACACACCCACTAATCATTAAGACTCTGCTTGCTTCTACAAGCATGAAGAAATCTTAATGTCATTAGAAATTAAGCTTTATATGTATATATAAAGCCTTTAAAATAAAGAGATGTTGTTGTAAGATACCCCCCTGTGGATTTGCTTGCATTTGTGTCACCACTGTACTTCACCCTGTATCGCTATCATTATTCAGTGTAAATAGTGATCAGTAACCCCCTTCGTGTATGGGCCAACAGCGTTTTGTGAAATTCTCAATAAATTCTTTGAGTTCAGAGTCTGTCTGTCTCTCTCTCTTAAAAGCAATCTTCCTTTACCATTCTTTTCTCTCTCTCTCTCTCTCTCTCTCTCTCTCTCTCTCTCTCTCTCTCTCTCTCTCTCTCTCTCCCATTGCTGCAGTTTGCAAATAATGAATTCATTCAAGCCAGTATAAAAGACACCAATCATAATTTTGTACGAAATGCACGTCTTGCTTTCTCAGGACGATTTTCGTGTGCTTACTCGTTGTGCATAAAGCAGTATAAATCCACCACTGGACACCACTCCATATTTTTGCGTGTTCTGTATGAAACCGGGTATATTATTCATCTCTTTATCCATTTATTCTTTTATTGCGATGATAATGGAATAAGCACTCGTGTGCTTTTTTGCATCCAGTCTCTGTGGGTATGCAGTTTTGTCAACTTTTGTCATCCGTTCCCACCGGCACACAATGGCCTACTCCTCCGAAAAGCGGAACGGGTTTTAACATGTGCGCAAGATATTCTCCGTGCGTTCCCACACCGGACTTCGGTTTACAGTCTCATCCGAAGGACTTTTAGGGGGAGTGGAGTCGGCACTGATGTTAACTCCAGAAGAAAAAAATGCCCCTGAAAGAGATTCGAACCCTGGTCCGCAGATCACGAGTGCTAAGTGTATCACTATGGGAGCCGTCTTGTGGAACATTGAAAACAAAAACAAAACCAAAGAAATCAATCAGAAGCAGTGGATAATCAGTAAGGAAAACAGATGTTCACCAGTGATGCTACACCACATAGCGAGTAGCTCTGCACCAGACACCATCGTTTTTCTTAACATGATATTCATCTACATGCAATGAAAAAGGTTATATTCAATACAAAAAGCACAGATTGAAAACCGGATAATTCTACGAAAGATCATGACAAATTGAAATGACTGAAGACTGCGGGAAGTGGACAAAATGAGACATTCACAAGTTAAGCATCATAATAGGTGGTCAGAATGAGGGCTTGGGAGTTTGGGGTTTTTTTGTTTTGTTTTTTATTAAACGCATTTTAAAGCAAAAAGGAAACAAATTGATGCCTTGATACTTCAGGACAAGGTACAAGAAAGCTTGTGAGTGAAATCCCATGCCTGGTGTGTGTGTGTGTGTTGTGTGTGTGTGTGTGTGTGTGTGTGTGTGTGTGTGTGTGTGTGCGCGTGATTGGTACCAGAAATCGTTAAAATTGTGTGTACCATTCTCTGTGTGTGTGTGATTGGTACCAGAAATCGTAAAATTGTGTGTACCATTCTGTGTGTGTGTTGTGTGTGTGTGTGTATGTGTGTGTGTATGTGTGTGATTGGTACCAGAAATCGTAAAATTGTGTGTACCATTCTCTCTCTGTGTGTTGTGTGTGTGTGTGTGTGTGTGTGTGTGTGTGTGTGTGTGTGTATGTGTGATTGGTACCAGAAATCGTAAAATTGTGTGTACCATTCTGTGTGTGTGTGTGTGTGTGTGTGTGTGTGTGTGTGATTGGTACCAGAAATCGTAAAATTGTGTGTACCATACACCGCGCGCGCGCGCGTGTGTGTGTGTGTGTGGTGTGTGTGTGTGTGTTATAACATGTGCACTGTGCGACCCTCCACCACGAATAGTACACCCATCCTACAAAAAATTTTAAATCGACAACCTGACCTTCCTAGACCTGCCTAAAATGGCTCCTAGTAGGAAAAGTGGGTCAGGTGCAAAGCCACTCATTTCGTGGTGGAGGGTCACACACTGCACACATTATGTACACACACACACAATTTTACGATTTCTGGAACCAATCACACACACCAGGCATGGGATTTCACTCACACAAAAAAGGAAATATTCACTGAAAACCCAACCCAAAAGAGCAAAAATCCGGGGGGGGGGGGGGGAAGGAAACCTCACTGACTGGCACTTGCCGAAGTCACAAGAGTACAAATAATCACTTTTGACAGTCAAAGTGACAGTCTCCATTCAAAATGCACTAACACTATTAGTCAATTTTCTGACCAAACGTGAGGATTAAAAACACAAATACTTTGTATCCATTTACCAAGATTTTCGTTACCACAGGGAGCCCAAACCACCCTACCTCCTCCCTCCTCACTTCTAACGCCCAATATTTACATGTACTGTGATGTCTCCTTTCCTCCCTTCTGAGAAAGATCTCTGGTCTAAAGCCTTTCAAGAAAACATGCCCAACATTGTGTGTTATCAGTAGCCTAGCCTAGCCTAGCCTAGCCTTCAACAGTCGCCTCTTTCTGCAATGGCCGAAGTGGACCTCGGGGGTCAAAGTTGAATGAAGGGATTTCTGATTGGTTTAAAATTTCTCAATAAAATTTGCATTGGGAAAATGTTGGCATGTTGCTTGAAGTGACGTCAGAATACCTGTCAAAGTTCTAGGTCTAGTAGGTCTATAGTAATGCTGTAACGACCTTCCTTAATGATGTCCTTTCTTTTTTGTTTGTCTTCTAAGTACGAGTCAGGTGACGAGGTACAGGGTATGTCTGTCAATACAATCACCTCCCCCCTCCCCCTTTTTACACACATGTATACACACCTGGTTAAAAATATTTTCGTGGGTTGGCGTAACAGTCCCTTAAAATAATCGGATAGTTGTGCTCCCATACTCCTCTAGTCCTAACTTTTTTCTTTTTTTTGGGAAGTGGGAAGGGGGGGGGGGGGGGGGGGGGGGTGGAAGCTTGGGCATTCCTTGGCTAGAGCTCCTAAGCTTCACTAATGGTGAGGCTATTACATACATGGGATGCGTTCCTCCCCCATTCCTAAAAAAAAACAAAAACCCAACAAAACAAAAAAACCCAACAACAAACAAAACCACCACCACAATTTAAGTATTGGCATTTTGACTAAACATGTGTAAATACGTTTAAAAAAAATTATGTGGTCAGTTCCTACCAGCGCGAAATAGCCTACTCTTCCGACATGTGGAACATGTGGGCTAGCCTAGACCTGTGTGCATTCTTCCATCCCCAGGCCCGTTTTAGTCTCATCAAAAGGTCTTTGCTATTCATAAATAAATCATGGAACCTACATTACAAAGACAAATCACCCCACCATTTGAAAACCCCCTGAACAGTTCCAAAAATGATTTTACTGGGGGTTAAATTAATCTGCAATTAATAAAATGCTACTGACATGATATGGAATTGCTTCCAGGTTAAAAGCTCTTACACCCAGACAGTGACTATTCAAGTCTATTATCTGTCATATGAGCGAAAATGAGTTGCGCTGCTATTAAGCGCCTAACAAATCAGGCCTAGCCCATTCCACTTAGGTGTGTTTGATCTTAGAAAAAAAGAAAAAAGAAAGAAAGAAAAAAAACACCTTAGGACATTTACTATCAGGAAGGCAATTCAGCAAATATATTCAGTTAGCATACACACACACACAGAGAATCCACTCGACTCACTGCGAATTAGCTTACTAGTCACAAACACTATATTTAAAATTAAAAAAAAATCAAAGCTTGTATCTGAATAAAAACGGCTCTAACTCTCAGCTTTACTTACCAGCTGTAGCAGTACTAGGTCCAGGCACTGTCTCTGTCTGATGAGAAGTAGGAAGAGAAGGAGAGCGTGGGTTGTAGACTAGAGAAGGAAAGGATGAATTTAAAGGAAATGCAACCTTCTATATATATCATTCATTCAACTGCAGGAAGCGACATGGATTTCTAACCAACCAATGAAGAAATTTGGATGGGGAAGGCTCCTTACCCTAGGCCTGGCCAATCAGAATCAGCTGACCAAGACAGATATGAAACTGATAAGACAATAGGGTACACACACCTGACTTGTGGGGGGTGGGGGTGGGGGTGGGGGGGGGGGGGGGGGGGATAATGGGGATGGTGAGGGGGCTTTGGTACCCTCTGAGGCGCGAAAATGATGAAACGGGTGTTGCGACACGATTCTTCTAAAATCTCTTTACTTTTATCATTTAATTTAAACTCTTTTTATTTCCAACGTAACTATTGGTACTCACCCTTGTACATGAATATGATTTTTTTTTAACCCCAAAAGACAACCTTTGTGATTTTCAGGATTTAACATGAACCTTCTGAAATTCTACTACAATTTTTTTCCCAGTTACATGATGATATCATTATTATTAAGGAAATAGTAGTGGAGGTAAACAAGTGCAGGGAACCACTTTCGACTTCTCAATCAGTTTGAAAATGATAATATGGTATATGAATCTGATGACATCACTGTAATTTACGTGAATCTCATGAAACACCACTTCATTCTCTCTCACCCCTCTCTCTCTCTGACTATACTGTGTGTGTATGCGTGTACATGTGTACGCACACACGTGTGTGTATCTGTAAACTATGTTTATGTGTACGTGTGTGTACGAGCACATGCGTACGCACGCACGTGTGTATAGTTCAGTGTGTGTGTATGTACGTGCACATGCGTATGCACGCACGTATGTACTGTCGTGTGCGCGCGTGTGTGTAAGTATATAAACCCACAAAAAAGCCTCACCAAAAAATAGAAAATACAAGAAGAAAGAAAAAAAAATCACACAACACACCCCACCCCTCCCGACCCCCAACTCATCCCACAAACACAACAGAAAAAAAAAAGAGTGGCACTGCTCTTGTGACAATTCGCTATATAATTATACTCTCACCCTGAAGATCAACTCTAAATTTCAGACAGAGAAATCTGCCAGGACAGACAGACAAGTCGTATAAAATAACATAATCGTTATAACTGCTATCGCCTAGTGAAAACAAGATCAGGATTATTGTTGATAGATCAAACAGCTTTGAACTAATCAGACCGTTGCGTTTGAGAAGGATCGTGCATTAAAAAGAAACAATAACATCAACAACAAAACAAGCAGTGCTGTTAAATTAAATTAAAAACAAAAACACAAACTGTAAATACTATTTTATAGATCTATCTTTCACAAGCAGGATTTTAAAAAAAAATGGCATACTTATAAATACTATTTTATAGATCTATCTCACACAAGCAGGATTAAAAGAAATGACATACTTATAAATACTATTTTATAGATCTAACCAGACCTTAGAACAAGAACAACAACTTAGGTAGTAAACCTGTTGATCTTGTTTTCAAGTTGTGAATTGCACTGAAAAGCTGTAAATTATATATAGTTACACGCTCACTACCTCTCTCTCTCTCTCTCTCTCTCTCTCTCTCTCTCTCTCTCTCTCTGGGACAGGATAGCCTAGTGGTTAGAACATTGCACTCCAATCTGACGAGCTGGATTCGATTCCCGTTCAAGGGGGGTATTTTCCCCTGGAGTTACCACCAGTGCAGACTCCACTCTCCCCTAAAAGTCCTTCGGATGAGACTATAAACCGAGGCCCTGTGTGCGAACGCACGCAGAACATCTTGCGCACACGTTAAATCCTGTTCCGCTTTTCGGAAGAGTAGGTCATTGTGTGCCAGTGGGAACAGATAAAATTGACAAAACCGCATACACACGGGGACTAGATGTAAAAAAAAAGCACACAAGTGCTTATTCCATTATCCTCGATATAAAAGAATAAAATAAAATAAAATAAAATAAAATAAAATATATCTCTCTCTGGCACATTGACGAAAAAAGAAAAATCTTAGTCCACCCCCATCCCCGTTTTTCGGCTAGTGGTCCGGGCTTCACGGATGGTGAGATTTTTCGTGTTTCCTTAACCCACCGAGACGCTGACATGATGTGGGGGATCTGTAACGTGAGTATTTGATCTCCTTGCGTGTGTTATATATATACACGAAGGGCATTAAGGCACTGGCAGGTCTGCTTTTACAGTCGACCTGGGAGATCGTAAACAAAAAAACAACAACAACAAAACCAAAACAAAAAAATAAAACCAACAACCTGGCCCTGAATTCACCAGACTCCGCCGAGATTCAAACCCACGACTTCATGGACCCGTGGGATTTGAAGTGGAACGGCCTTAACCACTCGGCTATAGCGTCCGTTGTCCGCACTTGGTTCAAACATACTTTATTCAAGGAAAGTGTCACTAAAAAAATACAAGGACACCTTGACAGGACAACAAGTAAAACTTAAATCATAGTCCTGCCATGTTCACATACACGCCCGCGACATTGTGACGGATGACTTCACATCGGCAACAGAGGACTTACAGACGACATAACAGTTGCATATATATTTGAAATAAGTGCTTGTACAGGCGGATGGTTGATGGTACTGTCCCTAAATCGGAGAGCCCCGCTGGGACTTTTTAATACAATCACTTGCAGCGTGAGTGGTTTTGGAGAATTATATCAAAGTCCAAGCGGAAATATATATATATATATATATATATTATATATATATATATATAAATATTATATATATATATATTATATATATATATATCGGATTTAGGGGACTGTGGTTGCAAGTCATCCCACTTGGGCAACCCTTAAAAAAAGAAAGAAAAAAGTACAATTCTGAAAAAGCAACCAGGCCCGCGCAAGCAGGAAAAAGCCGCACGAGCCCGAATCGACATGATATTGGTATATGCAGCGTCCTACTACTACTATTACTACTACTACCACCACCACTACTGCCTTTATTGCAGAGTCAGCTCTGTCTGTCAATACGACGAACGTGAAAAAGAGGGAGGGAAAGTTCAGAGGGTCCACCCATGCTAACAAAATTAATTACATGCATTAATTCAGAACACAATCATGAGCCAGGCACAGACACAATAGTCACTACGTCTGCAAGCCGTTCCGATCTCTCACATGGTTTATTCGATATTCACACAACGTTAACGTCAAAACAGCAGGGGGAAAGGCATAATCAAGCTACAGCTTATTTTAAACCCAGGCCATCCCATGAAGAATTAACGTATGATGCTTATTCAGACAAGTGACGTATATAAAACCTTTTTCCATATATATATATATATATACAAATACCTTGACAAAACAATTGAAGAAATTAATACATACAACACTTCTAAACTGAAGTGTCTCTGTGTTTGATTGTCTCTTGCCTGTTGAGCGTAGGGGTGTGTGTGTGTGGTGTGCGCGCGCGCGCGTTCGTGGGTGTAAAGGACTGGCGATGGGGAGAGAGAAAGAGACAGACAGACAAGCAGACAGACAGATAGAAAGAGAATGAGATCCTCTGAAACTGAGATTCTGAGAGCCCGTTTTGTGTTCATGAGCGGTGTGTGCGTGCGCGCGCGTGTGTGTGTGTGTGTTGTATTAATTATATTAGCCTACACACCAAAATCGGATGCGCTGGGCCTGACTTGTCAGGTGCTTAACGGCAGCGCAAAGCATTTTCGTTCATGACAAACAATAATAGTTGATGTCTGAGAGCGTCCATGAAGAAGAATATTATATTATATTATATTATATTATATTATATTATATTATAGATCACATTACATTATGTCATATTCATATACTATCAAAAATATAATACATCTTTTTTCAACTTTTATACTATTATACCTTTTAAATTCGAGGATAATGAATAAGCACTGTGTGTGTGTGTTGGTTGTGGGACGGGGGGAATTTGGGTTTTTAAAAAGAATTTCATCCAGTCTAACTTACATGCTGTGTCATCTGTTCCGCAAGCACACTCCCATGTGTTATGGCCCGCGTGTTTGAGTGTGTGGCCGCGCATATACGCACGCCAGCACCATACATAATGTGAATCCCCACACACACACCCCACCCCCACATATGGGTGGATCTAAACAGCACTAAGACTATTCAATCTGTGACCACAGGCTTGTTAGGCCCTAGGGCTAATGACACCCACTTGGTAGAGGGGTCCTAGCCTATCCCTAAGCCCTACACTCTCAGCCCCTTACCAGTGGCTCAAACCAAGCCACAAAGAAGACAAAAGCAGGAGGACAGCCTACAAGGCCATAGGGCTTTCAAAGTCAAAGCACAACTTCTCAAGAATAATCTGCATACACACAGGGGCTGGCTGGTTGTTCCCTCTTCAACACGTTCTAAGTAGAAACAATGGCAAAAAGGTCTGGGTGATATAACCTCCTCCCCTACTAGGCCCCAGCTGTGTTAATTTAAAATCGGACATTAGCAACACACCCCAAGGACTGCCTAGGCCTAGAACAAAGCAGATCTTTGGACTTTCACCCATGTCTAAGTCATCTTTGGACTTTCACTCATGTCAAAGCCATCTTTGGACTTTCATGCATGTCAAAGTCTCAAAGACACAAATGTGTTCAGAGAGATCGTTTGTAATGCCATGGGGTTGTGTTCATGAGATTAGTTTATTCATTTGTCTTCCCCCCCCCCCCCCCCCTTTTTCTTTTCTTGTGGTACTGCTTACTTGAACTAGCCTAAGCTATGCTGGAATAATCTTTGTCATGAATATTTGGTATTCATTAACTTGCAAACGAGTATACCGATATGAGAGAGAGAGAGAGGGAGAGAGTTAGAGAGAGAGAGAGAGAGGAGAGAGAGAGAGAGAGAGAGAGAGAGAGAGAACTCGACATGTTTATTGAGAGTAATTAAAGGATAAGCACAGGGCTCCTGTACACCATGCTCTCTCTCTCTCTCTCTCTCTCTCTCTCTCTCTCTCTCTCTCACACACACACATACACCACACAACCAAAATGAAAAGAAAAAAGAAAAAGTCCGAAAAATCACGCACGCGAGCACCCACGCGCGCGAGCACACACGCGCCGCGCGCCACGCACTCAACAAAAAAAAAAGAGCCCCAAACCCAAACCAACAACAAAAAGACAAACCCCCCAATGCAAAAAACCCCAAATAAACTATGCA
>CM054161.1:10521923-10523225 GCA_028751875.1 Rapana venosa | reverse complement strand
GAAGGAAGGAGGGGAAGAGGAGGCGGGGGGTTGGTGTCTTCGTGCGTGACCCTCCTTCGGTCACACACACACATTGACAGACAATTTCAAAGTAATCCTTCCAGCAAACTCAGCGGCACTTTCGCAGGATCGGGTTTGACAATAAATGGCCGAGACTGGTTTACCGGCCAATTGGACTGCAACACAAATGCTCCTTCTGTGCATGCACCGCTATCTATCTATCTATCTATCTATCTCCTAAGGTCTATGATGAGACCTCCACGCGCCATTCACTGTTACGTGGCAAATCACAAGAGTGTGTTACAAGTTATATTCTCTCTCTCTCATACACACACACACGGAAACGCGCGCGCGCACGCGCACAGACACACGCACACACACATATGCGCACGCGCGCATGTCAGATAAACCAATAAAGGAGTCACTAAACAAAAACATTCTTAAGTTTTTTGGGTTTTTTAAAATTATTATTATTAATATCATTACTATTACCACCCTCCTCCCCCTCATCACCACCACCATCATTATTAAAATACGATGACCGTTATTTCCTTTATTATCATTACTACTATTGTTATAACTACTAATATTATTAGGCTTATTATCATCCTTATCACAATTAGCGCTTTGATTTGTCTCTGCAAGATATAGCGCTATATAAATTCCATTTATTATTATTATTATCATTAATTAGTGCAATAATTAGTATCATCATTATCATCTTATAGAACCTAATCATCATCATGATTACTATAGCGTAGTCTCCTCCCCTTTCTTTTTTTTTTTTCAAAAATCTCTCTTCCACCCTCTCCCCCACCCCTCTCTATAATTATCCTCTCTCTGGGGCAGGTTTCTGTGAAGTCTCCCGCGCGCGCGCGCCCGCTTCGCTTTCTCTCTCCCATATTTTCCTTGCCTAAAAACGTCGGGGGTATATGTACAAACGTCGAGTTTTCGTAAACAAAGACAGCGACACTTGATACTGCCTTTGATCTTAATCTATTGGCTGGTTCCACCCCCCCCCCCCCCCCCCCCCCCCCCCCCCCCCCCCCCCCCCCCCCCCCCCCCCCCCCCCCCCCCCCCCCCCCCCCCCCCCCCCCCCCCCCCCCCCCCCCTCCCCCCCCCCCCTCCCCTCTTCTCTCCTCTTTCTCCCTCATGATCCTAACCATATCCCTCCCTCCCTTTCATCATCTCCACCCTCCCTATCCATGCCCCCCCCCCTTCCCCCCCCCCCCCCCCCCCTCAACCCGGGGTCTCTCTCTCTCTCTCTCTCTCTCTCTCTCTCTCACACACACACACACACAA
>CM054161.1:10509423-10514423 GCA_028751875.1 Rapana venosa | reverse complement strand
GTGACGTACGAGTCGTTGAGAAAGTGGATCTCCGTTTCGCGCAACGCCCGGCTGTCCGTCAGCGTGCTCTGCTGAGCGTCTGCCGAGTCCGCCAGCGCAGAAGATGCGGTGTTGGTGTTTGTGCTGGTGGTGTTGGTGTTGGTGATGGTGCTGGAAGCGAACGACGGGTAAGAACATGCCAGGGAATCCGCGTGAGGCGTCTTGTGGGCTACCGTGTCCTGGTACGTTCCGTCCCAGCACACTTCCCGTAAGCGCAGGCGCTTGGAGAAGTCCACCCGTTTAGGGCTGGGAGGGGCGGCGTTGCGTAGATGATGAGGATGAGGATGAGGAGGATGATGCTGGTCGTGGTGGTGGTTGTAGTTGGGGTGGTAGTGGCGACCCGAGGTAGTCCCGAGGGCGGCCTCTTCGGGGTCCGGCCAAGCCTGGTAGGAGGGTCTGTCTGGGCTCCTGGCGCGGGCGGTGGTGTTGCTGCTGCTGCTGGGGTGGTGGGGGTACTGGGGGTGGTTGCGGCTGTGGCGGGCGCTGCTGCTTGCTGCTGCTCTTTGGTCGTGCTGCGGCGTCCTTGTCTGCAAGCACACAAGACACAGAGAGGTCAGCAACAGCCCGTGTGCAGCTACCACACTATGTGCAAACACAACACACACATGCATGCTCATGAACGTGTGTGTGTGTGTGTGTGTGTGTGTGTGTGTGTGTGTGTGTGTGTGTGTGTGTGTGTGTGTGTAGTGTGTATGCAAGCACGCACTTGGGCATGTATGCATACACATATGTACGCAAGAGCACACACACACAGCACACCCTCTCTCAAAACACACGCTAACACATGCACGCGCACACACACAGATGTACACACGCACACACGCTGTGCATGCATGCCCACACACATACGCACGCACGCATGCACACATATGACGAGTTAGCCTAGTGGTTGGAACATTGCGCTCGCAATCTGACGACCCGAGTTCGAGTCCCGTTCAAGGAGATATTTTCCCCTGGAGTTAACGTCAGTGCAGACTCCACTCTCCCCTAAAGTCCTTCGGATGAGACTATAAACCGAGGCCCCGTGTGCGAACGCACGCAGAACATCTTGTGCACATGTTAAATCCTGTTCCGCTTTTCGTAAGAGTAGGCCATTGTGTGCCGGTGGGAACACATGACAGAATTTACAATAGCGCATACACACCGGGACTGGATGTAAAAGAAGCACATTAGTGCTTATTTTATTATCCTCGATATAAAAGAAAACAATACAACACAATACAAAAGAAAGAAACAAAGAGATGGGAGAGAAAAAGGAAGACAGACAGACAGACAGACAGATTGACAGATTGAGACAGACGGAGGCAGAGACACAAAGAAAGAAAGAAACCATGCAAGAAAGACACATTGGGAGCAATAGGCAGAAAGGAATAATCCAAAATACCAAAGAAGTAAAAGGTAAAGGTGTCCCATAACCAATGTGGTCATAGGGGAGCAAGGCATCAGAGACCTCAACTTCTCCAGGGGCCAGCGTATTGAGGGCGGCACCCATCTCCTCTCCCTCGTTGCTCTACCTTCCCTGACCCTAAAGAGGGCAGGTACCCATTTACAGCTGGGTGAACTAGAGGGGAACTGTACTGAAGCCAAGGCGCGCAAACGGTCACCCATCAACTTGACAACCATGCTCGATGCTGCTTAACCTTAGCTGGGGTGAAAGCGAGTGCTCCGACCACTGAGCTGTCTCGTCCCCAATTAAAATAACAAAACAAAACTAACTAAAATAAATTTCAAAGCAGAAATTAATAAAGAAAGAAAGAAAGAAAAAGAAAGAAAGAAGGAAGGAAGAAAGAAAAAAAGAAAGAAAGACAGAAGGAAGGAAGAAAGAAAGAAAGAAAGAAAGACAGAAAGAAAGAAGGAAGGAAGGAAGGAAAGAAGGAAGGAAGGATGGAAGGAAGAGAGAAAGAAAGAAAGACAGAAAGAAAGGAAGGAAGGAAGGAAGGAAGGAAGGAAGAAAGGAAGGAAGAAAGGAAGAAAGAAAGACAGAAAAAAAGAAAGAAGGAAGGAAGGAAAGAAGGAAGGAAGATAGAAAGAAAAAAAGAAAGAAGGAAGGAAGGAAGGAAGGAAGGACGGAAGGAAGGAAGGGAAAAAAGGAAAAAAGAAAGAAAGAAAGAAGGAAAGAAGAAAGAGAGAAAGAACACTTACCCAAGCGGCTGACTTTTCGCTTGGTACCGCTAGCAGTCCCTGTGCCAGCCAACCTTGATGGACTGGACGTGGGTCTGGCTGTCTCCACAAACTGCACACACACACACACACACACAGACACACACACACACAGACACACACAGACACACCACACACACACACACACACCCCACACACACACACACAGAGACACACACGCACACACACACACACAACACACAAAAACACACCACACACACACACTGATATTATTGCTGTTGCGACCACCACATCACCATCTTTTTTTCTTCTTTTTTTTTTTGATTTGGTATTTAATCCTTTTTATGTATATAATTATACACAGGCAGAAGATAAAACATGCACGTTAAAGATGCCGTAATCCATGTCAATGTTTGGTGGGTTACATGAAACATGAACATACCCAGCATACATCCTCAATTTCGAAATGCGGCTACCTTCATGGAGGGCAAAAACAGCCGCATACGCAAAATCTCACCATTGGTAACCTCGGAGCTCTAGCTACAAAACACCCCCCCTTCCGCCCCCCCCCCCCCCCCCAAACAAAAACCAACCCAAAACCAAAACAAAAAAAAATCCACTACCACCACCAACAAAAAACCCCACCATTGAAAGCCACCGTTTGGGGGTGGTTTTTTTTTGTTTTTTGATTTATTATTTTTTTTGGGGGGTGATGAATGAAAATGGACGTTTTCATTTATTCACACTGTCGGTGAATGGATGAAGACGTAACGTTTTCACTTTTACAACTTGTTCTTTTCCCCCCTTCAATGACAGCTTTCAGGCTTAGTACAAGTACTGTTTCTTGCAAGTACTAAGTATTCGTCGTCTTCTTCTTCTTCTTCGTTGTAGAATGCTCAGACAGCAACTACTCTTGTCTGCCCTAATATGAGTGAAAATGCGTTACGCTGCCGTTAAGCCCCTGACAAGCCAGACCGAGTTAAGTATTCTATCTGATAATAACACAATAACCAGATACAAATGGTGTGTGTGTATACATATATACACACACACAAAGAAGGGGAAAAGAGAGAGAGAGAGAGAGAGAGAGAGAGAGAGAGAGAGAGAGAGAGAGAGAGAGAGAGAGAGAGAAAGAGAGAGAGAGAGAGAGAGAGAGAGAGAGAGAGAGACAGACAGACAGACAGATACACACACACAGAGATCTGTAAAAATTTCTAACAAGATTCAACCATTGTGTAGCTCCTAATCTACCGCCATTCTACTACTACTTCTACTGCTGGTAGTGTTAACGTTATCACCATTCACAATGATAAAACAAACTACCACTAAAAACAACAATAACCTCACTCAAACTTAACCACAAGAACAACAAAAACCAAACCCAAAACTACATACCAAATATCACAAATCACACAGAACCTCCACACAACACTCGCTCACTTACACATACACACACAAAACTCCAACCCTAAGCACACAACCCTCACACACACATAGAGCAATGCCAGTGAAACTCCAAACCACAAAATCTTTTGAACTAAATCCAGAAATGCGAATAATGGAGCAAAAGGGGGAAAAAAGAAAAGAAAAGAAAAGGAGGGAGGGAAGGAAAAAAGAAAGAAAGAAAGAAGGCGTGTGTGTGTGTTGGGGGGTGGGGGTAGAGGTAGGTAGGTACCTAAACTTTCTCGAGTGACAACACCCTCCCCCCTACCCCCCCCCCCCCCCACCCCTCACCCCGAAACCCTGGTTGGCACACTGCAATCTCAATCACCTATCGATATCTGCCAAGTTTCCACCACACTTCCACTGAAAAACCACCCAGATACACATAACAAGGGTAGATCTGGAACCCGGGGTAAGGTAAGGGTAGAAGGGTTGGGAGGGTGGGGGCTGTTGTGGGTATTGGGGGGTGGGGGGGGGGGGCAAGGGTAAACCTGGGGTAGGGGTATAGGGACTAGGGTGGTGGTAGTGGTGGATGGTGGGGGTGAATTCGACGATTTTCTGGGGTGGGGGATGGGGGGTTGGGGGGAGGAGGGGGGGGGGGAGATGATCGAAATATAAACCATAGAGAACTTTCAGGTAGGGAAGGGGAGAGAAGGAGAGAGGGAGGGAGAAAGAGAAAGACAGGAAAGCAGAGACAGAAAGACGAGGAGAGAGAGAGAGAGAGAGAGAGAGAGAGAGAGAGAGGAGAGAGAGAGAGAGAGAGAGAGAGAGAGAGAGAGAATTTTTTTTGGAAAATTTGACAAAATTTTATTGTAAAAAGCTGTTAAAGCCCATTTACAAGGGGACAGTGGGAAGGGGTGGGGGTGTGGAGAGAGAGAAAAGAGAGAGAGAGAGAGAGAGAGAGAGAGAGAGAGAGAGAGACACGCGCGCGCGCACACACAGACATACGCGCACGCGCGCGCGCACACACAGACACACACACAGAGATATTATAATAGTGAACAGAGCGAGTGAGAGAGAGATTCAAACAAGAGACAGACAGACAGACGTAGGAATGAGACCGAGATGAGAACACGAAAGAGTGGAGGGGAAAAGGATGAACAACCTCAATAGAGGAAGAGGTGAGAGGGAGGCGGAAGTGAGGGAGGAGGGAAGGAGGGAAGGCAAGGGGGAGGGGAGGGAGGGGAGGAGAGGCTCTTCATGTTCTTGATATATATATATATATATATAATATATAATATGTATTATCAGGAGACCAAAACCTTTCCAAACACCACTTTAAAAAACAACAACCAAACAACCAACCACCACGCTTGTTCAGAGTGGCACCAATGTGACAACCATTATACCACCACCATCCTCTCCTCTCTCCTCTACCCCCCTTCCCTCCCTTCCCT
>CM054161.1:10499423-10504423 GCA_028751875.1 Rapana venosa | reverse complement strand
CCATAGTATTTCATATTGCATAATTATACATGCCCAAGCCGACCAGACTGAGGCCATAATTATCAAGGCTGTCATCTGTTTCATTTCCACAAACTTGCGTTAAAATGATAAAACACTTCATTCCCGCAAAGCAAACACCCCATGGAACAAAACAAACCTTTGCTAAAACACCAACAACCAATTGAAATCAACTGAAGTTAACAAGCAGCCACTTGACATGCATTAGCCTCTGTCAGTCTCCCCCCCCCCCCCCCCCCCCCCCAATCTCTCTCTCTCCTCACTCACACATACACACACACAACCACACACACACACGCACGCACGCACACAGAGTCACAAACACGATTCGCTACCAACTCATCACACACACACAAATACACACACACAGTCACAAACACGATTCGCTACCAACTCATCACACACACACAAATACACACACACAGAGTCACAAATACGATTCGCTATCAACTCATCACACACACACAAACACACACACACACATCACAATACACATCCACAAGTCACAAACACGATTCGCTATCAACTCACACACACACACACACACACACACACACACATCGTTAAACCAATCAACACATCACACACACACACACACTCACCACACACACACACACGCGAACACAAACACGAACGCAAAGACGAACACACACACAAACACATACACACACTTAATACCCCCCCAAATCCAAACACAACTGGAAGATCAAACACCCACTTCAAGCTGACAGAAAAAGAATAACGAGGGGAGCAGTTGAGCCCAGTGGATAGAACGTTGCACTCGTGATCTGACGGCCCGGGTTCGAGCCATCACGGAGGTACCTGTTCAAGGGGATTTCCCCCCCTGGAGTTAACATCAGTGCCGACTCCACTCCTCTGAAAGTCCTTTCGATGAGACTATAAATCGAGGTCCCGAGTGTGAACGCACGCAGAACACTTCGCGTACACGTTTATTTTTATTTATCTATTTTATTCTTTTATATCGAGGATAATGGAATAGGCCCTTATGTGCTTTTTTACATCCAGTCCCCGTGTGTTTGCGGTTTTGTCATCTGTTCCCACCGGCACACGATGGCCTACTCTTACGAAAAGCGAACAGGATTGAACGTGTGCGCAAGATGTTCTGCGTGCGTTCGCACACGGGGCCTCGGTTTATAGTCTCATCCGAAGGACTTTGGGGGAGAGTGGAGTCAGCACTGATGTTAACTCAGGGGAAAATATCCCCTTGAACGGGAATCGCACCCGGGTCGTCAGATTGCAAAGCGCTATGTTCTGACCACTAGGCTATCCCGTCTCCCGTTAAAAACCCGTTCAGCCTTTTGGAAGAGTAGGCAGGTAGGAACTGATGACAACATTAAAAGCAAAAAAACAAAACAAAGCAAAACAAAAATGCGCATGCAAATAGGTGTTGTGTTTAGACACCATCCCCGAAGTCGGAATGCGGCTACGTAAATGACGTTTGGTGGTGGTAGGGGGGGGGGGGGGGGTGAGGGGGGGGAGGGTGTGTGTGTGTGGAATCAACAACAGGCCCCTCAAAAGAAATGACTATTATACCATCCAATGCCCATTTCATTTCAATGTCCAGTCGACTATAAGCCCACCTCTTTGAATTCTTCGCCGCCTGTTTATTCTTAATCACCTGCCATATCCTCAACCTCACAGTAAAGGTAAAGGTGTCCCATAACCTATATTAAGGTCGTAGGGGAGCGAGGCGTCAGAGACCTCACTTCTCTAGGGCCAGCGTATTGAAGGCGGCGCCCATCTCCTCTCCCTCGCTGCTTTACCTTCCCTGACCCTAAAGAGGGCAGGTACCCATTTACAGCTGGGTGAACTGGGAGAACTGTACTGAAGCCAAGGCGCGAAAACGGTCACCCATCCAACTGGTAACCATGCTCGACGCTGCTTAACCTTAGCTGGGGGAAAGCGAGTGCTCCGACCACTGAGCTACCCCGTCCCCAACCTCACAGTAGAAAGGGAAAAAAAAATCACCACCCCATTCGCGTTGGTTTTATCATCAAAATGACTGATTTATATCGTTCTTCTCTGTCGAACGCTCAGACAAGCAACTATTGTTGTCTGTCATATAATTATAGCAAAAAATGCGTTGCACTGCCGTTAAGCACCTGACTAGTCAGGCCTAGCGCATCCGACTTGAACGTTGGAGAGAACTGTTATCTTTTTTAAGTCTTTTCTTTTTTCTTTTCTTTAAAAAAAAAGTCTTTCTAGGGGGGTGGGGGGAAAGGCGGGAAAATGGACCAAGAAGTCAGAAATGAACAAGAAGGAGGTGTCAGGAAGAAAAGGAACAAGGAAGAAACAAAGAGAGGGATAGAAAAGAGGGAATTCCTACCACAGAATTTCCAGAAAAGTGGGGATGCTATTTATACTGAATTCTAAGCACAGAATTTCCGGAAAGGTGGGGGATGCTATTTATACTGAATTCTTAGCACAGAATTTCCAGAAGGTGGGGATGCTATTTATACTGAATTCCTACCACAGAATTTCCAGAAAGGTGGGGGATGCTATTTATACTGAATTCTTAGCACAGAATTTCCAGAAGATGGGGATACTGAATTCTTAGCACAGAATTTCCAGAAGGTGGGGATGCTATCTAAACTGAATTCTTAGCACAGAATTTCCAGGTGGGGATGCTATTTATACTGAATTCTTAGTACAGAATTTCCAGAAAAGTGGGGATGCTATTTATACTGAATTCCTACCACAGAATTTCCAGAAAAGTGGGGATGCTATTTATACTGAATTCCTACCACAGAATTTCCAGAAAAGTGGAATGCTATTTATACTGAATTCTTAGCACAGAATTTCCAGAAGGTGGGGATGCTATTTATACTGAATTCTTAGCACAGAATTTCCAGAAGGTGGGGATGCTATTTATACTGAATTCTTAGCACAGAATTTCCAGAAAGTGGGGATGCTATTTATACTGAATTCTTAGCACAGAATTTCCAGAAGGTGGGGATGCTATTTATACTGAATTCTTAGCACAGAATTTCCAGGTGGGGATGCTATCTAAACTGAATTCTTAGCACAGAATTTCCAGAAAAGTGGGGATGCTATTTATACTGAATTCTTAGTACAGAATTTCCAGAAAGTGGGGATGCTATTTATACTAAATTTTAGCACGGAATTTCCAAAATGGGGGGGGATGTTTTTATACGAATTCTTAGCAGAATTTCCAGAAAGGTGGGGGAAAGCTATTTATACTGAATCCCTAGCCAGAATTTCCAGGGTGAGGTGTTTTTTTTTTACTTAATTTTTAGCACAAAATTTTCCCCAGGTGGGGATGCTTCTAAATGAATTTTTTAGCAAAGAATTTCCAAAAAAAGTGGGGATGCTTTTTATACTGAATTTTAGCACAGTTTTTCCGAAGGGGGGTTTGTATTTATATAAATTTCTAGCAAAAATTTTCCAGGTGGGATGTTATTTTATTAATTTTAGCACAAAATTTTCCCAGGTGAGGATGCTATTCATACTAAATTTTAGACAAAATTTCCCCAGAAAGGTGGGGATGCTATTTTACTGAATTCTTACACAAAATTTTTCCAGAAGGGGGGGGATGTTTTTTATCTGAACTTTTAGCACAAAATTTTCCCAAAAGGGTGGGGATGCTTTTTATACTGACGGGGACCCCGATCCCCCAAAAGGAGGGAGGTATGAGCGGGGGGTTTGGGGGGGGGGGGGGGGGGGGAAAGGGTTGGTTTGAGATGTGGTTCTACAGTACATGCATACTGCCTAAGCCAAAGCCAAAGCCGAACCCGAAGCAGAACTTGGAAGTTTGCAGCAGCTTTGGACACACGAGCAGAGCAGAGTGAACGACCTTCTGCTCCCTTGACGTATGAATTTTCAATCATCCTCTCCTGATGTCTTTCGTTGTGAATGGTGACGTACTTTCTTTCTTTCTCTCTCTCTCTCTCTCTCTCTCTCTCTCTCTCTCTCTCTCTCTCTCTCTCTCTCACTCACTCACTCACTCACTCACTCACTCACTCACTCACTCTCTCTCTCTCTCTCTCCCCTCTCTCTCTCTCTCTCTCTCTCTCTCTCTCTCTCTCTCCCCTCTCTCTCTCTCTCTCTCTCAACTACATTCCTGTTAAATATAGTAGACAGCCTAATTTATTTAGACTCTGTTTACTCCTGGCATCAAGTCATCCTGAGGTTGTGCGCAGCCTCACTTTATATTTGTGTAAAGCTTTCAGAATAAGAGAGATAATGTTATCCTAAGTGATATTTTTGTAGCTGACTTTTTGTTATACAGTAACATGTCTGTGTGTGTGTGTGTGTGTTTATTTATGTTTTTGGTTTTTTTAAACCAAAATACTAAGCAGTTCGGCAACCCCCTTCATGTATGGGCCAATGGCCTTTTTGTGAATAAATCATTCGAGTTCGAGTTCTGTCTCTCTCTGTCTCTGTCTCTCTCTACGTGGCGGGATGGTTAAGACGTTTGCCTGCCAAACAAGTCAACCGTGAGGTTGTGGGTTCGATTCTCAAGCCTCGCCCTTTCTTCCCAGTTTGACCCCCCCAAAAAATCGCACTGAATATCAAAGTTCCTTCGGATGAGACTATAAATCGAGGCCCCGTGTGCGAACGCACGCAAAACATCTTGCGCACGCGTTAAATCCTGTTCCGCTTTTCGAAAGAGTAGGCCACTGTGTGCCGGTGGGAAAAGATGACAAATCTTACAAAACCGCATACACACAGGGACTGGGTGTTAAAAAAAAAAAGCACATGAGAGCTAATTCCATTATCCTCGATATAAAAGAATAAATAAATAAATAATCTCTCTCTCTCTCTCTGTTCTTGCTTGCTTGCACGCTACGCCCCAGTCTGTCCACCTTGGTGTGTGTGTGTGTGTGTGTGTGTGTGTGTGTGTGTGTGTGTGTGTGTGTGTGTGTGTGTGTGTGTGTGTGTGTGTGTGGTGTGTGTGTGTGTGGTGTGTATGTGTGTGTGTGTGTGTGTGTGTGTGGCCG
>CM054161.1:10476923-10496923 GCA_028751875.1 Rapana venosa | reverse complement strand
GGAGGGGTCCACAATGTATACTTTTTTTTAAAATTAAATTTTTCAATTCTAAGACTTTATTCAAATACGCGCGATAGACGCTATAGCCGAGTGGTTAAGACCGTTGACTTCAATCCCACGGGTCCATGAAGTCGTGGGTTCCAATCTCGACGGCAGTGTCTGGTGAATGAAGGGTGGGGATTAACAAATTTTTTTTTTATAGTACCATCTCCCAGGTCCACTTCAAGTGCAGACCTGCCAGTGCCGTAATTCCCTTCGTGTTTATACATGCAGAAGATCAAACATGCACGTTAAAAAAAAAATCCCGTAGTTCATATCAGCGTTCGGTGGGTTACAGAAAACACGAATACACCCAACATACATCCCTGAAATCGGAATGCGGCTACCTTCATGGTGGAGAGGAACGGCCGCACACGCAAAATCTCACCATTGGTGAACCTCGGAGCTCTAGCCAAGGAACAAAAAAACCAAAAAAACACCAAAAACAAACACACACACACATTGATGATATTGATCAAGTTGTTTTTTGTTCCTAGATAAAATATGGCTTGATGGGGGAAAAAAAGCAAATGCATCGCTTATTCAATGTACCATCTGTAAATAAAAATTTGACTTGACTTGACACACACACACAACGTGTGGGGATTTTTGTTGTTGTTGGTTGGTTGGTTGGTTTGCTATTATTGTTGGTCTTTTATAGATTCAAACACACACACACACACACACACACACACACACACACACACAACGTGTGGGGATTTGATTTGATTTTTTTGGTTTGTTGGTTTGCTGTTATTGTTGGTCCTTTATATATTCAAACAAACACACACACAAACACACACACACCTCCTAGATTAGTAACGGTTTACTGGGAATGTATGCGCAGGAGTATAAATACAAAAGCCTGACTACCCACGACATACAACTTTTCAAATCGTTCCAGTGTTTATCATGTCTATGGCCCCTGCTGGTCCCCCCCCCCCCCCCCTTTCCCCACCACCACACAAAAACAGCGCTGTTTTCACCACGGCTGGCATTATGCCACAGAATGAGAATACTGACAGCCCACCACAAAGCCAGTACCTGAGAATACACACCACGCTGTGTTAAAAACCCACACCTAACCCCCACCCCCCCACTCCAACCCACCCTTAAAGCCTGACTGACAAAAGATCCAGCTAGGGTTAAAACCATTTTCAAGGCACTCAAACTGAAAATTGAGAGATCAAGCTGTTGTGTTAAAACACGATTTTCAAAGGCCCAAAACCTGAAAATATATCAAGCTATGCTAAAACTATCTCAAAGGCCAAAAGGCTGAAAATATATCAAGCTATGTTAAAACTATCTCAAAGGCCAAAAGGCTGAAAATATATCAAGCTATGCTAAAACTATCTCAAAGGCCAAAAGGCTGAAAATATATCAAGCTATGCTAAAACTATCTCAAAGGCCAAAAGACTGAAAATTTATCAAGCTATGCTAAAACTATCTCAAAGGCCAAAACCTGAAACTATATCAAGCTATGTTAAAGCTACCTCAAAGGCCAAAACCTGAAACTATATATCAAATCTGAAACTATGCCAAGCTATGTTAAAGCTACCTCAAAGGCCAAAACCTGAAACTATATATCAAACCTGAAACTATGCCAAGCTATGTTAAAGCTACCTCAAAGGCCAAAACCTGAAACTATATATCAAACCTGAAACTATGCCAAGCTATGTTAAAGCTACCTCAAAGGCCAAAACCTGAAACTATATATCAAACCTGAAACTATGCCAAGCTATGCTAAAACTACCTCAAAGGCCAAAACCTGAAACTATATCAAGCTATTTCAAGCTGTGTTAAAATGATCTCAAAGGCACAAATCTAAGACTATATTAAGCTGAGTTGAAGTGATCTCAAACGCCAAAACCTAGAAATATATCTAGCTGTGTAAAAGCGCTTTCAAAGGCAAAATACTGAATACAGATCAACCTGTATTCAAACAACTTCAAAGATCAAAAACTGACAATAAACAGATCAACCTGTGTTAAAAGGACTTGAATGATAAAAGCTGACAATTAACACATAAACCTGTACCAAAAACGACTTCAAAGACTAAAAACTGACAATAAACAGATCAACCCGAGTTAAAACGACTTCAAAGGCCAAAAACTGACAAAAAAGGGATCAGTCTGTATTTAAACGACTTCAAAGGCCAAAAACTGACAATAAACAGATCAACCCGAGTTAAAACGACTTCAAAGGCAAAAAACTGACAATAAAGGGATCAGTCTGTATTTAAACGATTTCAAAGACTAAAAACTGACAATAAACAGATCAACCTGAGTGAAAACGACTTCAAAGGCCAACAACTGACAATACAGGGATCAGTCTGTATTTAAACGTCTTCAAAGGCCGAAAGTCGACAATAAACAGATCAACCTGAGTTGAAACGACTTCAAAGGCCCAAATCTGACAATAAATACAGCAACCTTGTTTGAAAAAAACGACTTCAAAGGCCCAAATCTGACAATAAATACAGCAACCTTGTTTGAAAAAAACAACTTCAAAGGCTAAAACCTGACAATAAACAGATCAACCAATGTTCTTCTTCTTCATCGAACGCTCAGAGAGCAACTATTGTCTGTTATTATGAGCGAAAATGCCGTTGAGTGCCTGGCAAGTCAGGCCCAGTGCATCCGACCAGAATAAGAGTGATCTTTTACGTCTTTCTGGGAGAAAAAAGGTAGAAGAATGGACCAAGAAGGCAGAAAATAGACGAGAAGGAGGTGAGAGGAAGAAAAAGGAACAAGGCAGAAACAAAGAGAGTGATAGAAAAGAGGACAAGAGGATTTCTAGACTGTGGGGATGCTATCTATACTGACAGGCACCAGGCATTTCCAAGGGGGGAGATCAACCTGTATTAAAACGACTTCAATGGCTAAAAACGGACAATAAACACATCAACCTGCATCAAAACGATTTCAAAGGCCAAAATCTTTTCTTTTTTTTAATAGAGACCGAGCCAGGTTACAAACGATTTTTGAAAAAAAAAACAACCACCCAAAATTGAAAATAGAACGGTTTCCCAGGGGGAAAAGCTAAACTAAAATTTTTTCCCTTTTTTAGGGGCCCAAATTTTTTTTTTAAAGTTTTACCATTTTTACTCCCCCCCAAAAAAAAGGGGGTACCCTTTTATTTTTCCTCCCCCGTTTAATTTTTCCTTCTCTCTTTTCCTTTCCCCCCCCCCTCCCCCTCCCCCTTTCTTTTTTCCTCCCCCCTTTTCCCCCCTTTTTTTTTTTTTTTTTAAAAAAAGGGTTGGGGGGGGGGGGGGTTTTTGGGGGGGGGGGGGGGGGGGGGGGGGGGGAAAAAGATGGGGGGGGGGTTTTAAGGGGGGGGGGGGCCCCCCCGGGGGGGGGGGGGGTTTGGGGGGGGGGGGGGGGGGGGGGGGGGGGGGGGGGGGGGGGGGGGGGGGGAGAGAGAAAAAGGCAGGAAACCCCAACTTACAAATTCCCACCCTTTTTTGAAAATGATTTTAAAATTTGGACTTGAGGGAACTATTATTGGGCCCCAACGGGGTGTATGACTGTGTAAGAATGTTTGAGGCAACGCTTTGATTTTCCCTCTGCAAAAATTAAAAGCGCTATAAAAAATTCCATTTATTTTTTAATTTTTATTATTTTTATTTTAAAAGAAAAAAAAGGGGGGGGGGCGGGGGGGGGAGGAAATGCAAAAATAAAATTTTTTTCAGGGGAAACAGAAATTTTTTTAAAGGAAAATTTTTTTTTGGAAAGAACCATTTTTGGGGCCTGACTGACTCAGTTTGGGCTCCTAAATGAGAAAATCGTCAGGGGTCCTGGCGGTGTTTGAAGCTTCCCGCCTTGGTGGGGCCACCACACAAACACTTTTCAAAATTTTTTATTAAGAATGCCCAATCGCTTCAAAAAAATGTGGTTTCGGGGGTTCAAGGGAAACCGCCTGTCTAAAAAAGCAAAAAGTGGGTCGGAAGTGTGGGGGGCCCAAAAACCCCTTTTGGGGGCCCGAAACCCCCCCCCCCCCCCCCCCCCCCCCCCCCCCCCCCCCCCCCCCCCCCCCCCCCCATTTTTAACCATGAGTGGTGCTCGGGGTGCTAGTCTTTCGGATGAGACGATAAACCGGGGTTCCCGTGTTTTTGCACAAAATTATTAAACGAAACGAAAAAGAACCCAGGGCAACAAGAGAGTTGTCCCTGGCAAAATTCTTAAAAAAAAGCCACTTTTAAGGGGGAAAACCAAATACGTTCAACACACAAAAAAAAAGGGTGGCGTGCCTTTTTTGGGGGCCGTGCTCTCGCCGGGGAGAGCACCCCTTTTAAATTTCACCAGAGAAATCTCGTAACTTAAAGTGGTAAAATAAAATGAAAAAAAAAATTCTGATTTTTTTAAAAAAACAATCCTAAATTTAAAAAATTATTGACACTAAAAAAAAACAAAAACAGCACAAAAAAAACCAAAAACCCCACCCAACACACACACACCCCACACGCACACTTTACAAAAAAACACCCCCACCCCCCTCAAAAACCCCTTCCAAACCACAAAACTCTAAACACCCCTTCCCCACACACACCCAAAACCAAAACACACACACACACACACAAAACACACAAAACCACACAAAACACAAAACACACACACTCCAAAACCTACTTACCTACCCTAAACAAGCACAGTTGGGAACTATACTGCCCTTTAAACCCAAACCCACAAAAGGTAAGGCTTTTAAAAACTCGCAAGGAAACAGTGCACCACCACCCCCCACCACCAAAATATATAACACTCGTTTTTATAAAACACCCAACAAACATCATCCCACACACTTTGAACCTGACAGTCGTTTTTAAAACGGGCCCAAAAAACATCATCACCAGGGACAAAAACGAGGACCAGACCGGGTTAAAACAAAAAGTTTTTTAAAGTATTCCCCAACGAACTACGATATGGGGGTTTTGGGGGTTTTTTGGAGACAATTTAAAAAGATCTTTTGTAAAGAAACTCGATTCATTTTGAATAACGCAAAATAGTAATGTAAAAACTTAGAAGAAAATGTGTGTTTTTTGGTGTGTGGGTTTTTGGTGTGTGTTTTGTGTGATTTGTGTGTGTGTTGTTTTGGGGGGGTGGGGGGGGGTGGTGAGTGAGTGTGTGTTTTGTGTGGGTGTGTTTGTGTGTGGGGTGTGTGTGTGTGTGTGTATGTGTGAGAGAAGAGAGAGAGAGAGAGAGAGACAGACAGAGACAGAAACAGAGAATGTGTGTGAAGAAATTATGCTCCATAATGAATAACGGTAAATAGATTAATAAGAAGCGTGCGTGAGTGAGTAGAGTGAGTGAGTGTGTGTGTGTGTGTGTGAATGCGCGCGCGCGTATTGTGTGTTGTGTGTGTGTGTTGTGTGTGTTGTGTTGTGGTGTTTGTGTGAGTTGTGTGTGTGTGTATGTTGTGTGTGTGAGTGCCTGTGCGTTCGTGCGTGCGTACGTGCGCGCGAGTGTGTATGTGTGTAGAAGAGATAGAATAGAGAGATAGAGAGAGAGATAGAGAGCGAGAGAGAGAGAGAGAAGAGAGAGAGAAGAGATGGAGAGAGGAGAAGAGAGAGAGAGAGAGAGAGAGGAGAGAGATGTTTTGAGAGGAATCCAGTACCACTCGAAGGATCCAACGCTACTTCGAGCTCTAATAAAATCATTGACACTGCTGGTGACTTAAAATTGTGCTTACTTGCTAGCGTTTGTTTATTGCCTTTTCTTTAATAGTGTCGAACCCGTCAGATAAGCTCGCTCCTCTCTCTCCTCTCTCCCTTCTCTCCTCTCTCCCTCTCTCTCTCTCTCCTCTCTCTCTCCTCCTCTCTCTCTCCTCCTCTCTCCTCCCTCCCTCTCCCCCTCCTCCTCCTCTCCTCTCTCTCTCTTACCCTCTCTCTCAAGTACTACGTACATATCCTAGACCCCGCCAGAGGATTTTTCAATATAATTTGCATCCCCACCTTATGAAATAATGTCCTGAATCCCCCCCCCCCCCCCACCCCTCTCTCCGTCGGGGGAGGATGGGGGGGGGGGGGGGGGGGCGGGGGGGCGGAAACGGACACGGGATAGCCTAGTGGTTAGAACATTGCGTTCGCAATCTGACAACCCGTGTTCGAATCCCGTTCAAGGGTTTATTCCCCCCTGAAGTTAACATCAGTGCCGACTCCACTCTCCCCAAAATTCCTTCGGATGAGACTATAAACCGAGGTCCCGTGTGCCAACACACGCAGAACATCTTGCGCACACGTTAAAACCCGTTCCGCTTTTCCAAAGAGTAGGCCATTTGTGTACCGGTGGGAACGGATGACAAAATTGACAAAACTTCCTACACACGGGGACTGAATGGGGAAAAAATGCACGCCAGTGCTTATTCCATTATCCTCGAAATAAATAAAAGAATAAATAAATAAATACCCCCTTCTCTCTCTCTCCCTCTCTCCGATGTTAAGGCCTTGTCAAGATCAGCTAACTCCACTAAAGCCCCCCCCCCCCCCTCCTCCTTTCCCACCCCCACCCCCCCATCCCAAGGGGCACAGGGCTGCAGAGGTGCAGAGGGCAAGGTGACCCCAGAGCAAACTATAGATGTAGCTCCTGCTGCAGGGGTCAGCGTAAACGAAAACGCCCCTTACAATTAACGTTGTTCCAGCCCATTGTTAGCGGCACGTTTCACTCTCTGTGACTTGACTTTTCTCTTTGTCTGTGTGTCTCTCAAACAGTTTTAAATCTCTCTCTCTCTCTCTCTCTCTCTCCTCTCTCTCTCCTCTCTCCCTCTCTCATTCTCTCCTCTCTCTCTCTCTCTCTCCTCTCTCTCGGCGGTGATCTCAGACTCCCTTGGATAGAGTCCAGCAAATTGTGCTCTGCATCAAATTGCAGTAAAACACCAATTTCTGCAGCACCATGCCCGTTGTCGGACTGCCAACAGCGCTGGAGAAGACCTTGAGTGCTCTGCTAGAGGGGAGTCACTTGACCTCCTGGAAAAGTCACAGGAGAAGGCGACAACATGACTGTCGTATTACGACCGAGAACTAGCTGTGAAGATGACAGAATGGCGTGTCAACAAGCGCAGCAGTCTGCCTGACAGTGCTTCCAGAAGCCGCCAAGGGATTGAAAAGCCTAGAAATTTCTTCGATGCATACAAATGAATCATCTCCATTTCTACCACACCTGCATCTAAGCCCCATAACTCAGCACCATAGGTTGAGTTTGTGTATCAAATAATTTCAGGAATAATAATATGAGACTCATTATTCAATTGCATTAAATTTTCTCGGAATACACAATAAAGGATATTTTGCTCTCCTTAACAGACCTTTGCAAGCAAAGGAAAAACTTAATCGAGTTGAAAAATATATTCCTAAATACTTATAAACGTTCATAACTGGCATAACGCTTCCATTGTATGTCCATCTTTCCTGCTCTGCAAGGTACCACCCTTTTCTAAATACTATAATGTTACTTTTCGACATATTTGACTGGAGTGGGACTGACGCTTTTTCGAAACTATTTAATTGTCTTTGTAGCCCTACTAGTGTTTCTGAAATTAATACAACGTCATCAGCTGGAAGGAATAACAAATATTTCTGAAGTATCATCAATGAATCGTGCACCATGTCTACCATTACGAATAACTTCTTAAGTAACATCTCCTTGTTTAACACCAGCTGTACAGTTTATATAATCTGTTAATGATGTACCACACCTAACTCTGGCTTGTACGAATTCATACATAACATCATGCATGCAATTCATAAACATTCCCCCCCCCCCCCCCCCATCACAATTTCACACACAACACACCGAATTCCATTCTTAACCAAAACAGGCCACAAATATGCTTCTGTTAACAGAATCAAGGCTTTCTCAAAATCGACAAAAGCCACATATAACTTACATTCAAACAAAAGTGTTTTTAAACAAAAGCCATTAAAGTAAACATATGATCTTCAGTGGAGTAATTGAGAGAAGCGCGCGCACACGCACACACACACACACACACACACACACACACACACCACACACACACACACACACACACACACACAGAGGTTATTTATTCATAAAGGCCAAAACGCCCTAGAAGAAGGGTGAACATCTCAACAGCATGCTAGCATACCCCAACTACTACAGTACATTTGCTGTACACAAAGTGTCTCTCAATATAAATGCTTTCCGTAAGACGTACAATGCTACATGTCTCAGCTGCTTTATTCATTTAAGTCATAAGCAATATCAACCTCAATCAACAAGAAGGTTGTGAATCGTATCTGCTGGGAATAAATATTTTTCTAAGTTGTATCCATTCAGGTAAAGACCGAATGAAATGAAAATTTTCGTGTGATTCGTGGCACAATAGACAAATCAGATTACAGACATCTACGGAGACGGCATAGCTCAGTGGTCGGAGCACTCGCTTTCCCCTAGCCACGGTTAAGCAGCATCGAGCGTGGTTGCCAAGTGGATGGGTGACAGTTTGCGCGCCTTGGTTTCAGGACAGTTCCCCCAGTTCACCCAGCTGTAAATGGGTACCTGCCTCTTTAGGGTCAGGGAAGGTAAAGCAGCGAGGGAGAGGAGATGGGCGCCGCCCTCAATATGCTGGCCCCTAGAGTAGTGAGGTCTATGACACCTCGCTCCCCTACGACCTTATAGGTTATGGGACACCTTTACCTTTACTTTTCTATAGCTTAATCTGCAAACCAAGCTGTACGGCCCACGAGAGGAGCTGGAAAGGATATACCATTATTTTTCCAAGACATAAATGACGGTGTAAAGCGAATGAGGAGAAGAAGACTTGAAGAATGTACTTAGATATCAAAATACAAGCTTTTTAAAAAAATTAGATAGTTTTCAGTTTCTATTGTGCAGCTCAAGGATGATTAAGATCAATTCATAAACTTAGATGATGACAGAAATGCTAAAGCTAATTTCGTCAAGATCCGTTTCAAATGTCGGTCCACATGCATTGATAACTATTTTGGATCACAATGAGAAAAAACTCAACAATGTCATCTACATCTAAATCATTATCTATACTGTACTGTCTGGTACTAGAACATTCATCTCTGCAGAGACCACAACCCCTCTTTGTGAAGACACTATGAAGCCATTTACAACACACAACCAGCATCACCATAGTACAAAGCCGTCTATCTACCTCAGATAATTTGTATAGCCTTTTGTGCGTTCATTAGGGTTCCGGCTTCCAATAAAAGGATACCTGTTATGGAACTGTAAACAATTTCGAATACACGAACATACCCAGTTATCATTTCGAAGTCTCGTATAGCGGCTACCTTGAGAAGTGCGGTTCTGTCCAAGACCCATTTTACCCCTAATCTCCCAACCATAATGTTCCGGGAGACCTGTGTGTGTTGCCATAATTATTTTCTTCTTCGGCGAAAGCTCAGACAGCAACTATTACTGTCTGTCATAATATGAGCGAAAATGCGTTGCGCTGCCTGCCGTTAAGCGCCTGACAAGTCAGGCCCAGCGCATCCGACATTGGCATGGAAGAGAATTGCTATCTTTCTGGACAAAGGAGGGGAAAAAGGCAAGAGAAGGGACCAATAAAGGCAGAAAATTGACAAGAAGGCAAAGGGAGGAATGAGAGAGAGAGAGAGAGAGAGAGAGAGAGAGAGAGAGAGAGAGAGGAGAGAGAGAGAGAGAGAGAGAGAGAGAAGAGAGAGAGAGAAAAGAGAGAGAGAGGAGAAGAAGAAGAAGGAGGAGGAAGAAGAGGAGAAGAGGAGGGAGAGGAGGAGAAGGAGGAAGAGGAGAAGGAGAGAGAGAGGAAGAAGAAGAAGAGAGAGGAAGAAGAAGAGAAGAAGATGAAAGAAAGAAAGAAAGAAAGAAAGAAAGAAAAGAAATAAAGAAAGACAGAAAAGGAACAAGGCAGAAGGATAGAACAGAGGGAATTCCTAGCACAGAATTTCCAAAGGTGGGGATGCTATTCATACTGACAGGCCCCTGGCATCCCACAGGGGGAGGTGGCCATATCAACCTCAACAGTTCGTGGATCGGTGGTGTAGAGGTAACGCGCCTGCCTAGAAAGCGAAACGTCCTGATCGAAAGTCAAGAGTGCGGTGGTTCGAGCCCCGTTTGGGCCCAAAACTTTCCCCACATACATTAGTCCATGAGTGGTGGTCTGGGTGCTAGTCTTTCGGACGAGACGATAAATCCAGATCCCGTATGTTACATAAAATCATTCTGCGCACGCAAAAGAACTCACTGCAACAAGAGAGCTGTCCCTGGCCAAAATTCTGTTGTTTTTTTAAAAAAAAGCCACTCTGATAGGAAAACAACTACAGTTGCAGACAGAAAAAAAAATGAAGGGTGGTGCTGCTCTTGTGGCGACGTCTTCTTTCCCAGGGGAGAGCAGCCCGAATTGCACGCAGAGAAAAATCTGCCGTGATTTAAAAGTGGTATGAAAATGAAAATCTGGCCCAGGCCAAAAGCTGTGTCAGGTTATTGATGTCAGCCAATTGCCAAGGCCTACATTAAAATGATTGTTATGTTTAAAATGTTGTGTTGAGATTGCCTTCAGCCATGACAAGCTCTTAACATAACAACCTGCACTGTCCTTTATAGGAGAAAAAATCCTCTGAAGTTGGAGTATGGCTGCCTATGTGGCGAGGTACTTGAAAAGAGTCATACACGCAAACATCTCACCCGGGTGTACTTCCTATCTCACAGTGATTCCCAGGTGGGATAGTGAGTGAGTCAAGAGTGCATGTTCTGGTGACCCCCAGGGTGTAAAGCTGGGGAACGACAACAACAACAAAATGAAAATGAAAAAATTTGTTCAGAAGAGCTCAGCTTACCCTGGCCGTGGGCTGTCTGTGAGGGTCCACCACAAAGGTGTGGTCACGCGTGGTGGCTGTCAGGGCTGTGGCGGAACCGGGGTTCAATTCTCCTCCACCGCCGCCGCTGCTGCTGCTGTAGACTCTACCGCCACTCTCATGCCCTGCCGCAAAGCCCGGATCCCCCAGTCGGTGCTCCATACGACGCAACTGAAACAGTAAGAAAATATCACATTTTACTGATTGATGATGATGATGATGATGATGATGATGATGATGATGATGATGATGATGATGATTATTATTATTGTTGTTATACCACGGTTGGGGTAAGCTGAGCACTCCTGAACAAATCGTTTTTGTTTTTTTCATTTTCATACCACTTTAAGTCACGGTAGATTTCTCTGCGTGAACTTCGGGCTGCTCACCCCGGGGAGAGCGCGTCGCCTCAAGAGCAGCGCCACCCATTATTTTTTGTGTCTTTTCCTGTCTGCAACTGTATTTGTTTCCCTATAATAGTGGCTTTTTTTCTCTCCAAAATTTTGCCAGGGACAACTCTCTTGTTGCCGTGGGTTGTTTTTTTAACGCTCGCTAAATAATTGTGTAATACACAGGACCTCGGTTTATCGCCTCATCCAAAAGACTAGCACCAAGACCACCACTCACGGTGTAGTGGATGGGCGAAAAGTTTCGGGCCCATTCGAGATTCGAACCAACGCATACTTCCGACCGGGACTTTTCGCTTCTAGGCCTGCACGTTACCTCTAGACCACCGATCCTTTCCACCTTCAAACTTTTGAATATAGATATATAACATTTACCACAAACTCATAATTATTCAGATATTCCAGAACTGACCCTACCAAATTTTGCCAGGACAGTCGGGAGGTAACGTACCGTCCTGCTCTGTCCGATTTTCAACTGTCGTGGGTTCTTTGGACGTGCTTAAGTCCGTGAGCGCACAGGTCGAACTGGGTTTAGAGTCTCCTTCGAAAGACTTGACATTCATTTCGATTTTCCCCGTCTCAAACTGGGAAGAAAGGGGCAAGGTTGGGAATGGAACCCAGAACCTCACGGTTTTTACTTGACAGGCAGGTGAACGTCTAAACCGTCCTGCCACCTTCTTTCTTACAGATCTATGTAATATCCACAGCATTATTTTAGAGTGGGGACGGGATAGCTCAGTGGTCAGAGCACTCGCTTTCCCCCAGCCAAGGTTAAGCAGCATCGAGCGTGGTTACCACTTGGATGGGTGACTGTTAGCGC
Organism: Rapana venosa; assembly: GCA_028751875.1. Classification (NCBI taxonomy): domain Eukaryota; kingdom Metazoa; phylum Mollusca; class Gastropoda; order Neogastropoda; family Muricidae; genus Rapana; species Rapana venosa. Next base: position 10,484,838 of record CM054161.1, on the reverse strand, counting down.
GCCTTGCCTTTCAGTACAGTGTCCCAGTTCACCCAGCTGTAAATGGGTACGTGCCCTCTTTAGAGGTCATGGAAAGTAAAGCAGTGAGGGAAAGGAGATGGGCGCCGCCCTCAATATGCTGGCCCCTAGAGAAGCTGAGGTCTCTGATGCCTCACTCCCTTACGACCACACAGGTTCTGGGAACACCTTCACCTATTTTAGAGCATTCTCAACAAACAACCCCCGGCCACAAACCTGAACGACGACGGAAACTTTAACCAAAAGGCCGAACGTACCTCACAATGACATACCTCAACAAACAAAAAGCAAACCACCCCTACGGGCTAACAAAGCCTTCAATGAAGTAAATCTCTTTTTTTTTAAAGACCAAAAAAAAGGGGGGTAAACCTAAACCCAAAACACACAAAAAATACAGGCACTTCATCCCCCCCCCCCCCAAAAAAAAAAAAAACCAAAAAACACACACACAAAAAACCACACCAAAAAACAACACTTTGAAGAAAAGGGTCGTTAACCTGCACGAATATATAATACGCGGGTCATTAACCTGCCTTTGTCCACACAAATCCCCCTCTCAGGCTTCCTTTCTTCTTTTTTTTCCTCCAAGAAATCCCTCCTCCCCCCAGTCAACAGGCTGTAGTAGAGTAGTCCATGTGATCCCTCATTAATTTTCATAGCTGTTTAAGCCTGCTTATGCCAGCTACTGATATCAAGTTATATGGTGGGTGTGGAACTTTAAAGGGGAGCGAGGGAAGAGGAGTGTGGGGATGAATGATAATTATGTGAAGCAGAATGACCAGGGTATTCAGCGTGGGTTGATTGTCAGGGATTTATTTTTATGTTTAAAATGTTGATCTGGTGGTGGTGGTGGAGGTTTTCTGTTGTTGTTGTTGTTGTTGACACAAAGGAAATTAATTCGGTTGTTCGTTGCCACTCTCTTTCAAAAAGGGAGGAGGAGGGATTTTTAAGAGCAAGAAAAAGTAAGAACACAACGCCCAAGTGTTTGCCAGAACAAATTTCCGGTTTATTTGAAAATGTTCTTCGGAACCTTTCAAAAAAGAAATTGGACAACACAAGGGGTTTTGTGATTTTTGTGTCTGCTAGATATGATGAATGGAAAGAAAGAAAGAAGGACGGAAAGAAAGACGGATAGAAAGACTGAAAAAAGAGAAAAAAGACGGGTAGAAAGACGGAAAGCAAGCAAGAAAGACGGAAAGCAAGCAAGCAAAGCAAGCAAGCAAGCAAGCAAGAAAGAAAGAAAGAAAAGAAAAGAAAGACAGTGAACTCACAAACACAATCCAATAGCTTCTTTCCGCTGCAACTCGAACCAATTCCCTGCTTCGTTGCTGCCCTACGCTTCTGCTTTTCTTCTCTCCCCCCCCCCCCCCCCCCCCCCCCCCCCCTCCCCCCCCTCCTCCTCTCCTCCGAGTGTTTTGCGTCTCCTTTTCCACTGCTGCTCTCAGCTTCTTCAGGGAACACAAGGTGTCGATGGATCCACGTCCTTTGTTCTCGCATGGGGCTCTTTTGACTTCACCCGACTTCTTCCTTAACTCCTCGAGAAGTCGTAGACACACTGCGCCTATTTTTTTGCGTTTCAGGTGAAGTGTCGGGGACTGGAAATTAACGAAAGGAGAGGAAGAGAAACTAGACATTTTCCAAACCAAATGTCTAAGGAGGATCTTCAAGATCCGATGGCAAGAACACATTTCCATCCAACAAGACAATCTTGGAAACAGCAGGAGCAGAAAAAATCAGCCAGGAGATTAGAAGACGGAGATGGAACTGGATCGGACATGTCCTAAGAAAGGACAGGAGTGACGACTGTGCTGTTGCCCTCGGATGGACACCTGAAGGAGAAGGAAAAGGGGACGCCCAAAAACAACATGGCGACGAATGGTAGAAGTAGAGCGGAACGACGCAGGCTGGAGCACGTGGAACGCCGTCACGACGCACAGCTGCAGACCGGAACCAGTGGAGGAATGATGTTCGAGCCTTGTGTGCCTCCTGGCACAGAGAGAATTAAGGTAAGGTTAAGGAAGTGTCGGGGATAGTTCAACTCTACTTGGCAAGCCCAATCCTTTCTTCTCCAGGTAGGGCGCACGTTGGGATGAGTAGTAGGATGTCTGTCTTTTTCGTCCAACACTCAGACAAGCAACACTGGAGGTCCTGACAAATGCCGTGGAACGCTAAAGGCCCTTAAAAAAAAAAGGTAAAGACGGTAAACGTGTTCCCATAACCTATGCGGGCGTTGGGGAGCCAGACCTCAGCTTCTCCAGGGGCCAGCATACTGAGGGTGGTGCCCATCTCCTCTCCCTCGCTGCTTTACCTTCCCTGACCTTAAAGAGAGCAGGTACCCATTTACAGCTGGGTAAACTGGGGGGGAACTGTACTGAAGCCAAGGCGCGCAAAGGGTTCACCTATCCACTTGGTAACTACGCTCAATGCTGCTTAACCTTAGCTTGTGGGGAAAGCGAGTGCTCTGACCACTGAGCTGTCCCGTCCGCTGAAGGCCCTCCAGGGGTCCAAAAAGAGCGTGTCCAGTTGTCTGTCACACTCTATGACTTCATTATCCACTTGGTCGAGTCTTCCAAAACATTCTTGGCATTTCGGGAAGGCTTTTTTTTGGCCGTTTTCTCGTTATGTGCGAATGACTCATACAGCAAGCTCTGGGGTATAGAGTAGTATAGTCCTAGGGCATTATCACCCGTTTTATTATGTTTTACACACGCACGCACACACACATCTCTTCCAGTTCCTAAACCCCTTTTCTTGACAGTCATAGTAATGAATTCATGCGTATTTCGTCTAGATATCGACTTGTAGTGAATCAGAATGGCACGTTTAGTTAAACCAAGGAGGAGTATATTTCTTCAATCCCTAACAGATTGCTTTGTGTGGGGCTCTCTTCTTTTTTTTTTTTTGGGGGGGGGGGCTTTTGTTTTGTTGGGGTTTTTTTGGGGGGGAGGGGGGTGGGCGGTGTAGAGGTGGGTAGTTATCAAGGATAGGGGGGGAGGGCTTGATTTATTTTGGTTGTTTTTTGTTGGATTTTTTTCCTCTTACAGTTCAGTGAAAAATGATAATGCAAAGGAAAGCTTACCGATGTGGAAATATTGTGGTTTGGACACGTTCCAGAAAAAGTCACTAACGACATAACAGCACAGCTATAGGATGACTTTTGCCACTTGTCAGTGCCGACACTCTACCCAACCCTCCATCCCATTCCCTCCCTCCATCCCTCATCCACTCACTACCCCTATCCTCCCCTTACCCTCCTCTCACTCTCAATCAATCAATCCCTCCTCTCACTCTCAATCAATCAGTCAATCTCTCTATCTCTCTTCTCTCTCTCTCTCTCTCTCTCTCTCTCTCTCTCTCTCTCTCTCTCTTCCATCCTCCGCCGTCTCTCCACCACCACACATACACACACAAAGTAGAGAGAGAAGAGAGATCGAGTGAGAGGAGTGAGAGGAGGAGAGTGAGAGAGGTGAAGATGGAGGAGACGAGGAGAGATGACGTAATGAGAGGAGAGAGGGGGGAGAGAGAGAGGAGGGGGGGGGGGGGAGGGAGGGGGGAGGGAGAGACTCGAGATTAAAGAGAGAGAGAGGAGAGGGGGGAGGGGGGAGGGGGGGAGGGAGGGGAGAGGGGAAAAGGGGGGTTTGGGGGGGGGGGGGGCTTTTTTTTTTGGGGGGGTTTTTTTTGGTTTTTTTTTTTGGGAAAAAAGTTGCAAAGGAAAAGTTAGAGGGGGGGAAAATTGGGGTTTTAATTTTTTTGGGGATCCCAGTATAAATGATTTTCCCAGAGTCCAAATTAAAAATTTTCCCTTTCCCCCCCATTCAACACTACCCCTATTTTTCCCCTTTCACTTAAATCAAAAATCTCCCCCCCCAAATCCCAGCAATTTTTTTTTCTTTTTTTTTTCCCCCCTTTTCTTCTCTTTTTTTTCCCCCTTTAAAAAAAACCCCCCACAAAAAGGGAGGGAGAGGGGAGGGAAAGGGGGAAAAAAAAGGGGGAAGTGGGGGGGGGGAAGGTTTTTTTTGGGGGGGGGGGGGGATTTTTAAATGGGGGGGGGTGGGGAGGGGGGGGGGGGGGGGGGGGGGAAAAAGGGGGGGGGGGGGGAAAAAAAAGGAGGGGGGGGGGGGGGGGGGGGGGGGGGTTTAAAAAAAAAAAGGGGGGGGGGGAGGGGGGGGAGGGAAAGGGGGGGAGGGGGGGGGGGGGAGGGGGGGGGGAGGGGGGGGGGAGGGGGGGGAGGGGGGGGAAAAAAGGGGGGGGAAGGGGGGGAAAAGGGGGGGGGGGGGGGGGGGGGGGGGGGAAATCACCGACCCTTCCTTTCAACGGTTTTTAGTATGCGGGTTTTCGCGTTGCAATCGAAGTTCCTTTATTTGTCTCAACAACCAACCAACCAATCAACCAAACCAAAACCAACCAAACCAACCAAATCAATCTCTCTCACAATCAATCTCAATCTCCCTCCCTCCGCCTCGCCCTACAACACACAACACGCTGCGACCCCCCCCCCTCCCCCCCATACTACACACAACGCACGCACACACACTTTCTCCAGCATTTTTTTTTCTTTTCTTGTTGGCATATTAAGCTAAGCTTGTACCAGTTGATGGACAGATCCTATCATCGTCACTCAGCAGTGAACGGAATCCCCAATATCCTGCCCTCAGTCACAACAGGGGCGAGCCACACAGCGGAAATTTCACACAACCCCAACAGAACAGCCCGTGGAATGGGCCTCCCCCCCCCCCCCCTGCACACCAGTCTGAATCATCCACCATAGCCTCTCCCGCCCCAACAGAGAGAGAGAGAGAGAGAGGAAGAGAGAGAGAGAGAGAGAGATGAGAGAGAGAGAGGAGAGAGAGAGAGAGAGAGATTCCATTTCTTTTGTGAAGGGTTTCATGTGTAAATATTTATCAGTAAAGAAAGGACTGATGATCCCCACCAGGCAACAGTTTGGGAGATCAACGACCTCACATTTCCAAACAACTTCTAGAGTAGAGGTAAGATGACAATAAGAAGGCAATTGTCATAGCTCTCTGTCTGTGTGCCTGTCTGTGTGTGAGCCTGTCTGTCTGTCTGTCTGTCTGTCTGTCTGTCTGTCTGTCTGTCTGTCTCTCTCTCTCTCTCTCTCTCTCTCTCTCTCTCTCTCTCTCTCTCCCCCATCCCTTCCCTCCCTCCAGCCATCTCTCCTATACTTCAATTCAATTTAACGTCTGTTCACTCTTAGTGATATTAGATCTCTCTCCTATACACTCCCTACACAGACACACACTGAAATGCATTTGGTTTAATGATCTACAAGGTCTGTCCATTCACTGCATGACTTAGCCATTGATCTAAAAAATGTCATCAGGGTTCGGACCAAAACAGCCCAGTCAGATAAAAAGGGACTCACACTGCTCTTGCTCTACCTCGGGAGTTATGTCCCTCAGCTCTGATGCAAAAGTTGCATCCGACTTGTCAGGCGCTTAACGGCAGCGCAACGCATTACCGTTTATATAACAGGCAACAATAGATGCTGTCTGAGCGTCTGACGAAGAAGAAGATGAAGAAGAAGAAGAAGAAGATGATGAAGATGATGATGATGATGATGATGATGATGAAAACTGGTTGAAAGATATCTACCGACCGCAACCGAAGCTGAGGCCATGCCACCACAGAGCTGGATGAAAACTCGGAAGAAAAAACTCTTTTCACCCAACTGATAGGAACAGAATCAGAACTAGCTCTTGCTCTGTCCAACCTGGTTGGAAAGTGCTGCAAACATAAAACAGCAACAAACCCAACACCCCCCACCCCTCCACAACAGCAACAAACTCAACACCCCCCACTCCCTCCACACACACACACATTCTTTTCTCTCTCTCTCTCTCTCTCTCTCTCTCTCTCTCACCACACACACACACACACACACGGATGACACAATTTATAAAACTGTAGATACACGGGGACTGGATGAAAAAAGCAGAGTGCTTATTCGATTATCGTCGAAATACAAGAATACTATAAAATAAAACAAAACACACACACACACCACACACACACACACACAACACACACACACCATCCACACCTACACACACACACACAACAGGCGACACCCTCTACTGCAGACAACAAAGCAAACACAGTGAGCACCATGCACCAGGTCCCTTAAAAAACAGTTAAAAGCAGTAGAGGCGGGCCAGGCTCTATAGCCCACCTGCCCAAGTACCTTTTTCTCTGACAGTCCCCCTCATCTCCTCTGTCAGCTCCCTTCCTCACAAACCTCTTCACCAGCTACTCCAGCCAGAGCCTCACCCCACGGTAACAGGGCCACGTCTCCTCCGTGAAGTGGCCTACCAGCAGACGTAAAACACCACAAAGCACACAAGACAGGCCGGCCCCCTTTCTCTGTCATGTTTCCCGCCGCCGTTAAGGGTCTCTCAGCAATACTTGCCATTTATATGTATTTTTTTTCATAGGGGTCTATCCTCTCTGGACTGGGGGACTGGGGATAGCTCAGTGGTCAGAGCACTCGCTTTTCCCTCCCCCTAAGTTTTGTAAGCAGCATCCAGCGTGGTTACCACTTAGATGGGCGATCGGCCGCTTGCGCGCCTTGGCTTCAGTACAGTCCCCTAGTTCACCCAGCTGTAAATGGGTACCTGTCTGCCTCTCTTTTAGGGTCAGGGAAGGTAAAGCAGCGAGGGAGAGGAGATGGGCGCCACCCTCAATATGCTGGCCCCTAGAGAAGCTGAAGTCTCTGATGCCTCTCTCCCCTACAACGTAATGCAGAGAAGGACTGTTGAAAACACAAAGGCGCGACACACAAAGGTATGATAGACAAATGTATGACGAAAAAAACATTTTTCAGCGAGCGATTTTGTTTCAATGGATGTTGGGAGCACACTATACTATAGACTGTCACCTTCTTCTGGCTCATAATGGACTTCTGTAGTGCTTACTTACGGTACGTTCTATTCTGAATAAACAGTTTCAAGCTACCACCAGACCGACCGACCGACCCACGAACACAAGACATAAAACGTTAAGTATAAGTAGGTCTAGGACGGACGAAAGTGGAAGTTGGTTAATAATGCAGGGATCAAAGCGGATAGATAGATCGCATGCCAGACGGTTCTGTCCGTACCACCTACCTTCCCGCTCTCTGCTCTCAACTTTTGCATGGCAGCAGGGGTCACAAATGCCCCGCGGAGAATCGAGTCGAGATATGACACCACGTTCGCTATGATAAGAGTTAAGGGATCTATCCTTACAGCTGTCTTCTCCTGTTCTTTTGTTCTCTTTTTTGTCCTTTTTAAAAAAAAAAAAAGAAAATCTTGTTCTTTTCCTCCCCCCCCCCCCCCCCCCCCCCCCCTTATCATTTATTCCCTCGTGTGCTCTCATTCTTTCCTACTGCTTACTTTTCCCTTTCGTGTATTTATTTTTAAAATTTTATTTTATACCACGATATTTCTCTGCCTGAAATTCGGGTTGCTCTTCCCGGGGAGAGCGTGTCGCCACAAGAGCAGCGCCACCCTTTTTTGTGTGTGTCTGCAACTGTATTTATTTCCCTATCAGAGTGGCTTTTTTCTAAGAATTTTGCCAGGGACAACTCTCTTGTTGCCGTGGGTTCTTTAACGCGCGTGGAAAATTTTGTGTAACACACGGGACCTCAGTTTATCGTCTCATCCGAAAAGACTAGCGCCCAGACCACCACTCATGGCCCAAACAGGATTCGAACCACCCCACACTTCCTACACGGACTTTTTCGCTTTCTAGACAGGTGCGTTACCTCTAGACCACCGATCCATGTATTTCTATATTTCTTTTCTCTCCTACATTTTGTTCTTACTTTGCCATTACAAAACATCTGTGCAGGGACTTTTGAAGGGATGCTTTAAAGTAAGATAATTATGTTATCAAAGGT
>CM054161.1:10466923-10471923 GCA_028751875.1 Rapana venosa | reverse complement strand
GGACAGTGGAGGAAGCTGGTTGCAAAATCTTCATTGATCCACGGGACTACGGGATTGGTGAGTGATTGGTGGTGGGTGAGAAGGAGCAACAAAAAACAACAAACAAAAAACCCCCAACAAAACCCCCAACAAAACAACAAAAAAGAACCCTGTCATAATTATTGTCTCATACCCCTACTATATCTGTTACATGTCAAAGCTCAAACCCCTTGGTACCCCCCCCCCCCCCCCCCCCCCCCCCACCCTTTTGGCTCTAGAAGAAAACTTTCACTGCTCTATGACACTCCTTCTTTCCCATGACTTGTCTCTCTTCTCTACAAAACCAAAACCAAACCACCCCCCCCCCCCACACACACACACACCATATGCACAGCTGTAAAAGTGAAAGTGATACATCCGCCACATGCATTTTATTGTATAGTGTGTTGTCTCTGTGTGTGTGTGTGTGTGTGTGTGTGTGTGTGTGTGTGTGTGTGTGTGTGTGTGTGTGTGTGTGTGTGTGTGTGTGTGTGTGTGTGTTGTGTATGTGTTTTGTGTATGTGTGTTTTGTGTGTGTTTGTGTGTGTGTGTTGTGTGTGTGTATGTGTGTTTTGTGTGTGTGTGCATGTGTGTTGTGTGTGTATGTGTGTTGTGTGTGTATGTGTGTGTGTGTGATTCAGATTTTTCAGATTCAGATTCAGAATATTTCATTGCCATTTAAGTCAAGTAGACTTATTTGACACAACAACAAAACAAGCAAACATCAGTTATAATCATCTCTTGGCTCAAAATGGTGTGTGTGTGTGTATGTGTGTGTGTGTGTGTTGTGTTTATGTGTGTGTGTGTGTGTGTGTGTGTGTGTGTGTGTGTGTGTGTGTGTGTGTGTGTGGTGTGTGTGTGTGTGGTGTGTGTGTGTGTGTGTGTGTGTGGTGTGTGTGTGTGTGTGTGATTGATTCAGATTTTTCAGATTCAGAATATTTTATTGCCATTTAAGTCATGTAGACTATTTGACACAACAAAACAAGCAAACATAATCATCTCTTTGGCTCAAAATGGTGTTGTGTGTGTGTTGTGTGTGGTGTTGTGTTGTGTTGTGTTGTGTTGTGTTGTGTTGTGTTGTGTGTGTGTGTGTGTGTGTGTGTGTGTGTGTATGGGATGTGTGTGTGTGTGTGGTGTGTGTGTGTGTGTGTGTGTGTTGTGTGTGGTGTGTGTGTGATTCAGATTTTTCAGATTCAGAATATTTTATTGCCATTTAAGTCATGTAGACTTATTTGACGCAACAACAAAACAAGCAAACATCAGTTATAATCATCTCTTTGGCTCAAAATGGTGTGTATTGTGTGTGTGTGTGTGTGTGCGTGCGTGCGTGCGTGCGTGCGTGCGTGCGTGTGTGTGTTGTGTGTGTGTGTGTGTGTGTGTGTGTGTGTGTGTGTGGTGTGTGTGTGTGTGTGTGTGGTGTGTGTGATTCAGATTTTTCAGATTCAGAATATTTTATTGCCATTTAAGTCAAGTAGACTTATTTGACACAACAACAAAGCAAGCAAACATCAGTTATAATCATCTCTTTGGCTCAAAATGGTGTGTGTATGTGTGTGTGTGTGTGTGTGTGTGTGTGTGGTGTGTGTGTGTGTGTGTGTGTGTGTGTGTGTGTGTGTGTGTGTGTGTGTGTGCGATGGTGTGTGTGGCGAGGTGGGGGGGGGAACTGGGGGTGCACGCGCGCGCGCACACTATGTTGTTGTTGTTTTTACTCACTGGTGTTTCTTTCTACTGTTCATCCATCGGTTTTGTTTCTTGTTTTCTTCTTTGTTTGGTTGTTGTAGTTGTAGTGGGGGGTTTTTTCCTTGTTTTTTTTCTCAGCGCCATTATTCTACGACTCATTTCCTGCGTGTCTAAACATTACGTAAACACTCACTCTCTCTCTCTCTCTCTCTCTCTCTCTCTCTCTCTCTCTCTCTCTCTCTCTCTCTCTCCCTCTCTCCCTCTCCCTCTCTCTCTCTCTCTCTCTCTCCGTCCCTCTCTCTCTCACCTATCTCTCTCTCACACACACAAACCGTTCTTTTTCCTTGCTCTATTTAGCAGGCCAAACAAACATGCTTTCTTGTTTTGCGGAGGGGAGGGGAGGGGAGGGGGGGGGGGGAGAGAGGGGAGTCGGGGGAGAAGCAGAAGATCCAGGGAAGGGGTAGGGTGGGGTGGGGGGTGGGGGGACAGAGGGGAAAAGAAAAGGTGAGGACGGTATCGTATTAGTCTCCCTTTCCTTTTTTTTTGTTGTTGATTGGGGGTGGGGGGTGAGGGGTGGATATGGTATGCATCATGTGCATCTAAAAGCCATAAATACTTTCCCTTGGTCTGCCTGACTTGGTCTGACAATACGGGGACGTCTTGGATTAGAGAGAGAGAGAGAGAGAGAGAGAGAGGGGGAGGGAGAGAGGGGGAGGGGAGGAGGGAGGGAGAGAGAGAGAGAGAGGGAGGATGGGAAAGAGGAGGGGGGGGAGAGAGGGAAGGAGAGCGAGAGGGAGGGGAGGGAGGGAGGGAGGAGGGGAGAGAGAGAGGAGAGAGAGAGAGAGAGAGAGAGGAGAGAGAGAGAGAGAGAGAGAGAGAGGAGGAGAGAGAGAGAGAGAGAGAGAGTTCGATCTTAGCCTATCATCAGACGAACGCTGTAGCCAAGTGGTTAGGCCCGACCTTCAATCTCATGGGTCCATCAAACCATGGGTATATATGTATGTGTGTATGTGTGTGTGTGTGTGTGTGTTATATATATTATATATATATATATATATATATATATATATATATATATATATATATATATATATATATATATATACAAAATCAAATATGCACGTTAAAGATCCCGTCATTCATGTCAGCGTTCGATGGGTAATCCTTGAAATTTTAGCCGAGGAATTTTTTTTTTAAAGAAGAAGAAAAAGTAGAAAAAAAAACCCCACCACCAACAACAAAATTACTACCTCAACTGCCCTCTCACTATCACCACCTCCACCACCACCTCCTAAAAAACAAAAAACCACCAACAACAAACAAAAAAAAAACACCAACAAAATTACTACCTCAACTGCCCTCTCACTACCACTACCACCACCACTACCTCCTCCTCTTCTTCTTCAAAAAAAAAGGTATGTGTTTGAGGGGAGAACTGCAGGACTATTATTAAGCAAGCGTCGTCCCCCAGGTGGACAGACAGACAGACAGCCAGCCAGCCAGACAGCCAGACAGACAGCCAATCCAGAGACAGGCCAGACCTGGCCAGCCCAGGCTCAAGATTGATCACCAATCACCTCCCACCTCCCTACAAACAGCTCGAAGGACCTTTCTTTCTTTTCTTCTCCTCTCTTCTCTTCTCTTCCCTACCTACCTATCTCCCTAACCACACACGTACAGGTACGTAGCCCCCCATTATAAGCTGTTAAGAAACACCTGCGTCTTCTGAGGAGGGTCTGTCTTCCTTCTTCCGTGACATCGTTCGATCTTTAGCTCCCCCCCCCCCCCCCCCCCCCCCCCCCCCCCCCCCCCCCCCCCCCCACAAACCCCCACCCCACCCATCTTGCCCTACCCCTTCCCTTTCCTCTCAAACACACCACTAACTACATTTTATTCTATTCTATATTTCTTATGGGGTTAGTCTTATTATTATTATTATTTATTATTATTATTATTATTATTATTTATGGTAATAATGTAGTTAGATAATACTGATCAAGTTGTTTTTGTTCCTAGATAGATGGTTTGATGAGAAAGAAAACAAAAAGCAAATGCGTTGCTTATTCAATGTACCATCTGGAAATAAAAATTTGACTTGACTTGACTTGACATGCAGCATACTGTTTCTCCTTCGTCGTCGAACGTTCAGACAGCAACAGTTGTTGTCTTGTCATATGAGTGAAAATGCGTTGCGCTGCTGTTAAGCGCCTGACAAGTCGGGCCCAGCGGATCCCACTTCGGCGTGGGAGAGAATGAACTGTTTTCTTTTAATAAGTTTTTCTAGGGAAGAAAAAAAAGGCAGAAGAATGGACCAAGAAGGCAGAAAATAGACGAGAAGGAGGTGACAGGAAGAGAAAAGGACCAAGGCAAAAACAAAGAGAGGGGTAGAAAAGAGGAAATTTCTGGACCAAATTTCCAGCAACTCTAAAAGATGAACTCTTTGGGTGCTTGTCACACATTGACATGCCAGAAATTTTTGCGAGCGCACGCACGTGCACACACACAACACACACACACACACACACAAACGACCCCCCCCTCCCCTCCCTCTTCCCTGTCAGTCATCTACAGCCACAAACCATCTGATCTAGTTCGACCAAGCAAACGCACATCACAATCACAATCAACCACCATCACAATCACCACCGTACCATCAAGCCAAGGACCCTACCACCACCATCACCACCACCACCACCACCACAATCATCACAAACTCCACAAACGGCCAGCAAACAGCGACTGGGGACACAACCTACGTGCCCATTATAGACCTCTGTGGCACACCTGACAAATTGACACCTCCACCACCACCACCACCACCACCTCCACCCACCCAGCCACCTTCTACCCCTTAAACTTCATACACACTCACACGACGGACAGCTATTGCCGAGTGGTTAGGACTGCAAATCTACGAGTCCATGAAGTCGTGGGTTCGAATCGCAGTGGTGTTCACATTTTTGCCGTGCGAGAATGTGTGACTGCATTTTAGCTCTCAGGAAAACGGAAGACATTCGGTTGTCAATCAAAACCAAACAGTTGTTGCGAACAACAACAACAAAAAAACACACAAAAAAGATATAGTGCAAGTCCCCCTCCCCCCTCCTCCTTCCCTTTGTCCCACTTCCCCAACTCCAAAGTTTAAAAAAAAAATTTCAATTTAAAAAAAAAATCTCCAAATCAAACTACAACAGCCAGCCAAAAAATCCTAAGGTTGATCATAACATTTTGTTGCCCCCAAATCCCAAGGTTGATCATAACATCCTGTTGCCCCCAAATCCCAAGGTTGATCATAACATTTT
>CM054161.1:10444423-10459423 GCA_028751875.1 Rapana venosa | reverse complement strand
CTACCAGTTATTAATCCTTCTTGCTCACTGCTGGCGGCACTGACCAACACACACACCACACAACACCACACACACACACACACACACACACACCACACACCACACACACACAACACAACTGGAAAAAAAAAGCACAGTACGGCTGTGCAGTGCTGACGTGTTACAAATGTGTGCCTATCCACAGAGAAACAGAGAGAGAGAGAGAGAGAGAGAGAGAGGGGGGGGGGGGGAGTTTGGAGAGAGAGAGAGAGGGAGAGGGAGAGTTTGGAGAGAGAGAGAGAGAGAGGAGAGAGAGAGAGAGAGAGTTTGGGGAGAGTTTGGAGAGAGAGAGAGAGAGAGAGAGAGAGAGAGAGAGAGGGAGAGTTTGGAGGAGAGAGAGAGAGAGAGAGAGGAAGATGAGAGAGAGAGAGAGAGTTTGAGAGAGAGGAGAGAGAGGAGAGGAGAGTTTGGAGAGAGAGAGAGAGAGAGAGGGGCGAGTTTGGAGAGAGAGAGAGGGAGGGAGGGAGAGAGAGAGGAGAGGGAGGGAGAGAGAGAGAGAGTTTGGAGAGAGAGAGAGAGAGAGGGAGGGGGACAGACAGAGGGACAGAGAGGAAAGGTGAGAGAGGGGGAAGGGAGAGACTGAGAGAGACAGACAGGGGCACAGGGAGAGACAGACGGAGACAGTCAGACAAAGACAGATACAGGAGAGAGAGAGAGAGAGAGAGAGAAGAGAGACGAGAGGAGAGAGAGAGAGAGAGAGAGAGAGATACAGACAAACAGGCAGGCAGGCAGGCAGGCAGACACTGAGACAGACAGACAGAAAAACAGACACAGAGAGACAAAGAGAGAGATGACTGCAAGTTTGTGTAAGCGCTATGTGCAGATTTATCATGCCAGCACATAGGAGGGGTGGGGAGCGCGCGTTCGAGCGACCGTGCGCGTGTTTGCATACACTTTTGCTTGCACTCTTGCGCACGTGCACACATTCGCGCCTGTGAGTGATGGCGCACAAATACAACACCCACACACCCACAAATGCACACCCACAAAACACACACGCACGCACGCACATACAAAACACACACGCACGCACGCACACACAAAACACACAAGCACGCACACACACACACACACAAAACACACAAGCACGCGCACACACACACACAACACACACGCACTTACACACACACGCACAGACACACACAGACACACACAGACACACAAGACACACACACACACACACGCAAATCCTTCGGATGCGACTATAAACCGAGGCCCCGTGTGCAAACGCACGCATAAACATCTTGCGCACACGTTAAATCCTGTTCCGCTGTTCGTAAGAGTAGGCCACTGTGTGCCGGTGGGAACCGATGACAAATTGACAAAACCGCATACAGACGGGGACTGGATTTTTTTTTAAAAACACATAAGTGCTTATTCCATTATCCTCGATATAAAAGAATTAAATAAACACACACACACACACACGCCTGCATACGATACTACATTCCTGCGTGAGTATATATATTATATATGCATGGGTCCCCTACACGTATTGATCAAGGGACAAAGGTGGGGGGGGGGGGGGGGGGGGGAACACCTGACAAGACAGATGGACAGGGGGTGGGTATAGCCTAGGTAAAGGTGTTCCCATAACCTATGTGGTCGTAGCGGAGCGAGGCGTCAGAGACCTCAACTTCTCAAGGAGCCAGCATATTGAGGGCGGCGCTTCCCATCTCCTCTCCCTCGCTGCTTTACCTTCCCTGACCCTAAAGAGGGCAGGTACCCATTTACAGCTGGGTGAACTGGGGGGACTATACTGACTGAAGCCAAGGCGCGCAAACGGTCACCCATCCAAGTGGTAACCACGCTCGATGCTGCTTAACCTTAGCTGGGGGAAAGCGGGGGCTGGGAAGATCAATAAAATAACACGCTGAATGAACAACAGCAGCAGAACCCTGTGGATGAAAATGCCATGCACGGATCCCCATGACATGTATGCATTTACAGGGTAGCAACCTGAAAACCTGTCTTTTTACACGCACGCGAGCACACACACACATACACACGCGCACGCACACAAACATACACACACACACACACACACACACACACACACACACATTTCGGATGAGACTATAAAGCGACGTCCCGTGTGCGAACGCACGCAGAACATCTTGCGGCACAAGTTAAAACCCGTTCCGCTTTTCGGGAGAGTAGGCCATTGTGTGCCAGTGGGAACGGATGACAAAATTTACACCAACTATATACACACGGGGACTGGATGTAAAAAAAATCAGATAAGTGCTAATTCCATTATCCTCGAAACTAAAGAATAAAATAAACATAAAATAAAACACCACACACACACATACATACACGGTTCCCCCACAAAACTTTTCCACATTCATATCCATTCACCCCACACATTCACATACCACTTTCTGGACGTCACCACAAAATCCATCGTGACGAAAAGAAAAGGAACAAGGCAGAAATCAAGAGAGGGATAGAAAAGAGGGAATTCCTAGCACAGAATTTGCAGAAGGTGGGGATGCTGTTGATACTGATAGGCCCCCAGCATCCACACGGAGAGAAAGAGCGATCTAATCATAGTATATCATGTCGCTTGTCCTGAAGTTGAAAGAGGAGAAGCAAGGCGAAGTTGCGTATGCGTGTGTGTGTGTGTGTGTGCGTGTGTGTACGTGTGTGCGTGCGTTCGTGCGCGCGTGTGTGTGGCTGTCTGTGTACGTGTGTGTGTGTGCGCGCGCGCATGTGTGTGTGTGTGTGTGTGTGTGTGTGTGTGTGTGTGTATGTGTGTGTGAGTATGTGTGTGTGTATGAGTGTGTGTGAGTGTGAGTATGTGTGTTTATTTATTTATTTATTGTTATCTTATTCTTTTATATCCAGGATAATGGAATAAGCACAGTGCTTTGTTGATTTTTTACACCCAGCCCCCGTGTGCATGCAGTTTTGTAAAAGCTGTCATCTGTTTCCACCGGCACACAATGTGTGTACTCTGTGTGTCTCACTCTCTCTGTCTCTGTCACTCTCTGTCTCTGTCTCTCTCTCTCTCTCTCTCCTCTCTCTCTCTCTCTTTTCTCTCTCTCTCTCTCGTTCAATGCTGGTAGTTGATGACTCTGCAGAGGCAAGAAAAACAACAGAGGGTTTAGGTTGTCGGTGACTGAATCGTCTGGGGGGTATGGGACAAGTATTTGTGTATATTATATGTGTGTGTGTGTGTGTGTGTGCGTGTGTGTGTGTGTGTGTGTGTGTGTGTGGGGGTGGGGTGTGTGTGGGGTGTGTGTGTGTGTGTGTTGTGTGTGCGCGCGTATGTGCGTGCGTAGGTGGTGTGTGTAACGAGAAAAGAGAGAGAGGGGGGGGGGGATGGAGAGAGAGAGAGAGAACAGTTTGGGGAAGATTAGAGAGAGGAAGGGAGGGAGGGAGGGAGGGGGGGAGGAAGAGGAGAGAGAGAGAGAGAGAGAGAGAGAGAAGAGAGAGAGGGGAGAGAGAGAGAGAGAGAGAGAGAGAGAAAACAGAGATACAAAGAGAGATTGATTTGAGACGGACAGGATTTTTTTTTTATATCGAGGAAATGGGGAATAAGCACTCATGTGCTTTATTTTACGGAGAGAGAGAGAGGAGAGAGAAAGACAGAAGACAGAAACAGAGAAAAAAGGGGAGGGGATGGATGAGACAGACGAAACAGAGACAGACATAGACAAAGAGGAGTGGGGGGAGGAGAGACAGACAGACAAACAGAGAGACAGACAGACAGACAGATAGAGGCGGACAGACAGCAAAGGGAAGCACCATCAGCGCCCGGCCCTACCCACCGCACCTCCAGTCCTTTTCTCTCTTCCATCGATCTGTGGTGTGTGTTATCTAGTATAAAGTCCACCTTTTGTTCCAGGTCTTTTTGTCATCTCCTGCCCTACCCCCTTCCTTCCCTCCTCTCCCCCCCGGCCCCTCCTCCTTCCCCCTCCTCCTCCCTCCCCTCACCCCTCCCCCACTCCTCTCCCCCCTCCTTCCTTCTCCCCCACCCCCCTTCCCCCACCACTTGTTATCTTGCCTTTTCTGTTTGGTTCTGGACGGGAAAATGATCTTTAAGTGGTGTGTGGTGTGTGTGTGTGTGTGGTGTGTGTGTGTGTGTGTGTGTGTGGTGGTGTGGTTTTTGTTTGTGTGTGTGTGGGTGTGTGGGGTGTGTTTGTTGGTGTGTGTGTGGTGGGTGGGGTGGGGTGGTGGGGTGTGGTGTGTGTGTGTGTGTGTGGTTGGTGGTGGTGTGTGTGTGTGCGGGGTGTTGTGGTGTGGTGGTGGTGGTGGGGGTGGTGTGTTGTGTGGTTTTTTGTGGTGTGTGGTGTGGTTGGTGTGGTGGGGTGTGGTGGGTGTGGTGGGGTGTGGGGGTTGTGTTGTTTTGTGTGGTGTGGGGTTATGTTGTGTGTGTGCGCGCGCGCCCCTATTATTTTATTCTTATTACGAGGATAAATAATGGAGTAAGCACTCGCGTGTTTTTTACATCCAACCCCGTGTGAGAGTTTCTTTTTTCCTTTTCCCACGGAAAAATGGCCTACTCTTCCAAAAAGCGGAACAGGTTTTAACTTTTGTGCGAAAGATTTCTCATGCTTCGAACACGGGGCCTCGGTTTATTTCACCCGAAGGGTGTGTGTTGTGTTGGGGTGCGCACGTGGGGGTGGTGTGTGTGCGTGCGCACTTGTTGGTGTGTGTGTGTGGTGCCGGCGCGCGGGGTGTTGTGTGGTGTGTGTGGGTGTGTGTATGCGCGGTATGTGTTGGTGTGGTGTGGTGTGGTGTGTGTGTGTGTGTGTGTGTTGTGTGTGTGCGTGCGTGCGGCGTGGTGGTCGTTTGCTTGCTTCTTTTTATTTTATCATTTACTTCAAGGTTGAAAAGGATAGCATTTGGGTGCTTTTTACACCCACCCCCCCGCGTGTATGAGTTTTGAAAATGCTGTCATCCGTTTCCCCCGGACACAATGGCTACTCCCCCAAAGGTTAAACAGGTTTTAACATGTGGAAGCTGTTTGCGTGCGTTGAACGGGGCCCGGCAAAGTCTCCCCGAAGGATTTTTTAGGAGGAGTAAAGTCGGCCGGGTTTTTTCCTCCAGGGAAAATAAAACCGGATTCAAACCCCGGGTCAGCAGATCACGAGCGCGACGCAAAAAGCTTAAACCAACCAGGCTATCCCGCCCCCCGTTGTTTTTTTGGAGTGATGAATAAGGGAAAAGTAAATCAACAAAGCAATACTATTAAAATATTTAAAAAAATTTTTTGGGAATATGTCAGAGGCCGTACACACAGTTTAATTTTTCACTCTTTCAAGCTGTCGCGCAGCTAATTATCACCCAGTTTGCCTTTTGGGGATAACACAAGACGCGTTTTTGTTTAAATCCCTAATCATTTCATTCTAAATAATTTCGTCGCGCCCAACAAGGGCCAATATTTCAATACGAGACGCGAAGTTCGCGTTGAAGGCAAATGGGGAAAAGGGGGGGGGAATGCGAGAGAGAAAAGGGGGGGGGAATAAAAAAGGGGATAAGGGGGAAGGGGGGGGGGGAAAAGGGGGGGGGGGAAAGGGGGGGGGAAAAAAGGGGAAAAAGAGGGGGGAGGGAGAGAAAAAGGAGGGAGAAAGGGGGGGGGGGGGCGGGAAGGGGGGGGGGCAGAGGGGGGAAGGGAAAAAGGGGGGAAAGGGAAAAGCGAAAGAGGGGAGGGGAGGGGAGAGGGGGGGGGGGGTGGAGTAGGGGGGGGAGGGAGGGGAGGGAGAAAGAAGAAAGGGGAAAAGGGGGGGGAGCGGGGCCCCGAGAGGGGAGAAGAGGAGAGGGGAGGAGGGAAACAGAGGGAGGGGGAGGGAGAGGGGGGGAGAAGGGAGGGGGGGGGGGGGGGGGAGGGAGTTGTTTTTTTAGGAAAAATTGAAGCCAGCCCTAATGTCCTTGAAGGGGTTTTTTGGGGGCGTTTCCCCGGGAGTCTTTTTTCGGGAAAAAAGATTTTTGGTTTTGGCGGGTTTGGTGGTTGGTTTGTCCGTGAAGCTGTTGTTTTGGTTGCTGTTTTTTTGTTTTGGGTTTTTTTTGAAGTTGCCCCTGAATACCTTTACTTCCTAAATTAGCTTTTTTTAACACAATGAGAGTAGTTTGAATCAGCCCATTTTTTCCCTTTATTTTCTCCCCAGTTTTTACTTTCCAACCCCCCCCCCCCCCCCCCCCCCCCCCCTTCTCTCTCACATTTATATTACAAACTACTATACACTACTGTGCAAACACTGCAAAATACTACTGCTACTGCTACCTATCAACTACTACACTGCGGGTTGCGTTTGCGGCTACTATGCTACTGCTATTTGCTACTACTACACTTGCTACTACTGCTACTACTATACTACAAATACTAAAAATTTCCCTTTTCCCCTTCCCTCCAGTTTTTAAACTTTCCATACCCCCTCCCCCTTCTCTCTCTCTTCTTGGTCTCTCTCTCCCCCTTTTTCGTTTTTGGGCGGGCCACACACACAAAACTCCCAAAGAAGTTCTTTTCTTCCCCTTTTTCCTGTTTTTACTTCCAAATTACCCCCCTCCCCCCTTAAATTTCCTATCTCACACACACACACAGACACAAAAAACACACTATACATACTTTAAATACACACACGGCGCGCGCCAACACACACACCCCAACGCCCCCCCGCGCACAAAAACGCAGGGGCGCAACCCCCACACACGCGCGCGCGCACAAAACACCCACACACAAACCCCAACCACACACACCCCACCGCCCCCCACGCCCCACACCCCCAATTTAATACTTTTTTTTTTCCCCCACCAAAAAGGGTTGTTTTTTGAATTCAAAGCAGGGTATTCAGGAATGTTCCCGTCAATAAAAGTCTATATTTTTTTATCCTCTTTTCCCTTCTTTTCTCCCCCGGAAACCGATCCCATTTCCCTTTTAAAACACCCACAAAACACACAACAACACACTTCCAACACAAAAAAAACAAAAAAAAAATTCCAAAAAAAAACCCACACACACAAACTTCCCCAGCACAAAACCCCAAATTTTTCCCAAAACACCCCAACATATTTTATTTCCCAAAACAACACACACACACAAACCCAACAAATAAACATACTTCCAATACACACACATATTTTCCAAAAAACCACACACACACCCCTTTTCCAAACACATAACATATTTCCCAAACACAGAACACAACATACTTCCCCCAAAAAACAAAACCACTTTACTTTCAAACACACCACACAACTTCCAAACACACACAAAATTATTTCCCAACACATACCCCATACTAAAACCCAACATACACATACTTCCAACACCCCCACACACCACATTTCCAACACACCCACACAAAATTCCAACACACACACATATTTCCAGCACACACACATATTCCCAAACACACACACATACTTCCAAAAAAACACATACACATACTTCCAACATACACACCAAAAAACCCCATACTTCCAAACACACCAACACAAAATACTTCCAACACACACACACCCCCAATTTCCTTCCAACCACAAACACCACAAAAACTTTTTCCAACACTCCCAAAACATATTTCCAAACACAAAAAAACACACACACACAACACAAAACACCCCAAACCCACACACACATATTCCAACACAAAACCACACAAATTTCCAAAACACACATACTTCCAACAAAAACACAAACAATCTTCCAAACACCACACCCCACAAAAAAACCCCCAAAACACACAACCCAAAACAACACAACCCACACCCCCTTTCCAACAACAACCCCACAAAAACCACCCACAACCCCCCCACACACACAAAAAAACACCCCCCACACCACACCGCAAACAACTTAAAAGAAACAAAACAAAATGAAAACAAACACCCCCACCAAAACAACCCCCCTTTCCAAACCCCAACCCCCTTCCAACACCCAAAAACCCCCTCCAACAAAAAAACACTCCCCCCAACACCCCCTTCCAACACCACTCCCCCACACACCCCCTTTCCAACACGACACCCTTCCAACACACACTCCAAAACACAAACCCCCTTCCAACACACACACCCCCTTCCAACACCAAAAACCCCCTCCAAACACACCACAAAAAACAAAAACCCTTTCCCAAAACACCACCAAAACCAAAAACCCCCCTTCCCCAAAACCACCCCTTTCCCAACACACATAAACACCACACCCCCCTTCCAACCCCGCAACCCTTCCAACACCACCCCCCAAAAACCCCACACACCCTTCCAACACACACACCCCCCCTTCCAAAAACGAAAAAAAACCCCCCAACCACACTCACACCCCAAAAACCCTTCCCCAACCCCCCACCAAAACCCCCTTCCCCCCCACCCTCCCCCCCACCACCCCCACCCCCCCCCAAACCACAAAAAAACCCAAAAAACCCCCAAAAACCCCCTTCCCCCCCCCCCCCAACCCCCCCCCACACACCCCCCCACACCCCCCCACCCAAACCCCTTTCCCCCAAACCCACCCCCCCCCCCCCCCCCCAAAACCAAAAAAAATCCACCAACCTTCACCCCTCCCCCCCCCCCCCCCTCCCCCCCCCCCCCCCCCCCCCCCCAAAAAAAAAAACACAAAAAAAAAACCCCAAAAACCCAAAAAAAAATCCTGGGACAAATAGCACACACCGGGCCATAAATATTTTTAACACCCCCTGGGCCCCCAAAGATCGATTCTTCCTCATTCAATCGAACCCCTATTTATTGATTTTCAAAAAAGCGCTTCTGCCAAGAAGCCTGCCCAGAAAAGACGGGGCCCTGGCAAAGTTGGCAAATTTAAAACCCCCCTGGAACCCTTTTGGGGGTTGGGGGGGGGGGGGGAGGGGGGGGGGGGGGTTTTTTTTGTTTTTTTTTTTTTGTTGGTTGGGTTTTTTTTTTTTTTAAAAAAAAAAAAAATTTCCCCCCCCCAACCAAAAACACCAACCAGTCACCCCCCCCAACACATCCCCACAGTCACCACCCACACAAATACACACACACACACATCACTCCAACCCTCACCCACCATAATAAAAATAAAAAGGAATTTATATAGCGCTGTATCTTCACACATAAATACACACACACACCAACACACACACCACACACCCCACACACACAAGTCACAACCAAAACAATAAATAACACAAGGACACAAAAATACACAACACACACACAGTCACACACACAAAAAAAATACCACCAAAAAGTCCAACACACGTCACACACAAATACACAGACACCACAGTCACACACACACACAGGTCACAAAAATAATACACAGACACACACAGTAAACACACACACAAGTCCCCCACAAATACACACACAAAAAACACAGTCACCCACAAATACACAGCACACACACACAGTCACCCACAAATACACAGACACACACACAGTCCCCCACAAATACAAGACACACACACAGTCACCCACAAATACACAGACACACACACAGCCCACCCACAAATACACAACACACCACCGCCCACCCACAATACACGGGCACACACACAAAAACAGTCAACCCACAAATACACAGCACACACACCCCACAGTCACCACAAATAACAGACACACACAGTCACACACAAATACACAGGCACACAGTCACACACAAATACACAGGCACCAACACACACACACAGTCACCCACAAATACACAGACAAAAACAGTCACACACAAATACACAGGCACACACAAAAACAGGCACACACAAATACACAGGCACCCCCACACACACACACACACCACACACCAACACCCCCAGTCACCCACAAATACACAGACACATACAGTCACACACAAATACACAGACACACACACACAAAATACACAGACACACACACAAAAACACGGGCACACACACACAAATACACAGCACAACAAATAAAACATGCACACACACAGTCACACACAAATACACAACACACACAGTCAAAACCCCAAATACACACACACACCACAGTCACACACAAATACACAGATAACACACACAAATACACACACACACACACGCAACGCACGCACGCCACGCACAGGCGGACGGGATAGCCTAGTGGTTAGAACATTGCCTCGCAATCTGACGCCCCGGTTTCCCGAACCCCGTTAAAAGGGGATATTTTTCCCCGGGATTCACATCAGTGCAGACTCCACTCTCCCCCCAAAATTTTTTCGGATGAGACAATAAACCGGGGCCCCCCGGGCCCAAACGCACGCAGAAAAAACTTCCCCACACGTTAAACCCTTTCCCCGTTTTTTCGTAAAGAGGCCTTTGGGGGGGGAAGGGAAAAAAAAAAAAAACCCAAACACCCGGGAAAGGAAAAAAAAAAAAAACCCTTTCCCCAAAAAAAAAAAAAATAAAAAATAAAAAAATAAAAAAAAAAAAAAACAAAACCCCCCTCCCCCCCCCCTTTTTCCCCCCCAAAATCCCCCCACCCCCCACCCCCACAAACCCCCCAAAAAAAAACACACACAACCCCACACACACACACACAAAAAAACCCCCCCCCCCCCCCCCGTTTTTTGTTTTTTTTTTTTTTGTTGGGGTTTTTGGGGTGGGGGTTTTTTTTTTGGGGGGGGTTTTTTTTTTTGGGGGGTGTTTTTCCCCCCCCTTTTTTTTCCCCCTTTTTTTTTTTTTTTTCCCTTTTTTTTTTTCCCCCCCCCTTTTTTTTTTTGTCCCTTTTTTCCCTTTGTTTTTTTTTTTTCCCCCCCCCCTTTTTCCCCCCTTTTTTTTTTTTTTTTTTTTTAAAAAAAAAACCCCCCCCCCCCCCCTTTTCCCCCCCCCCCCCCCCCCCCCCCCCCCCCCCCCCCCCCCCCCCCCCCCCCCCCCCCCCCCCCCCCCCCCCCCCCCCCCCCCCCCCCCCCCCCCCCCCCCCCCCCCCCCCCCCCCCCCCCCCCCCCCCCCCCCCCCCCCCCCCCCCCCCCCCCCCCCCCCCCCCCCCCCCCCCCCCCCCCCCCCCCCCCCCCCCCCCCCCCCCCCCCTTCCCCCCCCCCCCCAAAAAAAACCCCCCCCCCCCCCCCCAAAAAAAAAACCCCCCCCCCCCCCCCCCCCCCCCCCCCCCCCCCCCCCCCCCCCCCCCCCCCCCAACCCCCCCCCCCCCCCCCCCCAAAAACCCCCCCCCCCCCCCCCCCCCCCCCCCACCCCCCCCCCCCCCCCCCCCCCCCCCCCCCCCCCCCCCGGGCCCCCCCCCCCCCCCCCCCCCCCCCCCCCCCCCCCGGGGGGGGAAAAAAAACCAAAAAAAAAAAATTTAAAAAGGGTTTTTTAAAAAAAAACCCCCCCCCCCCCTTTTTTTTTTCCCCCCCCCCCCCCCCCCCCCCCCCCCCCCCCCCCCCCCCCGGGGGGGAAAAAAAAATTTTTTAAAAAAAAAAAAAGGGGTTTAAAAAAAAAAAAAAAAAAAAAAAAACCAAAAAAAAAAAAAAAAAAAAAAAAAAAAAAGGGGGGGGTTTTTGGTTTTCCCCTTCCCCCGGGGGGGGCCGGGGGGGTTTTTTTTTGGGGGGGGGGGGGGGGTTTTTTTTGTGTGGGTTGGGGTTTTGGGGGGGTTTTGGGGGGGCCTTTTTTCGGGCCCCCCCCTTTAAAAAAAGAAAAAAGGGGGGGGGAAAAAAAAAAAGGGGGAAAAAGGGTGGGGGGGGAAGGGGAAAAAGGGGGGTGTGGGGGGGGTTTTTTGGGGGGGTTTTTGGGGGGGGCCCCCGGGGGGGGGGGGGGGGGGGGGGGGGGAAAAAACCCCCAAAAAAAACCCGGGGAAAAAAAAAAAAAATTTTTAAAAATTAAAAAAAAAAAATTTTTTTTTTTTTTTGGGGGGGGGTTTTTTTTTTTTTTTTTAAAAAAAAAAAGTTTAAACCCCCCCGGGGGGGGGGGTTTTTTTTGGGGGTTTTTTTTTTTTGGGGAAGGGGTTTTTTTTGGGGGGGCCCTTTTTTTTTTTTTTCCCCAAAAAATTTTTTTTTAAAAAAAGGGAAAAAGGGGGGGAAAAAAAAAAAGAAGGGGGGAAGGGAAAAAGGGAAAATGGGGGGGGGTTTTTTTTTTTTTTTGGGGGGGGGGGAAAGGGGGGGGGGGGTTTTTGGGGTTTTTGGGCCCCGGGCCCCAAAAAAGGGGGTTTTTAATTTTAAAAAAAAAATTTTTAAAAAACAAACCCCCCCCTTTTTTTTTTAAAAAACCCCCTTTTAAAAAAAAAAACCCCCCCTTGGGGGCCCGTCTAATTTCATTATCCTCGATATAAAGAAATAAAAAAAATAAATAAACTCGTGTGTATGTGTGGGGTGCGTGGTGTGTTCGTTGACGTCTACACTAAAAATGATATCAACAGTGTGTTTGTGTGTGTGTGGTGTGTTGTGTGTGTGTGTGTGTGTGTGTGTGTGTGTGTGTGTGTGTGAGTGTGTGGTGTGTGTGTGCACGCGCAAAGTGCGTGTTTGTGTATCTTCGTTTAAACGACTATATCCTCCATTAAAAAGTGATAATTTTTGTGTGAGAGAGGAGAGAGAGAGAGAGAGAGAGAGAGAGAGAGAAGAGAGAGAGAGAGAGAGAGAGAGAGAGAGTGTGTGTGTGTGTGTGTGTGTGTGTGTTGTGTGTGTTGTGTTTTGTGTGTGTGTACGTGCGCGCGCGCGCGCGTGCGAGTGTGCGTGCGTGCGTGTGGGCGCGCGCGCGCACGCACACACCCACTTGAACGCCTGTGTATGGTATTCTAAACAGACTTTTCACAATAGTTCACTACAAAGCCAAAGCCAAACTCGGGTTATTTTTTCTATTTTAATCCTGCGAGCCTCAACTATGTTCTAACAAAAGACTGACACACACAGTCATAGTCCCCGCCCCCCCAAAAAAAGCACGGTCTATAAATAACACCCTGACGTCACCAACACTTTGCACTGGCGCACTTGCATACCAAGTGAGATCGATCATCCATCATGGCGGGGGTTTATCGGTCAGTCCATCGATTTGTTTGCCTAAAGCATTATTATTATTGTTATGATGACTGCACAAACTCTTTAGACGGGGAGATAGGCTAAGCGGCAATGAAGGGGCGTTTCAACCTCTTCAAAACCCTGAAAGGGCTTGTGCCGATCTAGTCATAGGCATTATTGTTAGGTCACTTCAGATGGTTATCGATAACGATGATGGCACAAGTGCCTCCAAATCTTTTAAAGTGGCGGTGATTTATTTTTAAACGGTTAAGTGAGGGACGGGGGACGGGATAGCTCAGTGGTCAGAGCACTCGCTTTCCCCCCCAGCTTAAGGTTACGCAGTATCGAGCGTGGTTACCACTTGGATGGGTGACCGTTTGCGCGCTTTGGCTTCGGTCAGTACAGTCCCTCCCCAGTTCACCCAGCTGTAAATGGGTACCTGCCCTCTTTTAGGGTCAGGGAAGGTAAAGCAGCGAGGGAGAGGAGATGGGCGCCACCAGCCCTCAATAAGCTGGCCGCTAGAGAAGCTGAGGCCTCTGACGCCTCGCTCCCCTGTGACCTTGTAGGTTATGGGAACACCTCTACCTTACTGTTTTACAAGATTCAGCGCTATACAAAATACCATACATTATTATTATTATTATTATTATTATGAAAGCAGCGGTGCCAATCTAGTCATAGGCATAACTGCTAGCTCACTTGAACGTCTCAAGATGGTTATATGGATAACGAGAGAGAGAGAGAGAGAGAGAGAGAGAGAGAAGAGAGAGAGAGAGAGAGAGGGCAGACAGACATACAGAGACAGACAGATAGGCAGATAGAAAGACAACGGGCATAGGAAAAACAGTGAGAGAGAGAGAGAGAGAAGAGAGAGAGAGAGAGAGAGAGAGAGAGCGAGAAGAGAGATGAGAGAGGCAGACAGACATACAGAGACAGACAGAGAGGCAGACAGAAAGACACGGGCATAGGAAAACAGTGAGAGAGAGAGAGAGAGAGAGAGAGAGAGAGAGAGAGAGAGAAAAGAGAGGAAAAAGAGAGAAAGAAGAGAAGAGAGAGAGAAGAGAGAGAGAGAGAGAGAGAGAGAGAGAGAGAGAGAGAGAGAGGAGAACACTGAACACTGAAAAGGTTTTTATTGTACTTCGGCCTTGGGCCACTATACAAAACATGTTTGGGGAAGGGGGGAGGAAGACATAGCCATTTCCCATTCTACAAGAATACAGGATTACTCCCAATATCTTCTAGTCATCACCATCCCCATCATCATCTTCAGCATTTACATAATCATCACCATCACCATCTTCATTACCTATAGCATCAGCTGCAGCCAGTATATCAACATAACCATCATTACTTTCATCTTCTACATCATCATTATCAACATCATCATCTTCAATCATCTACGCTATCACCATCTTCTAAACTGTATAGTCATTTTCGCCACGATTATCATCTTCAAATCTCTGTATCATGGTCCATAATCATCATCTTCATCATCGTTTTCCATCGTTATCTTCAATATATACATCATTGTCATCATCTTCATCTTTGACATCTCCATCATAGTTACCAGCCACCACTATCACCTTCATCATCCACGCCATCATTCCCATCAACCACCATCGTCACCCTCAGCATCTACATCAACATCACCTTCAACATTTCCATAATCATCGCCATCATCCTCCTAAACATCTACATCATACATCGTCCCTTTCAACAACAACAAAAATAATAAAAAGAACAAAATCTTTTTTCATTTTCATTTTTTCACACACGCGCCATACACACAACACACACACACACACACACACACACACACACACACACACACACACACACACACACATAGATGAGAGAGAGAGAGAGAGAGAGAGAGGAGAGAAGGGAGAGAGAGGAGAGAGAGAAGAGAGAGAGAGAGAGAGAGAGAGGAGAGAGAGAGAGAGAGAGAGAGAGAGGGTTAGTTTGATTGATTCAATTCTATTTTCAGAAGGTGAATGAATAAGCATGACAACTTTCTTTTAAAAAAAAAAAATAAAATAAAAACCAACATTCAGCCCTCTCTATAACAACTATCAAACTAGTAAAAAGCAAATCAA
>CM054161.1:10431923-10434423 GCA_028751875.1 Rapana venosa | reverse complement strand
AGGCTTTATCAGTAGTAGAAAATTAGGGCCTTTTGTATTTAAATCATCAGTAAATACAGGGCTTTATCCGTAGCAGCGGTACATTATGGGCTTTATTAGTAAATTAGGAAAGGGGGGGGGGGAAGGGAGCAGCAACAGCAATCTTGGGATTTTATTGGCAGCAGAAAATTTAAGGCTTTGCCAGCCAAAAAAAAAAAAAAGGGGGAGGGGGGGGACAGCGTTTTTAATAGCACTAGAAAATTTAGGGGGTGTAAAAAAAAAAAAGTGTGGGCTTTAGCAGCGCTCAACAAACTGCACTCTGGTTTCGGGAGATGCTATGCATTTGGGCCACAATGGCAGCAGTAAAAACGAGTTTTAGGACCTGTCTTTGTTAACCACATTACTGTACAACACTGCTGGAGGAAAAGGGAAAACTGCAGTGCATGCGCCATGCGTGCATATATTATATAAGGTAGGGGAAAGAGTGAGTGAGACACAGAGAGAGAGAGTGTGTGTGTGTGTATGTGTGTGTATGTAAGAGACAGAGTGTGTGTGTATGTGTGTGATGTGTGTGTGTGTGTGTGTGTGTTTGTGTGTGTTGAGAGTGTGTATGTAAGAGAAAGTGAGTAAGTGTGTCTGTGTGTCCGTGTGTGTGTGTGTGCGCGCGCGCATGTGTGTCTGCGTGCTTGCATGCATGCATGCAGTTGCTTTAACCGGTAAAAAGTCCTGAGATATGACAAGACCACACAAAAGGTACTACCAAGAAAGCTACCATTAGATAAATTTGGTAAATCTATTTTTTTTATGACCAACATTTTACCCAAGTGTCCAGGACTTTACCCAAGTGTACAGCATTTTACCCAAGTGTCCACCATTTTACCAACATGTCCACCATTTTACCCAAGTGTCCACCATTTTACCCACATGTCCACCATTTTACCCACATGTCCAACATTTTACCCAAGTGTCCAGCATTTTACCCAAGTGTCCACCATTTTACCCACATGTCCACCATTTTACCCACGTGTCCAGCATTTTACCCAAGTGTCCAGCATTTTACCCAAGTGTCCAGCATTTTACCCAAGTGTCCAACATTTTACCCAAGTGTCCAAGTGTTCCCAAGTTCTCTAAACCCCCCCCCCCCCCCCCCACCCCCCCAAAAAAAAACCCACCTGCTTTAGCAACCTACACAAAAACCAATCCAATCCAATCATGTCGATAGCCCCGCCGACCAGAGGCCATAACAACAACAAAACCATTTTAAAAGGGAATGAGGACTTTTGTTTATGGTAGTAACCAGCTGAGCTAAGCAACCACAGAGAAAAAGAAAGAAAAGAGAAGTGGGGAAAAAAGAGAGAGAAGATAAGAACGCCCACGCACCCAGGCACACACAAACCACACCACAACAACAATACACACCACCACCAACAACAGCAACTACAACATACACACATAGCTGTGAACAAGAGAGAGAGAGAGAGAGAGAGAGAGAGAGAGAGAGAGAGAGAGAGGAGAGAGAGAGAGAGAGAGAGAGAGAGAGAGAGAGAGCGAGAGAGAGAGAGAGAGAGAACACACACACACACACACAAACGCCCTCCCCCTTCCACACAACACACACATCCAACACAACTCGCCCCCCTCTACCACACCACCCCCCCCCCCCCACACACACAACACCCACCACCACCACTCCCACCCACCCTTATCCCCACCCCCCCCCCCCCCCCCCCACTTACACTCACAGACCTGCAAACACTAAACTTCAAAAGCTACAGTCAAACGCCGCATGTCAACTTACTGTACAATCTATCTACTCAATGCACTTTGCAAGTGCAGACCAACACCTTAAGAACTACAAGGTAAATAAAAAAAAAAAATAATATATATATATATATAAATAAACCCCACAGAAAAACTTTATATATATATATATATTATATATAATATATATATATATATATATATATATTATATATATATATATTTATAATATATATATATATTATATGAGCAAACATGGCATTCCAAGGAGCCAACAATCCACTCTTGGCAGGCACTTTCTTTCTTTCTTTCTTTCTTTCTACTGTCTGTAGAGCACTACTGACTGGTGGCTGTCTTGGACAGTTCTAGAATGGTATCTCCAAAAAAAGCTAACAAGCCTCACCTGACGTAACTGTTAGGCCTAACCCCTTGTGATTTGTTGTCTGGCTGTTTAGGTGTGTGTGTGTGTGTGTGTGTGTGTGTGTGTGTGTGTGTGTGTGTGTGTGTGTGTGTGTGTGTGTGTGTGTGTGGTTAAAAACAGAGAGAGAGAGAGAGAGAGAGAGAGAGAGAAGAGAGAGGAGAAGAGAGAGAGAAGAGGGGAGAGAGAGGAGAGAGAGAGAGAGGAGGAGAGAAACTCAGAACATTAATGCACCAGCCAAATGCCCATGGCTGAGAGAGAATGCGTGGGTGCATGCGTGGTGAATGCGTGTATGTGTGTGTGGTGCGTGCGCGTGACTGTGTGTGTGTGTGTGTGTGTGGT
>CM054161.1:10421923-10429423 GCA_028751875.1 Rapana venosa | reverse complement strand
CAACTGATGTTATGAACTGCTGAGAGTCATATAAAACTTCTTGAACAGTGGCATATTTTTCATGAATATCTCTATTCCTCTCC
This sequence comes from Rapana venosa, assembly GCA_028751875.1. Lineage (NCBI taxonomy): Eukaryota > Metazoa > Mollusca > Gastropoda > Neogastropoda > Muricidae > Rapana > Rapana venosa. The sequence goes on along the minus strand of CM054161.1, from coordinate 10,429,340 downwards.
TTTTAAACATGTCAGTTAGGAATGGGCAATCAAACAATGTGTGTGTGTGTGTGTTGTGTGTGTGTAGTGTGTTGTGTGTGTGTTTGGTGTGTGATGTGAGAGAGAGAGAGAGAGAGAGAGAGAGAGAGTGTGTGTGTGTGTGTGTTGTGTGTGTGTGTGTGTGTTGTGTGTGGTGTGTGTGTGTGTGTGTGTGTGTGTGTGTGTGTACACCTGCCTACCCATGCACGCGTGTGAGTGTATGTGTATGTGTGGAAATGAGAAAGTGTGTGTGTGCGCGCGCGCATGTGTGTTTGCGTATAAGCGCTCGCGATCGCACACTTTTGTGCCTTGCAGCTTGTGGTAGTCACAGAAAGCAGCTTGATGGTGGTGGTTGACTGAGACAGTCCCTAAATCGGATAATTCCGCTGGAACTCTAATATAACCAAAGAAGAACTTTCCTCGCGAGTGTGCATTCAATGCAAATGTACACTAATGTGCGTACCTACATGCTCTCCCTTCCTCCCTCCCGCTCCCTCTCTCTCTGTCTCAGAGTCTCTCTAATATACTCTCTCTGTATATCTCTCTCTCTAAATATTGTTTCTCATTATATTATTATATATAACATACGGTTATATATATATATTATAATAATATATCTCAGAGTATCTGTCCTGTCTGTCTCTGTCTTCTGTCTCTGTCTCTGTCTCTGTCTCTCTCTCTCTCTCTCTTCGGCCTGCTCATTCCTAAAAATTCTGTGAAATTTCGAAATGTCAACTATAATTGCATCACATCGATTTGTCGACGCTCTCTGGGACACTTCCATTTCAGATAGTCGAAGGTGCCCACATCATCTCAGACAGCGGTGAATTCAACACTATTACCTTGAACAAACATGGGGCCGGGGGGGGGGATGGGGGGGTGGGGGGGGGGGGGGGGGGGAGGGGGGGAGCAGACTAGCCCAGTGGTCAGTCAGTTATCGGAACCCTGATTTGACAGAAATAGGAGGGGGAGGCAAGAGTTCCATTCCCCGCTAATGTGTTTGGTGAAAGGTTTGGCTTTGTTTGGGGTTTGGTTTGCTTGTTTGTTTGTTTGCTTGTTTGTTTGGTTTTTTTCTCCTGGAGTTTTAAGTTAACTGTGACTCAGACTCCATTTACTTGCAGGTTCTACGGTTGAGCACACATAGCATTTTATGAACACCACACACACATTTTGTGTGTGTGTGTGTGTGTGTGTGTGTGTGTGTGTGTGTGTGTGTGGTGTATGGTGTGTGTGTCGTGCGTGCGTGCGTGCGTGCGTGCGTGCGTGCGTGCGTGCGTGCGTGCGTGTGTGTGTGTGTGTGTGTGCGTGCGCGCGCGCGCGTGTGCCTGCCTTTCGTATATGACACAAACATACCCAGCATGAAATCTGCTAAATAAAGGAATGGACTCCGCTATGTTCACTACAAGCTTGCCTACCGACTACTAACTCCTTTTTTCCCCCCACTGCCATCATCTTTACTTCATACTACACCGGCAATACAGTATGTAGCAACATCCTCACTTCATACCACACCCCCCCCCTTTTTTTTTTTTAAAGGAATAACATCTTTCTTCATTTTCTTTGCTGAGCTTCCACTTGGGGAAGGGGGGGGGGGATTTTTTTTTTTTTTTTTTTTTTTTTTTTTTTTTTTTTTGGGGGGGGGGGGGGTCCAAAACCCACAGATTATAGAACACCATTGTCCAAACAACATCCTAAAATCCTTGTGGACTCTCAACTGTTTCATTTCCGTAATTCTGCATCTCCTTTCTTGAAAAGGATACTCCTTTACCACCCCCCCCCCCCCCCCCCCCCCCAAATCAAACAACGATGCTAGTCTTTGTCATGTGTACTTTTAATTCTTATCTCTGTTAGCAGCACAACATAAACAAACGGCTCAGGTACCTCTGTAGACCACTCAACCATCGTTGACAATGACTTGACATCATCAGCAAAAAGTCAGGATAAACAGTCCCATCAGATCGTGACGCCCCATTTCCTGTCATTCTATCGCGGGCTTGTTGATTAAAAGAGCGAAAACAGGACTGGGCCACACACCTCTCCCTGTGTCACTCCTCGTGTACACTTCAATACGCCAGATAAGGTTACTCCACCACGCCCTCACTCTTGCATTCACTTCTCTGTACAGACTTTTTTTTTTTTTTTTGGCATTCACTTCTCTTTCTACAGATTTCCAACACACTTATACAACTTGCCTTTCATTCCTTTTTTTTTGTTTGTTTGGTTCTCTCAGTCGAACGCTCTTTCAAAGTCTACAAAAGGAACGTATAATTTCCTCTCGTTCGTAAAACTGTTTTTGAACTGCAGCCAGAAGAGTAAAAAGTATGATCAAATGTCGAATACACTTTCTTTTTTTTTAAACATAGCCTGGTTTTGGCTTTTTATCGATTTGTTAAGTTTGATTGATTGATTGATGAGATGTTATTATTATTTTCTTTCCCTTTTCATCAAGGTTTTCTTTCTTTCTTTCTTTCTTTCTTTTCATTCATGTCGGGCAACGCAAAAGTAATAATTTTCTATCTTTCCATCCTTGGCTAGAGCTCTGAGGTTCACCAATGGTGAGATTTTGCGTATGCATTTGCATTTTTGCCCACCATGAAGGTATCCGCATTCCGACTTCGGGGATATATTCTCCACCAAGAAGATAGCTGCATACAGAGTGCGGGGATATATTTTATCATCTTAACCTGTTTTCTTAGAATAAAAAATTATTTGCAATCTTCCAACTGCACGTTTTAGCCGCTTACATGCAAGGTAGAAAACATTCACCATCTTTACCCCCCATACATTTCTTCTGGTTTTGTTTTTCCTTTTCAGGCTTTCAGCTTTTGTTCTTTGGCTAACATAATGAAACCACCATTAAAAAACCAACCTTTACATTACCATAAAGAAGACACAGAAAAACATAACAAACCCACAGCAAAACACAACAAAAGGAACAAAACAAAGCCACCGCTGATTGGTTCATCCGCCCCCCCCCCCCCCCCCCCCACACTCCAACACACCCATCCACACGCACAAACAAAACACACACCCAACACACAAACACCACACACACACCACTACCACCGACCCCCCCCCCCCCTCCCCCACACACACACACAAAGTCAAGTCAAAGCATTGCACGTGACAACGGATGACACTAAACCCTGATTCAAGCAATGGTACGCACACTACCGTATTAGGGGATGGGAGATGGGTGGGGGGTGGGGGGGGCTTCAAGACAGATAAAGGGTCAGTCATATCTTCCAACATGGACATCTCTCTCTCTCTTTCTGACTCAAATCACTATCAGTGAAATATTGCATTGTTGTTGTTAGGCCTCAAGCTTTGCGCGCGCGCGCCGGTGAAAAGCCGCTAGTTTTCCCGGAGAGTTATTCAAGAATGTGTGGGTTTGCTATCTACAGAGAGAGAGAGAACTCGAACTCGAACGGTTTATTCACAAAAAGGCCATTGGCCCATACATGAAGGGGGTTGCCGAACTGCTTAGTATTTTGGTTTAAACACATACGCCACACACACACACACCAGACACACACCACCATCACACACAGACCAACATGTTACTGTATAACACAAAGTCAGCTACAAAAATATCACTTAGGATAACATTATCAGAGAGAGAGAGAGAGAGAGAGAGAGAGAGAGAGATCCTGTGTGTGTGTGTGTGTGTGTGAGTGGTCAGTTTGCACACGTTCTGTCTGTTTGTCCTGTCTTGTCTATTTTGTACACGTACTATCTGTCTTCTCTGTCTTGTCTGTCTGTCTGTCTGTCAAACACAAGTCTAGCTGTCTGTCGGTCAAACAAACATTGCGCACGTGCAGTGTGCTGCTTCTATGACCTGCAATCGCTTGTTGGGCGTTTCGTTTCGCGAAACCCCCTCCTCCTCTCCTACCTCTCCTCTCCTAGCTTCTGCCGACATGCGTTTGCCCTCGGGTCATTTATTTATTCTTTTATATCGAGGATCATGGAATAAGCACTCTGTGCTTTTTTTTACATCCAGCCCCGTGTGTATGCGCATTTGTAAATGTTGTCATCTGTTTCCACCAGGCACACAATGGCCTACTCTTCCGAAAAGCGGAACAGGATTTCACGTGTGCGCAAGATGTTCTGCATGCGTTCGAACACGGGGCCTCGGTTTATAGTCTCCTCCGAAGGACTTCCTTCGTTCGTCCAACGCTCAGACAGCTACTATTGGTGTCCGTCACACGAGCGAAAACGCGTTGCGCTGCCGTTAAGCGCCTGACAAGCCAGGCCCGGCACATCCAGTCTTCAGACTGGGAGAGAGTTATTATGTTTAAAGTCTTTCTGGAGGAGGAGGGGGGGGGGGGGGGGGGGGGGAGAAGAATGGACCCAAGAAGGGAGAAAATAGACAAGAAGGAGGAGGTGACAGGAAGAAAAAGGAACAAGGCGGAAAGAAAGAGAAGGATAGAAAAGGGAGGAACGTACAGCACAGAGCTTGCAGAAGGTGGGGATGCTGTTTATACTGACAGGCTCCCGGCATCCCCACTGGCCTGGCTTGTCAGGCGCTTAGAGGCAGCGCCACGCATTTTCGTTCATGAATGTGACGGACAACAGTAGTTGCTGTCTGAGCGTTAACGCGTTCGAAGAAGAAGAAGAAGAAGAAGAAGAAGGAGAAGGACAAGAAGAAGGAGGAGGAGGGGGAGGAGGACAAGAAGAAGGAGGGAGGAGGAGGAGAGGAGGAGGAGGAGGAGGAGGAGGAGGAGGAGAAGAAGAAGAAAGAAGAAGAAGAAGAAGAAGAAGAAGAAGAACAAGAACAAGAACAAGAAGAACAAGAAGAAGAACAAGAAGGAGAAGGAGGAGGAGGAGATGGAGAAGGAGAAGGACAAGAAGAAGGAGGAGGAGGAGAAGAGAAGAAGAAGAAGAAGAAAGAAGAAAGAAGGAGGAGGAGGAGGAGGAGGAGGAGGAGAGAGGGAGACGGAGAAGGAGAAGGACAAGAAGAAGGAGAAGAAGAATTGCGAAAAAAGAAGAAGAAGAAGAAGAAGAAGAAATGCGAAGGAGAAGGAGAAGAAGAATTGCAAAGAAGAATTGCGAAGAAGAAGAAGAACAACAACAACAACAACAACAACAAGAACAACAAGAACAACAAGAAGACCAAGAAGACCAAGAACAAGAACAACAAGAACAAGGAGAAGACACAGCACAGGAAAACAAAACCCAACCAATTATTTAAAAATCTTTCACACACACACACACCAAAAAAACAACGACAACAAAACCACGAACCATTAGTTACTACAACATGAAACCACGCAGGCAGCACAAAATGCTGAAATTCCAGATTACTGTCTTCAAACATTCATCAAACATTGTTTTAAAAGCGATATAGAACATATCTGCTACCTTGAAAGTAAACGTCAGCGTACTGCTGGGACAAGGAAGTAATCATCCTGTGATTAAATGATCGATTTTAAATTGAGTGGGGAAGGGTGTTGGAGGGTTGAATGGGGGGGGGCGGGGGGGGGGGGGGGGGTGGGTTAAAGCTGAATACAGATAAAATCAAACCAATGAATTAATTTCAAAGAACAGTCCGGTGCCAATTTGCATATCTCTCTCTCTCTCTCTCTCTCTCTCTCTCTCTCTCTCTCTCTCTCTCTCTCTCTCTCTCTCTCTCTCTATCTATCTAACTATCTATCTATCTCACACACACACGGAGTTCTCTCTCTCTTCTCTCTCATCTCTCTCTCTCTCTCTCTCCTCTTTCTCCTCTCCCCCTCTCTCACACACACACACATACACACCCTAACACATACACACACACTATACCACACCACAGCCACACGACACCACACCACACCTCACATACCCTCTCTCTCTCTTTCTCTCACATCACACCTCCTCTCTCTCTCTCTCTTTCTCTCCACACACACACTCTCTCTCTCTTCTCTCTCTCTTTCTCTCACACACACACTCTCTCTCTCTCTCTCTCTCTCTCTCACTCACACACACACACACACACCACACACACAACACACACACACACAGAGTCTCTGCTCTACAGTTTCATGCTCTTTTAATCATCCACATCCAACACATCGGAACTTTCTCTTTCCTTTATTTATTTTTTTTAATCTGACATTCTGGCTTTTTGTTCTTTATATATATATTTTTAACTGCCGACATTCCTTAACACAACTTACTGTACAGTTATTCATATATTCACTTCCATTAATTACCTGCTCATGACAGGGGACGGGCTAGCTCAGTGGTCAGAGCACTCGCTTTCCCCCAGCCAAGGTTAAGCAGCATCGAGCGTGGTTACCACTTGGACGGGTGACCGTTTGCGCCGCGCCTTGGCTTCAGGACAGTTCCCCCAGTTCCCCCAGCTGTAAATGGATACCTGCCCTCTTTTAGGGTCAGGGAAGGTACAGCAGCGAGGGAGAGAGGAGATGGGCGCCGCCATCAATATACTGGGCCCTTGAGAAGTTGAGGTCTCTGATGCCTCGCTCCCTTACGACCACATAGGTTATGGGACACCTCTTTACCTTACCGTGACATCGAGTTGATAATGTCCGGTCCCTTTTCATCGGCTCTTGTGAATTCAATCCTTCCTTTCAATTGCTTTGATGTTCACCTTCAGGTAATTTTCATGGTGCTGTTTCATAGCAGTTCATGCGCACCATGTCCTTTTAAATAAAAATCCTTCCCCCCCCCCCCCCCCTCCCAAAAAGTAGATCATTTTACATCTTAGCCTATACTTGTAGTTAGTTATATTCTTCGTGATGCCACATGGTTTCTTTCGAATAAACAAAATACTAAAATATAAAGAAAACAAATAAATTAAAAAAATAAACAAAAGAACACAATCACCCTCTACTTACCGCCCCACCCCTACCCCACTCCACCCCACCCCGCGCCCTTCTATCTCTCTCTCCAACCTCTTCATAAAAATGTTTTTTATAGAAAATCTTAAGAATGGACGTAACTCGAGAGACCACACACACACACACACACACACACACACACACACACACACACACACACACACACACACACAGAACATCTTGGGCACACGTTAAATCCTGTTCCGCTTTTCGTAAGAGTAGGCCATTAAGTGCCGGTAGGAACACATGACAACATTTACAAAAACCGCATACACACAGGGACTGGATGTAAATAAGCACATAAGTGCTTATTCTATTATCCTCGATATATTTTTTAAAAAATTGTTAATAAAATAAAACACAGTCTCTAAAAATAAAGATAAAATAAAACACAATCTCAAAAATGCATCAGCATGTAACACGAGAAACAAGTTACGAAACACACAAACCTACACACACGCACACGCACACGCACGCGCACGCATACACACACACACACACACACACACACACACACACACACACACACACACATTCTTTACGAGTCACTGACACCC
>CM054161.1:10399423-10419423 GCA_028751875.1 Rapana venosa | reverse complement strand
TTTCGGAAGAGTAGGCCATTGCGTGAAGGTGGGAACAGATGATAAATTTGACAAAACCGCACACACACGGGGGCTGGATGTTAAAAAAAGCACATAAGTGCTTATTCCATTATCCTCGATATAAAAAAATAAAATAAAATAAAAGTAAATAAAATAAATAAATGTTTTTAAACACACACACACACACACACACACACACACACACACACACACACACACACACATCCTTGTTGCCTAAGGTCGTTAAACTAAAAGGCAGGACACCATAAAACAAAATATAACCCCGCTCCTCTCAAACCTTCAAACAGAATAAAAGATAACAGGTATAATAAATCAGTGTGAACGAGGCCGTTTGCAATATTTTGTTTTATCAACATCTCACGGATTTTTCTTAAGCACACAACAGCACAAACTGAATAGTCATGTTTCACTATGTCTTTAGACAAGGGGTTCATATTAAATCATTTTCGGGGAGGGGAACATTTTGTATTTGAAATGATGGGACTTTTCAAGTTTGAAACTCGAGCTGTATCTGGCGTTAATCTTGCAGTGGTAGATTTTAAGTGTATATCTGTACCTAATTCCAAATAGGGTTTTAGATATGGGCCAGAACAAAATGTTCTCTACAAGTTTTATCAAACTATATAAAACTGTTTACACGTAGTTGCTGCATATTTACCAAGTTGTAAAAACAAAACAAAAATCCTCCCCCCAAAAAACCCAACCCCAAAACACTTATACACGAAATTTCCCGCCCATTGAGTCATCCGAACGAGAACACACACAAAAAACACATAAAAAGGAACTTTAAAAAACCCAAACAAACAAGCACATACCTCTGACACCTAGTTTTCCTTTTCATTCAAATGCAGTTCAAATCAAGTCAAGTCAGGTCAAGTCAAAAGTACTTAAATCATCCCATGATGGGCAATTACAAATTAAAATACTGACAGGCACACAATCATTATGGTAAAGACCATTATCTTCTACAAGGTAAAGGTACAGGTGTCCCATAACCTATAAGGTCATAGGGAGCGAGGCGACAGAGACCTCAACTTCTCTAGGGGGCCAGCATATCGAGAGTGGCGCCCATCTCCTCTCCCTCGCTGCTTTACCTTCCCTGACCCTAAAGAGAGCAGGTACCCATTTACAGCTGGGTGAACTGGGGGAACTAGTACTGAAGCCAAGGCACGCAAACGGTCACCCATTCAGGTGGTAACCACGCTCGACGCTGCTTAACTTTGGCTGCGGGAAAGTGAGTGCTCTGACCACTGAGCTATCCGGTCTTCTATACTTCATAAGTCTGGGATGATTCTCCGTTTCTAGTTAAATACAAACCAATACGGAATAGACTGCCATGTTCGTGCGCGCATGCATGTGCGCGCACACAAACACACACACTCTCTCTCTCCTTTTCTTCTCTCTCTCTCCTCTCTCTCTCTCACTTTCTTTGTCTGTCTGTTTCTCTCCTCTCTTCTCTCTCTCCTCTCTCTCTCTCTCTCTCTCTCTCTCTCTCTCTCTCTTCACACACACAACACACACACACACACACACACACACACACACACACACACACACTTATCTCAGATCGAAAGAGACGGGAGAAGCACACAGAAAGACTTTCTTGTTCATTCAATCACGAAATTCACGCAACAGTAACGAACTTCAATAGCCACCCCCCACCCCCTCTTCCTCACCACCCCACCCCCAACTTCCCTCCTCCACCACCACCACCACCACCACCACCCAAAAGACCCCAAAAAATAATCTCTAACCTAAACAGACACACCCAAAAGCCTTGTACATCTCGTCTGCACTTTCCACGCCAACAAAAAAAAAAGAAGAAGAAAAAGTTGGCGAACGGATGAAAACTCCTTAAATCCTTACGTGACAATCAAGCCAGGCAGTCACTTTCCATTACTACATAGTAGACTACTATTGGAATTCTTTCTTTCTTTCTTTTTTGCTTGTGTGGGGGTGGGGTGGGAGTGTGGTGTGTGGGGGGGGGGGGGGTGTGGGGGGGGGGGGGGGTTAGTTGTTTGGGGAGGGGGAGGGTTGTTGTTTTTGGTTGGGAGGTTTGGTTGTTGTTGGTTTGTGGGTTTTTGTGTGGTTTTTTTTTTTTGGGGGGGGAGTTGTTGCGTTGTTTTTTTGTGGTTTTTTGGGGGGAATTGGGTTTTTTTTCAGAAAGTGTGTGTGTGTGTGCGCGTGAGCGTGCGTGCGTGTGTGCGTGCGTGCGTGCGCGTGACGCGCGCGCGCAGAGTTCAAACGGTTCAAGCTGGTGTCTTGTGATCTGGAGATCGAGAGAGAGAGCGTCTAAGCAAACCCACGTTTCTTATAATTATATCCCGGGCGGGCGCCTTCAGTTAATGAAATGAATGAGGGTTGGGTAAGAGGTATTTCCACAGCTCCTCGGGGGCAACCAGTTAACCCCTGCGCAGTGCGCAGTGCACAGACCTGCTTAGAGGTCTCTTAGCGTTGTGTTCCTGAGTGTATTCTAGTAGATGGATTATGCACTCCCCCCGTGGGGATGCCTGTCAGTAGTATAAAAAGCATCCCCACCTTCTGGAAATTCTGTGCGAGAAATTTTCCTCTTTTCTATCACTCTTTGATTTTTTGCCTTCTCCCCCCCCCCCCCCCCCCCCCCCCCCCCCCCCCCGGGGATAGCCTAGTGGTCAGAACATTGCGCTCGTAATCTGACGACCCGGGTTCGATTCCCGTTCAAGGGGATATATTCCCCTGGAGTTAGCATCAGTGTCGACTCCACTCTCCCCTAAAAGTCCTTCGGATGAGACTATAAACCGAGGCCCCGTGTGCGGAACGCACGCAGAACATCTCGCGCACACGTTAAATCCTGTTCCGCTTTTCGTAAGAGTAGGCCATTGTGTGCCGGTGGGAACAGATGACAGAATTGACAAAACCGCATACACACGGGGATTGGATGTAAAAAAAAAAAAGCACATAAATGCTTATTCCATTATCCTCGAATAAAAGAAAAAAATTAAAAATTTAAATATTGTCACCTCCTCCTTGTCTATTTTCTGCCTTCTTGGTCCATTCTCCTGCCTTTTTTTCCCCCCTAAAAAGACTTAAAAGAATAATTCTCTCTTAGGGATAGGCTGGGCCTGATTTGCCAGGCGCTTAAATAACGGCAGCGTGACGCATTTTCGCTCATATAGCAGACAGCAATAGTTGCTGTCTGCGCGTTCGACGACGAAGAGGAAATTTGCCCTTCATGGGATGATTAAAGATTTTCTGACTTGACTTTGACTTTGAAGGTTGTGCACGTCGAGGATTCTGTAATTAAATTCTCGACAATGTTTCGTGGGTTGCGGAGGCAAGAACACACTCTGCATTCACTAGGGGCTTCATCAGTAAAAAAAAAAATAAATAAATAAATAAATAATAATAATAATATATTTTAAAAAATTAAGCGCTGGGCAAACATTTTCTGAGTGGATATATAATTATACTGGCATATGTGGTGTTGAGTTACAGTATATATATATATATATATATATATATATATATATATATATTTTATATATATATATAATGTGTGTGTGCGTGCGCGTGTGTGTGTGTGTGTGTGTTGTGGGCAAGAAGAGGACTCCTAGGGGAGTTTTGGTGACACAGTTACGCAGTGTGTGTGTGTGTGTGTGTGTGTGTGTGTGCGCGCGCGTGCGTGCGTGCGCGCGCGCGTGCGTGCGTGCGTGCGCGTGTGCGTGCGTGCGTGTGCGCTCAACAAAAAAACCGCGACACAAGCCTATAGGCCTACTGTGTGTGGCAGCTCTCGGACAGGAGGAATACAGCGTTTTGTTGCGCGTTGAGCACCAAGTGCCCAGCTTGTGGATAGGTAGGTGGGTGGGTGGGTAGGTGGGTGGGTAGGTGAGGTAATTCCACCCAAGACACTAAGCGTGACTCCCGCCCTCTCAGCGCACGCACGAAGCAAGCTCGTTACTGGCAGGGCGTTGGCTTTTTTTGGTTGGTTTTTTTGTTTGTTGTTGTAAGAAGTAATGCCTGCCAGCACCCCCGCCCCCTTCTATCCCCCCTTCCCACCTTTAACCTACATTCTACCCTAAGCACATTTTTAAACCCAGTTCATTGAGGTTCTGGGGTAGGGGGGTGGGGAGGTTGGAGGGATTTTTTTTTTTTTAATCCACAAAATAAAAACATTTACCCCAAAACGGCAAAGCTGACGTTAAGGTGCTTTTTCTTTATTTACGGAGGCTGGATGTAAAAAAAAAAATTTTTTTTAAAAAGAGCACCTGAGTGCTTATTCCATTATCCTCTATATATAAAAAAAAAATCATGTCATCTGAGCGCTTAGATTTGTTGCTTTACAAGATTCAGCGCTATATAAATTCCATACATCATCATCATTATTATTATTATTATTATTATTATTATTAAAGTCTTCATTAAGGTTGTGTCAGCTTGCATGGGGAAACGGATGACAAAATCTTACAAAAATCGTATACACTTGGAGGGACTGGATGTCAAACGAACAAACAAACAAAAAAGCACGTCAGTGTTTCTTCCATTCTCCTCGAATAAATTTAAAATTATTTGAAATATAGTTTAATTAGGATAGGTAGGTTTGGATGAAATAGTTTCATGGCTCAATTCAATGCAATCATGGTTAGTGTTATGGATTGCTTAAATCAGTTTTGGATTCGCAATGTGCCGAATGCGCGACTACAACACCAATGATGTTAGTAGTATTCTCCATTGAACTTCTATATCAAGGATAATAGTGTGATATGAGTAGTGTGGTAGGTGGGGGTAGGGAGGAAGAGAGTACTAGTAGAGAGATAGAGTAGCTAGTAAGAGAGAGTACACAATGTAAACCTAAAGTGTAGTAGTAGTGTAGTAGTAGTAGTAGTAGTAGTATAGTAGTAGTAGTAGTGTGTAGTATAGTATAGTATAGTAAGTATAGTATAGTATAGTATAGTAGTAGTAGTGTAGTATAGTAGTAGTAGTAGTAGTAGTAGTAGTGTAGTATAGTAGTAGTAGTTGTTGTAGTAGTAGTTGTAGTAGTAGTGTAGTAGTAGTGTAGTAGTAGTTAGTAGTAGTATAGTGTAGTAGTAGTAGAAGTAGTAGTGTAGTATAGTATAGTATAGTATAGTAGTAGTAGTTGATAGTGTATTAGTAGTTAGTAGTAGTAGTAGTTTAGTAGTAGTAGTAGTAGTAGTAGTAGTAGTAATAGTAGTAGTAGTAGTTAGTAGTAGTAGTAGTAGTAGTAGTAGTAGTAGTAGTAGTGTAGTATAGTATAGTAGTAGTAGGCCAATTATTGGTCTAGGTGGGTTTTGGCCTACACTTTGGCAGCGATCGATCTTTCTACTACTACTACTGCTCCTCCTCTTTTTCTTAAGCCTAGTAGAGCTGGTGGATGCCTCGATGCACTCGAACGAGCGCCAAGAATGAGGTGTCCCTTCTGTCCTCTTCCTTCCTGCCTTCCTTTCTTCCTTCGCTCCTTTTTAAAAAAAAAAAATTGGCCTTAATTTACTTGGGCCACATATTCTAGGCAGTTAGCTTTTTACGATTCCCTACACATCAATAGAGTCGACTCATGCACCCCCCAAAAAAAAAAAAAATCTAGAAAAATTCTGTGTGAGAAATACGGGGCATGATGTCAAAATATACCTGGTAGTGGTACACATTATTGGTGGAGGGTGGGGGGTAAAGGGGGTGGGGGGGGGGGTGAAGGGGGGGGGGGGGTTAAGGGGGTGAAGGGGGAGGGGGAGGGGAGGGGTAGCAGGCGTGACTTCCGATCCTTATTCTCATCGCTTAATAACGGGATGTCGCAATTCTGCATGGTGTTTTTTTTTAAGTGACTGGCCATGAATTTTATCTTTTTTAAAGCAGCTCAAAAATCCAATTAGGGTGAAGGGTAGGAGGGAAGTGGGTTGCTCTTGTTGGTTGGTTTGGGGGGGGGGGGGGGGGGGAGAGTTGGGTTGGTTGTTTTTTTGGGTGGTGGTGGTGATTTGGTTGGTATTTCGGGGAGGTGGGTGGGTGGGGGGGGGAGGTTGAAACTATGTTGTTGTTTGGTGGATTTTTTTTTTCTATCTCATAGACAAAATAATCGTATATGGAGAGATTCGCAGTTCGACTCCCGTTCAATTTTTTTTTTTTTTTGGGGGGGGGGGGGGGGGGGTGGAAGGGCTTGCTTTTCTTTTTTCTTTTTTTTTTTTGGTTTTTTTTTTTGGGGGGGGGGGTGTTAAACGCCACGAGCAACCGCAAATCACATCGAATGGAGTTTCCCAGAGACTTGAACTGCGTCGAGTAAAGTCGCCCATAAACTTGACAACCCCAACTGTCGCGACTAGTACTGTACTAATACACCTGAAGAGTAGAGAGCTGATCAACGACCACAGACAGCACACAGCCGGGAGGAACAGAGAGAGAGAGAGAGAGAGAGAGAGAGAGAGAGAGATGGAGAGAGAGAGAGAGAGAGAAAGAGAGAGAGAGTGGGGGAGAGAGAGAGTGGGGAGAGAGAGAGAGAGAGTGGGGGAGAGAGAGAGAGAGAGTGGGGAGAGAGAGAGTGGGGAGAGAGAGAGAGAGGTGGGGAGAGAAGAGAGAGAGAGAGAGAGAGAAGAGAGAGAGGAGAGAGAGAGAAGAGAGGAGAGAGAGAGATGAGAGAGAGGAGAGAGAGAGAGAGAAAGAGGAAGAGGGAGGGTCACCCACCCAGCTGACGACACTAAGGGGTAGCTCATGGCTGTTCTCTTTTGGCTGGCCCCTGACAGCTAATGGCTCTTGTAAAAATAGACTCTGCATGCAACCGAGGGAGGGGGGAGGGGAGGAGAGGAGAAGGAGGGAGGGGGTAGGGGGTTGACAGAAGAGGGGGGGAGGGGAGGGGGAAGGGGAGGAGAGGAGAAGGGAGGATGGAGGAGGGAGGAGATACCCCCAGACTGTGCAAGGAATGCTGCATAAAAGTTGCGCCACACCTACGCTGATTCCCTGGTGTGTGGTTGGGTTTTTTTGCCCTCTTCACGTGGGAACTTGTGGTGTGGGCAGGGCAGGGTAGGGCAGAGTAGGGCTGAGAAGGGCAGGGCAGGGCAAGGTAAGGAAGGGCAGGGCAGGGAAGAGCAGGGCAGGGTAAGGAAAGGCAGGGTAAGGAAGGGCAGGGCAAGGAAGGGCAACGTAAGGAAGGGCAGGACAGGAAAGAGCAGGGCAGGGAAGGCAAGGGCAGAGCAGAGAAGAGTAGGGCAGGGCAGGGTAAGGAAGGGCAGGGCAGGGCAAGGAAGGGCAGGGCAAGGAAGGGCAGGGCAGGGCAGAGCAGGGCAGGGAAGAGCAGGGCAGGGAAGGACAGAGCAGGGAAGGGCAGGGCAGAGCAGAACAAAGCAGGGCAGAGCAGAACAGAGCAGGGCAGAGCAGGGCAGGGCAGAGCAGGGCAGAGCAGGGCAGGGCAGAGCAGGGCAGAGCAGGGAAGGGCAGGGTAGGGCAGGACAGAGAACAGGGCAGGGTAGGGCAGGACAGAGCAGGGCAGGGCAGAGCAGGGAAGGGCAAGGCAGGGCAGGGCAGGGAAGGGCACAGCAGGGTAGGGCAGGGAAGAACAGAGAAGAGCAGGGCAGGGCAAGGCAAGGCAGGGCCTCAGCTGTATGGCTGGTGGCAGCGCATCAGGTTCATTCATTATAAATTATACTTGTATCTTTGGAAGTTCCTTAGTTTGGTTGACACTGACACTTCAAAGATGCAAAACGTTTTTTCTGGTCTGTTTATATACCCTAAGTACGTAGGTTACATATGAACTAGCTGATTTCTATCACGTGAAATTTTTCAATCATTGTAGTTTTGTGCTATTTATTTCCAAAAGTCAAGACCTAAAACACTTTTCAGTTTGTTGCCTCTGTTCAACTGTCAAATTGTGTCTTGAGTTTCTTAGTTTCAAATAGTCTAGATCATATACCTTCAAATCCCATCAGTGATCAGAAGTTGCCAAACTTACGTATGTACATAAGTAACCATCACAAGGAAGTTACAGTGGCCGTTTCACCTGTATCGTTGGTGTGAAATAGGGGATTCAAAATTTAAGGAAGAACCACCCTATAGCACACGCGTTCTCCAACTTAAACACAGACTCTAAAGTAGAAGACGGCAATACATAACTGCTAAGTCGACACAAAACCACACAACTGTTATCAATCCATTCAACACAGACACAAAGTATATAATTTATATATGTATATAATATATAAATATATATATATATATATATATATATATATATATATATATATGGCACGAGAGAACTGCTTTTGCTTCTCTCATACGTATTCATCCTCTCTCTCTCTGTGTTGAACATAACCACAAACATCGTTTTTCACATATGTGCGTGGTTTCCAAACCACCCAGACAAACACAACCCTGCACCCATGCATGCACAGGAACTGACAAACAGACAATATGGAACAGAGACGAACAGAGAGAGACACTATGACTATGAGACGAACAGCCAGGCAGAAAGTCAATAAAATCCTCCAAAATGAACAACAAATCTTTCAGCGTGCGTAATTCAATAACTAGAGAACATTGGCGGGTGCAGTTCCAACCGTCCACCCGGTTGGTTAAAAAAGAAAAGGCGACTATAGAAGGCTGACCATTGATCACCTTATCGGATCACACATGCCCTGGTCCTCTCAGTGTGGGGGCCGGTGTTTCCATTTCCTATTTCATCAACAGCTCCAACGAACCACACCACACACACACACACACACACACACACACACACAAAAGTCCTTCGGATGAGACTATAAACCGAGGTCCCGTGTGCGAACGCACACAGAACATCTTGCGCACACGTTAAATCCTGTTCCTCTGTTCGTAAGAGTAGGCCATTGTGTACCTGTGGGAACAGATGACAAAATTGACAAAACCGCAAACACACGGGAACTCGATGTAAAAAAAAGCACATGAGTGCTTCTTCCATTATCCTCGATATAAAAGAATTAAATTTAAAAATAAATAAAAATAAAACAAAACAACAACAACAACCACACACACAACACACACACACACACACACACACACACACACACACCACAAACCAAACCAAACCAAACCAAACCAAACCACAAAAAACCCCAAGTCTTCAGAGGTCATTCACACGGTACTGCAATTTTCAGAGATTGTCTTTGACTCCTCTCTCTGTCTCTCTCTCTCTCCCATCTCTCTTAAAATTTGAACTGTAGTAGGTATGAGATGTATATGATGTCCAGATAACCAATGATTGTACAATATAGATAGGTGCTGTTAAAGGTAAAGGTAAAGGAGTCCCATAACCTATAAGGTCGTAGGGGAGCGAGGCGTCAGAGACCTCACTTCTCTAGGGCCAGCATATTGAGGGCGGCGCCCATCTCCTCTCCCTCACTGCTTTACCTTCCCTGACCCTAAAGAGGGCAGGTACCCATTTACAGCTGGGTGAACTGGGGGAACTGTACTGAAGCCAAGGCGCGCAAACGGTCACCCATCCAACTGGTAACCACGCTCGACGCTGCTTAACTTGGCTGGGGGAAAGCGAGTGCTCCGACCACTGAGCTATCCCGTCCCAGGTGCTGTTATATAAGATATTTTCCTATTTTCTTTTCTATATTGTATTGTGGCCTAAGGCCAATGTGCAATTAAATCATTTCAGAGTTCAGAGTTCTCCATCTCTCCCTGTCTCTCTGTCTCTGTCTCTCTCCCTCCCTCTCTCTCTCTCTCTCTCTCTCTCTCTCTCTCTCTCTCTCTCTCTCTCTCTCTCTCCCCTCTCTCTCTTTTTATAAGGAGGGAACTGTTTCCAAACAAAGATACTACTTTCTCCCGAAGCATCACGACTCATTTTTCTTTAAACCGTTCATTGCGTTTCCACGAAATTCAAGATACGTTATATCGTACGACATGCCAAGGGTCTCCACAACAATTCTCAACAGCTTCTCTTCAAATCAAAAACACTGGAATCCACACTCTAGCCAAAGTCCTTCAGATGATACTACAATAAGCCCGAGGCCCCCCATGTGTGCGATTGCATGCAGAACATCTTGTGCACAGGGTAAAAAAAAATTTTTAATCCGCTCCGCCTTTCGGAAGAGTAAGCCATTTCGTGCCAGTAGGAACGGAGGACAGAACTTTAGTTTTTTTTTTAAATGCATGCACACAGGTGTGGTGTTTCAGATACCATCCTCGAAGTCGGAATGCGGCTACCTAGATGTTGGGTTGTTTTGTTTGTTTGGGGTTTTTTGTTGTTTGTGTGTGTTGTGGGGGGGGGGGGGGGGGGTTGGGGGGAGGGGAGGGTGGTCAAGGTGTGTGTGTGTGTGTGTGTGTGTGTGTGTGTGTGTGTGTGTGTGTGTGTGTGTGTGTGTGTGTGTGTGTGTGTACGTGTGTGTGTGGTGTGTGTGGTGTGTGTGTGTGTGTGTGTGTGTGTGTGTGTGTGTGTAAGTGTGTGTGTCACAGTGTGTGTGTGTCACAGTGTGTGTGTGTTGTGTGTGTGTGTGTGTGTGTGTGCGTGTGCGCGTGCGCGGCGTGTGTGTGTGTGTGTGTATGTGAAGGAAACGGTCACATAACCACAAACAAATCCCACAATTGGTTAACCTCGGAGCTGTTCTAGCTGAGAAACAATATTTTTTTTAAAACAACAACAACAAACCACCAAAATTCATGGATTCTTTACACATACACCTAAACAATCGCCAAGGCCACAATATAAGGGCAGTCACCACATGAACACCCCTTCCCCCACCCCCCCCCCCTTCCCAAAAGAAAAAAACAACCCGGTAGGCCCCCTAACGCCATTTGGATGACTTACTTATATATCCACAGTACATTATCCCTAGCAAAGCACGTTCTGAGAGTTAAAGTGAAACACGGTGGAGGGAAACCCGTAAATGGAACAAACAACAAAAAGCAGCTTTTTTGAAAACGTAAGCAGCCCCTAAGAAAATAAATAATCTATGCAGCCAATGCTGTCTATCACGCTACCCCAATAAAGTTAAATCAAGCTGAAAGCTCGCTTTATATAGAGCTCTACTAAGCCCCTTTCATCTCTGGCAGAGATTTCCTTTAATACACACCATCAGTTTTTATATCGTTTACATATGATCCTTCTGCACGAGCGCTTTCAAAAGGCAGTTCATGTTAACTAACTTTACCGGTACACCGTTATTTTCAATCATTCTGTTATCAAAACTTAAAACCATTTAAAATAGTGGTAAGGTAAAGGTAAAGTGTCTTATAACCTATAAAGGTCGTAGCGGAGCGAGGCGTAAGAGACCTCACTTCTCCAGGGGCCAGCGTATTGAGGGCGGCGCCCATCTCCTCTCCCTCGCTGCTTTACCTTCCCTGACCCTAAAGAGGCAGGTATTCATTTACAGCTGGGTGAACTGGGGGAACTATACTGAAGCCAAGGCGCGCTAAACGGTCACCCATCCAAGTGGTAACCACGCTCGATGCTGCTTAACCTTGGCTGGGGGAAAGCGAGTGCTCTGACCACTGAGCTATCCCCTCCCCATACAAAATAATAGTAGAACCTCTTTTCAATTTAAAAAAAAAGAATGGTAATCACGCAGATGATGCCAGCTGTCCTCTTTGTTGGCAAAAAAAAAAGAAGGAAAAAACCCAAATTATATCCGAGGAAAAGTGGGGACTTTCAAACAGGAATCTTCACAGCAACATTCTACACATCCTATGTCAAGACCAGAATTTTTAGGCATAGGTACCCTAACGTCGTCCTCTCTCTCTCTCTCTCTCTCTCTCTCTCTCTCTCTCTCTCTCTCTCTCGTCATTGTCACTATCTGTCTGTCTGTCTGTCTGTCTGTCTGTCTGTCTGTCTGTCTCTCTCTCGTCATTGTCACTATCTGTCTGTCTGTCTGTCTGTCTCTCCCTCTCCCTCTCTCTCTCTCGGAAAAGGGGGACGACGTGACGGGCCGAGAACTGAACGGGTGTGCTGTTAGTAAGCTGCTGCAAATTTTTGCATTTTAGCTTCAAAATGTCAGTTACTGGCCTTCCAGCAACTGTAATAACAACTTTAAACGCCCTGCTGATCGACAACGTCGTATCGAGTTGGAAAGTCGCGGGGGAGAGCGGCAGTGTTGTGTTCGTCTTGCGAATGAAGCCAGCTGACAAGCCAGTGTCAACAGAAATGGCGGACCCGGTGCTGAACCGTAACTCCCGTGTTCAGTACTATCGCAAGAAACCCCCTTGTCAAAGACGTCGCGATGTTCAAAGAAGTAGACAACACCAAGAAAGACAGGCAAGTCGCCAATGTGACAATAACAGTGTCTTGGAAGAGCCGGTCTTGTGTAACATTGACTCCCTGCTCGATGTGGAAACAGAAGGAAAACAAACCAGTGTGTACACAGAACTATGTGTCAGCAGTGAATTGAATGCCTCAGCCACACCAGATTCACTTGTTCTACTGTGTGATCCAGCAACAGACAGCAAGATCGGTGTGTCTTCTGAGGCGGATGTGCAGGAAGAGCTGACAGTTGGCTGCACAGTGGATGACTCTGATACTGATACTGGTATTGTGAAACAGTATGTGTCTACTCTAACTGACAAACGTGTACAGCGTGGATTAAGGGACAGCAAGAGAAACACACGGTTTCGAAAGGTGGTGGTACATAGTTCGGTTGATCAAAACATTGTGATGTGTGAATCAGATGACATCATCCTGGAATACTCTTGGAATGGAGATCCTGGCGAGGAATCTAAGTGTGTGTTCTGGTACATCAAGCAAGAAGAGAAAAACATGTTGCCAGAAGAACGTGTCAGGCTTGCCAGACTTCGTAAAGGGAAACAGTGTACTAACACACAACACACAGAGACAGTGCTGAGCAGGAGTTACATCATCTTCGGGACCTGATCCGGTCTTACATGGGCTGACTTCGCTGGATGTAGACTGGAAAAGGAAAGGCTGGTTTGAAAATTGAGACACTTGAGACACAGACAATAATGTATCGAATCTTGATGTACATACCTCCACTGCCATGGTTTCCATGTCATTGTAATCGCGTCGCGTTCGATATCGTTGTTACCGCGCCGCAGCGCTATATGGCTTGATTGCTAAATAGCAATAAAATTGTGTCAATTGTCAATTGTCTCTCTCTCTCTCTCTCTCTCGATTTTCAACGTCATTTTTTTTAAATGCGATTTTAACACACACCACACACACACACACACACACACACACACACCTCTCTCTCTCTCTCTCTCTCTCTCTCTCTCTCTCTCTCTCTCTCTCTCTCTCTCTCTCTCTCTCTCTCTCTCTCTCTCTCTCTCTCTCTCTCTCTTTTCAACGTCATTTAAGAATGGTCTTTTGTGTGTGTGTGTGTGTGTGCGTGCGTGCGTGCGTGCGTGCGTGCGGGCGGGCGGGCGGGCGGGCGGGCGGGCGTGCGCGCGCGCGCGCGCGTGTGTAAAAGAATTAAGGCACTGGCAGGTGTGCACCAAGCTGATCAGGGATATTGTTAAAAAAATCCCCATCCTGAATTGGTTTAAACAGAATTTATTCAATAAAGTGTCACCAAAAATTACAATCATACCACCCTGAATTCACCAAACGCCGCCAAGATTCGAACCCACGACTTCATCCACCCATGGGATTGAAGTCGGTCTTATTCACTCGGCTTACAGCGTCCGTCTAACTGGAGTTCAAATCCTGACAGATTGGTCCAGAAATGATGGATTTACATTGATAGAGAGGGAGTTCCAGATAGCTGGAACAGCAAAACTATTCTGTTTGTTCACTGTCTCCAAACGCCGCCGAGATTCGAACCCACGACTTCACGGACCTATGGCATTGAAGTCGAACCGGAACGGTCTTAACCACTCGGCTATAGCATACTGCAAGGCAATTCTTTTTAGAATTTTCGAAAGTTTTGGGCTGTTTTGGTGGGATTTAACCCAAAAAAATGTATACTACATTTGCAAAACGAACTGTGCGAAAGGACTGATACAAGAAAGGACTGATACAAGAAAGGATCGATTCAAGAAAGGACTTACACAAGAAAGGACTGATACAAGAAAGGACTGATTCAAGAAAGGACTGATTGGAGAAAGGACTGATTCAAGAAAGGACTGATTCAAGAAAAGATTGATACAAGAAAGGACTGATTCAAGAAAGGACTGATTCAAGAAATGACTGATTCAAGAAATGACTGATTCAAGAAAGGACTGATTCGAGAAAGGATTGGTTAAAGAAAGGACTGATTCAAGAAAAGGCTGATACAAGAAAAGACTGATTCAAGAAAGGACCTATACAAGAAAGGACCGATACAAGAAAGGACTGATTCAAGAAAGGACTGATTCAAGAAAGGACTGATACAAGAAAAGACGGATTCAAGAAAGGACTGATACAAGAAAGGACTGATACAAGAAAAGACGGACTCAAGAAAGGATTGATACAAGAAAGGACTGACACAAGAAAGAACTGATACAAGAAAGGACTGATACAAGAAAGGATTGCTTTAAGAAAGGACCGATACAAGAAAGGACTGGTACCAGAAAGGACTGATTCAAGAAAGGACAGATTCGAGAAAGGACTGATACAAGAAAGGACCGATTCAAGAAAGGACCGATACAAGAAAGGACTGATTCAAGAAAGGACCGATACAAGAAAGGACTGATTCAAGAAAAGACCGATACAATGAAGGACGTATACAAGAAAGGACTGATTCAAGAAAGGACTGATTCGAGAAACGACTGATTCAAGAAAGGACCGATTCAAGAAAGGACCGATTCAAAAGGACTGATTCAAGAAAAGACTGATTCAAGAAAGGACCGATTCAAGAAAGGACCGATTCAAGAAAGGACGGATACAAGAAAGGGCCGATTCAAGAAAGGACCGATTCAAGAAAGGACGGATACAAGAAAGGACTGATTCAAGAAAGGACCGATTCAAGAATGGACTGATTCAAGAAAGGACTGATACAAGAAAGGACTGATTCGAGAAAGGACTGATTCAAGAAAGGACTGATTCGAGAAAGGACTGATGCAAGAATAGTGAACCAAACTGGCATTCTGAATATCTCATGAAAACAGTCACAAGCGCGCGCGCGCGCGCGCGCACACACACACACACACACACTATACTATTTTGTATATAAATGTATGATGGTACTTCTCTGAAAGCCAGTGACGTTTATACAGCCAGAGGTAAGTACTACTAGGTGTTAGGTAGATCACATAACTTGGTATTCACTGAACTCCGAAAAGAAAAGAAAAAAAGAAAGATACAACAAAGCATGGAGACCTAAGTAAAACCTTCTTCTCTTCTCTCGTTCGCTTAAACTTTACACGGTCATATGTGTCTGGGGGAAAATAGTGGCATACATGTCCTTAACCCTTTCCAGCTCCTCTTGTGGGCCGTATACATACATGCACAGCTTAGTTTGCAGGGTGGAGACCTATTCTATTCTAATCTTTTATATCGAGGATAATGGAATAAGCACTTATGTGTTTTTTTACATCCAGTCCCCGTGTGTATGCGGATTTGTGAATTATGTCATCTGTTCCCACCGGCACACAATGGCCTACTCTTACGAAAAGCGGAACAGGATTGAACGTGTGCGCAAGATGTTCTGCGTGCGATCGCACACGGGACCTCGGTCTATAGTCTCATCCGAAGGACTTTGGGGGAGAGAGTGGAGTCTGCACTGATGTTAACTCCAGAGGAAAATATCCCCTTGAACGGAAATCGAACCCGGGTCGTCATATTGCGAGCGCAATGTTCTGACCACTAGGCTATCCCGTCCCCCTAACTAAGTAAGATCATCTCTTCTCTCCTTCGCTTAAACTTTACACCGACAGATGTGTCTGAGAAAAAATAATGGCATGTCCTTTTCCAGATCCTGCTCGTGGGCCTTACAGCTTGGTTTGCAGACCACAATTTTTTTTAAATTTTATTTCGAGAATAATGGAATAAGCCCTCATGTGCTTTTCTTACATCCGGTCCCCGTGCGTATGCAGTTTTGTCAATTTTGTCATCCCTTTTTCATCGGCACACAATGGACACTTACGAAAAGCGGAACCGGTTTTAACATGTGCGCAAGATGGTGCGTTCACACACGGGACCTCGGTTTACAGTTTTCATCCGAAGGACTTTTTGAGGGTGGGGAGTGGAGTAGGCAATGATATTAACTCCAGGGGAGGGGGGGGGGGGGGGAATATCCCCTTGAAAGGGATTCGAACACCAGGTCAGCAGATCACAAGCGCAATGCGCAAACGCTCTAACCAACCAGGCTATCCCGTCCAGACCTCAGTCACTAGTTGGTTAGTAAGAAAGGTAAAGGTAAAGGTGTCCCATAACCTATATTAAGGTCGTAGGGGAGCGAGGCGTCAGAGACCTCACTTCTCTAGGGCCAGCGTATTGAGGGCGGCGCCCATCTCCTCTCCCTCGCTGCTTTACCTTCCCTGACCCTAAAGAGGGCGGGTACCCATTTACAGCTGGATGAAAGATGAACCCTAAACACCTGGCATCCAACACTGAACAGTCTCCCGAGTCGGTACACAGTACAGTCCTGAGCTTATGGTCCTGAAGGACACCTGGGACAGGCACCGCATACTGGAGTGTGGGGGTTGGGGGTTGGGGGGGGGGGGGGGGGGGGGGGGGGGGGGAGGGGGGGGGGAGGGGGGGGCTCGAAGGGAACTGAAGTGGAGATCCTTATAATGATTATGCTAATAGACATAATGGGCAGTAAGTATCCACAGCTCAACTAGCACCGTGTGTGTGTGTGTGTGTGTGTGTGTGTGTGTGTGTGTGTGTGTGTGTGTGTGTGTTTATTTTATTTATTCTTTTATATCGAGGATAATGGAATAACCACTTATGTGCTTTTTTACATCCAGTGCCCGTGTGTATGCAGTTTTGTAAATTCTGTCATCGGTTCCCACCGGCACACAATGGCCTACTCTTACGAAAAGCGGAACATGATTTAACGTGTGCGCAAGATGTTCTGCGTGCGTTCGTACACGGGGCCTCGGTTTATAGTCCCATCCGAAGTGTGTGCGTGTGTGTGGTGTGTGTGTGTGTGTGTGTGTGTGTGTGTGTGTGTGTGTGTGTGTGTGTGTTGTGTGTGTGTGTGTGTGTGCGCGCGCGCGCGCGCGTTCCTTGGCTAGAGCTCCCAGGCTCACAAAATGCTGAGGGTTTTTGTTTGGGGTTGGGGGGTTTTGGGCGTATGAAACAGCCCCCACCCCCCCCCCCCCCCCACCCCCACCACCATCATCATCATTACGGTAGCCGCATTCCGACTTCGGGGATGCAGTTGGGAACCGATTCTACCAATTTTGCCAGGACAGTCGGAAAGTACTTCCTTGCGCTGCTCTTTTCGATTTTCAACTGCCGTGGGTTCTTTTCACGTGCACAAGACGAACACGGGTCCGACTGGTTTAGAGAGTTTCCTCTTCTCCCAAAAGGCTTGACATTCAGTTATCCAACCCCCCCCCCCCCCCCCCCCCCCCCCGTCAAATTGGGAAGAAATATAGGGCAAGGCCAGGAATCGAACCCAGAACTTCATGGTTTCCTTCTTAGCTGGCGCACGTCTAAACCATCCTGCCACCTTCCTTCTTAACTAGCTGATTAAATTCGTTATGGCTGAAGCACCCTCCCTTGGTATGTTTGTGCTCCTACAAAATGACATGTCTATGGAGGCACTAGCAGGTGTGCACACTGACAAGGGATATTCATATATCGGGGAAAATCCTCAAAGTCACCAGCAGCGGCCAAGACAGGAAAAAGAAATAAAACCCAACATAATGGGTGGCGCTGCTCTTGTGGCGACGCGCTCTCCCCGGGGAGAGCAACCCGAATGTCACGCAAAGAAATGTGCCGTGACTTAAAAGTGATATGAACAAAATGAAAAACAAAAATAATTTTTAAAAAGACCTGAGCTCATAACTTTGGTACAAGAAATCTATCAAGTCTAGTCTTCGTAGGCAGCTATCATACCCGCTAGACCTGCTGATTTTCAGCTGATTAATGCTCCCGAGGACAAAGCTAAATGATAGATCTGATTATGGGGGGTTCGTAATCATATGATGATGATAATGCCACACAGTCTGAATCAGATTCACTCTGACATCCGTCATCACCGTTTCCACAAAGAAATATATTACATACACACGAAATATTGTTCACACAGTCTTCATTCCGTTAACTCACTTCTGTCTTCCAATTTATAATAATAATAATTATAATTGTTATTGTTGTTGTTATTATTATTATTATTATTATGGAAAACAAGAGAGAGAAAAGAACTAAATACTGCAAATGAAATGAAATGGAACATCTACTTCGGTACTTGACAAACGTGCAGAAATATGTTGACATACACAAGCCCACGTACGCAGGCGTTGGAAGGAAGAAAAAATGAAAGAAATGAAAAGAGAAAGAAAAAGAAGCCATTCAATTAATAAGAAAACAATGACAATATGTAAGAGCACACACATGCATACACGCACAACAGCGCCTACATGCATGCGCGAGAGAGCTAGAGGCGGAGAGGTGGGGGGGGGGGGGGGGGGGGCAGAAAGAAAGAAAGAAAGAGAGAGAGCGAGAGAGAGAGGGAGGGAGGGAGGGAAGGAGGGAGAAGGGATGAAAGAGGATGATAAGAAGTAGGCGATGAAGAAGGGAGAGACAGAAAGTGGAACAGACACAGAAAAAGACATCCATAGAGAGAAAAATGGTACTGCGGCGACATATATATGAAAGACAAGAAAAATACACCATTGCAAATACACACACACACACACACACACACACACACGGAGACGGGATAGCCTAGTGGTTAGAACATTGTGCTCGCAATCTGACGACCCGGGTTCGATTCCCGTTCAAGAGGATATTATTTTCCCCCTGGAGTTAACATCAGTGCAGACTCCACTCTCCCCAAAAGTCCTTCGGATGAGACTGTAAACCAAGGTCCCGCGTGCGAACGCACGCAGAACATCTTGCGCACACGTTAAATCCTGTTCCGCTTTTCGTAAGAGTAGGCCATTGTGTGTCGGTGGGAAAAGATGAAACATTTTTTACAAAACCGCATGCACACGGGGACTGGATGTAAAAAGCACAAAAACACACACACACACACACACAACACACACACACACACGGTGGTCTAGAGGTAACGCGCCTGTCTAGAAAGCGAAAAGTCTGGGTCGGCAGTGTGCGGTGGTTCGAATCCCGTTTGGACCCGAAACTTGTTCCCCATCCATTAGACCATGAGTGGTGGTCTGGGTGCTAGTCTTTCGGATGAGACGATAAACCGAGGTCCCGTGTGTTACACAAAAATTATTCAGCGCACGTAAAAGAACCCACGGCAACAAGAGAGTTGTTCCTGGCAAAATTATGTAGAAAAAAGCCACTCTGAAGGGAAACAAATGCAGTTGTAGACAGAAAAAAGAACAAAAATAGGTGGCGCTGCTCTGTGGCGATGCGCTCCCCCCGGGGATAGCAGCCCAAATTTCACACAGAGAAATCTGTCGTGACTTAAAGTGGTATAAATAAAAACAACAACACACAAACACAGAAGAGAGAGACGAGAGGGAGAGAAAGAGAGAGAGAGAGCGAAAGACAGAATCGTTTCCCGAAAGGACTTGAACCCCAACAAACACAAGACATCATCAACTCGCAAGACACAATTACAAATACACACATAAAATAATTCAAAGTATACTCACGTTAAAAAATAATCCACACGAAATAATGACGGGGAAAAACGACAAATCAAGCCCCCAAAATCCAATCAATAAGACGTGAAGTCGGAAGATCAATGCCAAACAAAATCAGCAACAAATCCAGCTACACGAAAAATCCACAAAATTGTTATTACATCCCCCCTCAACTCTTGTACAAAGCTGCTTCCAACTCTGAACATTAATGACATCTACACCACGAAAAATCAGTGTCAGAAAATCTTTGGACTTTCTTTGGGGTAGTTTTAAGGTCCTTTCCAAAGATTGCAATACAACACTTCGTAGTTGATCGAAATCAAATCTTCAGTTGCGAAGTTCGCGGTTTTTTTGTTTTTTTTACAATT
>CM054161.1:10386923-10394423 GCA_028751875.1 Rapana venosa | reverse complement strand
CATGAAATAATATCTCGCGGAATCAGAATTTGATAAACGTTGAACATGGGGGTCAAAACTGATTTAAAAAAAAATTGTTTACAAGCTCTTGTTAGCAGTTGTACCATGTAATTGAAAGGGCATCACTTGTGAAGCTTTTTTTTTTTTAATCTACAAATTACTCCGTTTTATCCACTGTTGCCATGGAAACATTCCAATACGGCCGCCAAAACTAAATGTTTCAAACTTTTAACCCCCTTTTTATCTATAACAAGTGTAAAGATACCTGTTTTCGCAAACGTCTTCTACAATCTAAATTCTTTAAATTGACGAAGGGAACATCTCCATACATACATCTAGTCTACCAATGTTGAATACTAAAAACCAACAACAAAAAATACTCCCTACGGTCTGGGTCACTTCTAGACCCTTGTCCAACCTTAAGTATGTGCATACACCTAAAGTGTACTTGCAACTAAGCAGCAGATATTTTACCAATGGTTAAGGGCTCATATTGTGCACACACACACACAACACACACACACACACACACACACACACACACAACACAACAACACACACACACACGCGCGCGCGCGCGCGCGCGGATGAGACTATAAACCGTGGTCCCGTGTGCGAATGCATGCAGAACATTTTGTACACACGTTAAAACTTGTTCCCCTTTTCGGAAGAGTAGGCCATTGTTGTGCCGATGGGAACGGAGAACAACATATACAAAACTGCATACAAACGGGGACTTGGATGTGAAAAAAGCACATGAGAGCTTATTCCATAATCCTCGACATAAAAGAATAGAAAATAGAACACACTCCACCACCACCACACCACACCACACACACACACACCACACACACACACACACACACACAGTCCTTCATTCTCAAAGCAAATAAGGGTAATGTAACATAAGAAGCGACCTTTACATGTGTAACGACGAAAGGGGCAGCTGTTTCTGTCTATTATCCAACGCAGACAAGGGGAACAATGTATCCCGTTGGAACAGATCTGAACAAGTTTACTCTCACTCTGGATATTTTGCCAAGACCCTACTAAAATAAAATTTAAAAAATAACTAGAAAGGAGAAAAAGACAACAGCCACACCCTGTGTCACCTCTCTCAAAAAAAATAATAAAAGGAAAAACAAGTAAAGGTGTCCCCTAACCTATGTGGTCGTAGGGGAGCGAGGCATCAGAGACCTCAACTTCTCCAGGGGCCAGCGTATTGAGGGCGGCGCCCATCTCCTCTCCCTTGCTGCTTTACCTTCCCTGACCCTAAAAGAGGCAGGTACCCATTTATTTACAGCTGGGTGAACTGGTGGGGGGTGGGGGGTGGGGGGGGGGGGGGGGGGGGGGGGGGGGGGGAGACTGTACTGAAGCCAAGGCGCGCAAACGGTCACCCATCCAAGTGGTAACCACGCTCGATGCTGCTTAACCTTGGCTGGGGGAAAGCGAGTGCTCTGACCACTGAGCTCAAGAAAAACCCACTTGGGATGTGAACTTTGAACCAAAAAAACCCAGTGTGAACTTTGAGGAGCCTCTTTAAAGCTGTTACAAAAGGTTTGGAATGGTTCGTATACATGTGTGTTGTTGGCTTGCCTATTTTCAACTGAAAATCTGAACAGTTGTATGCAAGGTTTTGGGATTTCGCAATAAATTCGGTTCGTGGTTTAGTGTCATTTTCAGAAAACAAAAGTTGTTGAGGTTTTGTGGGGTTTTTCTCTCAGTCCTGATCTCCCCTTTACAATGTCTCCTCCCCACTCCTCTCCCTTTTTCTCTCTCTCTCTTTCTTTAAAGAATTTTGTCTTTACATTTCTTTTTCTTCTTTTTTCTTTCTTCCTTTCCTAAACATCGAACTCCATACAAGCTAACACACGAAGTCAACCAGACAGAATAATCTCTAATCACCCCGACCCCTTCCCCCCCCTTACCTAAATCAAGCTACTGTTGAAACATGCTGCGATTGAAGATTCAAGATTTCTTTTTTTTTTAAACCCCAAGGGGTACATGAAAATTTCACAAAGCCACAAACAACCTCCGCCATAGCGTCTTTCATTTCTGGTGCATTCCACAGCCAATTTCCCCTCGGTATCAAAGTGTGTGAGTACACTCGAGGGAAGAACGTCAGTGATATATCTATGCTAAGCCTATATACCAGAGCTTTGGCAACTCGGCAGGTGTGGCTTTAGAGATCTTCTTCACTGGATGACCAAAAAAAAAAAAAGGTGGACTGATTTATGGTGATTTCCTTGTGTGGCATTTCGAGGGCCGGCCCCAAATACTTTTCTCTTGCAGTAAAAAAAAAAAAAATTAAAATCGATCTCTTTCATGAATATGGATCCAGAACAGGACAAGCAGGCATTAGAAAATGAATCTCATGTTATTGGTTTTCTCCATCACATGCACACATAGTAAGCCTACACTATCCCCCCCTTACATACATGCCCGCACGCACGTGCGCGCGCGCGCATGCATGCTCCGCGCACACACACAGACGCACACGCACACGTACGCACACTCACGCACAAGCACGTACACACAATCACAACACACATACACACAAATAATCACAACACACACACACACGCACGCACGCACACACGTACACACAATCACAACACACAAATAATCACAACACACAAACGCACGTACTCACTCACATACGCACGCACGCACGCACGCAGCACCCACACACAAAACACACACATACAAATCCTGGTGACTAACACAAGCCAAAGAGAAAATGAAACACACAAGAACACTAAAACATACAAGACAGGAAAGTAAGGACCAAGACGTAATTGTTCCTTCACCCCCACCCCCCACCCCCACCTCCCCCAAACTCCAACCACCCAACACACACACACACACACATACATACATACACACACCGCCCCCCCCCCCCCCCTTCCCTGTTTCTATCTTTCTTTTTTTAAAAATTTTTCTTTAACTGCACTCAATGCAAACTGTCCAAGATTCAGTTAGGTTTGGTTTTTTTGCCTGGTTGTTAGAATCAGAAGAATGGGAGGGGTAGGGTTTGGATTTTGTGTGTGTGTGTATTTTTTTTTTAATTCTTTTATATCGAGGATAATGGAATAAGCACTTATGTGTTGTTGTTTTTTACATCCAGTCCCCGTCTGTATGCGGTTTTGTCAATTTTGTCATCTGTTCCCACCGGCACACAGTGGATTACTCTTACGAACAGCGGAACAGGATTTAACGTGCGCGCAAGATGTTCTGCCTGCGTTCGCACACGGGGCCTCGGTTTATAGTCTCATCCGAAGGACTTTTGGGGAGAGTGGAGTCTGCACTGATGCTAACTCCAGGGGAAAATATCCCCTTGAACGGGAATCGCACCCGGGTCGTCAGATTGCGAGCGCAATGTTCTAACCACTATAAATAAAAAAATAAATAAATAATAAATAAACACACACAAACACACACACACACACACACACACACACACACACACACACACACACACACACACACACACACACACAAGGTTCGATTCCCGTTCAAGGGGATACTTTCCCCTGGAGTTAACATCAGTGCTGACTCCACTTTCCCCAGAAGTCCTTCGGATGAGACTAGAAACCGAGGCCCCGCGTGCGAACGCAGGCAGAACAGAACATCTTGCGCACACGTTAAAAACCG
Source organism: Rapana venosa (assembly GCA_028751875.1). Taxonomy (NCBI): domain Eukaryota; kingdom Metazoa; phylum Mollusca; class Gastropoda; order Neogastropoda; family Muricidae; genus Rapana; species Rapana venosa. The sequence continues at coordinate 10,390,769 of CM054161.1, read as the reverse complement.
TTCCGCTTTTCGTAAGTGTAGGCCATTGTGTCCCGGTGGGAACGGATCACAAAACTGACAAAACCGCATACACACGGAGGCTGGATGTAAAGCACAAAAGTGCTTATTCCATTATTTTACAAATTTAAAAACCCCTTAAACCGGAGACAGAAACATCCCTCTCGGAACCAAGGTAAAGTTACTAAACGTGCTAGTCATCTCAATCATGCTTTACGCATGCGAGGCATGGACACTGAACGCAGACCTACAAAGGAGGAGATGCCTCAGAAGGCTCCTTGGCATCTCATACAAGGACCATGTCACCAACAATGAAGTCCGCAGAAAGATCACTCAACAAGTGCGGGACTATGAAGACCTACTGACCACGGTGAAAAAGAGGAAACTCAGATGGTATGGGCACGTAACACGCTCAGAAGGACTTGCAAAGACCATCCTGCAAGGAACAGTCCAGGGGAAGAGAAGACGGGGCAGACAGAGGAGAGTGGGCCGACGACATCCGTGATTGGACAGGGAAGGACTTCAATGTCACCCAGGCACTCGCCCACGACCGCGCTAAGTGAAGCCAGCTGGTCCACCATTCGTCCACCATGCAGCGCCCATACGACCCTGGCGGGTTACGAGACCAGTAACAGTAACAGTAACAAAACCAGACCTAGGCGAGTGTCAAAATCTCCACCCCTCACTTCACCTAAGTCATTCCCCAGACCGCACACTTGGGATCTGAACCCACTGAAGACTCGAGAATATTTCATTTTATTTATTTATACCACTTTAAGTCACGGTAGATTTTTCCGCGTGAAATTCGGGCTGCTCTCCCCGGGGGAACCGCGTCGCCACAAAAGCAGCGCCACCCCTTCTTTTTTTCTTTTTCCTGTCTGCAACTGTATTTGTGTCCCTATCAGAGGGGCTTTTTTCTACAGGATTTTGCCAGGGACAACTCTCTTGTTGCCGTGGATTCTTTTACGTGTGCTAAATAATTATGGGCAACACATGGGACCTCGGTTTATCGTCTCATCCGAAAGACTAGCACTCGAAACACCACTTATGGTCTAATGGATGAGGGAAAAGTTTTCGGCCCAAACGGGATTCGAACCACCGCACATTTCCGACCCGGACTTTTCGCTTTCTAGGCAGGCCCGTTACCTCTAGACCACCGATCCACTCAATACTTTATCTCAATAGAGAAAGTATGAGCAGCATTTTAAGATTTCACAACATGCTTTAAACAATAATTATATACATAAAATATAACACCAGATCTTAAACAATTGACAGCACTTGATGTCACACACATTTATACACACACACGCGCGAGCCCATACGCGCGCACGCACACACACACACACACACAAACACGAATCCCCTCCTACACACACATATAAACACACACACGTACAGATTCAACTGGTGTGTGTGTGTGTGTGTGTGTGTGTGTGTGTGTGCGTGCGTGCGTGCGTGCGTGGGTGCGTGTGGTGAGAGAGAGAGAGAGAGAGTGTGTGTGTGTGTGTGTGTGTGGTGTGTGTGTGTGCGTGCGTGCGTGCGTGCGTGCGTGCGTGCGTGTATGTGGTTGTGGTTGGTGTTGTTGTTGCTTCGATTTTACGTCTGTTCACTCAAAGTGATATGTGCACGCGTGTAAAAGAGCATGTGATGCATAAGAGTATGCCTACATGTATATATGCATGCATACACTCATACACACACACACACATTCATAACTCAATAAGGCCCACCCCACTCACACCCATTGCCCGAATGTACAGTTTCACCTGGCAAATGGAACCAATCCACCAGCAAATCCAGCTTAACAGCACATAATGACAATATAATTATATAGATATATAGATATATAGATATATATATATATATAGATATATATATATGTAGAGAGAGAGAGATAGGTAGATAGATAGAAGATAGAAAGATAGATAGGTAGATAGATAGATAGATAGATAGATAGATAGATAGATAGATAGTAGATAGATAGATAGATAGATAGATAGATAGATTCACCCATTCTCCTTTTTGACTCCAAACATGAACTATCAAGTTACTATGCGGTCCCGAAGCACTGATCCATTAATTTTTGTTTAAATTCCTCTCTCTCCTCCCCCTCTCTCTTCTCTCTCTCCCTCCCCCCCTCTCTCTCTCTCCACCTCCCTCTCTCCCTCTACCCCCTCTCTCCCCATTCCTGTCTGTCTCTCTCCCTTCCCGCCCCCCCCCCCCTCTCCTCCTTCTCTCCCCCCTCTCTCTCCCTCGCCCCCCCCCCCCCCCCCCCCTCTCTCTCTCTCTCTTCCTCCCTACTTCTCTTTTCCCTAGCTTCTCTCTTCCCCTACAACCTCTACATAGTATGTAACAAAAACAAAACAACAACCCCCAAACAAAAACAAAACAACAACAAAAACAACCACCACCAAACAACAAGCCATCAGGAATCGAATAACAAACAATCAGCAGAACTCTCAGGGTTGGGTTTTGTTGTTGGTTGTTGGGTTTTTTTTTCTTTGGATGGGGGGGGGGGGGGGGGGGGGGGGGGGGGGGGGGGGAGGGGGGGGGTTAAACTCTTCAGGTATTAACTAGCACATAGTAGGTGTCATGCTGTGCGAGTTTTACACTTAATGCTAGTGACAAGTGCTACTTGACATTTTAATCTGACAGCACTCTGAAATAGGTGCCCCAGGGGTGCTCTCATGATGAATTCCATCTGACAGTGCTATCCACGAATAATTCCATCCGACAGTGCTATCCACGATCAATTCCATCTGACAGTGCTATCCACGATCAATTCCATTTGACAGTGCTATCCGCGATGAATTCCATCTGACAGTGCTGACAGTGCTATCCACGATCAATTCCATCTGACAGTGCTATCCACGATCAATTCCATCTGACAGTGCTATCCACGATCAATTCCATCCGACAGTGCTATCCACGATCAATTCCATCCGACAGTGCTATCCACGATCAATTCCATCCGACAGTGCTATCCACGATCAATTCCATCCGACAGTGCTATCCACGATCAATTCCATCCGACAGTGCTATCCACGATCAATTCCATCTGACAGCGCTATCCGCGATCAATTCCATCTGACAGCGCTATCCGCGATCAATTCCATCTGACAGCGCTATCCGCGATCAATTCCATCTGACAGCGCTATCCGCGATCAATTCCATCTGACAGCGCTATCCACGATCAATTCCATCTGACAGTGCTATCCACGATGACTTCCATCTGGCAGTGCTATCCACGATGACTTCCATCTGACAGTGATATCCACGATCAATTTCATCTGAGAGTGCTATCCACGATCAATTCCATCTGGCAGTGCTATCCGTACAAGCAACTAGTCAAGGGGATTTTTTTTTTTTATACCACTTTAAGTCACGAGATTTCTCTGCGTGAAATTTGGGCTGCTCTCCCCTGGGGAAGAGCGCGTTGCCACAAGAGCAGCGCCACTTTTTTTTTTTTTTTTTTGGTTTGCAACTGTATTTGTTTCCCCATCAGAGTGGCTTTTTTCCTAAGAATGTTGCCAGGGACAACTCTCTTGTTGCCGTGGGTAAGATCTACGTGCGCTAAATAATTTTGTATAACACACGGGACCTCGGTTTATCGTCTCATCCGAAAGACTAGCGCCCAGACCACCACTCATAGTCTAATGGATGGGGGGGAAAGTTTCGGGCCCAAACAGGATTCGAACCACCGCACACCTCCGACCCAGACTTTTCGCTTTCTAGACAGGCGCGTTACCTCTAGACCACCGATCCATAGTCTATTTAGCTGTCTCTTTACTACAGCTATTCATGCCTTTACACACGCAAAAAAAACCACTTGAAAGGATGTTGGCA
>CM054161.1:10356923-10381923 GCA_028751875.1 Rapana venosa | reverse complement strand
CTTAAATAAATATTACACAAGGGATAGATCTCAGTTCATATTGTCTCATCTATAAAAATTTTAAAAAATAAAATCAACACACCAGATATCTATAGCAAGACCACCTCTCACAGTTCTAGTGAATGAGAGAAAACGTTTGGCTTCAGAGGGGAATAGGAACTGCAACCCTTAAATAGCTTTCTCGCTAAGCACGCCACCACCAGAGGACCCAGTCACCAAAAACCCAGCACGGGTCTACATACATCAATTACATCATTAGTCACCTTCAAGCAGATTGGGGAACCAGGTTGTTGTTGTTGTTGTGCGTTCCCCAGCTTTACACCCTGGGGTTCACCCAGAACATGCACTCTTGACTCACTTATCCCGCCTGGGAATCACTGTGAGATAGGAAGTACACCCCGGGTGAGAAGTTTGCGTGTCTGTATGACTCTTTTCAAGTACCTCGCCACATAGGCAGCCATACTCCGACTTCAGAGGATTTTTTTCTCCTATAAAGGAGAGTGCAGGTTGTTAGGTTAAGAGCTTGTCATGGCTGAAGGCAAATCTCAACACAACATTTTAAACATAACATTTTAATGTAGGCCTTGGCATAATTAGCTGACATCAATAACTGACACAGCTTTTGGCCTGGGCCAGGGAACCAGGTGAAAGGGGGGAGAGGGGGGGGGGGGGGGGGGCCTCAGACTCAGAGTCTAGCTTCAGACAGGAATTGAACTCATGGCTCACCACTTCTAGTCTCATAAAGGTAAAGTAAAGGTAAAGGTGTTCCATAACCTAAGTGGTCATAGAGGAGCGAGGCATCTGAGACCTCAACTTCTCCAGGGGCCAGCATATTGAGGGCGGCGCCCATCTCCTCTCCCTCGCTGCTTTACCTTCCCTGACCCTAAAAGAGGGCAGGTACCCATTTACAGCTGGGTGAACTAGGGGGGAGCTGTACTGAAGCCAAGGCGCGCAAACAGTCACCCATCGAAGTGGTAACCACGCTCGACGTTGCTTAACTTAGGCTGGGGGAAAGCGAGTGCTCTGACCGCTGAGCTATCCCATCCCCAGTCATAGTTATAGTGTCAAGTGGACAGACACAACTGCCAACAAGTGGTTTTAGAAGACAGCTTAACTTCAATCCCGTGGGTCCATGAAATCATGGATTTCAATTTGGGCAGCAGCGTCTTGCAAATTCAGAGTGGGGATTTGTACAATCTCCAAGTTCCACAAGTTAAAGTGCAGATCTGCCAATGCCTTCATTCTCTTCATTGTGTGTACACATATGCTGGAGATCAAATATATATTATGCATGTTAAAGATCCCGTAATTCATGTCAGATCAGAGTTCGGTGGTGGGTTATGGAAACATGAACATACCCAGAATGCATCCTGTATTTTCATATTTTAATTTTTATACCACTTTCAGTCCTGGCAGATTTCATAATTCTTTGCGTGAAATATGGGCTGCTCTCCCCGGGGAGAGCGTGTTGCCACAAGAGCAGCGCCACCCATTATTTTTTTGTTTTCCTGTCTGCAACTGTATGCTTCCCAATCGGAATGGCAATTTTCTACATAATTTTGCCAGGGGCAACTCTCTTGTTGCTGTGGGTTCTTTTACGTGCACTAATTAATTTTGTGTAATACACGGGACTCGGTTTATTGTCTTATTTGAAAGACTAGCACCCAGACCACCACTCACGGTCAATCAGATGGGGGAAAAGTTTTCGTCCCAAACAGGTATCAAACCACCGCAAACTTCCGACCCGGACTTCTCACTTTCTTGACAGGCACGTTATCTCTAGACCACCAATCCATCCCAAAAACAACAAAATATTAGCTGCTCTGAAATTTTTTTAAAAATCTAATGTACTGGCTGTGGCCAATGGGCAGACCTGCAGAGTTACAAGCACAGGAGGCAAGGCATTCCGTGTCCAACCCAATAATAGAGAAACAGAGAGAAGAGAGAGAGAGAGAGAGAGAGAGAGAGAGAGAGAGAGAGAGGAGAGAGAGAGAGAGAGAGAGAGAGGAGAGAGTGAGAGTGAGAGAGAGAGAGACATTGACATTTGACTTTTTCTTTAATATTGAGGATAATGGAATAAGCACTCATGTGCTTTTTTACATCCAGTCCCCGTGTGTATGCGGTTTTGTCAATTTTGTCATCTGTTCCCACCGGCACACAATGGCCTACTCTTTCGAAAAGCGGAACAGGATTTAACGTGTGCGCGCAAGATGTTCTGCATGCGTTCGCACACGGGGCCTCAGTGTATAGTCTCATCCGAAGGATGAAGGAGAGAGAGAGAGAGAGAGAGAGAGAGAGAGAGAGAGAGAGAGAGGAGAGAGAGAGAGAGAGAGAGAGAGAGAGAGAGAGAGGAGAGAGAGAGAAGAGAAGAGTGTCACCACCAGATGACTGATTCACCAAAAACTAGCACAAGTATACATCGCTACTAATCATCATTAAGCAGATGCAGGGGAGGGGAGAGGGAAGAGGGGGGGTTGCTAGCTTCAGATGGAAATCAAACCCATGACTTTTCACTCTACTCATTCTTCTACATCTTAGCCTTCTTTATAGAGATAAAAAATAAGTATGTGAGGTGACTGAGAGTTGACCTCCCAATCTTTGCAATACAAGGCCAGTGCTCTACCCCCTGAGCTCAGTCCCTAGAGCATTCATCCGAACTATTAATGAATCTATCATAGCACGCGTAAATTGATATAACACGAGTAGAACAACTTGCGCACATGATAAAACCCGCTCCGCTTTTCGGAAGTGTAGGCCATTGTGTGCCGGTGGAAACGGAATCACATACACATGGGGACTGGTTGTAAAAACCAACAACAACAAAAGCACAGGAGGGCTTATTCTATTATCCTCGAAATGACAGATGTGATAAATAAATAAAATAAAATAAATTAAATTACAATAAAATACTTATATGTAATGGCTACAAGTACAACTTCCGGTCATTCAAAAAACACCCATGGCCAATGTTCACTGGCAACATGCAGTCTCTATTACAGTATCAGTCTATAGATACTTTTTCATCACTTACACAAATTCATAGCTGGATGATACAGGAAACAAAACAACAACATCAACAACAAAAAGGGGAGGGGGGAGGAGGAGCTATGCATTTGAATCAACGCGTCTGAAAAATCTACCGTAACTTTTCTCCAAAAAAGATCTAAAGAATTCCCTTCAATGACTTATTGATATTCTTGTCAAAAACGTGTACACACTAACAATAAAACCATGCATATGATATGCGCTCATAGTATTGATATTAAATCATTAACTCCCCCCCCCCCCCCCCCCCCACCCCTCTAAAAGTGACATCTATACTGATACAATCACGTCAAGTAGCACAATACAATGAACGAGTGTTGAGAGAGAGACAAATGGAGCAAAATGAAGAAAATAATTATTATAAAAAGACACAGTACTGAATTAAAAAACTTGTTTCAAAAAACAAAATACTCAATTGAGAGATAGACAGGACGGGAGAAAAGAAGAAAAGAGCGCTAAGTTTAAAGCAGGAAAATGAAAAGGATAAAGGAAGGAAATTAGGACATTGACAAAAACAAAACAGCAAAAAAACAAAAAAAGCACTGACTGATCTAGATGTGAAACCAAAAGAAGGAACAATAGAAATTAAAAAAATTAATTGAAAGCCCCTCAGAAATTTACACAACAAAACAGTATGACAAAGAGGCCAACAAGGAAAAAACCAAAGAAGCAAAAGATCAGGAAAAGAATGCAATTACATATAAATCAGTATGATACAGGATAAAGATAATTACTCAGATACCTAGACTAGAGCAGAGATGGTGAAAAAACAAATTACCTTTAAAAAAAAATTTTTTTAAACGAAGAAAGAAACAACACAAACTCACAATCACATAAAAACATGTGCACACATGCGCACACGTAAACACACACACACGCGCACACACACACACACACACGCACAAACTCACACAGCAATACAATTTGAGAGAGAGGAAGACAGAACAAAAGAGCACTAACACATTAAAGGAAAGCTCAAACCCATCTGGAGCAACAGAAAAATCGCCATCAGTTCCAAAATCAGACTGATGCGCTCTCTGGTCATGTCAATCTTCTTATATAATGCATGTGAATCATGGACCCTCACAGCGGACTTAGAGAGAAGAATAAGAGCTGTAGAAATGAGGTGCTTCGGAAGACTCTTAGGCATCTCGGACAAAGACCACATCACGAATGAAGAAGTCAAGAGACGCATCCGCAGTTAAATCGGGTCCTATACTGACCTTCAAACACTCGTCAGACAACGAAAACTGAAGTGGTCTGGTCATGTCACACGCTCCTCTGGTCTTGCTAAAATAATCCTACAAGGCACAGTGAGGGGAGGAAGAAGAAGAGGCAGACAAAGGAAGAGATGGGAGGACAACATTCGAGAGTGGACAGACATGGAGCTGAGAGACACCCTGAGGGCGGCTGAGAGACGAGAGGACTGGAGAAAGGTGGTTGACAAAGCTTCAAAGGCGCCCCAAAGGATTCGGAATCTGAGGGATCGGTGATGGTGACGGAAACGGGAACATTTAATAAAAATAATAATAATGATGATGATGATGATGATGATAATGATGTAAGGTATTTATATAATATAGTGCTGAATCTTGAAAAGCAAACAAATCAAAACGCTTGCATTCCAGTCATTTACACAATATATCATTTAACAAATTATCACTCATGACACAAGCAAGAAAGAAATGGAGAAACTGAAATGAAAGAAAACAACCACAAAGTAATACAGCAAACTAATACTGTCAAGGGTAAAATATTAAAAGGACATAGTGAAGAAAGTAACAAAATCCAAAACAAAACAAATAAACCCACCTGACCACAATATAGTGTTTTATAAAATAAAGGAGTCTATCACATTTGAGACCCTCTACCACAAAATGAATCGTAATGCACCAGCGGTCAATTTTTAGTTGTAAACATATGATTAATCTGCAATAAAAAGGCTATTCAGTACACCCCCCCCCCCCCAAAAAAAAAAACAACCAAAAACCACACAGATTAAAAATAGGACAATTCTTTGAAAAGTTATTAAATACAAATTGAAATGATAGACTGCAGGAACTTGAGGAAGTGACAAAATGAGAAACTGACAAATTTTGCATTGTAGTAGATGGTCATATTGAGGGCTTTGGCGGGTTGCGGAGAGGGGGAGGGAGAGGGGGGTTGTTTGGCTGGGTTTCTTTTGTTTGTTTGGGGGGGTGGGGGTTATTTGCTTTTTTGTGGTTTTTTGCTTTGGTGTTTTTAAAGCAAAAGGGAAACAAGATTATGCGCCTTGATACTTCACTACAAGGAAGAAGAATGGCTATACTACAAGGTAGAAGAATGGCTATAGTTTTACAATCAATGAGTTATTGAATATCTCAAAATCGACAACCTGACCTTCACCTGCCTAAAATGGCTTATAGTGGAAAAGTGGGTCAGGTGTAATGTGACTCATAATTTTCGAGGTGGAGCTTCACATTCGAGACTGAAAAAGAAGAACAGTAACACAAGAATAGCAAAATGAAAGAGAGTAGGAAGACAGAAAGCAAAGACAGAAAAGAAAGACTTTTTTTTTTCTTTAAAAAAAAAATTGAGGATGATGGAATATAAGCACTCATGTGCTTTTTTACGTCTAGACAATTGTGTGTATGCAGTTTTGTTCATTTTGTCATCCATTCCCACCGGCACACAATGGCCTACTCTTTCGAAAAGTGGAATGGATTTTAACATGTGTGCAAGATGTTCTGCGCATGTTTGCACACGGGACCTCAGTTTGCAGTCTCATCTAAGCGGGGGAGGGGGTGTTAATAAATAATTTCTAATTAAAGAAAAGTAATATAACCAGAAAATAGGCAATTTTAGAACATAATTTTTTTCATTTTAAAATGCAGATTTTTAAAAAAATATATTCATGAATGCATATTTCACACTCCAGATACTTCTAAGCAAGTACCAACTCTGGCAAATTTGTTTTGATTGGGGGGGGGGGGGGGGGGGGATATTATTAAATGTAAAAGTGATTACTTTGTTTTTTAAAAAAAAGATCACTTCCCAAAAAAAAAAATTCCCAAATTTACACAGGCATGACACTGACAAATGATGTAATCATGATTACTCTTTTAAAACAACAACAACAAACAAACAAACAACAACAAAACCAATTTATGATCTGACAGCTGAAGAAAAGTTTAGGTCTGAGAACTTTAAAAATAAATGCTATATTACATTTACAATGAAATACTCTCTCTCACTATAAATTCAATGCACAAAATGTGTGTGTGTGTGTGTGTGCGTGTGTGCGTGCGTGCATGCGTGCGTGCGAGTGATAAAGATCACACACATACACACATGTGTACGCTCACACACACACACACACACGCACACATACGCGCGTGTGTGTACGCTCGTCTACTATTCCTTTGAGTGCGTCTAATATCCCTTTGAGTGAACAAACATAAAATCGAAGCAACAACAACAACATGCGTACACTCACACACACTGAGACTGACCTTTCCTCTGATGATCTCCGGTGGTCATATAAGCATCCCGAGTTCTGGACCTTGTGGACTGCATGCTGACCAGGGAAGAGCAGGGTGGCCAGAGGAGGGAAGGGGAGAGACAGAGAGAGAGAGAGAGAGAGAGGCTGCTTGACACACCCTTGTCTTCTGTCTTCACGTGCTCACTGCTACTTCAAAGGTCCAGTCAACCTGCACACACACGCACGCACGCACGCACGCACACGCACGTATGCACACACAGGCACGCACACGCACACATGCACACACAGGCACACACACGCACGCACACACACACGCGCACGCATACACACACGCACACACAGGCACACATGCACGCACGCACACATGCACGTGCACACACACGCACGCGTGTGCACACACACATACACACACAGAGCTTTAATTCTTCTTTTCTTTACATTACATTAGTAACTGATAATCAGTGGTCTAATGGTTAAGGTAACACACCTGCCTATAGTATTAAATTAAAGTGAAAACTCTCCCCCCCCCCTCTCCCCCATCCACTAGATCTTGAGTAGTGATCTGGATGCTAGTCTTAGTTCAGAAAGATAGGTGATAAACTGAGATCCCTTGTAAAAAAAAAAATTAATTTTAAACTGAAGTTTTTATTTTAATTTATTTTTATTTATTCTTTTATATCGAGGATAATGGAATAAGCAATCATGTGCTTTTTTACATCCAGTCCCGGTGTGTATGCGGTTTTGTAAATTTTGTCATCAAGCATTCAGCACAGTAAAAGAACCCATGGCCCACAGCAATGAATGAGAACTGTGCCTGGCAAAATTCTGTAGAAAAGAGCCACTCTCATACTCACAGGGAAACAAATTATACCCGTGTTGTGTGTGCATACATGTACGCAGATTGGAAACTTAGGCTAAAAATGGATGGTGCTGCTCTTGTGGCAACACCCTCTCCTAGGGACAGCAGCTCGAAATTTATGCAGAGAAGTTTGCCTTCTGTGACTGAAAGTTGTTTACTGTATATATATATATGATAAAAGGTAAAGGTGTTCCATAACCTACAAGGGGGAGCAAGGCGTCAGAGACCTCAACTTCTCCAGGGGCCAGTATATTGAGGGCGGCGCCCATCTCCTCTCCCTCACTGCTTTACCTTCCCTGACCCTAAAGGGGCAGGTACCCATTTACAGCTGGGTGAACTGGGGGGCTGTACTGAAGCCAAGGCGCACAAACGGTCACCCATCCAACTGGTAACCATGCTCAACGCTGCTTAACTTGGCTGGGGGAAAGTGAGTGCTCTAACCACTGAGCTATCCCGTCCCCTACTATATAAAATACAATATTAGTTGTTTTATCCTCATCTTGTGGACCATTACTGGGGGTTTTTTCATAAAAGATATTTAGATATCATTAAGTTGATTAACTCATGTCTAAACTATTAGTATTTGTTACATTTCAATTGAGGCATTCCAGTTAAAGCAGGGAAACAACATCATGACTGCCTTTAAACCGCAAATAATAAATGAATGGGGGAAAAAAGTAATTGGGGACAGGGAGAGAATAATTTGTTAACCATCAGCACTAGTAAATAATCAACAACTGTGCATAATCATGATAATGTAATCGTTTAAAATGCTATCTATAATAGGTTATTTCAGCCTTAACACACATTAGACTTAGTCTTTTAACTGGTACTTTATACTCAGAATTACAGTTTACATAATAATGAATTATTAATACAGTACCACATGTGTTCTAGCTAGCTCTCAATAGTCTATAACATGTTTTAAAATTGTTTTGTATACCACTGTAAGTCACAGCAGATTTCTCTGCATGAAATTCAAGCTGCTCTCCCCGGGAAGAGCACACTGCCACGAGTAGTATTTTTGCCACTGTCTATCAAGTAAGCACTTACACACACAAAAATCACGAGTTCCTTCAGTAACAATACTGATTAACAATATAAACCAGTCGGTGAGGCAGACAGAACCAAAGATTTGATTAAAAATGAATAGTAAAATAAAGCATGCAATGCTACCGTTTCATACACTTTTACCAATTCATTGAAAAAACACAGAAATGAAGTTCCCAGTTATGTACAAACTATCCTTTCATTAATTTGCTCTGAATGATGCTTCACTTTCACGAGTTTCAGTTTTACTTCTACAGGAAGGCCAAATCAGGGCTGTCGCCTTCTTGAAAATTAAAGCAGTTCCAAATTGTATCTAGAGCTAGTCTGCAAGCTAAAAGAAAACATAAAACTACCATTCACTTAAAGTTATTCCTCCATTCCCAGGACAGCAACCATAGTATGATACTTTGGTAGTGTACAAGAACAACACCAAAGACAGCTTTAAACACATGTACGTGTATGCACTTACATACTGTATACACACACACTGTATACACAAAAATGCATGCACACACACACACACACACATGCACACATGTGGGAATGTACACTCACACAAACAGTGAAACACACACACACACACACACACATAAACATGCACTCACACAAACACTGAAACAGAAACACACATGCACACACACATGAACATGCACTCACACACACAAACACTGAAACAGAATCACACACACACACACATGAACTCACACACACAAACACTGAAACAGAAACACACACATATGTACACACACATGAACATGCACTCACACACACACACACATAAACATGCACTCACACACACACACACACATAACATGCACTCACACACAAACACACACACACACATATTACGCAACACATACACACACAACACAACACCCATACATGCAAACACACACACACACACACACCACACACACATGCACACACACACACACACAAGGAACTTAAATGTTATGAATATATATGTGCAGACTTCACTCTAATGCACAACTTGACATATTTATTCCATATATATAAATATATTATATATATATTATATTTCATAAACCTGATAAGTGATACTGATAGTAAAATGGTGTACATGCAACACTGCCAACACTGCAACAGTGAACACTATAACAAAATCAAATGGTTTAGTATGGAAAGAGTGTAGATTTTATATTACTACAGAATAGATTTACTATTGATAATCTTGTATCAGAAACTGAGACATAGCTGTCGTTTTTTTATTTTATGTGAAAGAATTTCTTTTTATTCTACATTTAAATCACTAACAGTATTACTAAACTTAAGTCATTATGCACACTTTTATGATTCATCCAAATAGTATTTTCATCTAACTCGGTTATACAAATTAATATTCAATATCTAGAATTTTATCTTCTTTCACATGGCTACTCTTAACCTATACATATTTGTATTTTATTGTTAATCTTCCTGGAGACAAGTTTACATTCTCCATTGAATGTAAATAAATCTACCTTATCTCCTTTCCACCCCTGCCAACCCCATCACCACCGCCACCACTTCCAAAATATCAAAACGAATCATAGAAAAGTCTAAATTTGTTCATTATGACAGAGATGACAGTGACGCTGTTGTAACTAAGGAAGTCTTGAGTAGTGTGAACACAGAAAACTAAATATATAAAATATTAAAAACTGACGACCGCGCTTTTTTTTTTCCTTTTTGTTCCCACGTTTAAAAAAAATTCTTTCCCAAATTACTAAAAATATAGTCGCTATTCGGTCAGTCCAGATCATAAAGTTATAGTGATTATTGTTTTCGGTTAATAATGTTTTGGTGTACTTTTGGTATGTGTTGACGTCAGGATAAACAATAAAATAAGAGACCCGTGGCTTCTTACTGTAAACATCCTTTTTTCCCATGGCAAATTTCCAAATTCTATTGGCAGCCGGCGTGCAGACGTGGTATGAACGTAATCGGCACAGCACAAGCAGGTACTGCCAGTTCAGAAAAACATGTTCCAACGGCTACCAAATCCGCCGCCATGGAATGTGTTTCCGCTCTGCCAGCTTTGTGGGAAGTCGAAGGGAGGCAACGCTTGGTTGTGTGCACAAAGAAGCGAAAGTAACTCTTGTCAAGCCACTATACAAATTTTGTTCTGTAGCCTAATGTGTGTGTGTGTGTGTGGGGGGGGGGGGGGGGTACATTAATTTATTTTATTTTATTCTTTTATATCGAGGATAATGGAAAAAGTACATATGTCCTTTTCTACATCCAGTCCCCGTGTGTATGCGGTTTTGTCAATTTTGTCATCTGTTCCCACCCGCACACAATAACCTACTCTTACGAAAAGCGAACAGGATTTAACGTGTGTGCAAGATGTTCTGCATGCGTTCGCACACGGGGCCTCGGTCTATAGTCTCATCCGAAGGATGTGTGTGTGTGTGTGTGTGTGTGGGGGGGGGGGGGGGAGGAGGCAGAGAGAGAGAGAGAGAGAGTGGTGGTGTGTGTGTGTGTGTGTGTTCCTCGGCTAGAGCTCTGAGGTTCACCAATGGTGAGATTTTGCGTATGCCACTGTTTTTGCCCACCATAAAAGTAGTGGCATTCCGACTTTGGGGATGTAAGCTGGGTTTGTTGGCATATCCGTGACCCATGGAGCGTTCACGTGAATTGTGAGATCTTTAACGTGCATATTTGATGTTCTGCAAGTGTATATACTCGAAAGGAATGAAGGCACTGGCAGGTCTACACTTGAGTTGACGTGGGAGATGGTAAAAATCCCCACCCTTAATTCACAAGGCGCCACCAAGTTTCAAACCCACAACATCATGGACCCAGTGGAATGAAGTCAAACGGTATTAACCACTCGGTTATTGCGTCCGCCATGTTATCAGAGACAAACTTTAACTGAAATTTTCTAATGGGAAACAACAATAACGTAAGGTATAAACTTTTAAAGAAGAATAGCTGCGACACACATGAAATGATGCAAATCTTTAATCATTTTATAATTATTGTTTATAACGTGTTATTCATTTCGCTCCCCGTGGAGATGCGGGGAAGGGAGCTATCAGTATAAATAGCATCCCCACCTTCTGGAAATTCTGAGCTAGGAATTTCCTCTTCTCTATCCCTCTTGTCGTTTCTGCCTTGTTCTTTTTCTTCCTCTCACCTCTTTCTCGTATCATACTATAGAATTTATAATTTATGGTGCTGGTTATTGTAGGGTTGTTCATATAGCTGTGGACGTTTCGTCTTCTTTATTTTTGAGGCGGGTGCATCTGCAGAGGCGCCTGTCATGTCACAGGTTTCTGTGCCGTTTTTTGGTTTCAGTTTGAAACTCACAGAAAATGATTTTCCAGAGGTAGAGTGTACACTGTGACATACGGAATCAGTACCTAGCCTATCAATATGAGAGGCCTCCTAAGCTAGGACAGACAGAAAGCTTTTCTCCAGCTGTCACGTAGCTTTGATGACGGTGAAGGTCATTGATGTAGTTTGGTTACACGTAGGCCTAACGGTTAGATTTCCTTCTAGTTTTATATATCCCTCTTTGAATTCGTACCGCACATACCAAAGCATCCACAGATAATTGGTAGGTTTGAACTTTATTTTTCAGCAAATAGACCTACTGTACCCCCCTCAGTCTTTTGCTGTCTGCTAGCTGCCTCACCACTATATGCATGTTCGGGGTCAACACTGTAGGAATACAAGCAATCCTCATTAAAATGATGATCATTTCTCATCATTACCTGATGTTAATCTATAGCCTCAGCCCCCCAAAACAAGTACACAGTGCATTTTTATAATACTTTTTAAAAAAATCTATGTAAACCAGCAAACATTAATTGGTGTTGTTGTTGTTGTTGTTGTGCGTTCCCCAGCTTTACACCCTGGGGGTCACCCAAAACATGCACTCTGACTCACTCATCCCACCTGGGAATCACTGTGAAATAGGAAGTACACCGGGTGAGAAGTTTGCGTGTACGACTATTTTCAAGTACCTCGCCACATAGGCAGCCATACTCCGACTTCAGAGGATTTTTTCTCCTATAAAGGAGAGTGCAGGTTGTTATGTTAAGAGCTTGTCATGGCTGAAGGCAATCTCAACACAACATTTTAAACATAACAACATTTTAATGTAGGCCTTATCAATTAGCTGACATCAATAACCGGACACAGCTTTTGGCCTGGGCCAAACATTAATTGGTGTGTTTTGACTTGCACCCCGAACCTGACCGTTTACAGTGTAACCTTTTGAGATGGGAAAGGGACATATTGGCTGCACACCAGTATTACAAAAATCACTCTTTTTTTTCCTTCTGTTTTTCTCTGCTACTCTTATATTCATACCGCACGTACTCAGGCATCCACAGAAATAAAAACCACTTTTTGTGAAAGACTAGCCTCTGACGCAAAACTCATGTGATTTTGAACAAATTTGGTAGGTTTGAAATTTTTTATTTTTTCAGCAAACACTGTACCCCCTCAGTCCTTGTCATCTGCTAGCTTCCTTATCACAATATGCATTGCTGGGTCAACGCTGTAGGAATATAGGCAAACCTCATTTGATGGTTATTTCCAACTTTCTTGTGACTACCTGGTATTGGTCTATGTCCTCAATCCCAAAAACAAATGCACAATCCATTTTTTCATGCTTTAAAAAATCTGTGAAAATCACCAACATTTTTTTCCACTCGAACTCTATAGAACTCGTAGTACACGTGTATAAAAAAAGTATGTTCTTTCGAGCCAGAAGGCCCATAGAGCCGGAGCTTATCCGGGTTTCTGTAGCGTTAAGCGAACTGATGGTTTGTCACCACCCCTGTGACAGGAGGCTAGTCTGTCGCCAGATACTTCCCCAGCAGAGCTGGTACCCACTTGTACACCTGGGTGGAGTGAGGAAAATAGGAGTAAAGTGTCTTTCCCAAGGACACAACACCGAGCCGAGCGGGGATCGAACCCGCGACCTCTGGATCACGAGTTGACCGCCTAAACCACTCGACCACGACCACGGTGCCTCCACACGTGGCCCCCAAATTAATACTGGTGTGAAGCCATTATGCAGTGTCACAGCCATTTCTGCGAAGCGAAACTAGGTCAGTGTTCTTGGAAGGCAGAAACCAAAAACAGCAGCATTTTGTCTGATGAATTCATTACTTGCAACATCGAGAGTCAAACTGATAAACAGGTGAGATCCTTTTGTGTATTTGGCTTTTAATTTGGAATCTTTTTAATTCTTTTTAATTCTAAATAACAAACCACTGTTTTTAGCCTAAAGGTTTTGGTATTTTAAACCGGAAAATTTGTTCAACCATAGACTAGGGTGTGGCTTTCTTACTTTTTAGCTCATGTGATTTGGAAGAAATCGGAATTGAGCCAGTGTTTTTGGTAAGGAGATCAGCTTCCTCTTCTTTGTCCAGTTCCTCATAGGACTGCAAGACAGATTACTTGTTTTAAATTTAGGATGATATAATAGTAACACATCACAGGAGAGGTGATCTTGGCCAAGGATGTAAATTCACATGCAGATAAAAATTTATCTGAAGTACACCTTATCCTCTACAAACACAGACGCTGTAGGTAAGTGGTTAAGACCCTTCCACTTCAAACCCATGAGTTCATGAAGTCCTGGTTCAATCTCATCAGCAGTCTGGTGTATCAAGGGTGGGGATTTTTACAAAGATCTCAGAGGTCAACTTAAAGTGCAGAACTGCCAGTGCCTTAATTCCCTCTGCTATATATATTAATATATATATATATATATATATATATATATATATATATATTATATATATATATATATATATAAAATATATGTAGATTATATGTATATATATATTATATGTAGATTTTTAAATGTTTAAAATGTTATTCTTTTATATTGATAATGGAATAAGCTCTCATGTGCTTTTTTACATCCTGTCCCCAAGTGTATGCGGTTTTGTAAATTCTGTCATCTGTTCCCACCGGCACACAATGGCCTACTCTTACGAAAAGCGGAACAGGATTTTAACATGTGTGCAAGATGTTCTGCATGCTTTCGCACACGGGGCCTCGGTGTAGAAGATGAAATATGCACATAAAAGATTTCAGAATTCATGTCAGCATTCAGTGGGTTACAGAAACATGAACATACCCAGCATACATCCCCAAAGTCAGAACATCTTGCGCACACGTTAAATCCTGTTCCGCTTTTTGGAAGAGCAGGCCATTGTGTGCCGGTGGAAACAGATGACAAACTTTACAAAACCGCATACACACGGGGACTGGATGTAAAAAAAAAAGCACATGAGTGCTTATTCCATTATCCTCGATATAAAAGGAAAAAAAGAAAAAACAAAACAAAGTCATAGTGCAGCTACCTGACTTCATGGTGTGCGAAAAACGGTGGCATACACCGAATCTCACAAAATAAGGAACCTCGGAGCTCTAGCCGAGGAATGAAACCAAAAAACCGAACTTAACAGCTGCAGAAAACAATCTGTATTCGAAACGTTGCATATTTGTTTCCCCCTTCAGATTCCAACATCATGCAGGCCAGTGCTCCAGCGAGTTCTCCCAGCTTTTCTGTCCCTGCTGCCCTGAAGGATGGTGACCACAGCACGGACCTGGTGTTTGTTGTGGAGGACCAGCATCTGCACTTCCCCAAGGTGCTGCTGACCTTGAGTTCCCCAGTGTTCCAGGCACTACTGACGCCGGACTTTGTGCAGAGGCACTCTGAAGGCATTCCTTTGGCAGGGAAGAAGTACGACGCTGTGGCTTTCTTCTTGGTGCAGCTGCACCCTGTTTTCTCTGCTGTGACGCCGATCACAGGTGAACTTCAGATAAGATCGAGATAGATAGATAGATAGATAGATAGGTAGATAGGTAGGTAGGTAGGTAGGTAGATAGATAGATAGATAGGTAGGTAGGTAGATAGATAGGTAGATAGGTAGGTAGGTAGGTAGACAATGACAAATTCTTTTATTTCGAGGATAATGAATAAGCACTCGTGTGCTTTTTTACATCCAGTCCCCGCCCGTAGGGATACATCTTAATAATAGCCCAACACTTATACAGTCTCACAATAGAAACATGGGGAAATAACCCTTTTCAAAACAGCCTCCCCCCCCCCCCCCTCTGAAAGCAAACTAATAAAATAAAACCCTAAAAACACCCCCCACCACCCCCACCCAAAAAAAAAACCACAACCAAAACAAACGAACAAACAAAAGAGAAAGAAAAAGCAAACCAACAAAAGAAGAAAAAAAGAGAAAAAGAAACAACACCAACAAAAAACCAAGAAGAAAAACAACCAAACTTAATAAGTCATAAAGATAAACATCTACACATTGTCAAATGGTACATATACTTGTTACACATAACAATAAGATATTGAAATAGGGCACTCGTTAAGACTTAAGTACAGAGGACAAGTCCAATAAGTATTGAAAATATAAAATATGAATCCTTCATCAGGATACACCATAACTATAAGCAAAACGATAAAAGGTGAGAGAGAGAGACAGTACAGAGACAGAGAGTGTGTGTGTAAGGTAGGTAGGTAGATAGGTAGGTAGGTAGATAGATAGGTAGGTAGGTAGATAGATAGACAGATAGATAGATAGGTAGGTAGATAGATAATAGATATATAGATAGGTAGATAGGTAGGTAGATAGATAGGTAGATAGATAGATATGTAGGTAGATAGATAGATAGATAGATAGATATTATATATACATTTTATTTATCTTATTCTTTTATATCGTGGATAATGGAATAAGCACTTATTTGCTTTTTATATATATTTTTTAACATCATGTTGCCGTGTGTATGCGATTTGGAAATTCTGTCATCTGTTCCCACCGGCACACAATGGCCTACTCTTGCAAAAAGCGGAACAGGATTTAACATGTGTGCAAGATGTTCTGCGTGCGTTCACACACGGGGCTTCGGTTTATGGTCTCATCCGAAGGCCTTTTGGGGGGAGTGGAGTCTGCACTGATGTTAACTCCTGGGGAAAATATCCCCTTGAACAGGAATCGAACCTGGGTCGTCAGATTACGAGCACAATGTTCTAACCACTAGGCTATCCTGAGAGGGAGAGAGGGTTTACGCATACCGTCTGGCCCATATGAACAGAGGAATATGCATATTATATCATGACATATGGTGAGTGAGCTAAAGTTGCATGAGAACAGACTTTCAGCACAATATAGGCACGCGAACCAAAAAAAAGTATTCATAATGATTTAGAGGATTTTTTTTATAGAAAGGAATGGTTTCTAAGCTTCAGTGATTCTAAAATGTACACAGCAACTTTGAAAACTGATTTCTTGGTCATATTTTTACATAATATCTGTAACTTAAATACTAATAGGGATTCGACAGTAATGTGGAGTTGAAAAATTGGACAAAAAGTGGCATAATATTTAGATGGACCAACATCTCTTCTTCTCTCATTCGCTCTTTTACACCGTCAGATGTGTTTGGGAGAAAAAGTGGCTAATCCTTTCCAGTTCCTCTCGTGGGTCGTACAGCTTGGTTTGAAAGGTTATATCTGTGGGCCACACAATCTTTCTCAGGTTGCTGAATAGCGTGCACCTCTGACGGATGTCCTCGCCAGTCTGGTTTTCTTTACCACAGGGGAGAAGGAACGAGTTTCAGCATTGTGGGGATTTAGCCTGTTGTGCCCAGTGCGGAGTCTTAGAATGATGACCTGTTCTCCTCTTCTGAGATAGGGGTAGTCGTCCTTCTCCACTCTGGGTTGGGCCATTGATTTGATGATTGTCTTCTTGTTGTGGAAGGCGAGGCACTCCTGCTCCATCACTGGAGACAGCATCGGTAGCTGATCCGTCTGTGTAGACCTGAATTCATGCTTGTCCTGGATAGTAGCCTTCTGCCTTGGCCAGGGCGAGTGCCTTCTTCCTGGTGTCACACTGAGTTCCTGTTTACAGCCCCATCCAGGACAGTGATGTGGATCTCAGGTACACTGTGGTGGGCTTCCCAGGGTCTTGGTAGAGTGGCTGGGTCCCATGGAACAGAATGAGTCATGTAGAGTGTTCAGCTGCTGTGGTCTGGGTGCATGGCTATGGTGGATGAAACTTACTTACTTAGGCCCATCACTCCCCCTGGAGCATAGGCCGCCGATAACAGTCCGCCAGAGTCCTCTGTCCTGGGCTATTCTCTCCAGCTGTCTCCAGGTATATCCCATCTTTCTGGTTTCTGCCTCAAGGTCGCGTCGCCAGGTGTTTCTTGGCCTTCCTCTTTTTCGTTTTCCCTGGGGGTTCCATGATAGTGCCTGCCTGTGATGTTGCTGGCTGGCTTTCTCAGGGTGTGCCCAATCCATCCCCATCTCCTGCGCCGGATTTCATTTTCGGCTGGCAGCTGGTTGGTACGTTGCCACAGGTCTGCGTTGCTGATGGTGTCGGGCCAGTGGATCTGGAGGATTGTTGGGGGCAGGCTTTGATGAAATTTTTTTTTTCCCCACCTTTTGGGGGGGGATGTGGGCCCTTTTGGGGTTTCCTCCTGTCTCCTTTTTCCTTTTTTTGGGCTGTTTGGGGGGTGAGGTTTCGGCCTTCTTTTCGTTTCCCGGGGGGTTCCAGATATCCCCCTTTTATTTTCTGGGGGCTTTCCATTTCCCACCCCCCATCTCCTCCCTTTTTTTCCGGATTTTTCTTCCCCGGGTTTGTTGTTCTGGCTTCGGGGTTTGCCAATTGAAAAGGGATTCTTATTTTTTTGTTTCCCCATTCTGAAAAAAACATTAAATTTTTTTAACCCACCGATTTTTGTGGGGTGTTGGGTCCGTGTGGGGGACCCCCCCCCCCCCCCCCCCCCCCCCAATTTTGGGCCCCCCCCCCCCCCCCCCCCCCCCCCCCCCCCCCCCCGGGGGCTTAAACCACAGGCCCAAAGGGCCAAAAATAAACAGCTGACTCCTCCGGATTAAAAAACCTTTTTTTCCCCCCGACCTTGAGGAGGTGGGATTGCCAATTCAAAAAGACATATTGAACCATCTCTTTTTTTCATCCAACCTTAAATTCTCAATGAATTTTTTGGGAAGTTTGCGAATCAATTCAACCTACCGGGCCACTTATTACTATTGCTCCCCTTTCCCGTCCACTCCAGCCTAAAAAAAACCCCAAAATTTCTTTTTTTTCACCAAAAATTCCAGTCATCCTCGACCACTACAGCCTCTCTCCCTAAACTTATAATTCTTGGTGATTTCAATTTCCATTTCGACAACCATTTCTCCAGATGTCAAACGTCTTTTCTTTCTCTGTCCAACCTTTCTCTCTCTAACTGGAAAAACAAAACGCACAGATCGGTTATTTTAGACTGGCTGATACTAATGCTTCATTCAATCTTGTCCATTGTTTCTGTCAGACGAACTGCTTTGATTTTCCCGCCTTCTTTTCCATCTCAACATCAAAAAACCTGTCAGAAAAAAAGAATTGTTACTCGTGTAATTTAAGGCCTTAGAATTCAACTTCCTTCCCAAGCTTCCGAACTTTTTTCACAAACCTCTGACCACACTGCCTCTTGTAATTAACACATTCCCCGCCAAAGCTTGATGAGCTGCCCCCCTACTGTCATCCCCCCCCTGACAGCCCCTGTGCGCCAGGGAAACCCCAAGACATCTTGATAGCAAAGCGAACCCCGGCAATAGAACGGCAGTGGCGAAGTCAAAAACCGAAATCAACAAACAGCTTTTCCGAAAAAAAAATAAACAAATCAAATTTAATCCAATTTCAGCAAAGACAGATATACTTTCCCAAATTTTCCTTGCTCCTTCCATAAAATTTTTTTTTTTTTTTTTTTCCCTCACCCAAATCTCCTTGGATCTGAAAAAACAATCCTTGCCTAACCCCCACAGCCTGTCTGAACTTCCATCCTATTTTCTGCCTTCTTTTCAGATAAAGTTCGAAACTACGCCCCAGACTTGATCAAACTAAATTCCCAGCCTGCGCCTCCTGACCCCCTTTCTTTGGGCACTCCTCTTTTTTCCTTCCATCCCACAAGTAAAAAAGAATCAGACAATTTGAAGGAAATGACTATAAAATCATGCACCTTGACCCCCATACCTGCCCCTTTTTTCCCCACAATGCCTTCCACATTTTGGCCTATTATCACTAAAATAGTAAATCATTCTTCATCAGGAAATTTTCCATCCTCTTAAAACAGCAATAGTCACACCTCTACGAAAAAAACATGATCCCGATCCCAAATTTGAAGAATTATAGGCCTGTCTCAAATTACCCTTTACCTAAAATCTAAAAAAGTTGTTTTCAAAAGCTCAACAGTACCTTCATTTCCCAAAGTCTTCTCCCACTTTTCAGTCTGCCTATGCCCCGCCACAGCACCGAAACCACCTAGTCCATACTTTAGATACACTTTACTTGCTTTGTGCAGGAAAAAAACTCCCCCCCACTCTTTTTTGACTTATCTGCGCCTTTGATACCCTGATCATCAAATTTTTCTTTTTCGCCTCCAAAATCTTTGGGATTAATGGCACAGCCCCCACCTGGTTTACTTCAACCCAAGACCGGTTCCGAAAATTATTGTAAAAAAAATTCAATCAAAAACTGTCAAAATGGGAAGTGGGTCCCGCAGGGGTCAGTCCCGGGCCCTGTTTCCCTTTACTTATACACTGCTCCCCCCTTCAATATAAAAAAAAACCACCCCAAGATCACATTTTTTTATGCCCATGAACCAACTTTTGCAGCGATACTGTGAAAACTTTCCTTCCCTCTTCTTTCCCCCCTTCCTTCGCTTCCCCTATCTCCCGTTTCCCTTTTTGCCCTTTCCCCCCGCCTCTCTTTTCCCCCCACAAAACTTCCTTTTACACAAAAACTCAAAGAATTCCAATCGTCGCCTTTGCCCAACTCTTGAATATTTAGGAGTAGTTCTTGAACAAAATTCTTTGAAAAAATTCACACCCAGACCTGCCCGTCTTTACTATCAATTACGGCGCGTAAGCGCGTTCGCAAGTTCTGTCCACTGTGAAATTCCAAGTTTCACATTCCCTTTTTCTTTTACGTTTAGACACTGTAATTCCTTTGGCTGGCCTACCGCACATCTATCCCCTCTCTTTAACGATACAAAATTTTGCAGCTCGACGGTTTCCCCAAAGGGAAAAAAAAATTGAAAACATCACTCCTCTTTGCGATCTCTTCATGTTGCCCGTCTCACAAAAACTGCAGATAAAATCAATACCCGTTTTTTAATGTCTCCCCAAATCTGCCCCTCTTTTCTCTGAACTGTCTTCACTGTACACTCCCTCCCCTTTTCCCTTTGTTCAGCCGCAAAAACTTTGTGCTTTCGAAAAACCCCGATTCAAACAAACCCCGTTGGCCGTCGCTCCTTTTCCCGTTTTGGTCCCTCCACCCGGAAGACCCCCTCTTTTCCCGTCAAAAGCCTTCACTTGATTCCTTCAAATCAGCCCCCAAAACCATTATTTCCTACCCGAATTTCCCCCCCTATCTGTCCCTAAATTTTCAACACATCTTTCCCGTCTAAGGTTTTTTTCTTGGTGTGTGTTGTGTGTGTGTGTAAGTGTGTGGTGGGTGTGGTGCGTAGGGCGCTCTGGGTTTTCTTTTTTAAGGAGAGTGCAGCCGTAAATGATTTGGGGCAAGCGCTTCGATTTTGTTTGTTTTTTCAAGAGTCCCGCGCTAATTTAAATTTCATATATTATTATTATTATATTTCTTCAGCTGAATCCTGCCTCCCTTGCCCTTTTCGTCTGACGTCTGCGCCCCGTGCCGCCCTGCATGAAATGTGTTTACCCGGCGTGAATGTCTCCACCTTTTTTCCAGCTCCTTTCCATTTAGTGTGACTGGGGTCCTCCCCCCCTGGTTGATCTGAAAATCGGGTTTTTGCCTTCTGATTTTGGCCCAAACTTGAAATGGGTGGCCCCTGCTAGTTCTGAGCGGTCCTGGCTTTTGGGCGGTGGGGGGAAAGGGGGGCCAGGTCTCGCAAAGTCGAGTCATCCAGCGGGGTCCCAAGAGCCATGGATTCCTTTTCTTCTGTATGCCGTTGAATCTTCATGGCCAATCGTCGCAGGAGAAGAGGAAAGGTACAGGAGACAGCCTTGTCTGACCCCGGTCTTACCTCAAGCTGTTTGGAGATTGCCTCCATGGACCCCCCCGGAGGTCATTTTTTATGGGAGTTCTTGATAAGTTGCCCAGTTTGGGTTTGGGCCCTCCTTGGGGGCAAGCAATTTTCAGGGGGGTGTTGGGTCCACACTGTCAAATGCTTTTCTAAAAAAACCAAAGTTGATGTATAAAGATGATTCCACTCTAAAGTTTGGTTCAACGATGATGCCAAGGGGGCAATCTGATTACCTATTGTTCTGGGGGAAGCCCCCTGTGGTCTCGGAGGAGGGGTCGACTGCATTTTTTATTCTCCGAGGAGGACCCTGAAAATTTTTTTCCCTGGCACTGACAAAAGATTATCCTCTATAGTTGGCACAGTACGAGGTCCCCTTTTTTTGGGGTAGCTTGATGGGTTTACCCCTCCTTCCATTTTTGATGGTACTTCCCCTTCCCAAATCTTCAAGAGAGGGTACAGCATCTCTCCGTGGTCTCCGGTCTCCTTGAGTGCTTTGCGGGGAGTTGTCCGTCCTGTGCCTCCTTTTCAGCATTTTGTGGCTTTCCTGATCTCCCCCCGGGCTGTTTGCTCACAGTTGTGTCTAGGCTCTACAGCAGGGTCGTGCCCGGGGGGTTTGAAGGGAGGGATCTGTTCAGGTTCCCCAAAGTGTTCCCATTGTTCAGTTCCCCCCTTGTTCCCAGGATGGTGTTTCCTTCTTGTCTTTGATGGCCCTTTCAAGTCTTATTTCCCCTGAGAGTTTCTTAGTGGTATCATAAGCGCTTAGTTTTACTGGCTGTGCTTCCTCGCTTCCCCTGCCGGGTCAATGTACTTGCGCTTGTCTGTTCTTGGTCCCCTTGACTTCTCGTTGGCTTCTGTGAAGGTCTGTTGTGCCTTTGGGCCCTTTTCTGCTCTTGTCCGGCTATTGTTTTTGCTGCTTTCTTCTGCTTTCTCTTTTTAATCTTTTCCCCTTGTGACTGCGAATCCATTTCCCTTTCCCTTGGGGGTTTTGGGGCCCACTACTTCCCGACAAGTTGACGTCAGGTTTTTTTCACTTTCTTCCCCTGGCTCCGATTCGTCTCTTCTTCAAGCAGTTTTGTGTCTTGGTATGTTTGGGGAGGGGGCAGCTTGAATTCTTCATTTTTTTGGCTTTCGCAGGCTGGTTTGTACTTCTGCCTCTTTTTTTGTTACTTTCATCCCGTTCTTCTTCAGCTTTGCTTCAGCCTGGTACAAAAGGGGGGTGGGCAGATGAAACGTTGCTCCTCTTTCCACCCTAATCCTGTGAGATCTCCCCGAATTTCTTGGCCTGCGAAAATGGTCGTCTTTTCTCAGTCCAAAAATTTTGGGGTACCCGGTGGGCCCTTTTGTACCCTTTTGTGGGGGGAAAAAGTGCCCGATTACCCGTTGTTGTAGACGAAGTCGCAAATCTCTCCATTTCATTATCTTCCTAAACCGGGCTTCCCATCACTTCCTCGCATCCCGTGTTGTCTTGTCCGATCTTGGCATTAAAATCACCCATGGGATGTTTATATTTTTTTTCTGGGTACCAGCAAGGGACGTTCTGCAGTCTGTTATAGAATAAATACAATAAGCAGATTTACTCGTAAGTTGAAGCTGTTTGTAAATTCTTGGAATTTATTGTAGACGGAACGGAGTGCACATGAGAAACCGACGCACCCTACCCCAGTTTTAGACCCTCGAGAGAACACTGTGTCACATATATATAACGGATCATCATATAATTAATCAACATTGTTATTCTTCCTTTTCATTTACTTTGGGTGGGATGTCTTACTATTTGCACGGTGTGCAAGAACATGATGGCAAATCTTCTTTTTTTTCTAGTGGTAATGGTTTCGTTTGCATGGTATGCATTTCTTTTTACTTGCATGGTATGCATGCGACCATTGCACGGGTGGCATGTGCACTCCCTTCCGGTCTACAATAAATTCGCAAGAATTTACAAACAGCTTCAACTTACGAGGGTAAATCTCGCTTTATTGTATTTAATTCTTGCTCATTTCCTGTATACCTCCACTACAGGCACATGAGATTTGAGAGCCACAGTGTTCTCGAGACAAACACATCCATCACATGAAAAAAGAACATGTCTACCTTACTTCTGTGTTAGGAAACGCTCCATGATGGACGGGCCCCATGGTCAGTGTTAGTCCCACATTCTTATTAAAAAATTTTTGCAAATGGGGAAACATTCGTCCATCCAGCTGCTTTCATTATGATGTGTATTGGAGCGTCTGCAAGTTTTGCTGCTGAAGTATGGCTGACCTGGTACTGGCGCTGTGAAGGTGTAATGTCTATGCCTGCCCTCTCCAGCGTCCATTTCAGCCAGCGAGAGATGGTATCGCTACTAGTCCTCTGTGCGGTGCTTGGAGAGTGATAAAAAAAATGTCCAGTGGAAAACTGAGCCCTCATTTCTTTCTTCGTCTAAGGTATTCTTTCAATGTGTTTAAAATACCACAGAGCCTCCTTATTTCCCCAAAAAACCATGAGTTCAATCGGTGATTGATGGCTCCCCTTCTTGATTGTTTTAATAAACTATTTACATAAATACACATTTTTGCCTCGTTAGTAGCATATTATCGATGTCAAGTGCAGCAATAGTTTGACACATCTGACCCGACAGCAGTGCAATTAACATCACAATTTCATTGTCAGTTCTTTGAACGTTAGTTTATCCACTGGAACCCCCTTTTCTAGCATTTTAAGCACAATATTTAATTCCCAAGTTTGGGGATACTTTGGTAGTGGTGGTTTTCTTTCAAAAACACCCTTCATAAATCTTTTTTCAAGTTCATGTTGACCAAACGTAGCCCCTTCATAGTTGCAGAGAAAACAATTAGCGCAGAACGAGCGGTGCCCCCAGCGCTATATGAATATCCCTCTTTCAACAGAGATGCCCGAAAATTTTCGCTGTGGGTAGAGGCGGTGAAACTGAATCCACCTGTTGCTCAACGCATACCTTCCCACTTTCGTATGTACACATCATACATCTGTTTTGTTGCAGGTCGCCATGAGGACAGAGAATACTGGTTTGTGTCCTCAGAAAACCTTGTGTTCTGAATCTATCCCCGACACTTTGCAGACTAACAGAGTCAAGCTTTTCTTTAGTGGGTGTTTCATCTCCTTTTGACTTGGGTTGTGTCAGTAGAGTGTTCCTGGCTGACAAGAGGACTGGCCTGGCTGTGAGGATTTTCATTAGTGCTGGCCAAAAAGCTGGGTTTTTTCCCGGCTTTGGGGCTACTATAACCCCTTGCTTTGTCTTTCTTTAACTTTGGCCAGGAACGGGATAGAATGCTGAAAGGGGGAAAAAAAATGACAGTTTCATTACCCCAATACATGCTAAATGCGTCAAAAGCACATGCTCCTGGGTCAGGCAAGAAAGAACATATTTTGGAAAACTGAAAATTTAATCTAGAAGCAAACAAGTCAATGTCAGGTTTTATATCTAGAATATTCAGAGCCTCAGAGAAACATGAATCAAGTTTCCATTCTGTGTCTATGTGGCCTGTCTA
>CM054161.1:10269455-10356423 GCA_028751875.1 Rapana venosa | reverse complement strand
TGGGGGGGGGACCACCTGCTCCTGTTTTCTCACAATGCCTTCCACAACTTGTGCCTATTATCACTAAAATAGTAAACTCATCTCTTCAGTCGGGAAAATTTTTCCATCAGCTCTTAAAACAGCAATAGTCACACCTCTACTGAAAAAGCATGACCTCGATCCCAACATTCTGAAGAATTATAGGCCTGTCTCAAACTTACCCTTTATCTCTAAAGTACTAGAAAAAGTTGTTCTCAAACAGTTTAAACAGTCACCTTATTTCCCATGATCTTCTTCCCATTTTTCAGTCTGCCTATCCCCCCAGCCACAGCACCGAAACCACCCTAGTCCATACTTTAGATACACTTCTACTTGCTTCTGATGCAGGAAAAATCTCCCTCCTCACTCTTCTTGACTTATCTGCAGCCTTTGATACCATAGATCACTCAATTCTTCTTTCTCCGCCTCCAAAATACGTTTGGTATTAATGGCACAGCCCCACCTGGTTTACTTCATACTCAAAAAGCCCGGGTTCCAGAAAGTTATTGTAAACAAAATTCAATCAAAACCTGTCAAAATGGAATGTGGAGTCCCGCAGGGATCAGTCCCTGGGCCCTGTTCTCTTTACTCTATACACTGCTCCACTCTCACATATAATAAACAACCACCCTATTGATCATCATTTCTATGCCGATGATACTCAACTTCAGTGAAAGCGATACTGTTAAAACTTGCCTTCCCTCTTGACAAATTTTCCCCTACTGCCTTCAAAGCATTCAAAACGGGATGACTCAAACAAGTTACAACTTAATGCCGATAAAACCGAAGCCATGCTCATAGGGCCCCAAACATAAACTTTCCTCTATCACAAAAACTTCAATAGAATTCGGCAATACGTCAGTTCCTTTGTCCAACTCTGTGAAGTATTTAGGAGTAGTTCTTGACAACACACTCTCTATGAAAAAATTCATCACCCAGACCTGCCAGCTTGCTACTATCAATTACGGCGCGTAAGCGCGATTCGCAAGTATCTGTCCACTGAAGCAACTTCCAAGCTTGTCACAATCTCTTATTCTTTACACGTTTAGACTACTGTAATTCTCTTTTGGCTGGCCTACCAGCATCATCTATCCACTCTCTTCACGCATACAAAACTCGGGCAGCTCGACTGGTCCAAGAAAGAAAAATCTGAACACATCACTCCTCTTCTTTCGATCTCTTCACTGGGTTTCCTGTCTCACAAAGACTGCAGTATAAAATCAATACCCTCTGTTTCAAATGTCTCCACAAATCTGCACCCTCTTATCTCTGTAACTGTCTTCACCTGTACACTCCATCCCCCTTCCCTTCGTTCAGCCGCAGATAACTTTTTTGCTTTCGAACACCCAGATTCAAACAACCACTGTTGGCCGTCGCCCTTCTCTGTTTTTTGGTCCATCCACCTGGAATGACCTCCCTCTTTCACTTCGTCAAAAGCCCTTCACTTGATTCCTTCAAATCCAGCCTCAAAACACACTTATTTCCTACCTGAGACTTTCCCCCCACATATCTGTCCCTAATTTTCAACAGCATCTTTCACCGTCTAAGTGTTGTTCCATGTGTGTGTGTGTGTGTGTGTGTGTATGTGTGTGCGTGGGTGTGCGTGCGTAGTGCGCGCTCATGGATTTCTCATTATGTTTAAGGAGAGTTGCATGCCTGTAAATGATTGAGTGCAAGCGCTTCGATTTGTTTGTTTTTTACAAGAGTCAGCGCTATATAAATTCCATATATTATTATTATTATTATGTTCTTCAGCTGCAAGTACGCTGCCCTCGCCTTGCCAATTCTTGCTCTGACGTCTGCGTCTGTGCCGCCCTGCATGTTAATGATGCTACCCAGGTACGTGAATGTCTCCACTTCTTCCAGCTCCTTCCCATTTAGTGTGACTGGGTCCTCACTCACTGCGTTGATCTTGAGAATCTTGGTTTTGCCTTCATGGATCTTGAGACCAACTTGTAATGAGGTGGCTGCTAGTTCTGTAGTCTTGTCCTTGGCGTCTGTTGGCGGCTGTGGAAAAGCAGGGCCAGGTCGTCTGCAAAGTCGAGATCATCCAGCTGGTCCCCCCAGAGTCCACGGGATTCCATTTCTTTTTGTATGCCGTTGAAGTCTTCATGGACCAATCGATCGCCAGGAGGAAGAGGAAAGGTGACAGGAGACACCCCTTGTCTGCCCTCCGGTCTTCCCCTCAAAGCTGTTTTGGTTTGTCCTCCATGGACCACCCGGGAGGTCATTCTTTCATAGGGAGTTCTTGATCAAGTTGACCAGTTTGGTTTTGGCACTCCAGGGTGGCGAAGCAATTTTCAGAGGGTGTTGCGGTCCACACTGTCAAATGCTTTCCCCATAATCAACAAAGTTGATGTATAAAGATGATTCCACTCTAAAGTTGTTCAACGATGATTTCGCAAGTGGCAATCTGATCAACGCATGATCTGTTCTGGCGGAAGCCGGCCTGCTGGTCTCGGAGGAGAGGGTCGACTGCATTTTTCATTCTCTCGAGGAGGATCCTGTTAAAGACTTTTCCTGGCACTGACAGAAGCATTATCCCTCTATAGTTGGCACAGTTACTGAGGTCTCCTTTCTTGGGTAGCTTGATGAGGTAGCCCTCCTTCCAGTTTGATGGTACTTCCTCCTCTTCCCAAATCTTTCCAAAGAGAGGGTACAGCATCTCTACCGTGGTCTCCAGGTCTGCCTTGAGTGCTTCTGCTGGGATGTTGTCCGGTCCTGCTGCCTTGCCATTTCTCAGCATTTTGATGGCTTTCCTGATCTCCTCCCTGGCTGCTTGCTCACAGTTGATGTCTAGGTCTCTATCAGCAGGGTCGATGTCCGGGGGGTTTGAAGGGACGGATCTGTTCAGGAGTTCCTCAAAGTGCTCTACCCATCTGTTCAGTTGCCCCTCTGTTCCCAGGATGGTGTTTCCTTTCTTGTCTTTGACTGGTCGCTCAAGCCTGCTGTACTTCCCTGAGAGTTTCTTAGTGGTATCATACAGCAGCTTCATGTTGTTACTGGCTGCTGCTTCCTCGGCTTCCTCTGCCAGGCTGTCAATGTACTTGCGCTTGTCTGTTCTTGCGCTCCTCTTGACTTCTCTGTTGGCTTCTGTGAAGTCTGCTTGTGCCTTGGCCTTTGCTGCTCTTGTCCGGCTATTGTTTACTGCTGCTTTCTTCTGCTTTCTCTTTTCAATCTTGCCCATTGTGACTGCCGATATCCATTCCTTCCGTTGGTGTCTCTTGGGGCCCACTACTTCCTGACAAGTTGACGTCAGTGTCTCTTTCACTTTCTTCCACTGGCTCTCGATGTCAGTCTCTTCTTCAAGCAGTTCTTGTAGTACTTGGTACTTGTTGGTGAGGGACAGCTTGAATTCTTCATTTATCTTTGAGTCTTTCAGCAGGCTGGTGTTGTACTTCTGCCTCTTTGTTGTTACTTTCATCCAGTTCTTCTTCAGCTTTAGCTTCAGCCTGGCTACCAAAAGGTGGTGGTCAGATGCAACGTCTGCTCCTCTTTTCACCCTTACATCCTGTAGAGATCTCCTGAATTTCTTGGCCATGCAGATATGGTCGATCTGGTTCTCAGTCACATGATTTGGTGATACCCAGGTGGCCTTATGTACTCTTCTGTGGGGGAAAATGTGCCACCGATTACCAGATTGTTGATAGCACAGAAGTCTGCAAATCTCTCGCCATTCTCATTCATCTCTCCTAATCCGTGTCTTCCCATCACTTCCTCGCATCCCGTGTTGTCTTGTCCGATCTTGGCATTGAAATCACCCATGAGGATGTTTATATCTTTTTCTGGGTACCAGGCAATGACGTTCTGCAGTCTGTTATAGAATAAATACAATAAAGCGAGACTTACCTCGTAAGTTGAAGCTGTTTGTAAATTCTTGCGAATTTATTGTAGACCGGAACGGAGTGCACATGAGAAACCGCACGCAGCCTACCACCAGTTTTTAGAGCCTCGAGAGAACACTGTGTCACACTATATATAACAGGATCATCATATAATTAATCAACATTGTTATCATTCCTTTTCATTTACTTTGGGTGGGATGTCTTACTATTTGCACGGTGTGCAAGAACACTGATGGCAAATCTTCATTTTTTCTAGTGGTAATGGTTTCGTTTGCATGGTATGCATTTCATTTTACTTGCATGGTATGCATGCAGACCATTGCACGGGTGGGCATGTGCACTCCCTTCCGGTCTACAATAAATTCGCAAGAATTTACAAACAGCTTCAACTTACGAGGTAAATCTCGCTTTATTGTATTTAATTCTTGCTCATTTCCTGTATACCTCCACTACAGGCACATGAGATTTGAGAGCCACAGTGTTCTCGAGACAAACACATCCATCACATGAAAAAAAGAAACATGTCCTACCTTACTTCTGTGTTAGGAAACGCTCCATGATGGACTGGCCCATGGTCAGTGTTAGTCCCACATTCTTATTATAAAATTTTGCAAATGTGGAAACATTCGTCCATCCAGCTGCTTTCATTATGATGTGTATTGGAGCGTCCTGCCAAGTTTTGCTGCTGAAGTACTGGCTGACCTGGTACGGTGCGCTGTGAAGCGTGTAATGTCTATGCCTGCCCTCTCCAGCGTCCATTTCCCGCCAGCGAGAGATGGTATCGCTACTACTCCTCTGTGCGGTGCTTGGAGAGTGATAAACAAATGTCCAGTGGAAATCTGAGCCCTCATTTCTTTTCTTCGTCCTAAGGTATTTTTTCAATGTGTGAACTACACAAAGAGCCTCCTTATCCACAAAAGCCATGAGTTCAATCGGTGATTGATGGGCTCCTCTTCTTGATTGTTTTAATAAACTATTTACATAAAATACACATTTTTGCCTCGTTAGTAGCATATTAATCGATGTCAAGTGCAGCAATAGTTTGACACATCTGACCCGACAGCAGTGCAATTAACATCACAAGTTTCATTGTCAGTTCTTTGAACGTTAGTTTATCCACTGGAACCCACTTTTCTAGCATTTTAAGCACAATATTTACATCCCAAGTTTGGTGATACTTTGGTAGTGGTGGTTTTCTTTCAAAAACACCCTTCATAAATCTTTTTACAAGTTCATGTTGACCAAACGTAGCCCCTTCATAGTTGCAGAGAAAACAACTTAGCGCAGAACGAGCGGTGCCCACAGCGCTATATGAATATCCCTCTTTCAACAGAGATGCCAGAAAATTTACAGCTGTGGCTAGAGGCGGTGAAACTGAATCCACCTGTTGCTCACACGCATACCTCTCCCACTTTCGTATACACATCATACATCTGTTTTGTTGCAGGTCGCCATAGGACATGAAAACGGGTATGTCCTCAGAAAAACCTTGTGTTCTGAATCTATCCCTGACACTTTGCAGACTAACAGAGTCAAGCTTTCTTTAGTGGGTGTTTCATCTCCTTTTGACTTGGTTGTGTCAGTAGAGGGGTTCCTGGCTGACAAGAGGACTGGCCTGGCTGTGAGGATTTTCATTAGTGGGGGGCCCAAAAAAAGGGCCTGGTTTTTCCAGGCTGGTGCTACTATAACCCCTCTTGCTTTGTCTTTCTTTAACTTTCCCCAGGACACGGGATAGAATGCTAAAAGGGGGGAAAAAAATAGACATTTTCATTACCCCAATACATGCTAAATTGCGTAAATAGCACATGCTCCTGGTCAGGCAAGAAAGACACATATCTGGAAAACTGAAAATTTAATCTAGAAGCAAACAAGTCAATGCCCAGGTTTTATATCTAGAATATTCAGAGCCTCAGAGAGAACAGTGAATCAAGTTTCCATTCTGTGTCAAATGTGGCCCTGTCTAGACAGCCTGTCAGCTTAAAATTTTATCAACTCCGGGGATGTGGGCAGCAGTGGCCATATTTTCCTGCTTTTCCACACCAATGCCAGATTTGCTGAGACACTTATTCAGCTTTTTGATCTGTTAAAAACCCATGTTGTTAATACAACCACTGTGCTTGTGTTATCAACATGATTTTTATGTGAACATTCAGTTTTGTCATGCAACAAAGATTTGAGACCAAAAAAGACAGCTAATAGCTCCAATGAGTTTATATGTCCTTTTTTTGTCTTTCTCACTCCACCAGCCTTGTGTTTGGGCTTTGTCTCAACAATCCCAAACACCCCATCCTGTACCTGAGCTGTCTGTCTTCATAGTAAAGTGGGATCTGATCTCTGAATAGGGGCCTTTTGTTTATCTATGTTATTGATCCACCATTCTAGCTCTGCTTTTCCTTCAGCTGATAACACTGCAGACTTATCCCATTTCCCTTTCTTATTTTAAGTGCAAAACATTTGTCTTGTTCAAGTGCTCTGTAGTACAAAGGGCTCAAAGGCACAGCAAGAAAAACAAGAAACCATTATCCAATACAAGATGCCAGAGAAACTTATGGTAACATTCTTCTGACTGAATAATTCTTTGCATGCACACAACAGTTTCTGTTTCCCCTTCATCGTCAGCATGACGGGCATGTCATGGAGTTTATTTTGAAACCCAGGTATGTGATTTCTTGCACAGGTATGAACTAAGATTTTTTTCAGTACAAGAATCCTAGATACAATTTTTTTTACGTGTCGCACACACTGTACAATTTCTGTTTCAGACTCCCAACAATTAAAACTATGAAAAGAAGAATTCCCCTGGTGACCCAAATCGTAACATCTGGACAGGTTTCATAAGTTTTGTGAATTTTCTGGGAATCGGACGAGTCCCAGGCACTGCCTGAAAACAGTACATTTTTTCCTCTCCTTTGAATTTCAGGTTTTTCTGAAAAGTCTCCTCTACGCTTACATAAAGGCATCCTCAACAATTGATGCAAAAAAAAAATTTTTTGCGTCACTAATCCAAAGCTGTATGTATTGTTTCCATTTTAAAAATTTTTTATATTTTCCCTTTTTTCTTTAGAGCTTCAATTAAAATCTTTCAAAATACCCATCTTTTTCTCCCAAACAAAGATCACATTATCTCGTCCCGTAGTCTGACGACCGTGGGGGGCACCCCAAAGACCACAACCATTCCCTCCATTCTTCCTCTTTCTGCCTTTTCTCAGGTTTTGTTGATTTTCTAGGCCTGCCATTCACTGATTTATCCTCCCAGCTCTTCCTTTGGGTCTCCTCTTCTTTTTCCCCTCCTTGGACGTGCCTTGCAAAACTGTCTTTGTAATTCCTTGGGATCTTGTGACATGCCCAACCACTTAATTTAACGTTTTTTTAAACATCGTTAGAAGGTTTCTCATAGGGTCCAAGGGTTTGCGGGTTTCTGTTATGCCGCTTTCTTTTTCTTTGGGGTTTTTGTGGGAATGCCAAGGATCTCCGAAACATCTCATCTCCACTGCCTTACTCTTCTCCCCAAAACTGCAGCGGGTCCATGATTCACGGGCATACAGAAAAAAGGATATACGGGGGAGCGCATTACCCCTGATTTTTGGAGATAAGTGAGATTTCTTTCCTCCAGATGGTTTTATTTGACAAAGCGTTATTGTCTGTCGCCCCCTCCCTACTACTTCGGCTGGACCCCGGTGGATACAAGGGCCCCAGGACTGAATTTTGAACTTTTTCCACCTGGTCTTAACCCTGATACAGTGCAAGCCGTTGGGTTTTAGTCATCATTTTGGTTTTTCCTGCATGATTTTCCATCCGTATTTTTTGGAGGCCTTATCCAATTTTCTGTTAGGCGCAAGTCTTTTCTATCCCATTCCATCAATGTCACTCAACGGGTTTGGGATCGTTCCCCACCAAGCGACTGACCTTCATGATGCCAGTGCATCCCACCAGTTTCTCTCAAAAATTTTGAAAAGAGGGGGTGAGAAGACAGCCCTGCCAAAACCCAAAACTGTTTTTCGAAACCATTCTCCAAGTTTTTTGTAGACACTCACGGGGCCTCGTTTAACACGGGTTTGATACTCTGATCGGGTTTGCATTGTGCTGTACAAGTTCAGGGTTGCCCAAAGCTCACCCAAAACCCTGTCAATGCCTTTTTAAAACGAAAATACGGGTATGGTCTTGTTGAGTTGAAGGTACCGCCACATAGTATTCGAGGTGAATATCTGTTCTGTTGTGCTGCGCCCGCTTAAACCTGCTTGTTCCCACAATTGGTCCTGTTTGTGGCTTAGTCATTCAATATTACTGCAGCATACCTTGTTTGGGGTGCATATGAGGCGATTGTGCGGTAATTTGGGCATTGTTGTAGTTTTTCCTTTTTTGGGAGGTGATGAAAAGACCGCCCGGTTTTGGGCCATTTTCCTGTCTGCCAGATCTTGTTGCAGATTCCTTAGTAGGGCGCTGATCGGGCTTCCCCTCCACTTGGCCCAAACTCAGGAATGGTTTGTCAGCCCCTGCTGACTTCCCCCCTTTTTTTCACGTCTACTGCTGTTTCCACTTCTTCTCGGGATGGGGTGACTTCTTGTCTTTGTTTTGGGGTACTTTAAAGGGACCTGGATCTCCGGGGTTCTATAGTTTACAGGCGGACAGTATTTCTGTCCATCTGTTCAGAATACCGGTCCCTCAGTGAGACACTTCCCCTTTTTGTCTTGGGTTTTTAAACCCTTTTCCTGTTTCTGCTAGTCGGGCCTTTCACCCCGATATCTTTCTTGCTATTTTTTTTTTATGTTCTCTTCAATGGGCTTTGGGACTGTTCACCGTCCTTTCCTTTTGCCTCCCTCATGGACTTCCTGAATTCTTTTGTTGACTGCCCTAATTGTTCTCTCTTTCTTTTGTTTCATTTTTTTCTTTTTCTTCAACTCTCTAAAGCTTTCGCATAGTTGAGGATTTGGGGGTTTCCCATGGTTTTTTTTACGGGCGGTTTTTGCCAAGAAGCCGTTTGCTGTTTCAGTCACTGCGATTGAAACAAAACGCAGTGGTCTAGTCGAGTCTAACACAGTGATGCTGCAAACTTTCCACCTATCCTTGCTTAAAAATTTCTAATCCCGGGGCCTCACTTTTCGAGGGCAAATTTGATCCGATTTCCCTTTTGGATTTTCTTTAAACGTAGCGGAAAGTCCCCATCACAAATCAAACACTCCCATGTCTGCTCCTGGAAAACTTCGTGTCTGTCGATTTAACGCTAGACGAAAAACCCTCTTTTCACCATGATGTAACATTTTGGGTTTTGGGGTTCTCCATTTGGGGTATGCCAGTCCATTTTCGATTCTTGTGTGGGGCCCAAATTATTCACTACTGGAGGTGGGTTTTTACGGCAAACTCCAGAGTCTCAAACCCTTTCATTTTATTTGGGTTTTTCAATGGGCCCACAAACGCCCTCCCTTTTCCAGCATCCCCTACCTTTGGGGTCCGTCGCCTTGCCCAAAGAGGATTCTTTCTTGGGTGTTTGATTTTAGAACCCTTTGTACTGGCAAAAATTTTTCAGGGTTCATCTTGCTTGATGAGGGCGTAACCTTAAAATATAGTTATTTAAAGGGGGGTTGCTCCAGCGGATGTAAAACTGCTGGACACAGGCGACAGCTCATGACGGTGTTTACGGTTCTTTTGAACGAGAAACCCCCGCCGGTTCTTTTACCTGTTTTCCACTGTAGTATAATTTGTGGGGCTTCCGGGTCGTTGTTTTTTCCCCCTGTTTTTCCACCGACTTTGCAGAGCCCCAAAATTGCCAATGATACGGACACTCATGTGTCAGTTCTTTTCCCCTTTGCCTTTTAGGGAAAGTGGGAAAAACAAAAAAAGATAGGTGAGCAAATTTTTCCGATTCTGGCAAGGATTCTTTAAATTTCACCTTTGTTCAACAGGTTTTTTTATTTCAGAGTCAATAGCTAATTTCAGTTTGTTAAATGACCTTTGTGAACTTTGCTTTATATCTTCTGGGTAATCATCAAAATTTATTTTAATTTTCCTTCAACTGTTTCAAGTACATCAGGGTCAGAAGTTAACACATTCCAGCAAGACAACTTTTCCTAATGCTTTCCTGCTGTAAATTTATCATGCTTGGCTTTAAGATAAGCACACAGAGAGGGCAAGCAAAGTTCAAATTCACTAACCTTGTTTCCAGAAGGGAAGGGTGGTTCAGTCAGGATCGAGTTACTGCCGATGGCTTGTTTTTCTGACCCTTCTTCCAAAACATCTGTTTGTCTGCCCCTGCCTCCATGGCTTCCGGCCTAAAAAAGAGCTGGTGTTGTTGTGCTGCCATGTGTTTTCTTTTGCTGGCCACGCATGCTCTGACTGAGTTTCTGGGACTCCTGTACTTCTTTCAATGCTTTGTGAAACTCGGTGCCGTACAGTAGTTCTGGTGTCATGGCAACATGCGGTGCACATATGCCAGAGAGTTCACGGGGTAGGCAGGGTCGGTGCATTTCTCTCCGTTTCTGGGACAGGTCATGGTTGGCATGACCTGTGAGGGCTAGGGCGTCTGAAAGATGGGCTATGCATCCGGTCAGTTCACCGCGTACTTTAGCTGCCTCCTGCCCTGAGATGGTATCTCTTACTTTCAGAAGTCGGTCAGTGCAGAGCGTTATCGCTATGGCAGCTTTTGACAGGGTTTTTTGTGTATTTGCCATCCTGACATCTGTCTTTCCTGAGAAGGGCTTGAGAACAGAAAAAACTTCCTGGTTTGTTCAGGGAACGCCCAGGTAAGAACAGTTTTCGGGAATAGGGTACTTGGTAAGTTTTTCCCTCAGTTTCCTGTCTGGGAATTTCGATCCAAATCTGGACTCAAGCAGCTTGCCAGTTTTTCAGAAACGGGTGGCCCTTTTCCTCATTATCATCAAAGGATGATGCCATTTCAGCGAAAATGTTGTCATCTTTATCCTCATCCTCTATAGATTCTGCCATCAGTTCTTTCTCCAGCTCCTCTGCCCTCTCATCAGAAACACTGTCAGTAACAGTTTCTGAATGGCTGCCTGCCTTCTTTCTTTTCCCTTCATTTTCCACAAGGGGTTCTATGTCTGAGCCAGCGCTCATTTTTCTCTTCCGGGAGTGCGGTGCACTTCTTTCCAAATTTTCCATTCTTCTAGAGAGATTTTGGACAGTTGTCAAAATATCTCGGAGAGATGGTTCCCTTTCAGTAGAAATGACAGCTTGTGGTTCTTCTTCATTAGACAGATCCATCACCAAATCCTGGTCACTAGAGTAATCAGCAGCATAGACCTCCATTTTTTTTTTTTTTTTTTTTTCACCCCCACAGAACACTTATCCACAATACAAAGTATTTCAACAGCACTACAAACCAAACCAAAACAGGTGGTGATAAAATGAAACAGTTTTTAACACAATTCAAAAGAAACCAAGAAAGGCTAGGACTAGAACTATATTATAGCTTATGCTCAGATTCCTGATAGTGATGGGCGTTGCTGACACAGTGAGAGGCGATACGATAACACGTCTGGTCAGTAAGGTGGCTAGGCACGAAACTGGTGGTAGGCTGCGCGCGGTTTCTCATGTGCCTGTAGTGGAGGTATACAGGAAATGAGCAAGAATTGATCTTTGGCTTCTTCATCGCGGTCATTAGTTGGCACATAACACTGGATGATGTTCATTCTGATCTTCTTCTTCTTAGTCCTGAAGGATGCCGCGATGATTCTTGATCCGTGTGCTTCCCATCCTATCAGGGCTTGCTGCGCAGGTCTTGACAACATGAGTGCTACGCCTTCTGTGTGTGGAGCGTTGTTTTCTTTCATGGCCAGAATAAAGCAGCATCTCTCCAGTGAGCATCTCCTTTGTCCTGACTGTGTCCAATGGGTCTCACTGATGCCAAGCAATGTGAGATTGTAGCTTTCATCTCTGCTGCTACTTGTGTTGTTTTTCCCGTCTCATACATGGTCCTCACATTCCATGTTCTGACGTTGAAGGTCTTGGTCCTTAAAAGGGGGGTCGGCCTTGTGGCTTCTGTACACTCACGGCTTTCACCACATGGCGTCATACATCCTCTTGGCGAGGACCCTTCCTCTCCCAGGGCAGTAGTCTCTTGGTCTGTTGTTGGCGTTTCTGTAGCAAACTTTGTTTTTACGGGGTGGGGTTGCTAGCCCCACGCCCAACCCTCCTCCTTTCTCATCCGGGCTTGGGACCGGCAATGGCAGAGTTTGGATGAAACTGCTGCACTTTATTCTGCTTGCCGGCTTCTCCATTCGATGGTGCATTGGATGTTGTTGCAGGAGACACTTGCAGTTCTCTGCCTGCACTAGAGCCTTTGTGTCTCGCCCAGTACTGAGCGGTAGGATGCTAGTCAGCTGTTCCATAGTTTTGATGACGGACTAACATGAAACGTCACAGATCTTCAATATACTGTTTGCCACATTGTTTACAGAATGGATCTCGTGTTTGTTGGTTTGGGTGGATCATGCTATTCAGAGGCAACTAATTGCACCTCAGTAAAGTATGTGTGTGAACTTTTTTTTTTTTAATCTTCTACAATTTGGCCTAGTATACATGTTTTGCTAAGGTTATTTTTTGTGGGTTAAGGCTTGTGACAAAAACATTCATTAATAGTTGTGCTTTAAAAAAAAACAAACTTTTTGCTGCCTCATCAGCTTCCTTTTTATCCAGAAAGACTTCAAATATAACATTCTCTCCCACACAGAAGTCTGATGTGTGTCAGGCACTTAAACGACCGTACAACGCATTCTCATTCATATGACAGGCAATAATAGTCGCTGTCTGAGCGTTCGAAGAAGAAGAAGAAGAAATCCTTTGTATGTTTTGTATTGCAGATGACATGCTGCTAGACACCCTGGCATTAGCAGAAGAGTACAAAGTGGATCACCTAAGCACAAAATGTGAGGCGCACATGGAAACTAGACTGGAAGTATGTGAGGCCAAGAACATGTTGACAGTTGACACCATACTTCATTACCTCATTGCTTGTGAGAAACATCGCCTCACCAAACACCGTGGCAGGCTGATGAAACTTGCTGCAGGACAGTCGACAAACAGTCTGCGGAGCAGTCGGTTCTTTGAGCTTGTCCCGGCGACTGCTTTGAGTGAGGTCCTCTTACTTCGTAGCCAGACACTGGAAGGCGATTTGTTTTTTTTAAAGTGTAACATTAAACATAAACTGGAAACAGTCATAAGTGATATCAGATTGAGAACTGGTTCTGCCAAACGTCTATCAAACTGGGATCCTTTAAGTACAATTCAAACTTTGCAATCTGCCGTGAAGTTATTGTAGTTCGCACTTTTTAAAACATGGGTCAGTGTTTCACATGTTGTTGTTGTTGTTGGGCGTTCCCCGGCATCATGTGCTGTGACTGACCCACCTCATCTGGAAAGCACTGTCAGATTGAAAGTACATGCTGGAGGAGAAGTTTTCCTGTATGATGATTCTTTTCAAGCACCTTGCCATATAGGCAGCCATACTCTGACCAGATGCAAAAATTCATCACCCAGATCTGCCAGTCATGCTACTATTGTCAGTTACATTTATATAAGTGCAGTTCGAAAGTACCTGTCCACTGATGCAAAATCCAAACTTGTTACGTCTCTCATTCCCTCACGTGTGGACTATTGCAATTTTCTTTTGGCTGGTCTGCAAGCATCATCAATCCCTTCCCTTCGACGTATACAAAATTCTGCAACTCAAATAGTCCCCAGGAAGAAAAAAATCTTAGCATATTACTCTTCTCTTGTGATCTCTTCACTGGCTGCCTGTGCTACAGAGAGTAAACTATACGATCAGTACCCTCTGTTACAAATGTCTCCATAAAACAGCACCTTCCTACCTCTGTGACTGTCTTCACCTGTACACTCCTTCTCGTTCCCTCCGCTTTGCTGCAGATACCCGATGCTTACGAATACCTAGATTCAACCAGTCCACCGTTGGCTGTCACTCTTTCTCTGTTTCTGGTCCATCAATCTGGAATGACCTCCCTCCCTTCGCAAAAAAACCAAACAACAAAACAAAACTACTTATGACACTTTTACCTCCACCCTCAAGACATTCATTTAAATACTAAGATTCTCCCCTCCTGTTTCATCTCATATCTGTCCCTGTCCTTTACAGCTGAAATGAAATCCCCATCACCCTGCCAAAGTGTATAACCTTTGTGTGTGTTTTATTTATTTATTTTTATTTTATTCT
This sequence comes from Rapana venosa, assembly GCA_028751875.1. Lineage (NCBI taxonomy): Eukaryota > Metazoa > Mollusca > Gastropoda > Neogastropoda > Muricidae > Rapana > Rapana venosa. Next base: position 10,342,380 of record CM054161.1, on the reverse strand, counting down.
TTTATTTCGAGGGTAATTGAATAAGCATTCGTATGCTCTCTTTCATCCAGACCCTATGTGTATGCAGTTTTTGTACATTTTGTCATCCGTTCCCACCGGCACACAATAGCTTACTCTTCCGAAAGGCGGAACGGGTTTTAATGTGCACAAGATGTTCTGCATGCATTCATACAGGGGGCCTCGGTTTATAGTCTCATCTGAAGGACTTTTGGGGAGTGTGTGTGTGTGTGTGTATACATGTGAATTTGTTAAAAAATTATTAATCATAACTGGCTGCTTGTGAAAGAGTAGGTTGAATGGAAGCATTTTGAATTGTTTTTGCAGGATACAGCACTGTGTAAATTCCATTTGTTGTTATTATTGTTATCATTTATTATTATTATTATTATTATTGTTACTATTGTTGTTGTCGTTGTCATTAGAGGTTGTTTTTCTCCTTTAGAGGACAGTGCAGACGATCATGCTAAGAGCAGTCAAGAGTTTATTTATTTATTCTTTTATATCGAGGATAATGGAATAAGCACTCATGTGCTTTTTTACATCCAGTCCCCGTGTGTTTGCGGTTTTGTAAATATTGTCATTTGTTTCCACCGGCACACAATGGCCTACTCTTCCGAAAAGCGGAACAGGATTTAACGTGTGTGCAAGAGTGGTTATATATGTGTGTGTAGATGTTGTCTGAGAGTGTTTTCCCATTAAGCGGTGGTGGTTATACATTAATTGTGTGTAGGTTAAGCATGTTTTGAATGAAGTGGTGGTGATGGTTATATATTTTGTGTGTGTGTAGGTGTTGTCTTATATATTATAGTTATGTGTCGGTGTAGCTTGTTTTGAGTTAAGTGGTGGTTATAAATTTTTGTGTGTGTAGGTACTCTCTTTAGAGTGTTGTACTGGAATGGTGGGGGCTGTTCTGGCCGAGATGTTTTCCATGTGTACTGGTTGCGTACACATGTACATACATGTTGTAAACCTTTCTCTTTTTAACTCCAGCTTTGTCCACAATGTGTGCTATAAACAGTATGCCATAAACAGTGTGCCATAAACAGTGTGCCATAAACAGTGTTGTGGTTTATACCTGATTTAGTGACAGCATATGCCAGAAAATGGGATGATGTACATTGCAGTCATTGGCAATTTAATCTGTAGGCTATATATGCAGAAATACATTGTACTGTCGTTAACATGCTGCAAAATATGTTCGATCTTAGAGAAAGGGGCATAAATAAGGAAGAAGCTCAGGACAGAGAGAGAGAGATGGAGATGGAGAAGGCTCATCAATGTCAAACCTCCCTTGGGAGAAACATGACAAAAAAGGAAGTAGAAGAAAATATGTTCGTTGTTTTTATTCCCGTTGTGTTTAATTTCACCACAATGCTTTAGAAGTGTGTTGAAGATTTATTGACTGTGTAATCATACCATAATGAGTAGCATTTTTTTGAGTTGAGTTGATGTATGTAAACATCCAAATAATGTGCTTTTGGATATGAAAATATGTGCCATATTCAGTTTCATTTGTGATGAACTGTAGCTCTGTGAACAGCATTTTCCTTTAAGTATTGAAGGTGCATATCCTATCTTGCTTATTTACTGGTTTTGTGCCCTTTTTGTTTGTTGAGAGGGGGGGGGGGGGGGGGGGGGGGGTAGAAAGGTAAACTGCTTGAAACTGACCCAATTTTGTGCTACTGAGACTTTTTTTGAATTTTTAAACAATATGCTGCTGATGTGCATTTTTTTTTCTCTCATCCAAGACAACATTGTAAAATTCACTAAAAAGCTCAAAATGTTAAAATACTTACCTTGCAAAGAAACTGATTTGTCATGGCTTTGTAAACAAACAAAAAAAGAAAATCTAGATTGTCTCTCATTTCTGGACTGTTTTCCCCTTGGAAATTGTACAGACATTTTTTTCTTGGCTTTGTGTTTGTTTCTTTTTTTGGGGGGGGGGGGGGGGGGGGGGGGGGGGGGGGGGGGGGGGTTGGATTTTGTTGTCTTTTTATGTTTTGTGACAGTGCTACTTTTCCAGTTGGTTCTCATTCCAGTCTCACCCACCACAGCCACACACTTGCTCGGCCTGTCAGTCTTAATTAAGAAGTCCACAGGACGCTATCACTGTTAGGCCGCCGTGAGGTCACTGACCAGAAGAGACCCATCATCACTGCTGCTGGGTCACTTCGGTGGTGGTGCCTGTTCTGTCCCCTGGGGGTGTTGGGAGGGGGCTCTTTCAGTTTAACTAACACCTTTACTTTCAGGAAATGTTGAGCTAGAAGTTTCCCCTTTTCTATCACTCTTTTTTGTTTCCATCTTTTCCTTTCTATCACTCTTTTGTGTCCATCTTTTCCTTTACCTTTCTATCATCTCTCTTGCTTTATTGTCTGCCTTCCCAGTCCATTTGCCTGCCTTTTTCTCCGCGACTTTCTGTCTTGACACATATTGTGCATGAACCCACAGCAGGTGTAGAATCAGTAGTATCATTGCAACAATGATAGAAGCTGATGCATTTCTTGTATTTTCTGTTTTGTTTGGTGGTTGTTTTATATATATATATATATATATATATATTTTTTTTTTCCTTGATTGAATAGGGTGGATATAAATATGTACATGATCGAATTGACTGATTGTATCAGAAAAAAAACTCAATAACTGCACTATGGTGTGTTTGGTTTTTTTTACTTTATTGAATAGATGGATTATAATTTTAATGGAAACAACCTACCCCCCCCCCCCCCTCCTTTGCTAGAGCTCTGAGGTTTAACAATGGTGAGTATTTTGCATATGCAACCCTCACGCCTCCCCCCCCACCCCTCCTTCCGACTTAGAAGAGGGTGTCTAATCACCACAACTGTATGCATTTGTTTTTGAAATCTTGTTATCCCTTCCTATCAACTTGAAATGGCCTACTCTTTCAAAAGGCAGAAAGGTTTTTTGACCTGTGGGCAAGATGTTGTGTGTGCGTTCACACATGGGGCCTCGGTTTATCGTCTCGCCCAAAGGACTTTGACATTCAGTTTGATTTTTTCGTCAAACTGGGAAGAAAAGGCAAGGCAGGGAATCGAACCCAGAACCTCACAGTTTGCTTGTTAGGCAGGCGAACATCTTGACCGTCCTGCCATCTTCTTTCTTCGTTTGATTAGATAGATTGATGACAGTTTTTCTGTAGTTGGATTAGATTTTTACTTCATTGAATAGATTGATTACACTTTTACTTGATTAAAGACGTTGATTATAGTTTTTCTGTAACTGAATTGATTGAATATATATATATATATATATACACACATATATCTTTTTCCTTAATTGAATAGATTGATCATACTTTTACTTGATAGAATAGCTTTCATTTTTACTTGGTTGAATGATTTTATCGTATATTTTTCTTAATTGAATAGATTGCTGACATTTTTACTTAATTGAATTCACTGATTATGTTTTTATTTGACTGAGTTATTTGATAGTGGGTTTTTTTGGTTTTTTTCATAACGGAATTTGTTCATTATTCATTCATTCATTCGTTGTATAGTTTGGGGGCTTGTTTTTGGTTTTAAATGTTGTTGGGTTTTTAAAAAAAAACTTTTTTTGGTTTTAGTGTGTACACTTTTTTTCAATATATCATGATGAGTTGGTGAAGCTTAAAGTACTTCGACCTTTTTTTTTTTTTTTTTTTTTGGTTGGTTTTCTTTGTTATTCTCTACAAGGGACGGGATAGCTCAGTGGTCGGAACACTCGCTTTCCCTCAGCCAAGGTTGAGCAGCATAGAGCATGGTTACCACTTGGATGGGTGACCGTTTGCATGCCTTGGCTTCAGTACAGTCCCCCAGTTCACCCAGCTGGGAATGGGTACCTGCCTCTTTAGGGTCAGGGAAGGTAAAGCAGCGAGGGAGAGGAGATGGGCTCCGCCCTCAATATGCTGGCCCTAGAGAAGTTGAGGTCTCTGATGCCTCACTCCCCTACGACTTTATAGGTTATGGGACACCTTTACCTTTTTTACCTGCAAGGGAAGTTAGAGTGAGGAACACAAGCAAGTGCCAATAGATTTTTGCCCTTAGCAATGGCATCTGGTGTAGCAAACACACTTCAACACTTGTAAGGAGAAAAAAAAAAGCAGCTTTCACACACACACACACACATATAAAAAGAGAGAGAAAAAAAAGGCTCCATATAATCATGAAAAGGGGGGAAAAAAATCTCTTTCAATAATCGGCATAAATATTAAAGGAAGAAAGTAGTGGGGTGGGAGGGAGGGAAGAAATTTTATTGTATGAAATATTTTCACAAACTAGCTATGGCTTACTTTGTTGTTGCCGTTTGTTTCTTTGCAACAATGATAGAAACTGATACATTTCTTGTGTTTTCTGTTTTGCTTGGTGTGGTGGTGTTTGGTTTTTTTTTAGATTGAAATAAACTGTGTGTGATTCTTGTTATGTGACTTGTGTGTGTGTGTGTGTGTGGTGTTGTGTGTGTAAGAGAGGGGGGAATATGATAGAGACAGAGAAAGAGCGAGAGAGAGAGAGAGAGCAAGAGAGTGTTCAATATCCTCTAGTTCTTTAGGACATGACCTGACTTCTCTCTGAGCTCCTTAAGGAGTCATTGGGGCGCTGCACTGAAGTTTTCATGCCTGCAGTGTGTCAGTCTTGGGCAAATGAAATCTAGCGGAGCCCATCCCTCTTTGGATTGGTAGGGTGCATGCTGGGTTTACTTGTTTCTCATTCATACCTCCAGCCACAGCTGGTTTTTTAAAAAAAAACACCAAAAAACCCCCCGATAGGTTTTAATGTGTACACAAAATGTTTTAAGTGCTCTCAAGCGCATATTTTCAGTTTAAAGTCTTATTCGAAGGATTACAGGTAAAATGGAAGTGAATACTGATGTCTTCTTCTTTTGTCGTCGAAGGCTCAGACAGCAACTATTGTTGTCTGTTATATGAGTGAAAATGCGTTACGCTGCCGTTAAGCGCCTGACAAGTCAGGCCCAGCGCCTCCTACTTCGGCATGGGAGAGAACTGTTATCTTTTACGTCTTTCTGGAAGAAAGAAAAAAAAGGCAGGAGGATGGACCAAGCAGGCTAAACATAGACAAGAAGGTGGTGACAGGAAGGAAAGGAACAAGGCAGAAACAAAATTGCGGGATAGAAAAGAGGGAACTCCTAGCACCGAATTTGCAGATGGTGGGGATGCTGTTTATACTGACAGCCCCCCCCCCCCCCCCCAACTTGATTTTCACCACTCGCAGGTCCAACTGATGTTAATCAAAGAAGGTCATGTCTTTATTGCTTAACAAAAATATCTCAGGACTGTTTCCATACAAACGACAAACAGTACCAAGTTTAATCAGATACAGTTTTCAACAACAACAACAACAACAATACCAAAATTCTGTTTAAGAAATAAAGTCCAAAATGCCGTATCCCTGTGAATATCCGCCAACAGTAGCTTTAAAAAATGAAAATTCAAAAAAATAATAATAATAAAATTCGTCAACTTCTCATTTCAACTTCCGAATACCTCGATAACAACAGCAATAATAATGATCATCATACGAATCATACAATGACAACAAACCCTGTTCTTCACCAGGTCAAAAAACGGTAACACAGATGCAAAATGCAAGAGCAAATCCGATGCGAAAACCAAAGACGGTGTCAGGACGGTTAAGACGCTCACCTGCCTGACAAATAAACTGTGACGGTCTGGGTTCGATTCCCAGCCTCGCCCTTTCTTCCCACTTTGACCACACACACAAAATCGAACTGAACGTCAAAGTCCGTCCATAAGCTGAGGCCCCGTGTGTCAATTCACGCAGAACACCCTGTGCACAAGTTAAACACCCTGTCCTGCCTCTCAGAAGAGTAGGCCATTTTGTGCCGGTAGGAGCAAATGAATTTTTGTTAAAAACAACACACGCACACAGGTCTTGTGTTTAGAAACTATTCCCGAAAACAGAATGCAGCTACCTAAATGGTGGGGGAGATGAGGGAGGAGGGGGGGGGGGGGGGAAACGGTCATGTACGGAAAATCTCGCCATTGGTAAACCTCAGAGCTCTAACCAAGGAACACACACACACACCACATACACCACACACACACAACATACACACCCACACAACATACACACCACAACACACACACACCCACACAACATACACACCCACACACCACACCCACACAACATACACACACACAAAACACAAAAGATGCAAAATACAAGAGCAACATCAGACGCCAAATCTCGTACTCTCTTCCTACAACATGGTTTCTTGTCTGCTCGCACTATGAGCAAACAAACATGACAGACAAGAGGAGAAAGAAGAAGAGCTATAGGGACAGAGATAGCACTGTGCCGACATGTCAAACCCTTCATACTGTCCATCCTCGGCCCAGACCAAAAGCTCTGTCACTTATTTATTCATGTTTTCTTTTATTTCCAGGATAATAGAAAAGCCACTGGTGTGCTTTTTGTTGTTGTGCGTTCCCCAGCTTTTACACCCTGGGGGGTCACCCAGAACATGCCACACTCTGACTCACTCACTCATCCCACTTAGGAATCTCTGTGAGATAGGAAGTACACACTGGATGAGAAGATTGTGTGTGTATGACTCTTTTCCAAGTACCTCGCCATATATGCAGCCATACTCCGACTTCAGAGGATTTTTTTCTTCTCTCCTTTAAAAAAAAAAAAGGAAAGTGCAGGTTTGTTATGTTAAGAGCTTGTCATGGCTTGAAGGCCATCTCAACACAACATTTTTACAACATAACAACATTTTAGTGTAGGCTTTGGCAGTTAGCTGACATCAATAACTGACACAGCTTTTGGCCTGGGGCAAGTGTGCTTTTTTTTACTTCCAGTCCCCGTGTGTATGCAGTTTTGTAAATTTTGTCATCCGTTCCCACTGGCACACAATGGCCCGCTCTTCCAAAAAGTGGAACAGGTTTTTACATGTGCGCAAGATGTTATGCGTGCGTTTGTACACAAGACCTCGGCTTATAGTCTCATCCAAAGGACTTTAAGGGGGAGTGGAGTCAGCACTTATGTTAACTCCAGAGGAAAAAATCCTCTTGAACGGGAATTGAACTCGGGTCAGCAGATCACAAGCGCATCACGCTAACCACCAGGCTATCCCAAGGCCTACACTAAACCGTTGTTATGCTGTGAAAATGCTGTGTTGAGATTTGCCTTCAGCCATGACAAGCTCTTAACCTAACCACCTGCACTCTCCTTTGTTAAAGGAGAAAAATCCTCTGAAGTCGGGAGTATGGCTGCCTATATGGCAGGGGTACTTAAGAACAGCCGTACAAGCAAACCTTCTCATTCCGTGTGCAATTTCAATCGCTCAGTGATTCCCAGGCGGGAAGATGAGCGAGTCAGAGTGCACGTTCTGGGTGACCTCCTGAGTGTTAAGCTGGGGAACGCACAACAGCATCATACTGTCCAACCTGATACTATAGGATACAAGTGTCAGTCAGACGAAGGAAAGAGAAATCTCACTTTCAGATTTCTTACAACCAAAGGTTTTGGGGTGTTTTTTTCTTCTTCTTCTTCTTCCCTGTTCTTCAGCTTCAGCTCCAAGGTTCACCAATACCGAGAATTTTGCACACGCCACCGTTTTTGTTTCCGTTCTGTCCCATGTACGATCGAGTCAAGAAAAGGGAGAGCATTGAAATTACGCTCCTTGGATCAGCAGTTTCTACGGATGCTTACCAGTTGTAGTGTCCCTTTCAATGGGTTTTTTCTCATATGAACTAGGCACAGTCCGCTACAGCAGAAGATGGAATGATCTTCAAGCCAGAATGTGACTGATGGATGCCATAGCCGAGTGGTTAAGACCATTTGACTTCAATCCCATGGGTCCATAAAGTCGTGGGTTCGAATCTCTGCAGCAATGGGGTGGGGGGAGAAGGGGGGGGGGGAGAAGTGGCGAGGGGATATAAATTCATGTCAAGTGTTCAGAGTAGTGGAAACACAAACAAAGCTACCATGCACAAATCAAATAACATCCTCTTAGTATATTCACCTTCAACATATATATATATATATATATATATATAGAGAAGAGAGAGAGAGAGAGAGAGAGAGAGAAAAGTGGCTGGGATATGTGTTTTGTCTGTGTCTATCACACCACACTCTGCACTCATGATTCCTCCAGTCTCTCAAGTAAATTCTTATGTACCACTTGCTATGTTCGCGTCCCCATTACTCAGAAATTACTACATGAATAATCCTGATCTTCTGCCCAATGACAGTATGTATATCGCAGATTGCTTTCAGGCAAGCTCAAAGCAGTTAGCATGATATTTCACTACAAAAGCATATACATTTTTATTTTTAAATCAATAAAAAAAACAACACTTTCTTCATCACCACTGACATTCTGAGTAACCCCCCCCCCCACCCCCTCATTTCCATAGCGTCACACAATAGTCCAAGCAAAATCTATCGGTTTTTTTCCATTTTGTACTATCTCCTAAATCATACACGATTGCTACCATAACCGTCAGGATCATTTAAAACTTTATTTGTCACTTCTTCAGCTGTGTTAAGTCATTTGTACGTTCAACGAGAAGAGTCGGCCATTTTGAACAAGAACAGTCCAAGCAGTCATGCAAAATAAGACATGAGCTAAAAAAAAAAAAAAATTGTTTCTGCCATGTTTTTTGCAGCCCAACATTACCAAACACCGGGAGAGTGACCTCCCTCAATTTTGAGTTCTTTCCCTTTAAATGTAGTCACGGAAGCTGGCTTGTTTGCGTCGGTTCGAAACCCCGGACATTTTCCGGGTAGATAGACGTATAGAGGTGCACAGTTAGTCCCGGGAAAATATCGGGGATGGGGCAGTCAAGCGGTTAAACGTCTCTGTGTTGAACAATTTGCTGCACGGCGTGTCCCTCTGCGTTACCTTCGGAGGAGACTATAAACCGAGGCCCCGTGTGCGAACGCACGCAGAACATCTTGCGCACACGTTAAATCCTGTTCCGCTTTTCAAAAGAGTAGGCCATTGTGCGCTGGTGGGAACAGATGACAAAATTTACAAAACCACATACACACGGGGACTGGATGTAAAAAAAGCACATGAGTGCTTATTCCATTATCCTCGATATAAAAAAAAATAGTCATCTGAGCGCTTTGATTTGTTGCTTTACAAGATTCAGCGCTATATAAATTCCATACATTATTATTATTATTTTATTATTATTTATTACCAAAGGCACGGGAGGCTGTGTTGGAGTGAACTGCAGGGTAGAGAACACAGGGATGGAGGAAAAGGGACGGGAGGGGAAAGGAGGGGAAGGGAAGGGAGGAGAGGGAAAGGGAAGGGAAGGGAGGGGAGGGAGGGAGGGGAAGGGAGGGAAGGGAGGGGAGGGAGGGGGAAAGGGAGGGAAGGGAGGGGAGGGAAAGGGAGGGAAGGGAAGGGAGGGGAAGGGAGGGGGAGGGGAAGGGAGGAGAGGGAAAGGGAAGGGAGGGGAGGGGGAAGGGAGGGGAGGGAAGGGAGGGGAGGGGAAGGGAGGGGAAGGGAAGGAGAGGGAAGGGAGGGGAGGGAAGGGAGGGGAGGGAGGGGAGGGAGGGAGGGGAAGGGAAGGGAGGGAGAGGGAGGGGAGGGGAGGGAAGGGAAGGGAAGGGAGGAGAGGGGAAGGGAAGGGAAGGGAGGAGAGGGGGAGGAGAGGGGGAGGAAGGGAGGGGAAGGGGAGAGGGGAAGGGAAGGGAAGGGATTGGAAGGGCAGGGAAGGGAGGGGAAGGGCAGGGAGGGGAAGGGAAGGGAGAGGAAGGAAGGGGAGGGGAAGTGGCAGAGGCCGTGCTCAGTTGTCTCCCTTGATCCACTCGAGCACCTGAGGGGTGAAGTAGGTGATCAGAATGTCCACACCTGCAACAGAATCGATTCAACCCTGCGGTAGACGAGAGACGAAGCTGAACTGTGCCATCTTTAAGGTTATCGTGCGAACGCATGCAGAACATCTTGCGCATGTGTTCCGCTTTTCAAAAGAGTAGGCCATTGGGTGCCGGTGGGAACAGATGACAAAATTTACAAAACCGCATACACACGGGGACTGGATGTAAAAAAGCACATGAGTGCTTATTCCATTATCCTCGATATAAAAGAATAAATAAATAAATAAATATCAATCGTATAAAGGGGTTCCCATCACCTATGCGGTCGTTTGAGGAGCGAGGCGTCAGAGACCTCAGCTTCTCCAGGGGGCCAGCATATTGAGGGAGGACGGCGCCCATCTCTCCTCTCCCTCGCTGCTTTACCTTCCCTGACCCTTAAAGAGGGCAGGTACCCATTTACAGCTGGGCAAACTGGGGGGACTATACTGAAACCTAGGCAGCGCAAACGGTCACCCATCCCCTTGGTAACCACGCTCAATGCTGCTTAACCTTAGCTGGGGGAAAGCGAGCGCACTGACCAACATACAACATACTCCGCTAGAGCTTCAAAGTTCTCCAATGGTGAGATTTTGCGTACGCGACAGGTTTTTTTAGCCTACCATGAAGGAAGCCGCATTCGGACTTCAGAGATGTATGCTGGATATGTTCTTGTTTCTGACACTCACCAAACGCTACTACGAATTGCAAGATCTTTAACGTGCATACTTTGATCTTCTGCACGTGTATATACGTGAAAGGAATGAAGGCACTGGCAGGTCTACACTTAAAGTTGAGCTGGGAGATCGTTAAAATTCCCCCACCCTTAATTCACCAGACACCTCCTAAGATTCGAACCCGAGACTTCATGGACCCATGGGATTGAAGTCAAATGGTCTTAACCACTTTGGCTACAGCATACGTCATAAATACACTCACACACACACACACACACACACACAAGCACACTCACTTGAACACACACACCACAGCACGCAAATCCAGCATAACTTAATCAAGGGTCCAGGTATTAAAATTAGGCCCTTCCTTTTACCAAGTCCAATCAGTTTCTGCTGTAATCAGCACCAGCTGGGCTAGGATGGAATGGATAGCAGCTGAGAGGAGCTAAAAGTGGGGGAACTGAAAGCTGTGACATATATTGGCATATGTGACATATATTGACTAAAACCTGACAGCTGTGACATATATTGGCATATGTGACACATATTGACTAAAAACTGACAGCTGTGGTATATATTGGTATATGTGACACATATTGACTAAAAAAAAAACTGACAGCTGTGGTATATATTGGCACATGTGACATATATTGACTAAAACTGACAGCTGTGGCATATATTGATATATGTGACATATATTGACTAAAAACTGACAGCTGTGACATATACTGGCATATGTGACACATATTGACTAAAAACTGACAGATGTGACATATATTGGCATACGTGACACATATATGTGACACATATTGACTAAAAACTGACAGCTGTGACATATATCGGCATATGTGACACATATCTACGTGACATATATTGACTCAAACCGACAGCTGTGACTGGATGGATTATAAAAAAAAAAGCACACGAGCGCTTATTCCATTATCCTCGAAATAAAAGAATAAATAAATAAATATATTAGCTTAACACAAAATGCCAGATAAAACCTTATCACCCCCCCCCCCCCCCCCCCCCCCCCCCCCCCCCCCCCCCCCCACCACAGAACAACGGGTGAACAGAAGGAAAGACAAACCAGCACGCCGCATGCTTCCCAAGGTCTCCATGACCCCAGCCTTCAGGTCAAAGGCGCCGGCACTGGCGGCGTGATGCAGCATGGCAAACTCCCCCGATACGTGGTACATGGCCAAAGCATGGGTCGGGTACTGAAAACGACAACACACACCCCCATCCCCTCCCTGACATCCTTGTCCGTCCGCCGCAGTCAACGACCACCTCCAAAACAGCACAGGAGGCAGCTGCTGTTTCGGAAACTTGGGCAGAAATTTGATTATAGTGGAGATGCCTTGCCCACAGTACATCCCCACTCTCTCTCGGCCAAGTGGGCATGAGGACAGTCAGCGTTGAAGATGTTCTCTCCAAAGGCCAACCAGCCCCCAGGGCTGCAGCACATAAGGACTGTGCGAGTCAAGCCTCCTAGTCAGAGAGTCATAGTCGATCACTAAAGACTAAGCTGTAAACCGGAATTCCATGAGTGGGAAAGAAAGTCACTGGTCATACAGCCTCTCACTTCGCTGTTTCCCCCAGCGTCAACTGTTTCATCAAGAACTGTGATAAAACCAGCTGCTGAAGGCATTGACTCCCAGTCCACAACTAGCTTGACAAGGGGAAAAAAACAAAAGAAAACCAACAAAATCCCCAAAGCTTTACATGGATGACTTTTTTTGGCCCAGGCCAAAAGCTCTGTCAGTTATTGATGTCAGTGAAGCCCCAAGTTACCCTGTGGATGAGTGATGGTTTGCATGCCTTGGCTTCAGAACTGTACCCCAGTTCACCCAGCTGTAAAATTAATGGGTACCTGCCCTCTTTAGGGTCAGGGAAGGTAAAGCAGCGAGGGAGAGGAGATGGGCGCCGCCCTCAATATGCTGGCCCCTGGAGAAGTTGAGGTCTCTGACATCCTGCTCCCCAACTGCTGCATAGCGAGATTTGAAGCAGGCTTGCAGAGTGTATGACCAATCCATCCCCATTTCCTTTGATCATGGACTCGATTGAGGTGTGTCAGTGTATTGATTAGTAGTTTGCAGTCTTTTTGTAGACTGTCATATCTGTATTGTATGTACACTGTATGTACACAGCATTCTCACTCTCTCACACACGCACATACACACACACACACATGCAGGCATGCACACATGCACAGCTGTGCACCCGCACACACATACACACATATACATGAGAAATGCAGACGAGCTGACCGATGGACGGACAGACACACAGACAGACAGACACACACACACACAAACGAACACAAGGCAGCCTCACTTTCTGTTTGATCAGGCAAGTCACAAACAGACACACAGACTGATGGACAGACACACACACACACACAGACAGAAGGATGGACAGACATACAGACACACATACACACACAGACGGATGGATGAATTGACAGACAAACAGAGAAAACAGCCAGCCAGCCTGCCTCACCTTTTGTTTGGCATGCAAGCCACAGACACTGAGACAGACAGACAGACTGATGGACAGACAGACAAGCAAACAGACAGACAGACAGACAGCCAGCCAGCCTCACCTTCTGTTTGGCATGCAAGCCACAGACACTGAGACAGACAGACAGACTGATGGACAGACAGACAAGCAAACAGACAGACAGAGAGCCAGCCAGCCTCACCTTCTGTTTGATCAAGCGAGCCACGTCCAGGTAAGCAATGCCTGGCTTCACCATGAGAAAGTCTGCTCCTTCGGCCACATCACGATCCTGTACACATACAGGTAAAGGGTACAGGTAAAGGTGTCCCATAACCTACGTGGTTGTGGGGGGAGCGAGGCATCAGAGACCTCACTTCTCTAGGCCCAGCATATTGAGGGCAGCGCCCATCTCCTCTCCCTCGCTGCTTTACCTTCCCTGATCCTAAAGAGGCCAGGTACCCATTTACAGAGGGGTGAACTGAGGGACTGTACTGAAACCAAGGTGCGCAAACGGTCATCCATCCAAGTGGTAACCAAGCTCCACGCTGCTTAACCTTAGCTCGGGGAAAGCGAGTGCTCCGACCACTGAGCTCTCCTGTTCCCATACACGCATGTGCTGGCTGCTAAATTCACAGTTAGTCATACCTGATCAAACAGGCACTACAGCCGAGTGGTTAAGACAGCTCAACTTCAATCCCAAGGGTCCATGAAGTCATGAGTTTGAATCTCGGTGTCAGCGTCTGGTGAATGAAAAAGGGTCGTTTGAGGAGCGAGGCATCAAGAGACCTCCGCTTCTCCAGGGGGCCAGCATATTGAGGGAGGACGGCGCCCATCTCCTCTTTTGTTTGTTTGGGGGTGGTTTTTTTTAGCGATCTCCCAGATCAGCTTCCAAGTGCAGACCTGCCAGTGCCATTAATTCCTGTTGGGGTTATACACATGCAGAAGATCAAACATGCCCGTTAAAGATTGCGTAACTCATGTCAGCGTTCAGTGGGCTACGGAAACATGAACATAGGCAGCATATCTCCCTGAAGTCGGAATGCAGTTACCTTCATGGTGGGCAAAAACGGTTGTACGCACAAATACCCAACATTGGTGAGCCTTGGAGCTCTAGCTGAGGAATGCAAAAAACAGAAGTAAATAACTGGATTGGGGGATGGGGGGCAGGATAGCCTAGTGGTTAGAGCGTTGCGTTTGTTATCCGACGGCCCGGGGTCCAGCCACCTTGGAGTTACCCATTCAAGGGGATTTTTTTCTCTCATGGAATTACCATCAGTACCAACCACAATTTGGCCCGAAAGTCCTTTGGATTAAGACTGTAAACCAAGGTTTTGTGCAATGCATGCATACATGCAGAACATCTTACCGCGCACATATTAAAACCTGTTCCACTCTTCGAAAGAGTAGGCCACTGCGTGCCGATAGAAATGCATGACAATCTTTTTTTGGGGTGGTTTGTAAAAACGCATTCACACTGGTATTGTGTTCACATATCAATCCCCGAAGTTGGAATGCGGCTACCTTAATGGTGGGCAAAAACGGTCGCATACGCGAAATCTTACAACTGGTGAACCTCGGAGCTTTAGCTGAAGAACAAAATTAATTTTTTTTAATTCCATGCCAATTGCCTACTCTCAATATACACTGCTGGTCTCTCAGCCAATCCTATAGACTCACAGTCTCACACACATACACACACACCCCCCACCACATACACTCACTCACTCACAAACACACACTCTCTCACACACACACACACTAGCACATACACACACTCTCTCACACACAACACACATAACCCCCCCCCCCCCCCCCCCCCCCCCCCCCCCCCCCCCACACACACACATACGCGCAAAACTCTCTCTCTCCCAGACACACACACACACACACACACACGCGCACGTGCACACACACATACACACACGCACACACACATATACACCCCCCACCTCCCCACACAACATACCCCCCCCCCTCCCCACACACACACTCACCACAGCTCTCTCAGCCAGTCCTATGGAACCCGGAGGAAGCTGGTAGCAGCGCCGGTCTCCGAATGCTGGAGTGCTCTTAGCTGCATCCCTGACAGAAGATCAGAGATGGCAGAAGATCAGATCAGAGATGGCAGAAGATCAGATCAGAGATGGCAGAAGATCAGATCAGAGACGGCAGAAGATCAGATCAGAGACGGCAGAAGATCAGATAAGAGATGGCAGAAGATCAGATAAGAGATGGCAGAAGATCAGATAAGAGATGGCAGAAGATCAGATAAGAGATGGCAGAAGATCAGATAAGAGATGGCAGACGATTAGACAAGAGATGGCAGAAGATCAGATAAGAGATGGAAGAAGATCAGATAAGAGATGGCAGAAGATCAGATAAGATATTCCAGAAGATCAGATAAGATATTCCAGAAGAGATAAGTGATTGAAGAAGATCTGATCTGATATTGCAGAAGATCAGAGATTGCAGAAGATCATAGCTTCCAGAATAGATCCGATATTGCAGAAGATCAGAGATCGCAGAAGATCCAATATCGCAGAAGATCAGATAAGAGATGGCAGATCAGAGATGGCAGAAGAGATCAGAGACGGCAGAAGAGATCAGAGACTCAGAAGATCAGATCAGAGATTGCAGAAGATCAGAGCAGAGATTGCAGAAGATCAGATCAGATATTGCAGATGATCAGAGATTGCAGAAAATCAGAGATTGCAGAAGATCAGAGATTGCAGAAGATCAGAACAGAGATGGCAGAATATTAGAACAGAGATTGCAGAAGAGCAGAAACTCCAGAAGATAAGAGATTGTAGAAGATCAGAGACTCCAGACGATCAGAGATTGCAGATCAGAACAGAGATTGCAGAAGATCAGAACAGAGATGGCAGAAGACCAGAGCAGAGGACAGATCAGAGATGGCTGAAGATCAGAGATGGCAGAGATTGCAGAAGACCAGAGCAGAGATCAGATCAGAGATGGCTGAAGATCAGAGATGGCATAAGATCAGAGATTGCAGAGGATCAGATCAGAGATTGCAGAAGATCAGATAAGAGATTCCAAACAAATTAGAGATTGCATAAGATCAGAGATGGCAGAAGATCAGAGATTCACGCTGAACAATCCTGTGGGGACAAGAAGGATTTCAGGATGCAGTATAATCAGTATCAATTTTAATTTGCAATTCCCCAAAGTCAGAATGCCACTACAAAAATGATCGCATACAGAAAAAAATATCACTACTGGTGAACCTAGGAGCTCTAGCACAGAAACAAAACAGAAAAAAATAACAAAAATTTTTTTAAAGCCTGTTGTGTCTACTTTAACCATTTATGAACAGTGTCTCCATATGTGTGCTTCTGATTATATAATTTTCGAAAATTTTCACACAAGACAATCAAATACCAAAAAAGAAAAGGGGGATGCTGGGGGCCTGTCAATATAAATCGTATCCACACATTCCTGAAATTCTGTGCTAGAAATTCCCAGCTTTTCTATCCCTCTCTTTGTCTCTGCCCTCTTCCTTTTCTTCCTGTCGCCTTCCTTCTTCTTGTCTGTTTTCTGCCTTCTTGGTCCATTCTCCTGCCTTTTTTCACCCCAGAGAGACTTAACCACTAGACTGCCTTACCCCGGGGGTAACGTGCACCCTATACGCCTACAACCCAGAAAATTTCCGGGATGTCAAACTGAAGTAAACAAGCCTGCTTCCTTGACTACAGTTAAAGGGAAATAACTCCAAAATTAATGGAGATCACTCTCCTGTTGCTTGGCAACATCCAGCTGCAAAAACCGTAGCAAAAACAATCGTTTTTTTAGCTCGTATTTTGTGTTTTTATGCATGACTGCTTGGAAAGTTCTTGTTCAAAATGGCTGACACTTCTTGTTGAAGGCATCAATAACTTTACACAGCTGTTAAAGTGACAAATAAAACTGTAGATTTACCTAACAGTGATGAAAACGATCGTGTATGATTCAGGAGATCGTGTATTTAAAAAACAATGAATGAGATTTGGCCTAGACTTATGTTTGACGTTATTGAGAAGGGGGGTACTCAGAATGACAGTGGTGATAAAGAAATCATATTTTTGGTCAATTTTTTACATTTAAAATATATTTTTGCAGTGAAATATCATGCTAACTAATTTGAGCTTGCCTCGAAGTAATCTACGACAAATATACTGTCATTGGGTAGACTATCAGGATTATTCATGTAGTAGTTTCTGAGTAAGAGGGATATGAACATAGCAAGTGGTACCAAAGAATTTTATTCCCCGGCATATAGGGTGCACTTGCACTGGGCAGTTAAGAGGTTAAAAGACAGAAACTCTCTCCCACGAAGAAAATCAGACGCACTGGGCCTGACATACAGGTGCCTAACAGCAGTGCAACACATTTCCACTCTAGTTGCTGTCTGAGCCCTTGATGACGAAGAAGAAGAAAGACCCAAACTCCTGGTCTACTGAAAGGGTGGAAATCCAGCTTCAGACAAGGCCAAAAAAAACCTGTGATGTTCCACATTTCAGATGATTATATCCCTGAAGACGCCATCATCATCATCATCAACCATTACACCCAATGGTGTGTAGGGCAGCAACAAAGCGCTTCCACTCCTGTCTATCCTGGGCCAACCTAGTCACTGATCCCCAAGAGTGCTGCATGGCCTTCATCGCACTTTCTACAGTCCTCCTCCACGTTGCTTTTGGTCTTCTTCCTCTCGGCTTTGGCCATCAGCATTCATACGAGTCTCACTGGACCCGGGAGGTCCTTCGCACGCAAAAGTAGAAATGTTTTAAGTTGCTGTTTCCGTAACTTCTCTTCTTTTACGGGACAGGGTTGTTAGCCCTGTGTTGCCCAACCCCCAACCTGGAGGAAGGGTTCCACCTTAGTCGCCTCTTACGATATGCCTGGTTGGAGGGCAGGGATAATAATAATAATAATAATGTATGGAATTTATATAGCGCTGAATCTTGTAAAGCAACAAATCAAAGCGCTCAGATTTCATTTCATACCACTTTAAGTCACAGCAGATTTCTTCGTGAAATTCGGGCTGCTCTTCCCACCTGCGCCACCCTTTTTTTTTTTTTTTCATGTCTGCAACTGTATTTGTTTCCCTATCAGAGTGGCTTTTTTCTAAGAATTTTGCCAGGGACAACTCTCTTGTTGCCGTGGTTTTTTTTACGTGCGCTAAATAATTACGTGTAACACACGGGACCTCGGTTTATCGTCTCATCCGAAAGACTAGCGCCCAGACCACCACTCATGGTCTAATGGATGGGGGAAAAGTTTCCGGTCCAAATGGGGTACGAACCGCCGCACACTTCAGACCCGGACTTTTCGCTTTCTAGACAGGCGCGTTACCTCTAGACCACCGATCCTATTCTTGCAATGTTCGCTTTGCAAGCATTCCCCGGGAGTCCCACGGGGCAAAGTTGCCATGCAGTTACCTAAATGGTGGGGGAGGGAATGGTCGCGTACGTAAAACTCTCACCACCGGTGAACCTCAGAGCTCTAGTCAAGGATTAAAAAAACCCAACAACAACAAGACAATATATAAAAAAAAGAACCCAAGATATTCCGCATTTTCGATGAATATGTTACCCAAACACAGGACCATCGATCTGATCTACCTGCCAAAGTATGACACAACACACACACACACACACAACAATCCACCACAGGAGGAAAGGATAGTCAGGTGGTTAATAGTGATGTACATTAATCGGATGATCTGCTGACCCGGGTTCGAATCTTGTTCGAGAGGAATTTTCCTCTGGGGTTAACATCAGTGCTGACTCCACTCCCTGCCTCCATTCCATTTATAATAATAATAATAATAATGTATGGAATTTATACAGCGCTGAATCTTGCAAAGCAAACAAATCAAAGCGCTTGTTATTTATCCTCGATATAAAAGAATAAAAAAAAATGTATTTAAAAAAATCCTTGGGAAAAAAAAAACAGATTAAAAAAAATAATAAGATAAAAAAAAAACACCACCATCCCACAGAACCTACCTGAAGGGTCCGTAGAAGCTGGAGGCAAACTTGGCGCTGTAACTCATGACGGACACGGTGTTGCTCAAACCGCTGGCGTGCAGCTTCTTCTTGATGGCGCCGATCCTCCCGTCCATCATGTCTGACGGAGCGATCACCTGGCAACCTGCAGGTGAAAAATCGTCCCTTGTTGGGCGTTCCCCAGCTTTACACACCCTGGGGGTCACCCAGAACGTGCCACACTCCGACTCACTCACCAGAAGATCAGAGATTCAGAAGATCAGATGCTCGTCTGCTGGTGTTGAAGACGTTTGAGGTTCGTCTCTCCCTTTCTCCCCAGTCTGATTGGGAAAGTGGACTGAGCGTCTAGTCCAGCAGGTGGACAAAAAACTCCAACAGTCTGAGGTTCAATTCCACCCCAACACACACACTCTGTCTGTCTCTTATATATCCCAAAGGGCGGGGACTGATTGTAAAAAAGCACATGGGCGCTTATTCATTATCCTCGAAATAAAAGAATTTGTCATTGTCATTGTCATTGTCACTCACCCATCCCCACCTGGGAATCACTGTGAGATAGGAAAGTACACTGGATGAGAAGTTTGCGTGTATGACTCTTTTGAAGAACCTCGCCACATAGGCAGCCCTACTCCGACTTCAGAGGATTTTTTGTTCGTTTTTTTGTGTTGTTAAAAATTTTGGGGGGACTTTAGAGGATTTTTTTCTCCTTTAAAGGAGAGAGCGCAGAGCTTGTCATGGCTGAAGGCAATCTCAACGCAATATTTTACACACATAACAACATTTTAGTGTAGGCATTGGCAATTAGCTGACATCAATATCTGACACAGCCTTTGGTTTTTGGTCTGGGCCAGGAAAATCATCTGTCTTTTACTGCAGTGTGTCAGAATTTTTGTTTTTTGTTCCTCAGCTAGAGCCCTAAAGTTCACCAATGGTAAGATTTATGCGTATGTGACTATTTTCCTCCCCCTTCCCCCCCCCCTCCCACCACCACCCTCCCCCACCCCCTTCCCACAGGAGAATGGACCAAGAAGGCAGATAGTAGACAAGAAGGAGGTGACAAGATGACACGACAGAAACAAAGAGAGGGATAGAAAAGAGGGAATTCCTAGCACAGAGTTTGCAGAAGGTGGGGGCTGCTGTTTACACTGACAGGCCCCCGGCATCCCCACAGAGGGAGGATGAGTGCGTCAGAATACACCCCTGGAATGTTAAACTGGGGAAACACGCAACAACAACATTCATAGATCGTCATCATTAACCATGACACCCAGTGGTGTGTAGGGCAGCAACAAAGCGCTTTCACTCCTGCCTATCCTGGGCCAACCTAGTCACTGATCCCCAAGAGTGCTGCATGGCCTTCATCTCATTTTCTACAGTCCTCCTCCACGTTGCTTTTGGTCTTCCTTTCTTTCTCCTTCCTTCTGGGGTCCAGTGCAATGCTGTTCTTGTGATTGACTGTGGGTCTCTTCGGAGGATGTGCCCAATCCACTTCCACCGTCGTCTGGTGATGATGGTTCCCATGTCTTCTTGTTCATAGATTGTGGTGGGTTTTGTTTTGTTTTGTTTGTTTGGTTGTTTTGTTCTTTTTTTTAAAAAACGGCTTTTAGGATTCTGTCTGTACCTGTTGTTGTTGTTGTGCGTTCCCCAGCTTTACACCCTGGGGGTTACCCAGAACATGCACTGACTCACTCATCCCACCTGGGAATCGCTGTGAGATAGGAAGTACACACTGGATGAGAAGTTTGCGTGTATGACTCTTTTTCAAGCACCTCGCCATATAGGCAGCCATACTCCAACTTCAGAGGATTTTTTTCTCCTTTAACAAAGGAGAGTGCGGGTTGTTATGTTAAGAGCTTGTCATGGCTGAAGGCTATCTCAACACAACATTTTACAACATAACAACGTTTTAATGTAGGCCTTGGCAATTAGCTGACATCAATAATAACTGACACAGCTTTTGGCCTGGGCCAACTGTCTGTACCTGCTTTTGCGTAGTTCACTGCCACTTCTGCCAGGCGTTCGATGGTTCTGTCATTGTCCAGAGCACCACTTTCTCTCAAAATCCCTGATGGAAAAATAATAATAATAATAATAAATGGAACTTATATAGCGCTATATCTTGCAAAGACAAATCAAAGCACATGCATTCAACCTAATCTTACACAGTCATGCAATCAATGGTAAATAATCAATAGTTTAGACAAACAGATATTTACAAACATGGTGCGCTGCAGACAAAATCTATGAAATAAAATTTCAATAGTCAAATGTTTTTCAAAAGCATACACACACACACAGGTCATATACTTTAGCAGGGTGATAGGACATGGGTTAGTGAAGGTGGGATATCTCTGATACTAAACAGGAGGGGGGAAATCTTAGGTTTGAAATAAATTTGTCTTGAAGCTGGATTTAAAAGTGTCATAACTAGGTTTCTGGCAAAAAGAAAGAGGGAGCTCATTCCAGGTCGATGGACCAGAAATAGAGAAAGAGCGGCGGCCAACAGTGGATTGGTTGAATCTAGGTATTCGTAGGCACAAGGTATCTGCAGTAGAGCGGAGGGAACATGAAGGAGTGTACAGGTTAAGGCATTCAAGACGAAGAAAAAACGAAGACATGATATGATACAACAACAAGGAAAAAATACTATAAAAGTTCATATAAAAATGCATCTATCTATCTGTCCCGGGCCCCACCCTCAAAGACTCAACAACCAGTTCCCTCCATTCCTCTCTCTGTTCTGCCTTTCTCAGAGTTTTGTTGAGCTCTAGGCCTGTCCATTCGCTGATGTTATCCTCCCAGCTCTTCCTTGGTCTGCCTTTTCTTCTTCCTCCTTGGACAGTGCCTTGTAAAACTGTCTTTGCAAGTCCTTTGGATCTTGTGACATGCCCATACCATTTAAGTTTACGCTTTTTCACGATCGTTAGAAGGTTCTCATAGGGTCCAATGGTTTGCTGGATTCTGTTATGCATGCTTTCGTTGCTTATGTGGTCTTTGTAGGAGATGCCAAGGAGTCTCCGAAAGCATCTCATCTCCACCGCCTGTACTCTTCTCTCCAAATCTGCAGTCAGTGTCCATGATTCACAGGCATACAGAAATATGGATATGACAAGGGAGCGCATAAGTCTGATCTTGGAGATAAGTGAGATATTTTTATCTCTCCAGATGATGTTTAGTTTTGACAGTGCTGTTATTGTCTGTGCAGTCCTGCATACTACTTCTGGCTTGGGTCCCTGGTCTGATACAATGGCTCCCAGGTACTTGAAGCTTTGAACTGTTTCCAGCTTCTGGTCATTAACCCTGATATCAGTGCTAATGCCGTTGGTGTTATTAGTCATCAGTTTGGTCTTCTCTGCACTGATTTCCATGCCGTATGTTTTGGAGGCCTTATTCAAGTGTTCTGTTAGGCTGGCAAGCTCTTTTTCTGATCCTGCTATTCCATCAATGTCATCTGCGAAGCGGAGGTTTGTGATCGTTCTGCCACCAATGCTGACTGATCCTTCATGATGTTCCAGTGCATCAGCCATGATTCTCTCAAGGAAGATGTTGAAAAGAGTGGGTGAGAGTAGACAGCCCTGCCTTACTCCAACTGTTGTTCGAAACCATTCTCCAATGTTGTTGTTGTAGTACACTGCACTGGTGGCCTCGCTGTACAGCTGTTTGATGACTGATCAGGTTTGCATTGATGCTGTACAAATTCATGGTTGCCCACAAAGCTGCATGCCACACCCTGTCAAATGCCTTCTTAAAATCGATAAATACATGGTAAAGGTCTTGCTGATGTTGAAGGTACCGCTCACATAGTATTCTGAGGTTGAATATCTGTTCTGTTGTGCTGCGCCCTGCTCTGAAACCTGCTTGTTCCTCAGCAATGATGGTCTCTGCTTGTGGCTTCAGTCTATTCAATATTATCTGCAGCATGACCTTGCTTGGGTGGCATATGAGGCTGATTGTGCGGTAATTATGGCATTGTTGTAGATTTCCTTTCTTGGGGAGGGTGATGATGAGTGACTGTGTCCCTGGTGTTGGCCATTTTTCCCGTCTGCCAGATCTTGTTGCAGATTCTTAATAGGGCGCTGATCATGGCTTCCCCTCCAGCTTGAACCAACTCAGCTGGAATGTTGTCAGCCCCTGCTGACTTCCCCTTTTTCAGCGATCTGACTGCTGTTTCCACTTCTTCTCGGAGGATAGGGTGACTGTCTGTGTCTTTGCTTGCGGGTACATTAAGGACTTCTGGATCTCCTGCGGTTCTATAGTTATACAGGTCGGAGCAGTATTCTGTCCATCTGTTCAGAATATCCTGATCATCAGTAAGACATTTCCCATTTTTGTCTTGGATTGTTAAACCTTTTCCCTGTTTTGTGCTAGTCAGGTCTTTCACCAGCTGATATGCTTTCTTGCTATTGTTTTTCTTGATGTTCTCTTCAATGTCTTGGCACTGTTCACCGGTCCATTTCTCTTTTGCCTCCGTCATGGACTTCCTGATTCTTTTGTTGACTGCCCTATATTGTTCTGCTCTTTCTTTTGTTTCATTTTTCTTTTTCTTCAACTCTCTACGCTTGTCGCATAGTTGTAGGATGTTAGGTGTGACCCATGGTTTTTTGACTGGTCGGTGTTTGCCAAGAAGCTTGCTTGCTGTTTCAGTCACTGCTGTATTGAAACTATTCGTCAGTGTATCTATGTCTGAGTCTATCACAGTGAGTGCTGCAAACTTTCCACCTATCCTTGCTTGAAAAATTTCGACTACCTCTGGGTCCTTCAGCTTCTCGAGGTCAAATTTGATCCTGATGTTGTTCCGCTTGTGGATTTTCTTTAGACGTAGTCGGAAAGTCATCATCACAAGATCATGATCACTCCCTATGTCTGCTCCTGGAAAACTTCGTGTCTGTGCAATGTTAACACTAGACTGAAACTGTCTTTTCACCATGATGTAATCTATTTGGTTGTGGTATTCTCCATTTGGGCTATGCCATGTCCATTTTCTGGATTTCTTGTATGGGCCAAGTGTATTCACTAGCTGGAGGTGGTTGTTACTGACAAACTCCAGGAGTCTCAAGCCTCTTTCATTTGATTGGTTATTGCAATGTGGCCCACAAACGCCCTCCCAGTCTTTCCATGCATCTTCTCCTACCTTGGCGTTCCAGTCGCCTTGCACAACGAGGATGTCTTTCTTGGGAGTTTGATTCAGAACCTCTTGTAGCTGGTCATAAAATTCTTCTATGGCTTCATCTGTGCAGTCTGATGTAGGGGCGTATGCCTGTACTACAGTTATGTTAAAGGGGGTTGCTCTCAGGCGGATGGTAATAAGTCTGCTGGACACAGGCTGACAGCTCATGAGGGTGTTCACGGTGTCTTTGTGAATGAGAAACCCACGCCGTGTTCATGTTTATCCTGTTTTCCACTGTAGTATAATTTGTGGTCTTCCTGGGTCGTTGTTTCTCCCATGTTTTTCCACCTTACTTCGCAGAGCCCAAGGATGTGCCAATGATATCTGGACATCTCGTGTCAGTTCTTCTACTTTGCCTGCAGCTCTTAGTGTCCGTACATTCCATGTGCCAATGATGGTGCTGTTTCTGGCACAGATTTTGTTGTGGTTTACATCAGTAGCATACTTTCGACCTCTGTCCTGATGAGCAACAGAAGGCGCGGTCCTTGGTAACCCAGGCGACGACCGATCCGGTATGAAAATTCTGGCTGTTTTTATCATGGGTGTGTCTTGGGCAAATCAAACCTGGCGGAGCCCATCCCTCTCCAGGTCAGATTTTTGATTGGGTTTACTCCCCACATGTAGCAGGTGGTACTGGGTTACATGGTTACCAGTAGCAGAGGGAGTCTCTGACCTGACCACTAAAAAAATGCATACAAGGCTTATTTTTCAGTCTAATTTTATGACCTCCCAGCTCAACTTTAAGCGCAGACCTACAAGTGCCTTCATTCCCTCATTGAATGTACACATTATACGCACAAGATCAAACATGCACGTTAACACATTTCTTCCCACAGCATGTTAACACATTTCTTCCCACGGCACGTTAACACATTTCTTCCCACAGCACGTTAACACATTTATTCCCACAGCACGTTAACACATTTCTTCCCACGGCACGTTAACACATTTCTTCCCATGGCCCAAGTCCCTCACAACTTACTCGTTGTTTACAAGAAACCGCAGAATGAGGGACTCGTCTCCTAAACATAACTTTCGTTTTTGGTGAATAGTTTCAGTCAGCCTTGCTAACTTCCTTTTGTATGAAGTAAGATTACTCTTGGTTCTTCCTGTGCCACGTGTCGAACTGTGTGGTCCAACAATCCACTGAGAAACAAAATTTTAATGAATATTTTGTCTGACCTCACCCTCTTTCAGCAGTGAAGGCTTCAAATTTTCTTGGTCTGGAGAATGAGATTGCTCAATTTTATGTGGGACAAAAAGGGTTAAAGATCCCATCATTCATGTCAGCATTTGGTGGGTTACAGAAACACAACCAATACCCAGCATGCATCCCCTGACGTCGGAATACAGCTACCTTCATGGTGGGCAAAAATGGTCGTTTATGTGCAAAAATCTCACCAATGGTGAACCCTGGAGGTATAGCCCAAGCATGAAAAAAAAAAGTATGAAACAGAAGTAACCCATTCCTCCCCCCCTCAACTCCCCCCTCTCCCTTCCCACCCCCCAACCCCCCCAAACACACACACACAGAGGACGGGGGATGGGATAGCCTGGTGGTTAGAGTGATGTATTTGTGATCTGCTGACCCAAGTTTGATTCTTGTTCAAGAGGATTTTTCCTCTGGAGTTAACATCAGTACAGACTCCACTCTCCCCAAAAGTCCTTCGGATGAGACTAAACCGAGGTCCCGCGTATGAATGCATGCAGAACATCTTGCGCACACATTGGAACCCATTCTGCTTTTCATAAGAGTAGGCTATTGTGTGCCGGTGGGAACAGATGACAAAATTTACAAAACCGCATACACACGGGGAATGGATGAAAAAACAACCCACACAAGCGCTTATTCTATTATCCTCGATATAAAAGAATAAAATAAAATAAAGAAAGAAAGAAAGAAACACAAACACCCACACAGAAACACACACACCAACACAACACACAAAATCCCCTTACCACAATGGCCATGACTAGTGTAGGGACACAAGCAGACGTCACAGGCCACCAGCAAAGAGGGAAACCACTCTCTCAGCTTCTTCACGGCCTGAATTACTGGCCCATTCTCATCGTCTGCTGCCGAACCATACCCATCCTAGGACAAAACAAACAAACAACAGTCAGCAAGTTCACGAATCAGGATATGAGAATATAAAGATATTAAAAAGTTATCTATGTTTGTACTTTCTGCCTGTCTATCTGTGTGTGTGTGTGTGTGTGTGTGTGTGTGTGTGTGTTGTGTTGTGTGTGTGTGTGTGTGTGTGTGTGTGTAATCGGGATATGAGAATATAAAGATATTAAAAAGTTGTCTATGTTTGTACTTTCTGCCTGTCTATCTGTGTGTGTTGTGTATGTGTGTAATCGGGATATGAGAATATAAAGATATTAAAAAGTTGTCTATGTTTGTACTTTCTGCCTGTCTATCTGTGTGTGTGTGTGGTGGTGTGTGTAATCGGGATATGAGAATATAAAGATATTAAAAAGTTGTCTATGTTTGTACTTTCTGCCTGTCTATCTCTGTGTGTGTAGGGCGGGTAGGGGGAGGGTGGAGGAAGGGGGGGGGGGGGGGATGTGAGGGGTGAGTGTGTGTTTTGTGTGTGTGTTTATTTATTTATTTATTCATTCTTTTATATCAAGGATAATGGAATAAAGCAGTGATGTGATGTGTGTGTGTGTGTGTTTTGTGAGTGTGTTATTTATTTATTTATAATTTATTAATTCATTCTTTTATATCAAGGATATTGGAATAAGCAGTCATGTGTGTGTGTGTGTGTGTGTGCATGTGTGTGTGTGTGTGAGGGTGTGTTGAGTGTGTGTGTGTGTGAGTGTGTGTGTGTGAGTGTGTGTAAATTTAAGTGTGTGTGTGCGCATGCATGCGCATGTGTGCATGCGTGTGCGTGCATGCGTGTGAATGTATGTGTGTGTGTAAGTGTGAATCAGCGTGTGTGCTTGTGTGTATGTTTGTGTGAGTGTGTGCATGCATGCGTGCATGCATGCATGCATACATGTGTGTATGTGTTGTCCCTCTCTTTCTCATATACCTACTACCTCTGAACACCAGTGTAAACGCTAGTACATGAGCAAAACCTCACCAATTTCATGCACACAACCAGGTACATCATATGCATGCACACACACACACACACACACACACACACACACATATATATATATATATATATGCACACAAGCACATAGACACACGCGCGCACACACACACACACATACACATGATGTAAGGATGTAAGTCCTTCGGATGAGACTATAAACCAAGGCCCTGTGTTCAAACGCATGCAGAACATCTTGTGCACACGTTAAACCCTGTTCCGCTTTTCGGAAGAGTAGGCCATTGTGTGCCAGTGGAAACAGATGACAAAATTTACAAAATCGCATACACACAGGGACTTGATGTAAAAAAAAAAAAGCACATGAGTGCTTATTCCATTATCCTTGATATAAAAGAATAAATAAATAAATAAATAAATACATGGATGGGATAGCCTGGTGGTTAGAGTGTTGTGTATTGCACTTGAGATCTGATGGCCTAGGTTCAAGCAGCCACTGAGATTGCCTGTTCAAGGGGCTTTTTCTCCCCCCTGGAGTTAACCTCAGTACCGAATCCACTCCCCAAAAGTCCTTCAGATGAGACTATTAACTAAGGTCCCTTGTGCTAATGCGTGCAAAACATCTTGAGCACATGTTCCGCCTTTCAGAAGATTAGGCCATTTGTGCTGGTGGGGATGGATAACAAAATTGACAAAACTGAATACACAATGGGACTGGATGTAAAAAAACAAAACATGAGTGCTTATTCCATTATTCCTTGAAATAAAAGAAGAAGAATAATACATGTGCACACAAGCACATAGACACACGCGCGCACACACACACACACACACACACAAACACACATTCATTAATAGTGAACAGATGTTTAAATTGAACACACACACACTCACACACTCACACACCCACACACCCTACCCACCCATGCCTACACACACACACACTCACACACACATTCACCTACCCACCCACCAATACTTTTACCCACCCACCCTACCCACCCCACCCCTACATATACACCCACCATTGACCCACCCTACCCACCCCACCCACTCCTACACACACACATGCACCCACACATTCACCCAACCTTAAAACACACACATACACAATTATTCACAATTTAATAGTGAACAGACATTTACATTGAACACACACACACACACAATCATTCAGTCACACACACACCCTACCCACCCACCCCTACATATACACCCACACAATTGACCCACCCACTCCTACACACACACACACACACACACACACACACACACACACACAAACCCTTACACACACACACACAATTGTTCACAAATAGTGAACAGACATTTAAATTGAACACACACACACACACACACACAATCATTCACAGTCACACCACACTCCCCTACCCACCCACCCCTACATATACACACACATTGACCCACCCACTCTACCCACCCACTCCTACACACACACACACATTCACCCACTCTCTCTCTCACACACCACATACACAATTATTCACAAATACTGAAATAGGGAACAGACATTTAAATTGAACACACACACACAATCATTCAGTCACACACACACACCCTACCCACCCACTCCTACACAAAACACATGCACCCACACATTCACCCACCCTTAAACACACACACACACAATTATTCACAAATAGTGAATAGACATTTAAATTGAACACTCACACATACACACACATACACTCACCCACTCCTACACACACATTCCCCCCACCCTTACACACACATACACAATTATTCACAAATAGTGAACAGAAAATTTTAAATTGAACACTCACACATACACACACACTCACCCACCCCTACATACACACACATTCTTCCTCCCACCCTACCCACCCCCCCCCTCACAACACACACACCCACCCACCCTACCCACCCATCCTACATACACACACATTCACCCTTCCACCCTACCCACCCACCCACCCCCCCACACCACACACACACATTCACCCTTCCACCTTACCCACCCCACCCCCTCACACACCACACACACACTCACTTTCTCAATTTTTTCCAGGCACGCCAAAAATGAGGACAGACTTGAGGCCTTTGTCCACCAGTGGAGAGAGAGCAGACCGTAGTCTGTTGATTCCATAGCGGCTGATACCAGGCATGCTCTTGATTCTTGGACAGCATCTTCGTCATCTCTGTACATACAACACACATACACACACACATATACATACATACACACACATATACACACACCCCATACACACACATACATACACACCACATACACATGCACACACACACAAACACATACACACACATATATTATTGTTCCTCGGCTAGAGCTCCGAGGTTCACAATGGTGTGTGTGTGTGTGTGTGTGTGTGTGTGTGAAGTTTTTTTTTTTTCTCCAGATGGTACATTGAATAAGTAATGCACTTGCTTTTTTTCCCCATCAAACCATCTTTCATATATCTATCACACACACAACACTCATACCCATAACACACACATCCATACACCTGTGTGTGTGTTGTTCGAGAGTATGTTAAATGTGTGTGTGTGTGTGTGTGTGTGTGTATACAGGGGCTCACGCTCACACCGCACGCGCGCCCGTGCGTGCGCGTGTGTGCGTGCGCGTGTGTGCATGCATGCGTGCGTGCCCCCACGAAAACCTTGACCCTGACGGTCAATTTGACCACGAGTACGTGCACACACGTGAGACAAACAGAATGTGACCGACATATGATGGCAGTCACAAGACCGGGTCCTCCTTGACTCCTCTGTTTCTCTAATCCTTGCCACACATAGGCCTAGCAGGGGTAGCCTAGTCCTAGATTTGCGGTTTAGCCTAACAACCCTTGCCCACAGGCTAGGTCAAGGTCAAGACGTTCTAAACTTCGGGTCATGTGCCGATCACAAGACCTTTCCTGCCAGCCTGACTGAGGAGGGTCAATGTATTATCACAACGGGGAGAAGGGAAGAAAGTTTGGGTGGAATATTCTTCATTGTAAGACCCAAGTGTATTTACTGGCCGTCTACTGTTAAGTTGCCATTATTATATTCAAGGTTTAGCTGTTTTACTTCCACCCATTCCTTCAATCTTATTCTAATTCGTTTAAAGAAGTGAAAGCCACCAACTTGACACACCTTCAGTTTTGACTAACCCGCACGGGTCCTAGCCTATCGTCTGCAAACAAATTCATGGCGTCAAAATATTGCTAAAAGATTTGGCGTATAAAACAGTCATTTCAAAATACGTAGGATACTCACACGATGAAAAGTGGAAACATGAGGTTCTCTGGAGCAATCGTTGTGTTGCCAGAGTTCCATGACCTCAGCACAGGATGAAAATAACCACTGTGTAGAACCGCGTGGTCCGCCATCTTTCTGCAAAGTCACGTTGATCACCGGCCTTGTCCAATCAAATGCCTGCACAAGGGGCAAAAGTGAAACAAGCAACACTTTCAGTAACTGGATAAATCCGATCACTTTTCAAAAGTTTCAACATGATGGGCTTATTTAAACAAAGAGCGCTTGGTGTAATTTAGGCAGGGTAAAATAAAGTTGTTAAGATGTGCTACAAGAATAATGTTGGACAGAGAGCAAAAAGTAAACACACTAAACAAGTGGTGTTGCAAAAAACAAAAAAAACACAAAAAACACACGCTCAGTCTGTTTACCTTTTTCACCTGCAGAAATAACGCACTCAAGAGAAGAAACACTGGAGTACGCACATATAAGTCTTTGGGCTACTAAGCACTAGTCGCGAGAACTCGTGAATTTGCTGTGAACGCTATGAACGGTGGAATTTATATACGGCACCCCACTTTAGGCTAGTCCTAGTGGGTCTCCCCCACGTACCTACCCCGCCCCCCCCCCCTCCTCCTCCCCACTGACGCTTCTACCTATTGCCCCCACCCCTTCACTCTCCCCCCCTCTTCCTCGTGGTTGCTCTCATGTGACTTCGTTCTTTCTTTTCGGCGCCCCCCACCCCCCTCCTCATTCTCTCACAACATGTACCCACCATATCTCTTTATAAATTTTTTTTTTAAAAGAAAGAAAGAAAGAAAATAGTCCTAGTGACGCCACAGCCACATTTTCAGTTAGAGGTCAGGGGGCTTTAGACTCTGCAAGTGGACACCAGAAATTAATATTCACATATCATAATTATTATCAAACAAACCCCCAAAAAACCACATGGTTAGAACTGGCTGACCATGAGGGCTCATAACTATCATCATGAAGCTGATCATTCTACATCACCAGCACAGGGGCCAGATGACAAAGAGTGGATGGAGCTTCCACCAAAGCCCACAGCCATAGATAGGTGGTCATTCTGACCAAATACACGAGCGCGTGCATGCGTGCACACACACACACACACACACCACACACACTTGTCTAATTTCACTTAAAATGAAAAGAGTTATATTAAAAGAACAAACGAACCTACGAAAGAATGCACAGGCACGCACGCACGCACACACGCACACACACACAACACACACACACGCGCGCACGCACGGACGCACGCACCCACACATTGCATACTATTGTCTGTGTGCATATGTGTGTGCACTCACGCGTGCCTCTGTGTGTGTGTGCGCGCGCGTGCACTTATACGTGCCTCTGTATGTGTGTGTGTGTGTGCGCGCGCGCTCATGCGTGCCTCTGTGTGTGCGTGTGCATGTGTGTGTGTGTGCCAAAGTCAAATGTTTATTTCTAGATGGTACATTGAACAATACATATCTAGGAACAAAAACAACTCTGTGTGTGTGTGTGTGTGTGTGTGTGTTGTGTGCGCGCGCGCGCATGTGTGTGTCAAGCAAGAGCACATGTGTGAGTGTGTGTGTCCATGTCACTCTCAAGCAAGCGCACACGTGTGTGCGTGCGTGCGTGCGCGCAGCGCGCGCGCGTCTATGTGTGTGCGTGCGTCCGTAGGTGTATTATTCTTCCACAAATCTTTTCTTCATACCCCCACCCCCTTCTTTTTTGCTTTTTTTCCCAAGAAAAATGTAACCACGTGCTTTGTACTTTCCTTTCAATTAATTTTGAGCACGTGTGGAGGGGTCTGTCAAGGGTTTGGCAGTAGGCCTAGCAAGGTAGGCTACCACTATCAGAGCCCCAAAACCAAGATATAATTATAGACAGCAAGTAGTAGAGCGTGAAGGCACTGACTATATCAGTGGTGTTGGGGGGGGGGGGGGGGGGGGGGGTTTTAAGGGGGGGGGGGG
Organism: Rapana venosa; assembly: GCA_028751875.1. Taxonomy (NCBI): domain Eukaryota; kingdom Metazoa; phylum Mollusca; class Gastropoda; order Neogastropoda; family Muricidae; genus Rapana; species Rapana venosa. The sequence goes on along the minus strand of CM054161.1, from coordinate 10,309,882 downwards.
GAGGGGTGGTGGTGGGAGGGGTTTGGGAAGGGGGTGGGGGGGGTGGAGGGAGGGGGGGGGGGGGTGGAGGAAGCCTTTGAAAAGGTTTGGGTTAGGGCGGAAGGGGGGGGTGGGGTGGGGGGTGGGGGGGATGAAGAAGGTGGGAAAAAGACTGACGAACGGGGAAAAGAGACAGACAGACGACAGACAAAAACCAACACACACACACACACACACACACTGAGGCACCCCGCAAAGAGACAACTGACAGCCCCAAGGAGTGAAAGGACGAGGGCTATGGGGGAGGGAGAGAATAGAGGGAGAGAGGGTATCGGGGGGACTAAGAGGAGGGGGGTGGGGGTGGTAGGAATAGAGAAAAGAGACTTGGGGGGGGGGGGGGGGGGGGGGGCTAGAGGATAGGGGAGAGTATGGGGGGAGGGCATGGGGGTGACTGTGGGGGGAGTATGGGGAGAGGACAGAGAACTGTGGGAGACTGTGGGGAGAGTATGGGGTGACAGGCAGACACAGATTCCTACAGACAGATGCACGGGCGCGCGCGCACACACACACAGAGGGACAGATAGATGGGCAGAAAAAAAGGTAGTTCACAGACATGTAGCTGTCTCTGCCTGTCTGTCTCTGTATCTCTCTGTCACCAGTGCATATAAATACATGTTCCAGCATGTTGAGAGGAGAGGAGGGATATAACTGCTGACAGTATTGTCGATGCAATCAGGATGGATGCCTAGTGTTTTCTTCTTTTGCTTGTTTCTCTGGTTGGTTAGGGTTTTTTGTGTTGTTTTTGTTCTTTTTTCTTTTTTTTTGGGGGGGGGGGGGGTATGCTTTGTTCTGTTTATTTCCTTGTTTGATTCTTTTGTTTGCTTTCTGGGGGTTTTCATGTTTGTTTTTTGTGTTGGCTGGTTTTTATTAATTATAAAGTATGAATGTGAAAGAACCGGTGATATTGTATAACCTGAGAGAATTTTACATTATTTTTTCTCTCATTTCCTTGTAATTCAAATCCAAGTAGTAAATAATAATAATAATATATGGAATTTATATAGCGCTGAATCTTGTAAAAAACAAAAAACAAATCGAAGCGCTTGCACTCAATCATTTACAGACATGCAACTCTCCTTAAACATAATGAACAACAGATTTCAAAACCATGCGCGCGCACGCACGCACACACATGCACACACACACACTCGGAACAACACTAAGAAGGTGAAAGATGCTGTTGAAATATGTGTGAATGAGTATGTACGTGTGATATCTTCAGTTTAACGTCTATTCACATTTAGTGATTTTAGACGTGTGTATGTATGTGTGTATGTGTATGAATGTGTGTGTGTGTGTGTGTGTGTGTGTCCTTGCATGTGTGTTTGTTGAACGAGTTTCTGCAGTGTACTTTTCTTATTTGGGGTGGGTGGGTTTTTTTCTTCCTATTTTTGTTGTTGGATTTTTGTTTTTGTTTTAGGTTGTGTTGAGGGTTTTTTCTTTCTATTCTTTTCTTTTCCTTATTATTTTTTTTCTTTTGGAGTCAGTTTTATTATTATTGGTTATAGTAATAATGTAGTTAGATATTATTGATCAAGTTGTTTTTATTCCTAGATAGATGGCTTGATGAAAAAAAAAGCAAATAATTGTCAATGTACCATCTGGAAATGAAAATTTGATTTGACTTGACTTGACTTGACTTGACTTCACACACAACACACACACACACACACACACACACACACACACACACACACACACACACAACACACACCACAAACTCTGAACACACACAGACCAGTAGTGAAATGAATGATCAACTCTTTATTCAAGCAAACATTGTTTAATTTTGTCCAATGCTGTTTCACGATATGCCCTGTTGAGACTTGTGTCAAACACCAACATTATACATCAACATCAGCAGCCAACACAGTAAAAATCAGCAGTATCATCACGTTTTATATTATGTATAATGAGCAATACTTTTGACATATTGGTATATAGACATGAAATCATAAAAAACAAACAAAAAAGCATTCAGATATCTTCATAAACAAAAAACATGCCCCCTCCCCACCCCCCCCCCCCCCACCACCAGCATAAAATACTTTTGGTGAACATTTGATTTTGACACTGGCTTTGTAAAAATTAATATTATCAATAAAGTATGAGCTTGTTGTTGTGTGTTCCCCGCTTAACACCTTGGGGGTGATATAGAATAGACATCTTTATCATATTGAGACTTCGAATAACAACTGCGAGGCTTCCTCTCGCAATATATGATATTCCACATTGTAAATTTACCACATAAAGTGAAAATAATCATTCTTTGTTTGAAAAAAAACACCAAAAAACAATTTGTGCACATCATGTTTGAAATTTACGTTGAACAAATCTTTAAAAAAATCTCAACAAAATCAAACAGAAATAAACCCAACAAATTCAAAACAATGCATGGCATGGTATATATATCACAAGAGTATTTGTGGAGATGTTCCACTATTCACTGAATAGTGACTACTACCACCTCCACCACCATCATCATAACTTGCTGACTTGGTTTAATCCGCAGACTCCTAAAGGCCAAAATGCAATACGTGATGTCATTCACACACACTTACAAAACACAGTGGGCAGTTTGGGTGCAAGTTGTCAGACAAAAATTGCAGGGTAGTGATTTACAGGCTGGGTGGGAGTGTATGTATGTCAATGAGCACAGAGTGACAAAGGGGAAACTTTTTTTGCCTTTTTTTTCTTGTTCTTCTGCTAGAGCTCTGAGGCTTACTGATAGTGAGATTTTTATTTTATTATTTTTTATTTATTTATTCTTTTATATCGAGGATAATGGAATAAGCACTCATGCATTTTTTTTACATCCAGTCCCCGTGTGTGTGGTTTTGTAAATTTTGTCATCTGTTCCCACCGGCACACAATGGCCTACTCTTTCAAAAAGCGGAACAGGATTTAACATGTGCGCAAAATGTTCTGCATGCGTTCGCACACGGGACCTCGGTTTATAGTCTCCTACTACCCCTACTACCCGACATATTTTTGCGTATTATGTGACTGATTTTTCCCCCCCAACACTATTCAGGTAGCCACATTCTGGCTATGGGCTTACAGTTAGGTATTGAAGTTACCTATTAAATCAAAAAGAAACAACAACCATCCCCCCGCCCTTCCACTACCAATGTTGCCAGGACAGCCAGGTGGTACCTCCCCTGCCCTTTCTGAATTTCTACTGTCTTGGATTCTTTTGATGCACACAAGTCTGTAAGCACATGAATCTGTCTGGTTTACAGCCTCATCCAAAAGACTTTTTTTTTTTTAAATGATAATTTTCTTTTCATTAATCTATTATTATTTTTTTGGGGGGAAGGGGTGATTGTTGTTTTTTAAAATTCCTCCAAAAGACTTCACATTGAGTTCAATTTTCCTCATCTCAAACTGGGAAGAAAAGGCAAGGCTGGGAATGGAACCCAGAACCTCACGGTTCACTTGTTAGGTAGGTGAAGGTCTAAACACTCCAGCTACCTTCGCTTCTTGAAAACGGAGATAAAAGTGAAAGGGTGCAGAGAGAGAGAGTGTTGGATGGCTAGCAGATGCAGTGAAGGGATGAATTTGTTAACACTACTACCCTTACCTTAAAGGAGAGAACCCCTCTTTCCCAGTACACGTGCACTGTGCACATTCGTATGCCACTGTAACCCAGTAGTGGGTGAAATGGAGGGAAGGGTTAGTAGATGGTTGGTTACCCCTCAGCTGGTTACCTGTAGGGAGAAGGTTAACCAACGGACAAAAGTGGCTTTCTCTCTGACCGAAAAAGGCACAAAGTTAGAAAGTACATGCTTTCTTTTTGTCTTTCCCATGACTTAGACAGACGTTCTGAAACTCGAGTCATCGTTTGGGGCCAGGTGTTAAAAACCTCCGCTTCTCTAGGGCCTAGCATCTTAAGGTAAAGGTGTTCCCCATAACCTTTGCTGTCATTGGGGAGCGAGATGTCAGACACCTCAGATTCTCTAGGGTCCAGCATATTGAGGGCGGGGCCCATCTCCTCTCCCTCGCTGCTTTACCTTCCCTGACCCTAAAGAAGGGCAGGTACCCATTTACAGCTGGGTGAACTGGGGGACTGTACTGAAGCTGAGGCTGAATTGCGAAAACAGTCATCTGTCCTTAGGGAACAGGAAAAATCATGTTGCTTAACTTTACCTTTGGAGAGGAAACGCTCCAGTTACCAAAGATGACTTGAAAATGTGGCCCCCCCAAAAAAAAAATCAAACTTTAGATATGATGGACAATGCTACAGCTGAGTAGTTAAAACTGTTGGGCTTCAATCCTATAGGTCCCTGAAGTTGGAATGCGGCTACCTTCATGGTGGGCAGAAATGGTCGCATACGCAAAACGTCGAAGCTCTAGCTGAGGAACAAAAAAAACCCAACACACACACAAAAAGAAAACCCCAGCTCCAACTTTATGAGATATTTTTTGGAAGAGACAGTGGAGGCAGGGGGCAGGGGTTTTTTGTGGGGATGGGGAGGTATGTGTGGGGGTGGGGGTGGGAGTTGGATAAATCGATGAATGGTGCATCCAAAACATGACAGAAACCAAGGGGGATAATGGACCGTACTGAGAGGGAAAAATGAATTAATTCCCTGTATCACATGAATTCATTGTAAGTTATCCACTCGTGCAACTCTTGCCCATGACAGTGAAAATCAAGACTTTTTTTGTTTTAAAAAAAAAGCCTATATGCTTAAATAATGCGAGGATTTTAAAAATAAAAAACAAAGGCACACTTATTACACAGAATGTAAGCCACAAAATACAGTGGTAGTCTTAGTGTAGATATGTACACTGTAATGCTGATACAAGATAATAATTCAAAAAAAGAAACCCAACCCAACCTCCAACTATTTGGAACATGAAAGAACCAATAGAACAGGAAACCAGAAGAAGGGGGGATAAGAAGGAAAAGACAGACGACTACAAACATGAGAGAGAGAGAGAGAGGGGGAGGGAGAGAGAGAGAGGGAGAGAGAGAGAGAGGGAGAGAGAGAGAGGGAGACATGATTGATTCCATGTCCATCACAATAACAATAGGAAAGCAAAGATTCCCACTTCAGTACTCCTTACCCCACAGATGTGATTTGATCACATAATAGTTGCACTAAGGAAAAACTGAAAAATCTATTCTAAACACCGCCCCCCTCCTAAATCCCTCCAATTGCTATGAAAATATTGCATATATGCATCAGAATAAAAAAGTTTCAATGGAACTCACGCATCCATTTGGCATTGGAGACTTAGTTACAAAACGATATGCTTTCACTCACACGTGTACATTCTCTTCTCTTTTCTGTTGTGATAGCATAAGAGGTAGTAGTAGTAGTAGTAGTAGTAGTAGTTGTAGTAGTAGTAGCAGTTGTAGTAGTAGGAGGAGGAGGAGGAGGAGTAGGAGTAGTAGAAGTCAACCCCCCCTCTCCCCAAAACAACAGAAGAAAGGAAGATAAATAATATAAAGAAGAAGAAGAGAAAGAAAGCTCTCTTATAACTGTCACGTCAAGAGACATCCAAGCCAACTGATTTTTATACAGGAAGAAAGTCACGAGTTAAAAAGTATGTATATGTATGTATATGCACACCAAACCTCTTTTTCCCTCTCTCTCTCCCCACACACACACACACACAAAACACACACACACACACACACATCTCTCTTTTTACACACATCACATGCTCAACAATCTAAAATCACTAAATGTGAATAGGCGTTAAACTGATGATATCACACATACCAAATCCACCCCCCCCCCCCACCACACACAAAAAAACACCAACAACCACCCCCTGAATGCAGAGAACAACAGCGCACACAAACAAGTGATATGACCGCCCTAACACACAACACACAACAAACACACACACCCACCACGCATGGCCATTAAGTGCTGTAGGCCGATGCCCAGACTAAACGTGCGCCAGTTATACGCCCCTTTCTTGCGCCCCCGCACGGCAGGGGAGACCACCGGGGCCCGCCCTTTCAGCTGGCTGCCGTAACGAGGGTGAGGGAGGGGGGGAGGCAAGGGCTGGATTCGGGCCCCTTGGTATCGCAAGGAGCGCCGGTTCACCAGGGCGTCCTTGACCTCCAGCTCCACCTGAGCGACAGCGGAAGCATGAGACACACAGTAGAGGGAAGGGATAACATTGAACGGAGGATTAATCCCCAAAGTCTTTATTTATTTATTTATTTATACCACTTTCAGTCACAGCAGATTTCTATGCGTGAAATTCGGGCTGCCTCTCCCCCAGAAAAGAGCGCGTCACCACCACAAGAGCAGCGCCACCCATTTTTTTTCTTCTTTTTCCTGTCTGCAGCTGTATTTGTTTCCCTAATCAGAGCAGCTTTTATCTACAGAGTTTTGCCAGGGACAACTCTCTTGCTGCCGTGGGTTCTTTTACGTGTGCTAAATAATTATGTGTAACACACGGGACCTCGGTTTATCATCTCATCCGAAAGACTAGCGCCCAGACCACCACTCATGGTCTAATGGATGGGGGGAAGAAAAGTTTCGGGCCCAAACGGGATTCGAACCACCGCACACTTCCGACCCGAACTTTTCGCTTTCTAGACAGACGCGTTACCTCTAGACCACCCATCCACTAAGTCGGAATGCGGCTACCTACAAAATGGTGGTGACGGTGGGAAAACTGGTCGCATACGCCCCCCCCCCCAAAATCTCATCATTTGGTGAACTTCGAAGCTGTAGCCAAGAAGCTAGAAAAAAAAGAATTACTGAGGTTTTTTTTTGTGTTTTGGTTATTGGTACCTCGGCTAGAGCTCTGAGGTTCACCAATGGTGAGATTTTGCGTATGCGACCGGTTTTTCAGCCCGCCATGAAGGTAGCCGCATTCCAACTTTGGGGCTTGTAGGCTGGGTTATGTTCGTGATTCCGTAACCCACCGAACGCTGACATGAATTACAGGGTCTTTAACGGGCAGACCTGCCAGTGCCTTAATTCCCTTCGTGTATGAACACAGGCAGAAGATCCAATATTCCCGTTTAAGGTCCCATCATTCATGTCAGTGTTCGATGGCTTCCTGGGCTTTATCACAGTTCTTGATTAAACCATTGACGCTGGGGGCAACAGCAAAGTGAGAGGCTGTATGACCAGTGGCTTTCCCACTCATGGAATTCCACTTTACAGCTTAGTCTTTAGTGATCGACTATGGCTCTCTGACTAGGAGGCTTGACTTGCACAGTCCTTATGTGCTGCTGCAGCCCTGGGGGCTGGATGGCCTTTGGAGAGCATCTCCAACGCTGACTGTCCTTATGCCCACTTGGCCGAGAGAGTGGGAGGGATGTACTGTGGGCAAGGCATCTCCACTATAATCAAATTTCTGCCCAGTTTCCAAAACAGCAGCTGCCTCCTCTGCTGTTTTGGAGGTTATCGTCGGACACGACAGACTAACATACAGAAGCACAAACATACCTAGCATATACATCCCGAAGATGGAATGTAGCTACCTTCATGGTGGGGGAAAAACCCAGTTGCATACACAAAATCTCAATGTTGGTGAATCTCAAAGTTCTAGCTGAAGAACCCCCCCAAAAAAAACCAACAAAAAATATAGTCCAAACACCAGCCAATTACTATCAGAAAAATGTCTATTTTCCATCTTCATGACCAGGTTAACAAACTGAGACACAGATGATCTAACCAACCAGCCAGCCAACCAACCGACCAGCCCTAACCAACCAATCAACAACCATCCAACCAATCAATCAACTAACCAACCAGCCGACCAACACCAACCAGCCAATCAACTGACCAACCAACCAACACCAACCAACCAAACAAAACCAACCAACCAACACCAACCAGCCAACCAAACAAAACCAACCAACCAACCAACACCAACCAACCGACCAGCCAACCAACCAACTGACCAGCCAAACAACCAACCAACCGACCAGCCAACCAACCGACCAACCGACCAGCCAACTGACCAACCGACCAGCCAACCAACCAAATGACCAACCAACCAAGCACAAACATAGCCAGCATATACATTGTTTTCGTTTTCTTCGTTCCTTGGCTAGAGCACCAAGGTTCACCAATGGTGAGATTTTGCGTATGCGACCATTTTTGCCCACCATGAAGGTAGCCACATTCCGACTTCAGGGATGTAAGCTAGGTATGTTTGTGTTTCTGTAACTCGTCGAATGCCGCAATAGGAAAGCAAAGACTCCCACTTCAGTACTCCTTCTTAGCCTACAGAGGTGATTCTATCAATTCGTAAAACGTGCACAATGAAAAACCTAAAAATCTGATCTTTAAAAAAAACACACACAAAACCCCCAAAACAAAACCGTGTCAAATTATGGGATTAAGGCACTGGCACGTCTGCACTTGAAGCTGACCTGGGAGATTGTAAAAAAAAAAAAAAAAAAAAATCCCCACACTTAATTCACCACACACTGACGCCGAGATTCGAACCCAACGACTTCACAAACCCATGGGATTGAAGTCACACGGTCTTAACCACTCGGCTATAGCAATCGGTCGAACGTACCTTTCGTTTCTCCTTCACCATGACCTCGTTGAACTCCTTCTCCTCCATGCAGAGGGCCAAGGGAGGTAAGCCACCGGAAGGATTCCACACTCGGCTCTCCGAGTTTGCCGAGGTCTCCAGAGTCGTGTCACTGCTCTCCCCTTCCATGCCTAGCGCTGCCCGAGGGCTGCAAAGCATCATGGGAAAGGTAGACATGTAAATGAGTGGATGAGTGCATGCGGTCAGATCTGCCTACCTACCCACCCCTCAAAATGTTTTCTAGTAGGTTTTAAAAAAAAATCCTGACGTTGCCAGTTTTTAGTAGTTTTTGTGGCTTCTCTGCTCGAAAATCAGAAAATCCCACTGAGAGAGACGCTGCCTGATATACAAGGCCTGCATCAGACCTGTTCTCCTGTATGGCTCGGAGACGTGGGTTTTCACAAAAACCGTTGAACGTTTGTTGAAGAGCTGTGAAAACCGAATGCTACGCTACATGACAAAGATCAAATGGGAAGACAGGATCACAAATGAAGAACTATGGAGAATGTGCAAAGTTGATGATCTGAAGTCTGTAGCTAGTACCAATAGACTGTGCTGGTTTGGGCACGTTCAACGGAAAGCAGACCCCCACATCATAAAAAGAGCAATGAACTTCGTAGTGGTGGAAAGAGACCAAAGGGAAGACCTAGCAAGACCTGGGCTGCCTGTATTGCAGATGATCTTAGAGAAAGGGGCATAAATAAGGAGGAAGCTCAAAACAGAGAGAGATGGAGTAGGCTCATCAATATCAAACCTCCCTTGGGAGAAACATGCAAAAAGGAAGAAGAAAAAGAAGATTTGTGGCTTCTCTTGGCAAATTTACACAACTGTATACACACGGAACTGGATGTAAAAAGAAAGCACATGAGTGCTTATTCCTTTATCCTTGAAATAAAAGAAAACAAGTACTCAAACTCATACTTTTATGGTGTTGAAGAAATACGCTCCCTCTTTAGCTAACGCGCCTCCCTAAACACACGCAGACACACACACATGCATACATACATGCATGTATGCGCACACACTCACACATATGCATACACATTCACACACTAACATATCACCACAATGAATATTTTATTTAAAAAAAAACCCTAAACGCTTGATATATCATATATATTTTATACATATATAGTATATCATATATATATGAGCGCTTTGACTTGTTGCTTTAGAAGATTCAGCGCTATATAAATTCCATTTATTATCATCATTATCATATTAGAGTATTGTTGTTTCATCTCTGCTGTCATACAACTCGGTGACTTACGAATGGAATTACAGACTATATTATATATTTAGGGACGGGATAGCTCAGTGGTCGGAGCACTCGCTTTCCCCCAGCCAAGTTAAGCAGCGTCGAGCGTGGTTACCACTTGGATGGGTGACCGTTTGCACGCCTTGGTTTCAGTACAGTTCCCCAGTTCACCCAGCTGTAAATGGGTACCTGCCCTCTTTAGGGTCAGGGAAGGTAAAGCAGCGAGGGAGAGATGGGCGCCGCCCTTGATATGCTGGCCCTAGAGAAGTGAGGTCTCTGACGCCTCGCTCCCCTACGACCTTATAGGTTATGGGACTCCTTTACCTTTTTTTTAAAATTATATATTTTAAAACACAATCATGGTAACCCTTTTGAAGACTATTTAAAACAGAATTTTCAGCTCAAAAATGACACCACAAGTAAGCTTCAGTTTTCATGTTTGTTTGGGGTTTTTGTTTGTGTGTTTGTTTGCTCGTTCGTTTATTTGTTTCCTTGGCTTAAGCTCCAAGGTTCACCAGTGGGTCAGAATTTCGCGTTTGCAACCCCTTTTTCTTTTTTTCTTTATTTCTCTTTTATTCTTTTATATCGAGGACAATGGAATAAGCACTTATGTGCTTTTTTTTTAACATCCAGTCCCCGTGTGTATGCGGTTTTGCAAATTCTGTCATCTTCCCTGTCTCTCTTTTTCTCTCCCCCTCACACTCTGGGCATATGGCCTGGTACATTAAATGTTCCGAGTCCGAGTTCCCCCTCACACTCCCCCTCCCTCCCTCTCTCTCCCCTCCCTCCTCCCCCTCCCTCTCTCCCTCACCTCCCCCCCTCTCTCACCCCCCACCCCCCCTCACCTCTCCCCCCCCTCCTTCCCTCCCCCCCCTCCCACCCCTCCCTCCCACACCCCACCCCACCCCCCCACCCCACCCTCTCACTCACCCAGGCACGGCCAGCGACACAGGCGCGGTCAGGGCCGCGGCAGGGCCCATGTTGTACAGGAGCAGGCGGGCGTTGTCGGCGGCGGGGCTGTTGATGACGTCGGCCACCGACTTGCCCGGGAAGAGGCGTGCCAGGATGGAGAGGATGTCCTCGTTGGTGGGGTCCAGCAGCAAGCCCAGCAGCAGGTCCTGACGAGCCCCGCCCATGTTCTGCCCAACAACAAGAAGAACAAGAAGAATAATGTAGGTAAAAGTATGTTCTTTCCAGCCAGAAGGCCCATCATAGAGCCGGAGCTTATCCCGGTTTCTGTAGCGTTAAGCGAACTGATGGTTTTTCACCACCCCTGTGACAGGACGCTAGTCTGTCGCCAGATACTTCCCCAGCAGAGCTGGTACCCACTTTGTACACCTGGGTGGAGTGAGGAAAATAGGAGTAAAGTGTCTTTCCCAAGGACACAACACCGAGCCGAGCGGGGATCGAACCTGCGACCTCTGGATCACGAGTTGACCGCCTAAACCACTCGACCACGGTGCCTCCTCAATAATAATAATAATGTATGGAATTTATATAGCGCTGAATCTTGTAAAGCAACAAATCAAAGCGCTCAGATTTCATTTCATACCACTTTAAGTCACGGCAGATTTCTCTCCGTGAAATTCGGGCTGCTCTCTCTCCCCGGGGAGAGCGGGAGAGCGCGTCGCCACAAGCGCAGCGCCACCCTTTTTTTTTTTTTTTTTTTTCATGTCTGCAACTGTATTTGTTTCCCTATCAGAGTGGCTTTTTTCTAAGAATTTTGCCAGGGACAACTCTCTTGTTGCCGTGGGTTCTTTTACGTGTGCTAAATAATTACGTGTAACACACAGGACCTCGTTTTATCGTCTCATCCGAAAGACTAGCACCCAGACCACCACTCATGGTCTAATGGATGGGGGAAAAGTTTCTGGTCCAAACGGGGTATGAACCGCCGCACACTTCAGACCCGAACTTTTCGCTTTCTAGACAGGCGCATTACCTCTAGACCACCGATCCACAAGAATAATAATAATAATCAAAAGCAACGTGGAGAACTGTAGAAAGTGAGATGACAATGACAAATGACAAAATTCTTTGATTTCGAGGATAATGAATGAGCACCCATGTGCTTTTTTTTTACATCCAGTCCCCCCCCGCCCTTAAGGATATATATGATAATAAAATAAAATAAAGCCTATAGCAATACACTTACACAGTGTACGGGGGGATGGGGGGGGGGGGGGGGGGGGGAATCTACACAAAAATCCCCACAAAAATCACTGAAGAAGAAGAAGAAAAAAAAAAAGTACTAACAAGTAAGGAAGAAAGCAAAACAGAAAACACAGAAACAACCGAAAAAATAGCAAGAACCAAGAGCAAAACAAAAGCGGCAACAACAAGGGGAGAGGTGACACCCAGTAGTTCCCCTCAACAACAACAACAACAAACAACAACAACAACCCCAAACCAAAACAGAACCAAACAAAGCAGAACCTCCATAAAATTAAAGGAGAACAAACCACCTAAAAGTCATTTTTCAATAACATAATAGCCATATACAAGTAAAACATTCACAATTATACAGAGAGAGAGAGACAATGACAAATTCTTTCATTTCCATGCAGCACTCTTGGGGATCAGTGACTAGGTTGGCCCAGGATAGACAGGAGTGGAAGCGCTTTGTTGCTGCCCTACACACCGCTGGGTGTAATGGTTGATGATGATGAATAATAATGTAGGTAAAAAAAAGGTAAAGGAGTCCCATAACCTATAAGGGCGTAGGGGAGCGAGGCGTCAGAGACCTCAACTTCTCTAGGGGGCCAGCATATTGAGGGTGGCAGTGCCCATCTCCTCTCCTCTCCCTCGCTGCTTTACCTTCCCTGACCCTAAAGAGGGAAGGTATCCATTTACAGCTGGGTGTGAACTGGGGGAGGACTGTACTGAAGCCAAGGCGCGCAAATGGTCACCCATCCAACTGGTAACCATGCTCGACACTGCTTAACTTGGCTGGGGAAAAGCGAGTGCTCCGACCACTGAGCTATCCCGTCCCTGCGGGATGGAATTTATATAGCGCTGAATCTTGTAAAGCAACAAATCAAAAGCACTCAGATGATTTGTTTTTAAAATCGATGGATAATGGAATAAGCACTCATGTGCTTTTTTTTTTTACATCCAGTCCCCGTGTGTATGTGGTTTTTTGTAAATATTGTCATCTGTTCCCACCAGGCACACGATGGCCTACTCTTTCGAAAAGCGGAACAGGGTTTAACGTGTGCGCAAGATGTTCTGCATGCGTTCGCACACGGGGCCTCGGTTTATAGTCTCATCCAAAGGACTTAACCAACACTAAACAATAGAGAGGTAGTAGGTAGAAGGTAGGTAGGGTGGTTGGTAGGTTGGTAGATTGGTAGGTTGGTAGGTAGGTAGGTAGGTTGGTAGGTAGGTAGGTAAGTTGGTAGGTAGGTAGGTAGTTAAGGAGGTAGGTAGGTAGGTTGGTAGGTAGGTAGGTAGGTTGGTAGGTAAGGAGGTAGGTAAGGAGGTAGGTTGGTAGGTAGGTTGGTAGGTAGGTTGGTTGGTAGGTAGGTTGGTTGGTAGGTAGGTTGGTTGGTAGGTGGGTTGGTTGGTTGGTAGGTAGGTTGGTAGGTAGGTAGTAGGTAGGTAGGTTGGTAGGTAGGTAGGTTGGTAGGTAGGTTGGTAGGTAGGTAGGTAGGCTGGTAGGTAGGTAGGTAGGTAGGTTGGTAGGTAGGTTGGTAGGTAGGTAGGTAGGTTGGTAGGTAGGTTGGTTGGTAGGTTGGTTGGTAAGTGGGTAGGTAGGTAGGTTGGTAGGTAGGTAGGTAGACAGAAGAGTGTTGAAACATTTTTTTGGTTCGTGTGTTGTGTAGGTGGGTGGCAGGAACAGATCCTGTTGAGATCCGCCCATGTTCTGTGCAATAGAGAGGTAGTAGGTAGGTAAATAGGTAGGTAGGTAAGTAGGTAGCTAGGTAAGTGTGTAGGTAGGTAAGGAGGTAGGTAGGTAGGTAAGTGGGTAGGTAGGTAAGGAGGTAGGTAGGAAGGTAAGTGGGTAGGTAGGTAAGGAGGTAGGTAGGAAGGTAAGTGGGTAGGTAGGTAAGGGGTAGGTAGGAAGGTAAGTGGGTAGATAGGTTGGTAGGTAGGTAAGTGGGTAGGTAGGTAAGGAGGTAGGTAGGTAGGTAGGTAGTAGGTAAGTGGTAGGTTGGTAGGTACGTAGGTAAGTGGGTAGGTTGGTAGGCAGGTTGGTAGGTAAGTGGGTAGGTTGGTAGGTAGGATAGGTAGGTAAGTGGATAGGTTGGTAAGGAGGTAGGTAAGTATGTAGGTAAGTGGGTAGGTAGGTATGTAGGTAAGTGGGTAGGTAGGAAAGGAGGTAGGTAGGTAGATAAGTGGGTAGGTAGGTAGGTAGGGAGGATGAAGAGTGTCAAAAACATTTTTTTGGTTTGGTGTGTTGGGTGTGGGTGGTGGGTGGGTGGGTGGAGTGGTGGGTGTAGTAGTGGTAAGTAGGTAGGTAGAAAGAAGAGTGTGTGAAAATTTTTTGGTTGTGTGTGTTGTGTGGGTGGGTGGCAGGAAAGATCTGTTGAGATCTGCCCATGTTTGTGCAACAGTGGGGTAAGTAGTAGGTAAGTAGGTAGGTAGGTAGTAGGTAGGTAGGAAGAAGAGTGCTGAAACATTTCTGGCTTGTGTGGTGAGGTGGGGGTGGCGAAGTGGTGGGTGTAGGTGGTTGGGTGGATGTGGGTTGGGTGGGTGGTTGGTGAAGTGGGTGGGTGGAGTGGTTGGGGTAAGTAGAAGGTAAGTAGGTAGGTAGAGAAGAAGAGTGCTGAAACATTTTTTTTTTATGTTGTGTGTGGGTGTGGTGGCAGGAACAGATCCTGAAGAGATGTGCCCATGTTCTGTGCACAGTGGGGTAAGTAGTTGGTAAGTAGGTAGGTAGTAAGTAGGTAGGTAGGTAGGTAGGTAAGTAGGTAGGTAGGTAGGTAAGTAGGTAGGTAGGTAAGGAGGTAGGTAGTAAGTAGGTAGGTAGGTAAGGAGTAGGTAGGCAGGTGAGTAGGTAGGTAGGTAGGTAAGTGGGTAGGTAGTAAGGAGGTAGGTAGGTGGGTAGGTAGGTAGGTAGGTAGGAGGAGAATTGAAGCATTTTTTTTGTTTGTGTTGTTGTGTGTGGTGGGTGTGTGTGTGTGGGTGTGTGTGGGGTGGGTGGTGAGTGGGTGTGTGTGGGGGTGCATGGTGGTGGTGGGGTGTGGGTGTGGATGAGTGTGGGGTGAGTGGTGGTGGGGTGGGGAGGGTGTGTGTGTGTATGTGTAGAGAGGGGTGCTGTGTGTGTGTGGAGGGGTGGGGGTGGGGGTGTTGTGAATGTGGGTAGTGTAGTGTAGTTTGGTGTAGTGTAGTGCAGTGTAGTGTGGCGCAGCGGTGAGTGTGTGTGTGTGTGTGTGTTATGAGTGTGTTCTTAGCTTTCCATAGTACAACAAAATCTACTGGAATTAAAAATGCTATAACATGATCTAAATACTAGGCAGAACAGTACAGCACAGTTTAGTAAAGTACAATACAATAAATTCTCTTCAGGATAACCCAGACAACAGCTGCAATGACCAAACTGAAAGTCCTCTGGAACGACAAGAACATCGCTACCAAAAAATGAAAAAAAAGAAGAAAAAAGAACATCGCTACCAGCTTCAAGATCAGACTGATGCATTCCCTTGGTCATGTCCATACTGTTGTACACATATGAAACGTGGACCATAACAGCAGACACTGAAAGAAGGATACAGGCAACGGAGACGAGAAGCTTCTGCAAACTCCTTGGTATCTCACACGGCGGAGATCACATCACTAATGAGAAAGTGAAAATCGGAACGAAAGACCATATAAACACAACTCTACAAAACAGTACTCCGTTCAGCCCCAAATCATACAAACGCAACACAGCACTACACAATTCAACCCAACCCACCCATACCAACACAACTCAACACAACACAGTGCAACAGTGTATGAACCCATTCCACATCTACCTGCAACCTCCCCCTAAGTCTAAACAAAATTTATCAATTCCCTAACCAGACCGAGTTTCAAACCCACTTTCCCTGAAACAGTGATCAGCTGCACTGACCGCTCAGCCAAGGTGGATCAGTGGTCTAGAGGTAACGCGTCTGTCTAGAAAGCGAAAAGTCCGGGTCGGAAGTGTGCGGCGGTTCATATCCCGTTTGGACCCGAAACTTTTTCCCCATCCATTAGGTCATGAGTGGTGGTCTGGGCGCTAGTCTTTCGGATGAGATGATAAACCGAGGTCCCGTGTGTTGCACATAATTATTTAGCGCACGTAAAAGAACCCACGGCAACAAGAGAGTTGTCCCTGGCAAAATTCTGTAGAAAAAGGCCACTCTGATAGGGAAACAAATACAGTTGCAGACAGGATAAAAAAAAAAGAAGAAAAATGGGTGGCGCTGCTCTTGTGGCGACGTGATCTCCCCGGGGAGAGCAGCCTGAATTTCACACAGAGAAATCTGTGTGACATAACTCATTAGAGTCACAGTGAAATGGATCCTGCCATTTTGTGGTGACGCGTGATTTTGGCTATATTTGAAAAATTCAGCAGACTTACCCAACATAATAATGACATACACATTATACATCATTGAAAAGTTTATAATGTCTTCTTTTGAGATTGTTGTACAGGTTTTTAATAGATGACTGTATTTATTTTTTACAAATTTTCAAAATATGTCACTGAATGCTGAAAAATAAAAAGTTTTGAAATTAGGGCTGGTATCTTAATGGTTTGAACTATTCATCAACTAGCCCCCTTGAAGCAATGTGTGATTTTTCACCAAAGTAAAGTTCCCCGAAGCGGGATGAATCCACCTGATGTTACTTTTTCTACAACAGATTTTTTTTTTTAAAGAATCATAACACTGGAGTGCCTGAAATCCAAAAGAAATCACTTGTTGACATGTCAAACAAAATTGGCCAACAGACAAAAACTAGGCAAGCTCATGGTCAAGGAAAGCAACTGTGTTTAGAAAAATGATTGCCCTACAGGCCAGAGTACTTTCCCTTGAGTTAATCATAACTTTGTGTTTAAAAAAAAATTTGTAAGTCTGCCGATTCTTAAGCTTCGGCACGTCACAGTAAAGAAGAGTTCTGCATGCGTTCACACACGGGACCTCGGTTTATAGTCTCATCCGAAGGACTTTTGGGGAGAGTGGAGTCTGCACTGATGTTAACTCCAGGGGAAAATATCCCTTTAAACGGGAATCGAACCTGGGTCATCAGATAACCTCAATGAGTTAAAGTGGTATAAATGAAATGAAATGAAATGAAGGGTGGCCCCCCACCCCTCCTTTTGCACTGACCTCTAGCATGTAGCGAGCCCGGGAGCGGGAGATGTAGTACTGGCCCACCTGAGGGTTGTACTGCAACGCCAGCGAGAACTTCGCCTCTGCGTCCTGCACACACAGGCGAGACAGACACAGGTTTTCTTATATTCATTCCTTTTTTATTTCTTTTATATCAAGGATAATGGAATAATAATAATAATAATAATAAATGGAATTTATATAGCGCTGTATCTGCACTGACAAATCAAAGCGCTTGCACTCAACTCATTCTTACACAGTCATGCAACCAATGGCAAGTAATAGTTCTAACAAGTCCAAACGCACACACACACACACACAGCATTATGTGCTTTTTTTTTTAAACATCCAGTCCCAGTGTGTATGCGGTTTTGTATAAATTCTGTCATCCGTTCCCACCCGCACATGATGGCCTACTCTTACAAAAAGCGGGACAGGATTTAATGTGTGCGCGAGATGTTCTGCCTGCGTTCGCACACGGGGCCTCGGTTTATAGTCTCATTCGAAGGACTTTTGGGGAGAGTGGAGTCTGCACTGATGTTAAGTCCAGGGGAAATATCCCCTTGAACAGGAATCAAACCCGGGTCGTCAGATTGCGAGTGCAATGTTCTAACCACTAGGCTATCCCGTCCCTCTAAAGAACCTTGTTGTGAATCTTGGAACTGTACCTGAGGAATACATTTTTGGGGGAGGGGTCAAATTAAAAAGAATAAAAAGGGAATCTTCCCCCATGGAGATGACGGGGGGCCTATCAGTATGAATAGAATCCCCACATTCTGGAAATTTCCTCTTTTCTATCCTTCTCTTTGTTTCTGCCTTGTTTCCTTCCTTCCTGTCACCTCCTTCTTGCCTATTTTCTGCCTTCTTGGTCCATTCTCCTGCCTTTTTTTCCCCCAGAAAGACTTAAACGATAACTATTCTCTTTTGTGCCCAAGTCGGATGCGCTGGGCCTGACTTGACAGGCGCTTAATGGCAGCGTGACGCATTTTCGCTCATATAACAGACAACAGTAGTTGCTGTCTGAGTGTTTGACAAAGAAGAAAAAGGAATCAACAATAAGAATAACCACCACAAAAAAGCGATCAGGATACCATTTCTCTTAACACAGGTGGGTGGGACAGCCTGGTGGTTAGAGCTTTGCGCAATGCGCTTGTGATCTGCTGACCCGGGTTCAAATCTTGTTCAAGAGGGTTTTTCCTCTGGAGTTAACATCAGTGCCGACTCCACTCTCCCCAAAAGTCCTTTGGATGAGACCATAAACCGAGGTCCCATGTGTGAACCCACGCAAAACATCATGCGTTAATGTTAAAACCTGTTCCGCTTTTCAAAAGAGAAGGCCATTGTGTGCAGGTGGGGATGGATGACAAAGTTTACAAAAATGGATACACCCAGGGACTAGATGTAAAAAAGCAGATGAGCGCTTATTCAATTATCCTCGAAATAAAAGAATAAAATAAAATAACACTGGACAACATTCCCACACTTGACAGATGCTATAGCCGAGTGGTTAAGACTGTTTGTCTTCAATCCCATAGGTCCATGAAGTTGTGGGTTTGAATCTCGGCAGCGTCCGTTGATGAAAGATGAAGATTGTTACGATCTCCCAGGTCGACTTCAAGTGCAGACCTGTCAGTGCTATAACTCCCTTCATGTATATACACATGCAGAAGATCACATATGCACGTTAAAGATCTCGTTATTCATGTCGATGTTCAGTAGGTTATAGAAACAAACATATGCTATGATTTGTTGCTTTCAAAGATTCAGCGCTATATAAATTCCATACATTATTATTATTATGATGTGGTCGTAGGGGGTCATAGGGGAGTGAGGCATCAGAGACCTCAACTTCTCTAGGGCCAGCATATTGAGGGCAGCACCCATCTCCTCTTCCTTGCTGCTTTACCTTCCTGACCCTAAAAATTTATACCCAGCATAAATCCCAAAAGTCAGAATGTGGCTACCTTCATGGTGGGGAAAAGGACAGCCGCATATACACAAATATCTCACCACTGGGGAACCTCGGAGCTCTAGCCGAGCGCCTGGGTTTTATCACAGTTCTTGATTAAACCATTGACGCTGGGGGCAATAACAGCAAAGTGAGAGGCTGTATGACCAGTGGCTTTCTTTCCCACTCATGAAATTTTCCACTTTACAGCTTAGTCTTTAGTGATCGACTATGACTCTCTGACTAGGAGGCTTGACTTGCACAGTCCTTATGTGCTGCAGCCCTGGGGGCTTGTTGGCCTTTGGAGAACATCTCCAACGCCGACTGTCCTTATGCCCACTTGGCCGAGAGAGTGGGGATGTACTGTGGGCAAGGCATCTCCACTATAATCACATTTCTGCCCAATTTCCGAAACAGCAGCTGCCTCCTCTGCTGTTTTGGAGGTCATCGTCGAACACGACGGACTAACATAAAAAAGCCGAGGAACAAAACAAAAACCCACAACAAAACTCCCATACTGACCACATAGTTTTTGTCTTGGTACAGGTTGACTCCAAACTCGTTGTGAATGACAGACACTCGTGCTCCGACCGCCGCATCGGAGCCATCCAGCTCCAGGGCCTGATGGTAATCCTGGAGGGCAAAGTTCAGCTCCCCTTGTTTGAAGAAGCAGTCTGCAACAAAGCAGGGAAATGCCTGTATCAGTGTGGGCTTCCGTGAATGCTGTGCGAGTAAAGCGAAAAAAGCAAGGAGGGTGGGATGGCCTGGTGGTTAGGGCGTGATGCGTTTGTGATCTGATGGGATGAGTTGTTGTTGTTGTTGTGCGTTCCCCAGCTTAACACTCTGGGAGGTCACCCAGAATGTGCACCCTGACTCACTCATCATCGCACCTGGGAATCATTGTGAGATTGAAATTGCCACACCGAATGAGAAGTTTGCGTGTATGACTGTTTTTTTAAGCACCTCGACATATAGGCAGCCATACTCCGACTTCAGAGGAGCTGGGATTAAGTCACCACAAAGATGCCCGTTTTTAGGGGGATTTTCTCCTTGGAGTTAGCATCATTACTGGTGTCTCCACTCACCCAAAAGTCCTTTGGATGCGACTATAAACCAAGGTCCCATGCGCAAACACATGCAGAGCATTTTGTGCACACATTGAAAACCTGTTCAACCTTTCAGAAGATTAGGTCATTTCATGCCACTATGAACAGATGACAAAGTGTTTAGAAATGCATGTAGACAGGCGTCATGTTTAGACACTTCTTTTTTTGTCAAACGCTCAGACAGCAACTGTTGTTGTCTGTTATATGAGTTAAAATGCTTTGTGCTGCCGTTAAGCGCCTGACAAGTCAGGCCCAGTGCATCTGATTTTTTGCGTGGAAGAGAATTGTTATCCTCGTAAGTCTTTCTGGAAAAAAGGCAGGAGAATGGACCAAGAGGGCAAGAAAATAGACGAGAAGGAGGTGACAGGAAGAAAAGGATCAACGCAGACATACAGAGAGGGATGGAAAAGAGGGAATTCTTAGCATCAA
The DNA here is from genome assembly GCA_028751875.1 of Rapana venosa. Taxonomy (NCBI): domain Eukaryota; kingdom Metazoa; phylum Mollusca; class Gastropoda; order Neogastropoda; family Muricidae; genus Rapana; species Rapana venosa. Next base: position 10,289,266 of record CM054161.1, on the reverse strand, counting down.
ACTTGCAGAAGGTGGGGATGCTATTTATTCTGACAGGCCCCCCAGCATCCCCACAGGGGAATTATCATCATGATCACTGTTGCTATTAACATTACTATCAATACCATTGTCATTGCCCAAAAATTTATTTATGAACCAGTAAAATGTTGGCAACACATTTCATATTACTTTTTTTCGTAGCCACTCTAAAATCTGTCACTATTTTTTGTAGGTAAATGTACTTTTTTTGGTTCCCCTAGTTCACCCAGCTGCAAATGGGTTACCTGCCCTCTTTAGGGTCAGGGAAGGTAAAGCAGAAAGGGAGAGGAGATGGGCGCCGCCCTCAATACGCTGGCCCCTAGAGAAGTGATGTCTTTGACAACTCGCACTCCTACGACCGCATAGGTTATGGGAACACCTTTACCTTTATCTAAAATGTCAGCAAGACGTTTCACTATTTTTGTAGGTAAATGTGCTTTTACCATTACCACATAGGGGAAAAAAGTAGCAAAATCCTAAGTTTTCAACAAAAAAAAATCCCCCCACCCCCCCCCCCCCCACCCCCCCCCAAAACCCAGGGAGACAGGATAGCCTAGTGGTTAAAACATTGCGCTTGCAATGTGACAGCCTGGGTTTGATTCCCGTTCAAGGGGATATTTTCCCCTGGAGTTAACATCAGTGCCGACTCCACTCTCCCCAAAAGTCCTTCGGAGGAGACTATAAACCGAGGCCCCGCGTGCGAACGCATGCACAACATCTTGCGCACACGATAAATCCTGTTCCGCTTTTCGCACGAGTAGGCCATCGCGTGCCAGTGGGAACAGATGACAGAATTTATACAAAACCCCATACACACGGGGACTGGATGTAAAAAAAGCACACAAGTGATGTCTTTGACAACTCGCTCCCCTACGACCGCATAGGTTATGGGAACACCTTTACTTTGACCTAAAATGTCAGCAAGACGTTTCACGATTTTTTTCCCACTATTTTTGTAGGAAAATGTACTTTTACCACACAACGAAAAAAAAAAGGTAGCAAAATCCAAAGTTTTCAACAAAAACAAAATAGCCCCCCCCTCTCCCCCCCCCCCTCCCCTCCCCCACCCTTCCCTCCCAAAACCTGCCCCCCCCCAAAATTCTTCTCCTACCTCCGCGATTGATGTACAGCCCCTTCTCGTTCTTCTCTCCCTTGATGGCCTTGTTGAGCAGGATGACGGCCTCGTCGTAGAAGCCTTTGGTGAAGCACTCCACGGCGAAGTCATTGTAGGTCAGCAGCAGCTGGCGCTGGGCGCTGGCGTACACGGGGTTGTCCTCGTTGTGGTCGCACTTGTCCAAGGCCAGCAGAAAGTCGTCAATGGCCGCGTTGAAGTCGTTCAGTTTGCGGTGTAGCGCTCCTCTGTGGTTCGAAAGGGAAAAGGTGTGATAGGGTGTTGGGGGGTTAGGATGGTGTGTGTGTGTGGTAGTGGGGGGGTGGGGGGGTGGGGTGAGAGGGAGGGTGGAGGAGGGAGGGAGTGGGGAGGGGTGGAGGGGGAGAGGGTGGAGGGGGAGAGGAAGGATGTGTGTGTGTGAGGATTGTGTGTGTGTGTGTGTGTGTTGTTGTGTGAGGGATTGTGTAACAATAACAATAATTTTAATTCAGTTTTTGCAGGCCATATGGCCCATAGGAACAACAGTTAATCATATACTTCATGGGATTGTGTGTGTGTGTGTGTGGGGAGGGGGGGGGTAGAGGAGGAGGGGGTGTGTGTGTTGTGTGTGTGTGTGTGTGTGTGTGTGTGTGTGTGTGTGTGTGTGTGTGTGTGTTTGTGTGTGTGTGTGGTTAGGATAGTGGTTTTGTGTGTGTGTCAAGTCAAAGTGATCTTTATTGAGGGTAAAAGATTAAATTTACGCAACTTTTTTCATCCCCCCCTCATAATATAAAAAAATCTAGAAAACTGACTTATATAAGCTTTCAGAAGACTCTGTGTGTGTGTGTGTGTGTGCATGTGTGTGTGTACAAGTGTGTGCATGCATGCATGGGTGTGTGTATGCATGCATGTTTGTGTGTGTTTGTGTATATATGTGTGTTGCACGTGTGCATGCATGCACACATGTGTATGTCTATGCATATATGTATGGGTGCATACATGCATGTGTGTATCTATGCATACATGTGTGCATACATGCCTATACATACAGAAAAGTGATGATTTGACAACAGATGTTCATTATGTATGAACAATGTTTTAATACATGTCTTCCAGTTATATCTCTGTTTAGTGTTTTTTTTCCCCAACAAGAGTAGGTTTGTATTCAGGTAGTCTTCAAATATCATTCCTTACACCCGTGCATTCACACACACACACACACGTGTGTGTCCACATGAGTATATCTTTCATATACAACACACACACATGCATGCACACACACACATGCACACACACACATGCACACACACACACACACATACACATGCACACACACATGTGCATGCACATATGCACCCACATGCATACACATATGCACACACATACGCATAAAAACGCACACACACATTTACCCCCCTCGCCCCCCCCTGCCACACACACTCACACAAACATTAAAAGAACCCCACACCTCATAGAAATTCATACACATACACACATACTACACACCTCCCTCCCCTCTTCCCCCCACCAAAAAAAAGCTGCCCCCCCACCTCCAAAATAAATCAGTCTCCACCCCCCCCCCCTCTTTAAAAAAAACCCTCAATCTCAACCCCCCTCCTCCTCCCCCCCCCCCCCCCCCCCCCCCAAAATGCCAGTCTCCCTCCAACTCCCTCCCCCCCCCCCCCCACCCCTAAAAAAAAAAAATGCCAGTCTCCCTCCAACTCCCTTTCCCCCCCCTCCCCACCACCCCCCCTACCTCATCTCCCCCCCTCCCCTCACAACCTCCCCCCCCCCCCCATCTCCCCTCAACCTCACCTCAACACATGGTACTCAGCCACGGAGGGGTTGGTCTCGATGGCGATGGAGATCTTCTGCAGGGCCTCGCGATGCTTGCCGGCGATGTTGAGCTGCATGGCCTGCAGCTTGCTGTCCGAGGCCCTCTGCTCCAGCGTGCGCATCATCTGCAGGGCCTCCGGGTGGTCGGGCTCCAGTCCCAGCGCGTCTTTGACGTCGTAGTAGCAGAGCGTGGTCTGTCGATAATTATGATAATAATAATGATGATAATAAAGATAATAATAATAATCTCCCTGAGGGGATGCCGGGGGACAAGACAGTCTTGGAAATAGCAGGAGCAGAAAAAATCAGCCAGGAGATTAGAAGACGGAGATGGAACTGGATCGGACAGGACAGGAGTGACGACTGTGCTGTTGCCCTCGGATGGACACCTGAAAGGAGAAGGAAAAGGGGACGCCCGAAAACAACATGGCGACGAATGGTAGAAGTAGAACGGAACGGCGCAGGCTGGAGCACGTGGAACGCTGCACGACGCACAGCTGCAGACCGGAACCAGTGGAGGAATGATGTTCGAGCCTTGTGTGCCTCCTGGCACAGAGAGAATTTAAGGTTAAGGGAAGGATGCCGGGGGCCTATCAGTATAAATAGCATCCCCACATTCTGGAAATTCTGTGCTAGAAATTTTTCCTCTTTTCTATCACTCTCTTTGTTTCGGCCTTGTTTCCTTTTCTTCCTGTCACCTCCTTCTTGTCTACTTTCTGCCTTCTTTGTTCATTCTCCTGCCTTTTTTCCCAGAAAGAACTTAAAAGGTAACTGTTTCTCTCTTGTGCCGAAGTCGGATGCGCTGGGCCTGACTTGTCAGGCGCTTAACGGCAGCGTGACGCATTTTCGCTCATGTAGCAGACAACAATAGTTGCTGTCTGAGTGTTCGACAAAGAATAATAATAATAATAATAAGTGGAATTTATATAGAGCTATATCTTGCAAAACACCAAATCAAAGCGCTTTCATTCATCCTACTCATTCACATGCAGCCTTACAAATTCAAATGTATATACACACAAGCTCGCACGCACGCATGCACACGCACACACACACACTCACAGGTTGTACACTCGGCAGGGTGATGGGGTTGGGGCTGTTGAGGGCAGGGACCAAAAAAAATGGAACAAGAGATCTTACGTTTGAAATAAATGTCTTGAGGCCGGATATAAAAGCGTCGTAAGAAGGCTTTTGACGAAGGGAGAGAGGGAGGTCATTCCAGGTCGATGGACCAGAAACAGAGAAAGAGCGACGGCCAACAGTGGACTGCTTGAATCTAGGTATTCTTAAGCACAAGGTATCTGCAGCAGAGCAGAGGGAACGAGAAGGAGTGTGCAGGTGAAGACACTCACAGAGGTAGGAAGGTGCTGTTTTATGGAGACATTTGTAACAGAGGGTAGTGATCTTATAGTTTATAGATGATGTGAAGATGGGAATGGTGGTGAATAGGGAGATTTTTTGTTTATTTGGTCAGTTCTTCTTTGTCGTCAAATGCTCAGACAGCAACTATTGTTGTCTGAATATGAGTGAAAATGCGTTGCGCTGCCATTAAGAGCCTGACAAGTCAGGCCAAGTGTCTCCAACTTTGGCGTGGGAGAGAATTGTTACTTGTATGTCTTTTTGGGGAAAAGGGGCATGGGAATGGACCAAGAAGGCAGAAAACAGACACAGAAGACGGTGGCAGGACAATAAAGGAACATGGAAGAAACAAGGAGAGGGAAAGAAAAGAGGGAATTCCTGGCACAGAAGTTTTGGAAATCACTGTATAAAATTTTTTTTCATACTGATAGGCCCCCGACATCTCCATTCTCCTGCCTTTTTTTCCAGGAAGACTTTAAATATAACAATTCTCCAACATACTGAAGTCACATGTGCTGGGCCTGAGCTGTCAGGCGCTTAACGGCAGCGCAACGCATTTTTGCTCATATGTTTGTCTGTTGTGTTCGCAATGACCTCCAAAAGAGCAGAGGAGGCAGCTGCTGTTCAGAAATTGGGCAGAAATTTGATTATAGTGGAGATGCCTTGCCCACAGCACTCTCGGCCAAGTGGGCATAAGGACAGTCAGTGCTGGAGATGTTCTCCAAAGGCCAACTAACCCCCAGGGCTGCAGCACATGAGGACTGTGCAAGTCAAGCCTCCTAATCATAGTCGATCACTACAGACTAAAGCTGTAAAGTGGAATTCTATGAGAGAGAAAGCCACTGATCATACAGCCTCTCACATTGCTGTTGCCCCCAGCGTCAATGATTTAATCAAGAACTGTGATAAATAAAGCCCAGGTGCTGAAGGCACAGATGACAGACAACAATAGTTGCTGTGAGTGTTTGAGGAGGAGAAGGAGGAGGAGGAGGAGGAGGAGGAGGAGGAGGAGGAAGAAGAAGAAGAAGAAGAAGAAGAAAAAAGAAGAAGAAGAAGAAGAAGAGGAAGAAGAAGAAGAAGAAGAAGAAGAAGAATGCCTGCGACATAGCAGAGAATCTCAGAGAGACAAAACATCACATAAGCGTGAGTCACACAGGAAAATACATGGTGAAGTCAGATGCACTAGACCTGCCTTGTCAGGCGTTTAATGGCCGCTTGACGCATTTTTGCTCATATGACAGACAACAATAGTTGCTGTATGTAAGGAAGAAGAAGAAGAAGAAGAAGAAGAAGAAGAAGGAAAGAAGAAGGAAAAGAAGAAGGACAGAAGAAGGAAAAGAAGAAGACAAAGATAAAGAAGAAGAAGACGAAGACAAAGACAAAGAAGAAGAAGAAGAAGAAGAAGAAGGAGACAAAGAAGAAGAAGAAGAAAAAGAAGAAGAAGAAGAAGACAAAGAACAAGAAGAAGAAGAAGAAAAAGAAGACGAAGATGAAGACAAAGACAAACAAGAAGAAAAAGAAGAAGAAGAAAAAGAAACAAAAGAAAAAGAAGAAGAAAATAACCTGCGACATAGCAAGAAAATCTCAGGAGACAAAATACCACACCAGTGCGAGTCACACACACACACACACACACACACACACACTCACAACACACACACACACACACACAGAATGGAAAAACACCACGTCACACAGAGAGACAACATGACCGGGGCTCACTCACGTTGCGGAACATCTCGTGGAGGCGGGCCCTCATGATGTACAGGTCAGGGTTGTCGTTGTCCACCTCCAGACGTTTGTTGACCAGCGCCAGACACTCTCCGTGCCGCTGCAGCGCTGCCAGACAACTGATGCTGTCAACACAAACCCCCCCAACATTAACTCTCAGAGGACGGCTGTCCGCTATAGCGGATCGGTGTAAAGCCACGGTTTGGGACGACTCGCCGCTATAGCCGATTTGCTGTTTGCAGATTTTTCACGTGGCGGCCGCATGATACTATGACTCGTGCAGCTTAACATAGCTTCGTGAGCCTGTCCAACGTCGCATGCGGTGCGTTGTCAGGTGATTCCGTGTGTTCTGAGCTCTTTGTTCGCGGTTGTAGAGAGTAGCCGACACGCCCAGCATTTTTGCATACGTGTTAAAGATGGCGTCAGAAGCAAACTCAGGCAAAATAGCAGGGATCAGATTACGTCTTGACGACGGCATTTTACTATTTATTTTATTTTTTATTTATTTATTTATATCACTTTAAGTCACGTCAGATTTCTCTGCGTGAAATTCGGGCTGCTCTCCCCGGGGAGAGCGCGTCGCCACAGAGCAGCGCCACCCATTTTTTTCTCTTTTTTCTGTCTACAACTGCATTTGTTTTCCTATCAGAGTGGCTTTTTTTCTACAGAATTTTGCCAGGGACAACTCTCTTGTTGCCGTGGGTTCTTTTACATGCGCTAAATAAGTTTTGTGCAACACACGGGACCTCGGTTTATCATCTCATCCGAAAGACTAGCGCCCAGACCACCACTCAAGGTCTAGTGGATGGGGAAAAATTTTCGGGTCCAAACGGGATATGAACCACCGCCCACTTCCGACCCGGACTTTTCGCTTTCTAGACAGGCGCGTTACCTCTAGACCACCGATCCACCAGCGAGAGCTTCAATTTTTTTATATGTACTAACCCAGCATGTTATACATAAGTTCAGAAAATTTCATTTTCTTACTATGTGTTTTGTATTTTTTATGATTTTTTTTTTAATAACCATTACAAATGGTCCGTCTGTGAGGAAAAGCAAGGGAGAGAATGGGCCGTCCCAAGTGAGTTAACAACAGTCCCTGAAGTTAGAATGCAGCTACCTAAATGGTGGGAGAAAAAAGAAAAAATGGAGACAAAGAAGAAAACGATGGGAAGACAACATCAGAGAGTAGAGTGAAGTGGAGTGGACTGGCTTTGAGTGGAACGATTTGCTACGGAAAGCAGAAGAGGACTGTGGGGAGTGGAGGAAGCTGGTTGCAAAATCTTCATTAGTGCCCTCCATGGTCAAAGGGAATGTGGGATAGGTGAGGTGAATATATGAAAAAATCTCACCATTGGTGAACCTTAGAGCTCTAGCTGAGGAACTCTCGTTCAAGAGGATTTTTCCCCTGGAGTTAACATCAGTGCCGACTCCACTCTCCCCAAAAGTCTTTCGGATGAGACTATAAACAGAGGTCCCGTGTGCGAACGCACGCAGAACATCTTGCGCACACGTTAAAACCCATTCCGCTTTTCGGAAGAGTAGGCCTTTGTGTGCCGGTGGGAACAGATGACAAAATTGACAAAACTGCATACACACGGGGACTGGATGAAAAAACCCCACATGAGTGCTTAGTCCATTATCCTCGAAATAAAAGAATAAAAACCAAAAATCTAAAAAGAAAAAACAAGCCCAACAAAAAAACCACCCAACAACAACATTTGTATCCTGAATCACACCAGTACTTTTAAAATCTGCATCTCTCTCCGAAGTTGGAATGCAGCTACCTCAACAGTGGGTAAAAGCGGTCGCATATGGAAAAAAAGTCTCACCATTGGTGAACCTCAGAACTCTAGCTGAGGAACAAAATCTGACATTATCCACTATGTCCAACATTTTCCCCATGATCTTCAATCTTACCGCGCTTCCCATGATCGCAACATCAAAACAATAATGATAATAATGATAATAATAATAATGATGATGATGATGATGATGATGATTATGAAGATGATAGCCAAAAAATAACAAAAACAACAAAACCAATAATGATGATGATGATTATGAAGATAATGACAAAATGATGATGATAATAATAATAATAATGACAATAATAATGATAAAAACAACAATAATAATAATAATAATAAATAAATTAATTAATATAAAAAAATATATATATACATAGACTTTATATAGTGCTACATTTCTCAAGGATTTCTCCCGGCAGCAAAACTGATTTGACAGTGGACAAAAAACAGTCGCATACACCGCATCATCTCACCCCTTGGTAAACCTCAGAACTCCAACCAAACCCCCACCCCTCCCCCCACCCACCCCTCCCCCAACCCACACCCACCCCACACACCTCAAAACAAACCCCAACACCTATCTATCTATAAGGGAGGCACCGTGCTCGAGTGGTTTAGGCGGTCAACTCATGATCCAGAGGTCGCGGGTTCGATCCCCACTCGGCTCGGTGTTGTGTCCTTGGGAAAGACACTTTACTCCTATTTTCCTCACTCCACCCAGGTGTACAAGTGGGGTACCAGCTCTGCCTGGGGAAGTATCTGGCGACAGACTAGCGTCCTGTCACAGGGGTGGTGAAAAACCATCAGTTCGCTTAACGCTACAGAAACCGGGATAAGCTCCGGCTCTACGGGCCTTCTGACTCGAAAGAACATACTTTTTTTTTATCTATCTATAAAACAAAACAAAAAATCAACCAAACCGACTCCTCACCTGCGGATGTGGTAGCCGACGTTATCGGGGTTCATCTCGGCGGCGCGGGAGAAGGCCTCCAGGGCTTCTGGGTACAGGCGCTGGTCGAAGAGGCACTGGCCTTGGAAGTAGAAGAGGAAGGTGAGCCTGTGGTAGGCGGCCGCGTCGCTGCTGGCCAGCAGACAGGCCTTCTTGTAGTTGAGGATGGCCGACTGGAAGTCACACAGCTGCACGAAGGCCTCGCCCCGCTGCTGGAAGAAGGCGGCTTCGTCGGCTTTCAGGTTGATGGCTTTGTTCAGCGAGGTGATGGCTTCCAGCCACCGGCTTTCCGACAGCAGCCGCAGCGCTTTTTGGTAGCTGAGTGGGAAGGAGGAGGAGAGAGAGAGAGAGTGTGGAGATGTTAGGAAAGACCACCTTCCCCCACCCCAAAAAAAAAAAAAAAAAAAAATGAAGAAGAAAGGCAAAAATGTTATGAAGGTGATATAGCCGCGTTCCAACTTTGGGGATGTAATGGTACGATTCCCGGAGTGTAATGTGGGGTATACAGTTGGATCACACACTCCCCCAACCCCCAACATACATACACACACACACACACTCCCCTTCCTCCCTTCCCACAACTCACACACAAGGGGAAAAAACCCCCAGAGACCCACTGTTCATAAGCTCTGTTGTGAACAGCCTCGTTCAACCACAACACCCCCCCCCCCCCCCCTCCACGTCCCCCCTAACCCCCCTCCACACAACACCCCCCACCCACACACACACATCCCAGCGCCCCCCACCCCCCAACCCCCCCCAAATCCCCCCCTCCCTCCCCACACACCTTCCCTCCACACAACTTATTTATTTTTAAAATTTTTTATTTCATTCTTTTATATCGAGGATAATGGAATAAGCACTTACGTGCTTGTTTTTTTCACATCCACACAACTCGCACACAACAAGACAACAACAACCGACAACCAAACCAACAAAAAACCCCAAACCAAACCAAAAAACAAACCACCAACCAACTCACTGTTCATAAGCCCTGTTGTGAACAATCTCGTTGAGGCTGAAGGTCTCCGTCTTCACCTCGCTCCATTCGTCGGTAGTGAAGATGCTTTCCTGCTGTCGCTTCTGCGCTGCCTGGATCATGTCTTCGTCCACGGCTGTGGAGAACATGCCCCCTTGTTGCTGCTGAGGCAGACAATGAACGAACGACAGGTCACATCTTTCTTCTTCTTCTTCTTCGTCGCTGTCACTGAACGCTCAGGCAGCAACTACTGTTGTCTGTCATATGAGCGATATATATATATATATATATATATATATATATATATAATATATATATATATATATATATTAATATATATATATATATATATATATATATATTCTTCCCCAGTAAGACCTCTACGAATACAAATATACATATATTAGAGAGAGATCGAATGCGAAAGTTTTATTCATTATAGGCCTTGGCCCCTCATGAAGGGTGTGTGTGTGTGTATATAATCAACATTCCAAAACATGTTGCACAGGAAACATTTATGAACAGAAGAATAATACCTCAAGTACAGACAGTATTTCTAATTTTAAAAGCTTTATGCAAATAAATTGCTAGTCGCTTATTAATGCGTTCGTTAGTAGATGACATAAGCATACAAAGTCTAAACATGGAAGGGAAGCTCAGAGAAAGAGAGAGTGAGAGAGAGAGAGAGAGAGAGAGAGAGAGAGAGAGAGAGAGAGAGACATGTTGGTTTGAATGCGGGTGTGTCCTTATCACCAAGTAGTGAATGGACATTAAACAAAACAGAAAAACATATGAGCGAAAAATGCATCGTTAAGGCGCATGACAAAGTCAGGCCCAGTGCGTTAGGCGTGGGAGAGAATTAATGTTATTTTTAAAAGTTCTTTTTTTGGAAAGAAAGGTAGGAGAAGGGACCAAGAAGGCAGAAAATTAGACAAGAAGGAGGTGGTGGTGAGAGGAAGGAGAAGGAGCGAGGCAGAAACAAAGAGAGGGATAGAAAAGGGGGAATTGCTAGCACAGAATTTCTAGAAGGTAGGGCTGCTGTTTATACTGACAGGTCCCCAGCATCCCCATGGGGGGGATGGAGAGGTCACATGGAATTGTACTGATGAAGCTGAATTCTGTCTATCAATTAATTATTTTTTCCCCAAAAAAGTTTTTGATTGGTTGGTGATAGATGTTTGAGATTTAAAAAAAAAAAGTGTGCTCTTGGAGATTTCAGATACCATTTACAGGAGCTCTACATGCACACATACATACAGACAGACAGACGAACAAGCATGCACGCACGCAAGCATGCCGCGCTCACACACACACTTCTTGCACACATGTTAAAACCTGTTCTGCTTTTTGGAAGAGTAGGCCTATGTGTGTTGGTGGGAAATGATGACAAAACTGACAACAACAAAAAAGATATGTGAGTGCTTCTTCCATTATCCTTGTATTAAAAGAATAATAAAAGAATACATAAAACACACACACACACACACACACACACACACACACACACACACACACACACACACACACACACACACACACAGAGTCCCAACTCATGTCACTTATAGTGAATAGACATGAAATACAAGAATGGACGAACGAACGAACACAATCAGCCATTCACAAATGCATCGGCAGAAAGTCATAAACACAGGATCGTGTGCTCTCTCTGTCTTTCAAATATATATATATTTTTTATCTTATGGTGTACGCATCTGCTTCAATATTATGATAATCTCTAACAACAGCAGGGACTGAATGTAAAAAAGCATGTCTGTACACATCACTTATCTGGAAAATAAAACAATTTGCCTTACCTTGCCTCTCTTTTGTAAACACACGCGCACGCACGCGCACACACGCATGCATGCACACACACACACATACACACACACACGGATGCATGCACACACACACTCACTCCCCACACATGCACACATTTACTCTGTGTATGTGCGTGCGTGCGTGCATGCGAGTGTGTGTGCATGTGAGTGTGTGTAAATTAAGTAGGATGAAAAACTGCACTCAAAGGAATATCCTTCCAAGGTATCTACGAACCTATGTCAGTGAATAAAAGCAATATAAGTGAAAATAGCGTAAATGTGGTCAAGTTCATGATTTGCATTATTCATCTCTCTACTTAAGCATTTCAACATGTTATCATATACAGATGATCTTCAGAAAGTTAGAGAGAGTGGGAAAAAAACCAAAATGTTGGAAAAAAAGACCACACAAAGTTACAAAATTTGTATAAAGTTATTCTGAATATGTGTGCATTAAATTTTTCAAACAAAGTATGAAATATTAATAGACTTCTATGACATTCAAGCATTAAAGATGAACAAAGCTAAAAATGCATGCATCTGAATCACTTACAACTTGCATGTGTTAAAGAGTTTTAAGCAGAGACAAAAAATATTGTAAAATTTTTTGTTTAAAAGAAACAACACAGAGAAAAAGTTTCTTCAAAAAAAAAAAGAATCAAAATCTTGCTTAAATATTTTCAAATACATAATTTAAATCCTATCGTAAGAAAACTGCTTTAACCATAATGCCTCTAAAAAAAATAACTATCTTGAAAACGTAGTCCAATACTCAGCTATATCAATCAACTAATTGTAACAGAATAAGAAGGAAGCTGGCAGGATGGTTTAAACATTCTCCTGCTAACAAGCAAACCCTGACGTTCTGGGTTTGATTCCCAGCCATGCCCTTTCTTCCCAGTTTAACAGGGAAAATTGAAGTGAAAGTCAAAATGCTTCAGAGGAAATACTAAACCAGATAGACTAATGTGTTTACAGACTTGTGCATGTTAAAAAAAACCCAACAAAACCATGCAAGTTGAAAATCGGAAAGAGCAGGGAGAAACTTGTCGACTGTCCTGGCAAACTTGGTAGATTCAATTCCCAACTGTATCCCTGAAGTCAGAATGTGGCTACCTTCATGGTGGGAAAAAAAACAACCCTCAGTTGCATACACAAAAATTTCACCATTGGTGAACCTCACAGTTCTAGCCGAGGAATGAAAAAAACAACAGGTAAAGTATTAGAATCAGGTACTATACTAAATATACCACACATATTCATTTTCATGTTTGCATAGATGCCTGTCATGAAAATGGTAGGTCAAGCAGGCACATGCAATGTGCGAGATCACACACACGCAGGCACGCACATGTGCGCGCACGCACACATTCATTCATTCACTCACACACATACATGTATAAACCCACCTAAGCCACATTGTATGCACTTGAACGCATGCATGTGCAACCCCCCCCCCCCCCACTCCCACCCCCTTCTGCCAAACACCCACACATACATACATTCCTCAAGGTGCATAGATGCAAGATCATAAACATGCACACAAGCATGTAATTAATTTTATGCATGCATGTGCATGTGAACACCTACAAATTAAATACATATACACACAATAATCCCGGCCCCTCCCCTTGAAAAAAAAGTTCACACACACACACTGCACAGACTGTGACTTTGATAAACTACAACAAAAAGCTAAATTCCTCCTCCCTCCCTCCCCCCCCCCCCCCCCCCCCCCCCCCCCCCGGAAACAAGTAGATAAGCCTACAGGATAATATACCACTAACAAAACCTCCACAAATATCAAAACAAAAAGATGCAACCCTTAAACAATCAAACAAATCCACCCCACCCTTACAACAACACCCCCCCACCCCCCTCCCACAACCAAGAAAAAAAAATCTATGATTTAAACGACAGCAAAAGGGAAGAGGGAAGGTGAGGGTTGGGAAGAGGAGGGGAGGGGAGGGGAGAGTTGACGCTCTAACAGTTCTGCAAAAATAACGCCTGAACAAGGTAAACAATAACAACAACAGTATTTCACTAAATCAACACAAATATCTAACCAACACGTAGGAATCGTGCGTGTACTAACTTCACAAGGGATCTATGCTAACTCTTTCTACTTGGAAGATACGCTAAAGCGTACCTCTTTATTTTATTTATTTATTTATTCTTTTATATCGAGAATAATGGAAAAAGCACTCATGTGCATTTTTTTGTTACATCTAGTCCCCGTGTGTATGGGTTTTGCAAATTCTGTCATCTGTTCCCACCGGCACAAAATGGCCTACTCTTACGAAAAGTGGAACAAGTTTTAACATGTGCGCAAAATGTTCTGTGAATGTTCGCACACCGGACCTCAGTTTATAGTCTCATCTGAAGGACTTTGACATACAAACGTTTGATATGAAAGTACATAATAGCGCATCTGATATTTAAAAATTCCCTATGCAAAAGGCCATGGTTGTGTGCAACACTGATGAATACAGTTTGGTTCTATAATCATTCCAGAGTACATGTGTACTTTTAGTTTTAGGCTGTCTGCCTGTACCTTAGTTTGAAAAGCTGAGCGAGCGTGCAATGGGGACCTGCTTGCAAACACACGTCACAAAACAGAGGCAGCATATTTGTGTAGGTAAGGGGAGAGGGTATATTTTGAGAATCTGATATTGAAATTGATTCCACAATCAATATCCATTGTGTAACTATATTTACCCACCCAGTTCTGATACTTTAGAAGTGTTTTTAGTTACAAACATTCATTTTTTGGTGGATTAAAAAAAAAAATCTTTGGGTATAATATACCCCCCTTTTTTTTGCTTCTTTTGCCCCGAAAAATTCATCTTTGAAATTTGTTCCCCATAAATCATAAAAGAATAACAGGATTACATTGAAACTTTGCCTGTTATTATTCTGTTCCAGACTGCATATCACCAAAAAATTTGAAAGTTGTGTGTGTTTGCAGTTTTCTTTTTTAGTATTAAAAAGAAACAACCAATACAAATCTGCCAGTATAGAGAGTATTGTGAAGTTTCCAATTGGGAAGATAGAATGAGCTAATTCACCATTTCCCTACGGGTAACCTGCTATAGGGTAATCAACCATCTACTAACCCTTCCCTCCGTATCACCCACTACTGGGTTATGGCAGCATACAAATGTGCACAGTGGACATGTATTGGGAAAGAGGGGTTCTCTCCCTTAATGTAGGGGTAGCGTTGAGGTTTAAACCTAGAATACCTGGTCTGATGAACTGGAACACATGTGTAGTGTACTTTTAGGGAATGCATTTTGTGAACTGCATGGAAAACAACTACATACTATCTCATAGTATCACATTATCTCACATATTCTGGGTAAAACCCAAGGAAAACTTATGCAAAGAACAGCAACGACCACAATGAATTAAAAAAGATAGCAAGACACATGCTTACAAAATGTTAAAAGATGTATACAGTCATCAAGAAAATGGAACACACACCTTTCAAGTTTTAATCTCTTCTTCAGTAGTTTTTTTTTCCCCAGTGCCCACAAGCACAAACATATTATGCACGCACGCACGCATGCACACACACACACACACACACAACAAACGCACACACACACCACACACAGCACCACACACACACTATTCACACACAAAAACAGACTTCTTCAGTAGTTTTTTTCCTCCATGCCCCACAAGCACAAACACTATACAGCACACACACACACACACACACACACACACACACACACACTGCACGCACACACACACACACAACAACAGACACCACAACAGACACACAGACACTCATAAATACACACACAACACACACAACACAGACAGATACACACACAGACACACACAACATAACCCTTCCAACTTACTAAAACACACACACACACACACACCCCCCACCACCCCCCACCCACCCCCATTTTGTCTTCACAACTAAAATACACTGATAGCCCAGTAAAAAAAAAAAAAGATCAAACTTTTATCCATCAAAATATCTAAACAAACATCTGAAAGTAGAAGTGCAATAAAAAAAACAACAACTACAATGTACAAAGGAATCACATCTAAATGAAAAAAATACCACACATTCAAGTGAAATGCAGAAAAAGAAAAGCTAAAAGCAAGTGTTGAAAGCTGAAAAAAATTTGAACACAAATTAAAGGAAAAAAAAAGGAAAAACTTTGTGTGTTCTCTCTCTCGCTCGCTCGCTCGCTCTCTCTCCCTCTTGCTGCAATGGCAGGAAAAGCACTATGAGCACCTACCTTCTGACCAAAAAACACTCGAACCAACTGCAGGCAAAAATAGACAGAGGCAACAGGCTTTTTCACTGATCCACTCCATCTAGTCAACTTAATTTGCTGCTCTACAAGATTCAGCGCTATATAAATTCCATACATTCTTTTGCTCTACAAGATTCAGCGCTATATAAATTCCATACATTCTTTTGCTCTACAAGATTCAGCGCTATATAAATTCCATACATTCTTTTGCTCTACAAGATTCAGCGCTATATAAATTCCACACATTATTTTGCTTTACAGAATTCAGCGCTATATAAATTCCATACATTATTTTGCTCTACAAGATTCAGCGCTATATAAATTCCATACATTATTTTGCTCTACAAGATTCAGCGCTATATAAATTCCATACATTATTTTGCTCTACAAGATTCAGCACTATATAAATTCTATACATTATTTAACATTATTCTACCAGCCTTTTACTTGCCAATCACCTAAATTTCTGTACCCCAAAACTGACTTGGGCAAGTGACTTAAAAGTAAAGCCTGGTGGGGGACAGGGTGGCCTGGTTGATTAGAGCATTGTGTGTTGCACTTGTGATCTGCTGACCCAGGTTTGAGTCCCGTTCAAGGGGATATTTCCTCCTGGAATTAACATCAG
Source organism: Rapana venosa (assembly GCA_028751875.1). Taxonomy (NCBI): domain Eukaryota; kingdom Metazoa; phylum Mollusca; class Gastropoda; order Neogastropoda; family Muricidae; genus Rapana; species Rapana venosa. The sequence goes on along the minus strand of CM054161.1, from coordinate 10,272,765 downwards.
TGCCGACTCCACTTCCCCCAATAGCCCTTCAGATGAGACTATAAACTGAGGTCCATCCAGTGTGTGAACGCATGCAGAACATCTTGCACACTTTAAAACCTGTTGTGATTTTTGGAAGAGGAAGCCATTGTGTGCTGGTGGGAATGGATGACAAAATAGACAAAACTGCATGCACACGAGGGCTGGATGTCAAAAAGCACAAGTGTGCTTATTCCATTGTCCTTGAAATAAAAGAATAAAAAGAATAAGAGCCATAACATTTTTGATAGAAATCTGTTCTTACTTTTGACAGACAACAGGGGTTTTACTCTAAATACCATAAAAACAAGTTAAAAAAAAAAAAGAAAATGAAAATTTGCGGATATGGCATTGCCAAGAGAACTGCAGAGTGGAAAACTGACTCACACTTATCCACAACAGACTGATGTTCTATATTCTGTACATGTGAAGAGATATGGCTTTTTCTTGTGTATGAAGCACTAATCTTTCCTACAGATTCACATTTTTGTCAGTCTTACAAAATGCACACAACAATTGGCTAAAATTACAGTTTGCATACATTTCCCAATATCTAAGCTAACACAGGCACAAAAATCTGGGTGACTATATGTCTTTAATCATCTCATACTGCTTGCTTTAAGACACTCACAAAGACACAACCGTAGAAAAATTATTGTAACTACAATACACTAATGAAACATAACTACAGAAAATTTAATTTAACTACAATCTGTTTCACCTCTGAATCGCACGTTATCACCAATTTCAACAGTTCAGAAAGAAAAAGAAAATTAATTCAAAGAAACAATCTAAAAGACAAAGAAACAAAACACATACTAAACCAGCTAACTGGAAGAAAGTTTAGCTTTTGTACTAAAGACCTATTATGTTCTAAACAAAACAAGCTTTACAAAAACCTCATCTGATTATTATAAGAAAACACTTCAACCTCTATACTACACATCTAAGAGTCAGCTATCAAAACTATTTCTAAATAATCAATTGCAATATATTTGTTTTCCAGCCGATATTGATCAAACCTTTTTGATCATGAGATGTGCCCATACCACTTCAATTCTTATTCACGATTAAAAAAAAAGGCTTGCTAAAACAGTCCTGCAAGGTATAGCCAAGTCAAGTCAAGTCAAAAACACTTAAATCATCTCGTGAAGGGCAATTTCAGGTCCAGTCCAAGGTGGGAGAATGAGCAAGAAGACAGAAGAACAGATGGAAGAATAGCAGCTCAGATTCGTCAGGCCTGAGGCTGAGTGAAGCACTGCAAGAGGCAGGCGGAAGACAGATCTATACGATTCACGATTTTTCACGAGGGTGGAAGACTAGAGAAAGATGGAGGAGAAGGCAGATTGTGAAAATCGACCACGGTGCCCTTACAATTCTGTTCTGTAGCTGGTTAACTGCCACAGGTTTTAGTTTGTTTGTAGAGGTGGAGATTTTGAAAGTACGAAAAGTGTTTTTCTACTTTAGCAGTACGTGATCTGGTCTGAATGACAGAAATCCTGTCGCCCTTATCGTTTATCTGAATGATTGTCAAGAATGTGGACAGAGCTGATACACTGTCTTTCAGAAATGAAGCCTTGAAGCACGGATGTCCTGAGATTAGAACAGACAAAGACAGAGAAAGAGGGGGGGGGGGGGGGGGGGGGGGGTTGGGGGGAGGGGGTGAAGGGGAGAGGAGGGGAAAAGAGAGAGAGATAGAGAGAGGGAAAGAGATGGGGAGAGACAGGAAAGAGAGAGAGCAATGTGAGAGAGAGAGAGAGAGAGAGAGAGAGAGGAGAGAGAGAGAGAGAGAGGGGAGGGAGGGAGAGAGAGAGAGAGAGAGAGAGAGAGAGAGAGAGAGAGAGAGAGAGAGAGAGAGAGATGGGGAGAGACAGGGATACGAGAGAGAGAGAGAGAGAGAGAGAGAGAGAGAGAGAGAGAGAGAGAGAGAGAGAGAGAGGAGGGGAGGGTAAGAGAGATGGGGAGAGACAGGGAAGAGAGAGAGCAATGAGAGATAGAGAGAGAGAAAGAGAGGGGAGAGAGAGAGAGATAGACAGACACCAAAAGAGACACAGACAGATAGAGACAGAGACAGACAAATAGAGAAAGAAAGAGAAAGAGACAAACAGAAAGAGACAGAGAGATACAGAGCGAGCAAAAACAAAAAAAAGGGAAAAAGAAAAAGAAAAACAACTCAAATGCATACACACACCACTTATGACACACATACACACACACACACACACACACACACACACCTACACACACACACACATATGCACACAAAAACCAAGAAAAGACAACAAAACAGCAACGCTCACCTGGGGGTCGTTAGCCAGGGAGTCGCCCCCCATGGCGTCGGAAGCCGGCCAATGAGAAGCCTCGGATTCGGTTCCCACGGTGCTGCTGGCGCCCTCTGGCACGCTGCTGGAGGTTTCCTCCCCTGTCCAAGAGACGGACGTGTCTTTAGTGGCCGATTCCGAATCTCTGGGGGCGCTGTGCTGCCACTCTTGAGATTGTGCTGGTGGGTGCTTTTGCATTTTTATTTTTTGTTTTTTTGTTTTTTTTTTTTTTTGTTGTTTTTTGTTGTTTTTTTTGCTTTTGCATTTTGTCTAGAGAGAAATTACTGTTTTATGGAGTCAGTGGAAGAAAAGCGATGGATTGGGGGTGGGTGGAGGGCAGGGGGGTTGGTTAGGGACGGAGGTGGAGGGGGTAGAGGGGTTGGGAGAGATTGGAGGAGGAGGAGGAAGGGGAGAGAGAGAAAGAGAGATTTATTTATTTATTCTTTTATAGCGAGGATAATGGAATAAGCACTTGTGTGCTTTTTTTACATCCAGTCCCCGTGTGTATGCGGTTTTGAAAATTTTGTTATGTTCCCACCGGCACACAATGGCCTACTCTTTCAAAAAGCGGAACAGGATTTAACGTGTGCGCAAGATGCTCTGCATGTGTTCGCACACGGGGCCTCTGTTTATAGTCTCATCCGAAGGACTTTGACATTCAGTTCAATTTTTTGGGTCAAACTGGGAAGAAAGGGCGAGGCTGGGAATCGAACCCACAACCTCACAGTTTACTTGTTGGCAGGCAAACGTCTTAACTATCCTGCCACATTTGAGAGAGAGAGAGAGAGAGAGAGAGAGAGAGAGAGAGAGAGAGAGAGAGAGAGAGAGAGAGAGAGAGAGAGAGAGAGAGAGAGAGAGAGAGAATGATGGAGGGTGAGGGGGAAGGGAGAGGAGAGAGAAAGATCAAATCAAACCAAATTCTTCTATTTTGAGGATGATGGATATGTGTTTAACTCAAGTGCTTTTTTTAA
>CM054161.1:10259455-10266955 GCA_028751875.1 Rapana venosa | reverse complement strand
CTGGGTGATGGTAAAAGTCCCCGCCCTTAATTCACCAGGTGCCACAGCTGAGATTCGAGCCCACGACTTCATGGACTCATGGGATAGAAGTTGAACTGTGTTAACCACTTGGCTACAGTGTCTATCATTAAAACTGTTTGATTTCAACTCTGTGGGTCCATGAAGTTCTGGGTTCAAATCTTAGCATCCACCAAAAAAAGCAACCAAACCACCAATTAATAACAGACACACACACAAAATATATATACATACCACATAAATAATACATACATACATACCCCTCCCCACCACACACACATACTCACACCCTGAAACTTATGCAAGAAATTTTTACACAAACAACCCCTCCACCTCCACCTCTCCAACACCATCTTCATCACAACCCTTCCAAAGTTTTGCAGCAAACGCACCCACCCCACCCACCACAGCTGCCACTTTTCCCCCCACACTTTCAGCTACTCTCAGCCACTATCCATCCCATCCCATCCCAGCTGGTGCTAAATCATAGCAGAAACTGACTGCACTTGGACTAGGTAAAATGAAAGGGGCGCGCTAAACTCGGCGCTCTTGACGGAGTGATGCCGGATTTGCGCGCTCTTGGTTGAGCGATGGCGGATTTGTGCGCTCCTGACTGAGTGATGTCGGATTTGTGCGCTTTGGTGAGTGATGTCGGGGGTTTGTGCGCTCTGTGGGTGAGTGATGGCGGATTTGTGCGCTCTTGGTGAGTGATGGCGGTTTGTGCGCTCCTGGACGAGTGATGACGGATTTGTGCGTTTGGCTGATGGTGTGGGTTTGTGCGTCTTGGTGAGTGATGTCGGGGGGGGGGGGGGGGGGGGGGGGGGGGGGGGGGTTGTGCGCTCTTGGCTGAGTGATGTCGGATTTGTGCGCTCTTGGCTGAGTGATGGCGGATTTGTGCGCTCTTGGCTGAGTGATGGCGGATTTGTGCGCTCTTGACGGAGTGATGTCGGATTTGTGCGCTCTTGGCTGAGTGATGGCGGATTTGTGCGCTCCTGACAGAGTGATGTCGGATTTGTGCGCTCTTGGCCGAGTGATGGCGGATTTGTGCGCTCTTGGCTGAATGGTGTCGGATTTGTGCGCTCCTGACAGAGTGATGTCGGATTTGTGCGCTCTTGGCTGAGTGATGGCGGATTTGCGCGCTCTTGGTCGAGTGATGTCGGATTTGCGCGCTCTTGGCAGAGTGATGTCGGATTTGCGCGCTCTTGGCCGAGTGATGACGGATTTGCGCGCTCTTGACGGAGTTATGTCGGATTTCCGCGCTCTTGGTCGAGTGATGTCGGATTTGTGCGCTCATGGCCGAGTGATGTCGGATTTGTGTGCTCATGGCTGAGTGATGTCGGATTTGCACGCTCTTGGTCGAGTGATGTCGGATTTGCGCGCTCTTGGTCGAGTGATGTCGGATTTGCGCGCTCTTGGCTGAGTGATGTCGGATTTGCGCGCTCTTGCCTGAGTGATGCCGGATTTGCATGCTCTTGCCTGAGTGATGTCGGATTTGTGCGCTCTTGACCGAGTGATGTCGGATTTACGCGCTCTTGACAGAGTGATGCCGGATTTGTGCGCTCTTGCCTGAGTGATGTCGGATTTGCGCGCTCTTGCCTGAGTGATGTCGGATTTGTGCGCTCTTGACAGAGTGATGCCGGATTTGCGCGCTCTTGCCTGAGTGATGGCGGATTTGTGCGCTCTTGACAGAGTGATGCCGGATTTGCGCGCGCTTGGCTGAGTGATGGCGGATTTGTGCGCTCTTGACAGAGTGATGCCGGATTTGCGCGCGCTTGGCTGAGTGATGTCGGATTTGCGCGCTCTTGGCTGAGTGATTCGGATTTGCGCGCTCTTGACGTGGTGATGTCGGATTTGCGCGCTCTTGGCTGAGTGATGTCGGATTTGCGCGCTCTTGGCTGAGTGATGTCGGATTTGCGCGCTCTTGGCTGAGTGATGTCGGATTTGCGCGCTCTTGCCTGAGTGATGTCGGATTTGCGCGCTCTTGCCTGAGTGATGTCGGATTTGCGCGCTCTTGCCTGAGTGATGTCGGATTTGCGTGCTCTTGCCTGAGTGATGTCGGATTTGCGCGCTCTTGCCTGAGTGATGTCGGATTTGGGCGCTCTTGCCTGAGTGATGTTGGATTTGGGCGCTCCTGACTGAGTGATGTCGGATTTGGGCGCTCTTGGCTGAGTGATTCGGATTTGTGCGCTCTTGACGTGGTGATGTCGGATTTGGGCGCTCTTGGCTGAGTGATTCGGATTTGTGCGCTCTTGACGTGGTGATGTCGGATTTGCGCGCTCTTGACAGAGTGATGTCGGATTTGCGCGCTCTTGGTCGAGTGATGTCGGATTTGCACGCTCTTGGCTGAGTGATGTCGGATTTGCGCGCTCTTGCCTGAGTGATGTCGGATTTGCACGCTCCTGACTGAGTGATGTCGGATTTGGGCGCTCCTGACTGAGTGATGTCGGATTTGCGCGCTCTTGGCTGAGTGATGTCGGATTTGGGCGCTCTTGCCTGAGTGATGTCGGATTTGTGCGCTCTTGACTGAGTGATGTTGGATTTGTGCGCTCTTGACAGAGTGATGTCGGATTTGCGCGCTCTTGGCTGAGTGATGTCGGATTTGCGTGCTCTTGGCTGAGTGATGTCGGATTTGTGCGCTCTTGACTTAGTGATGGCGGATTTGTGCGCTCTTGACAGAGTGATGTCGGATTTGCGTGCTCTTGGCTGAGTGATGTCGGATTTGTGCACTCTTGACTGAGTGATGTCAGATTTGGTGCGCTGGGTCACCCAGTACTACCCCCCCACCCTCCCCCCACCTCCTCCCCCTCCTCTCACCTTTCTCTCCTCCCCGAGGCGGCCGGACACAGCACGGGTGAAGTTGTGCTCCAGAGCTGGGAAGAACTGGTGAATGTTCACCAGCTTGGGATCCTGGTGATACTCCGTCACCTCCAGCTGGAAGGGGTTGTCGCCTGGAACGGGGGAATTAATATGCGGTGAATATAATAATACTAATACTAATAATAATAGTGTATGGAATTCATATAGTGCTGAATCTTGAAAAGCAAGAAATAAAAGTGCTCAGATGACTTAAAAAAAAAAAAATTTCGTGTGAGACTTTTGTGTCCATTCGTTACGTTTGTGTGATATTATAATTATTGTGACTGTGTGTCTGGTTGTCGTGATGGTTTTTTGTGTGTGTGATATGATTATTGCTATTGTGTGTAGTTGTGACGTTTTTTGTGATATGCATTGTGACTGTGTGTAGCTGTCGTGATGTTTGTTATGATGGATCGGTGGTTTAGAGGTAAAGCACCTGCTTGGAGAGTGAAAAGTCCAGGTCGGAAGTGTGTAGTGGTTCGATCAGCATTTTGGCCAAAAACTTTTCCCCCATCCATTAGACCATGAGTGGTGGTCTGGGTGCTAATCTTTCGGATGAGATGATAAACCGAGGTCTCTATGTTACATACAATTATTTAGTGCATGTAAAAGAATCCATGGCAAGAAAAAAGTTGTCCCTGCCAAAATTCTGTAGAAAAAGCCACTCTGATACGAAAGCAAATACAGTTTCAGACAGGAAAAGAAAAAAAAATAATGGGTGGCGCTGCTCTTGTAGTGATGCACTGTCCCCAGGGAGAGTAGCCCAAATTTCACGGAGAAATCTGCCGCAACTTAAAGTGGTGTGACAAAAAGTTTTTGTGATATATATTGTGACTTACTGTTTTGTATTCTTTTGTATTGCATACGACACAATTTTCTGTCCCGGCAGATTTCTTAGTGAGAAATTCAGGTCTGCTCTCTCTCTGTTTTATTTATTTATTTATTCTTTTACATTGAGGATAATGGAATAAGCACTCAGGTGCTTTTTTACATCCAGTCCCCGTGTGTATGTGGTTTTGTAAATTTTGTCATCTGTTTCCATCTGTGGTTGATTGTGTTGTGGTTGTGATATTAGCTCTCCTGTGGTTGTATGGTACTGTCCTGGACAGCATTCTTTTTCTTTTCCCTTGTTGAACGCTCCGACAGCAACTATTGTTGTTTGTCATATGAGCAAAAATGTGTCACTTTGCTGTTAAGCACCTGACTAGTCAGACCCAGCATATCTGACTTTGGCGTGGGAGAGATTAGTTATTGTTTGAGTCTTTCTGGAAAGAGAGAGACACACACAGACAGACTGAGAGAAAAAATACAAATAATAATATATGATGATGATTATGATAATAATGATGATATAATAATGATAATGATAACAACAAGAACAAGAATAATAATAATAATAATAACAACAACAAAAGGATTTTATAAAGCGCTATACAATGCAAAGACAAATCAAAGCGCTTGCACTCCACTGATTTTTACACAGTCATGCCACCAATAACAGTGAATAGCCCCTACAAATCCAACTGTGTACAAAAATATCCCAAATAGTCACAACAACAGAAAAACACAGCCCGGCAAAATGACAAGACAGACAAGAAAAAGTAAAAAAGACCCCCAAAACCCCCCTCCCACAACAAACAAACAAAATCGATTGACATATATGAAACGAACCACTCGTGTCGCCCATGGCAAAACTATCCTCCGACATCTCCAAAGTGTCCGTGGTCAAAGAGCGCTGCGTGGACAGCCGTCGTAACTCGGTGGATGCCCCCCCACCTTCCCTCTCCCCTCCTGGCACCAGCCCCACCTCCCTGGAGGAGTCCATGGGACCTTCCCGGGAGCTTCCCGATTTTTCCGAAGTCATGTCGTCGTCCTTGCTTAAGATTGGGTGTCGGCGGTTACACGTTGGGTAGTTTGAGGTAGAGATCTCATGGTCCTGAGTTTACATCTGAAAATGCAATTAAACAGGGTATGTGTATTGATAGATTTACCAAAAAAAGCATTGATAGATTTACAGAGGCATATGGTGTAATTATGTTTCATTGAATGGGATAATTATGTTTATTAATTGTTTCATGATGCATGTTAGTGTTTGGTTGGTGCTTGCGTGGACTTAAGTCTTCTCAAATGAGTTATTGGGGTGGGGGTGAGGGGAGGGCAGGATAGCTTAGTGGTTAGAGCATTGTGCTCCTGATCTGACAACCCGGGTTCAAATCCTGTTCAAGGGAATTTTTTACCCTGGAGTTAACATCAGTGCAGACTCCACTCTCCCCAAAAGTAATTCGGATGAGACTATTAACCAAAGATCTGTGTGTGAACGCATGCAGAACATCTTGTGCACACGTTAAATCTTGTTATGATTTTCGAAAGAGTAGGCCATTGTGTGCCAGTGGGAACGGATGACAAAATTTATTAAAACTGCACACACATGGGGACTGGATGCAAAAAAAGCACACGAGTGCTTATTCCATTATTCTTGATATAAAAGAATAAAATAAATAAATAAACAGCCCAGGATTGAGCCGAGGCACCCATTTTATGGGATTTTTTACCTGGAGCTCAGATCAGTACTGAGACAGTACTTTGGATGAGGCTATAAATGTAAACTGAGACTCCATGTGCAAAAACATGGAGAAAATCTTGCACACACATTAAAAGCCTGTTCTGCCTTTTGGCAGAATAAGCCATTTCATGCTGGTAAGAAACAGACGACTAAATTGAAAAAAAAAGTCCCACCACATGCACACAGGTGTCATGTTTAGACACCATCCCCAGAGTCAGAATGTCGCTACATTAATGTTGGGGAAAAGCAGTCACATATACAAAATCTCACCATTGGTGAACCTCAGAGCTCTACCCAAGCAAGCACAAAATACTTTAACCACCCTGAAGTTGGAATCTGACCACCTAAATGGTGGGGGGTTAAACAGTTGCATATAAAAATTATGCAAAAATCTCACCATTGGTGAACCTCAGAGTTCTAGCCAAGGAACAGAAAACAGACTGAGTCAAACTCAGAAACTACATGTTGCAACAACAGTGATTTTTACACAATACAACTGAAATACAATAACACAAGAAACAACTTTAAAACTATACAAAGAAATAAATATGATTTTAAGTTCAGAGCAGCAGTAACTGCAATTTACAATTTGAATTAGAATGTATGTCCCGTTCAAAACAGCATTAGCCATAATTCAATTAACAGCAGCATACTACCAATCTCTATGGACAGTAAAAGTACATATCACATCTAATTCTCTATTCATCCACACAAACATCCATGTGCAAGCACATGTACGTGCCTGCACACACACACACACACAGTGACACTGACACACACACAGTGACACTGACACACACACACACACACACACACACACAGAGTTACTCGTTTTTAGAAGCCTGGCACAGATGGCACATCAATGCTGGTATGTATTATGGTATAACAGTCACAGAAGTATTCTATGTTAATAATAGTACTAGTAATGATAATGATGTTGACAATAATAATAATAATAATAAACGGAATATATATAACGCTATATCTTGTAAAAACAAATCAAAGTGCATTCAGCCTATTCTTACATATTCAACCAAACTCAAATAGAAAGATTTTACTAACTTGTTGACATAAAAATAAAACATGAATATTCGTGGTCTTTTGAATCTGTCAACAATCACGATCCAAATGGAGAGAATTACAAGGCAATACGAACATTGCATATTACGCGAAACGCATACTGAACCGTAATATATATCCAAACATCTGAAGAAAATTAATAAAAAGAAATATTCTTTAAGCATTTCCACAACGCTCTCACACACACAACATACCCTGAATCATTTTCTATCCCCTAACACTATTGAAATGTGTTTCTTTCAAAAGACGCCATCTTGTTTAAAAGTTTCATTTCCATGGAAAGCGCGTCGACGCGTTTCGTACTTCCGCCCACCAATACCCCTTATTTTGTGATACGAGAGCTGATTGGGCAAGAAAATATCACTAACACTGTCCTATCCAATCACACACTAGTTTTCATTTTCCTCACTCGTTTCTGATGTACACTGTCATGGCGGCGTTATGAGAGTTGGTCAAAATTTGTCAACATGAACGGCGGTTTTTCAGAGTATGATGATTTGGAAAGCGATGGGGATTTCATTGAAGATTATGAAGACACTTCAACTATTCCTAAAAAGGTGGTGATTAATCTGTAATTTGCTTTCCTGCTTAGACGTAGTAACTGGAACATTCCAGCCGGCATTGTAACGACTCTGTTTACAAATTCATGTTTGGATGTGTTTATCAAGTTGATATGCACTCTTCTGTGCAGTTGCTTCTTGTCTTTGAACATTATCAGAGCTAATCATAGGCAGAAATGTTAGGTCTTAGCAGGTTCTTAATAAAGAATTATTATCAGCCGATCAGGTTGGGTTTTTTGTTTTATTTTTATATTTTAATTGGTGTCGTAAGGGTCTTAGTTATAATGTTGATAGCAAAATTATATCCTATTTTTAAAAAAAAGCTTCCCTACTCAAACATGTGGCAGATGTTTGTGTTTTTTTTATGATTCAAGAAAATAAAGAATCTGGATAATTTAGGTTTAGTTGATAATATTTTTATGG
>CM054161.1:10241955-10246955 GCA_028751875.1 Rapana venosa | reverse complement strand
CATGGAGGTGTTTGTAAATGCTTGTGTGTGTGTGTGTGCATGCGTGCGTGCTTGTGTGTGCATTTATGTATTGCACGCATGTGCATGCACACGCACACAAACAGGCCCAGCATGCACATGCACACATGGACACACATGCAAGCATGCACGCATGCACACACGTATGCGTGCACACACACATGCACAAACACGCACACACACACACACACACGTGTATGTATGCACACATGCACATGCACTCACGTTCATGTATGCACACACAAACACACACACAGCCCCCACCCCCCCCTCGCGCGCGCACACACACACACACACTCACACACACACACACACACACACACACACACACACACACACACACAATACACACACACACGCACAGCCCTCCCCTCCCCCGCACACACACACACACACACCCTAACACCCAACACCATTCTGTCTACAGGAGAGAGGAACTACTACGACATCGGCCGAAAGCAGACCAAAGACGACGCCACACGCCTAGAGGAAAAGGAAAACTTCATCACCATGACGACTAAAACCATCCTCTTCGACACGGAGAAACCCACGGAGAGCGTGGTCAAGACCATCCTCGATGCTCCGCTCACCAAGTCGAAGGAGCATGCTGGGCGCTCCTCTCCGGAAAAGCTCGTAACAAGACCCAGATCAGGCAGTCGACTGAAATGTGCTAAACTGGTTAGTAGTAGTGGTGGCTGTGGTGGTATTGTGTTTTGTGCAAAAACTCTGCTTTAGAAAAGAAATCCCTCCAAATTGGAGACGGGATAGCTCAGTGGTCGGAGCACTTGCTTTCTCCCAGCCAAGGTTAAGCAGCATCGAGCGTGGTTACCAGTTAGATGGGTGACCGTTTTGAATGCCTTGGTTGTAGTACAGTTCTCCCCCAGTTCACCCAGCTGTAAGTGGGTACCTGCCTCTGTAGGGTCAGGGAAGGTAAAGCAGCGAGGGAGAGGAGATGGGCACCGCCCTCAATATGCTGGCCCCTGGAGAAGTGAGGTCTCTGACTCCTCACTCCCCTACAACCTTATAGGTTATGAGACTCCTTTACCTCCTTTTTTTGAACCCCAAATAGGAAAAAAAATTACCTACCAAAACAAACCTTCCCCCCTCTTCCTCCAAAACTTGATATTAAAAAAAAGTTGCATCTGAATTTTGAAGTCAATGTTTCTGACAAATAGTTCACAAAAAAAGGTAAAAGAGAGCACTGAATTATGGTCAACATTCAGTTACAAATAGTGGCCAGAGCCAAAAATAAAGAAGGAAAAATGAAAGAGAAAAAGCAACCCCCCCCCCCCTCCAAAAAAAAAAAAAAGTATGAAAAAAGTACAAATGTAAGAATGCATGGGGGAAAAAGTGGACAACAGAAATGAAAGTAGAAAAAGATGATTTGCATATGTGCATGTACACATGCAAACACCATACACACACAACACACACACAACACACACACACACACACACACACACACACACACACACACACACACACACACACACACACACACACACACACACACACACCACACAAAACACACACACACACCACAACACACACACAACACACACACACACACACACACACACACACACACACACCACACAAAACACACACACACACACAACACACAAAACACACGCACACGTTAAAGCCTGTTCCGCTTTTCGGAAGAGTAGGCCATTGTGTGCCGGTGGGAACAGATGACAGAATTTACAAAACCGCATACACAGGGGGACAGGATGTGAAAGAGCACATAAGTGCTTATTCCATTATCCTCGATATAAAAGAATACAAAAAAATAAAATAAAAACAACAACACACACACACTAAGAGTATGCATGCGCACACCCCCCTCCCCCCCACACCCACGTGTGCATACACACAAACACACATGAACACCCCCCCTCCCCCCTCAACACACACTCACATGAGAAAGAGGAAGAAAGAGACAGACAGACAGAGTAAAAAAAACAAAACAAAAAAAAAAACCCTAAAAAAAGAAGAAAGAACCCCCCAAAATAATCTACAATACTGTCCAAAAATTTCAGAGCAAGTCCAACATGCACAGCATCACGCCGGTCGATACGCCCCTGCCTTCTGACGCCAAAGACGACAACAAACCCGACAGCGACGACGAAGGGGGATTCACCGCCAGCCATCGTCATTCGCCGCAGGATGAAGAAGACAGACCAGAGTCTAGAATGGGCTTTGTTCCCATGGGGAAGGACGGGGCTGAGGACAGTGCTAGAGGGGGGAACAGATGCCGAAGTGCCAGCAAGAAAGAAGTAAGATTCTTGTTGCCGCTGGTAGCAGTTATCTTTATTTATTTATTTATTCATTTTGTTCCTCGGCTATAAATTCCGAGGTTCACCAATGGTGAGGTTTATGCGTATGTGACCGTTTTTGCCCACCGTTAAGGTAGCCGCATTCCGACTTCAGGGATGTAGTTGTTGTAATGATGTGGATCTAGGGGGTGGGATAGTCTAGTGGTTAGAGCGTTGTGCTTGGATGTGATGGCCTGGGATTGAACCACCTCTGAGACGCTCGTTCGAGGGGATTTTTTTTTCACCAAGAAGTTTGCATCAGTACCGACTCTGTTGTCCGGAAAAGTCCTTTGGATGAGACTATAAATTGTGGTCCTGTGTGCGAAGACATGCAGAACATCTTGCACACATGTTAAAAAACCTGTTCTGCCTTTTGGAAGAAGAGGCCATTCATGCAGGGTAAGAATGAATGGGGGGGGGGGGGGGGGGAAATAAAAAAACAAAAACAAAAAGCCAACCCCAAAAAACCCTGCATGCACATTTGTGTCCTGTGTAAATATCATTCACGAAGTCAAGATGTGGCTATCTTAATGGCAGGCAAAAACAGTCGCATACACAAAAATGTCACCATTGGTGAACCTCGGAGCTCTAACCATGGATTCCTTCCCCCCGCCCCCCCATCCCTCCCTCAAAATGTGCATGAACCTTCTTTCTTCTGCGTTGAACGCTCAGACAGCAACTATTGTTGTCTGTTATATGAGCGAAAATGCGTCACGCTGCCGTAAAGCGCCTGACAAGTCAGGCCCAGCGCATCCGACTTGGGCACAAGAGAGAATAGTTACCTTTTAAATTCTTTCTGGAAAAAAGGCAGGAGAATGGACCAAGAAGGCAGAAAATAGACAAGAAGGCGGTGACAGGAGGAAAAGGAACAAGGCCGAAACAAAGAGAGTGATAGAAAAGAGGAAATTTCTAGCACAGAATTTCCAGAATGTGGGGATGCTGTTTATACTGATAGGCCCCCGGCATCCCCTCGGGGGATGCATGAACCTTGATAATGAAGACAGAAATAGCAATGTCAACAATAGAGAAGGAAGATACTTTATTATCTCCAAAACAAAAAAAAATCACAAAACAGAGAAATTCATGATTATGATCACAGTACGAACACCCACCCCCCCCCCCCCCTCCCCCCCCCCTCCCAAATTGCAGTGAAAATAATATACCCTCCCTTACCCCACTCTCCTTATTCTGCGCAGGTATAATTTATGCGCTAAATCATGTCTTATGGTCTGACCCAACAGGGCGGAAGGATCAGCCAGCGACCCCCTAGTGGCAAGAGGAGACCACTCAGTGCTGCCAGTAAAACCCTCAACAGGCCGCCGTCGGCATCGAACAGACAGCAGCGACAGGTCAGTTGTTTCCCTTTGTTGACCTTATTCTTGTTAACCTTTAGCCCGCCATGTTTGCCATTCCACAAGAGCAGCACCACCCGTTTTTTTGTTCTTTTTCTGTCTGCAACTGTATTTGTTTCCCTATCAGAGTGGCATTTTTCTACAGAATTTTACCAGGGACAACTCTCTTACTACCGTGGGTTCTTTTACACGCGCTAAATAATTATGTGTAACTCACGGGACCTCGGTTTATCGTCTCATCTGAAAGACTAGCGCCCAGACCACCACTCATGGTCTAATGGATGGGGGGAAAAGTTTCGGGTCTAAACGGGATTCAAACCACCGCACACTTCCGACCCGGACATTTCGCTCTCTAAGCAGGCGCGTTACCTCTTATGGTTCCTGGCGGAGAAGTGGGTAAGGTATAGTAAGACTTATTTTATGACGGAGCATCACAAATATGTCTGAAAATGAATACAAGACTGTACATCAAAATATATTGCATTGGATGGCAGCCCTTTCTTTCAATTTCTGATAGATGCATGATTTTTGAAGGTTTGGAAGGCGTGGTTGAAATGTTGAACAATCATTGTTCAAAATTATACATACATGAATATTGCTCAGATATATAAAGTATAGACTTGGTGAGTTGCACCTAGGTGTAGAGTTGGCACAGGGCATCGTAATTTGAAGAGCATACTGTTGAACAAATAAGTATGTACATGACATTTTGTTTGGTTTCTGTTTCAGAATGTGAAAGAGAACGTGCAGAATAAAAGACGACCTATGTCTGCCTCCTCTGCTATATCGCAGTCTCCCAGGTTAGTCAAACTATTCATTCATTCATTCATTCATACCATTTAAGTCACGGCAGATTTCTCTGCATGAAATTCGGGCTGCTCTCCCTGGGCGAGAGTGTGTCACCTCAAGAGCAGTGCCACCCAATAAAATTTTTTTTTTCCTGTCTGCAACTGTATTTGTTTCCCTATCAGAGTGGCTTTTTTCTACAGAATTTTGCCAGGGACAACTCTCTTGTTGCTGTGGGTTCTTTTATGTGCGCTAAATAATTATGTGTAACACATGGTGCCTCGGTTTATCATCTCATCCGTAAGACTAGCACCAAGACCACCACTCATGGTCTAATGGATGGAGGAAAAGTTTCAGGCCCAAACAGGACTTAAACCACCGCACACTTCCGACCCGGACTTTTCGCTTTCTAGGTAGGCGCGTTACCTCTAGACCACCGATCCGCCAAAGCTGTCACTCACCGTTTCTCCTGTGACGTTCACCTGCCTAGCAAATAAACGGTCAGGTTCTTGGTTCGAATCCCAGG
>CM054161.1:10196799-10241455 GCA_028751875.1 Rapana venosa | reverse complement strand
AGATTGGTTGGGGGGCCAGGGGGGTTTTGTTGGAAGAAGAGAGGGAGGGAGAAAAGGAAAAAGGGGGGTGGGGGAGGGAAAAGGGGGGGGAGGGACAGAGGAGGTGGAGGGGGGGGAGTTTGGAGAGGAGGAGGAAGGGGGAGAGAAGAAAGAGAATTTATTTTTTTAATTTCTTTTAAAAGGGATTGGAATGCTTTTGGGGCTTTTTTACACCACCCCCAAAAACCCAAAAACCCTTTTTCCCCACCACACACCCTACCTTTAAAAAACAAACAAAAAGTTTGAAAGATGCTCCCACACACCCAAACCTCACCAAACACACTTTTCTTTTTTTTAAAAACCCTTAAAAAATTACTAAAACAAACCAAAACCCCCAACTTTTACTTTTTCACAACCCCTTAACACCCCCCACATTTAAAAAAAAAGAAAAAAAAAAAAAAAAAAAAAAAAAAAAAAAAAAAAGAGAATTTTTTAAAAAAAAAAACTTTCAAAAAAAATTCTTTTTTGGGGAATTAAAACCAAACAAAAAAAACCCCCCCAAAAAAAAAAAAAAAAAAAAAAAAAACCCCCCCCCCCCCCCCCCCGCCCCCCCCCCCCCCCCCCCCCCCCCCCCCCCCCCCCCCCCCCCCCCCCCTCTATCCAAAACCCCCCAAAAAACCCCCCCCCCCCCCAAACCCCCCCCCCCCCCCCCCCCCCCCCCCCCCCCCCCCCCACCCCCCCCCCCCCCCCCCCCCCCCCCCCCCCAAACCCAACCTACCCCCCCCCCCCCACCACCCCCCCCCCACCCCCCCCCCTCCCCCCCCCCCCCCCCCCCCCCCCCCCTTTTTCCCCCCCCCCTCTACCACCCCCCCCCCCCCCCCCCCCCCCCCCCCCCCCCCCCCCCCCCCCCATACCCCCAAACCCCCTTCCCCTATCCCCCTCCCCTCCCCCCCCATCTCCCCCCCCCCCCCCCCCCTTTCCCTCTCTGTTACCCTTTTTTCCATCATGTGATCGGGTGGCACACAGTGGCTGTCAGCATCCCCCTGGCTCCATACTTTTTCGTTTTTGGGGTCATGATACGTCCTCCTCTGCTATCATCTTCAGGGCCTGCCCAGCCCACACAAAAAGCATCAGACAGCATAAAAAAAACATTAAAATGTGTGTGTGTGTTGTGTTGTGTGTGTGTGTGTGTGGTTGGTGTGTGTAGTGTGTGGTGTGTGTGTGTGTGGTGATGGTTTTGAGTGGTGTAGTGTGTTGTGTTTTGTGTGTGTGGGGTGGTTGTTGTGTGTGTGGTGTGTTTTGAGGTTGTTTGTTGTCATAGAATGATGTTTTCCCTCTGCTATCATCTTCAGGGCCCTCCCCTCGTCAACAAAAGCAACAACAGTTTAAAACTCTGTGTGTGTGTGTGTGTGTGGTGTGTGTGTGTGTGGTGTGTGTGTGTGTGGTGTGTAGTGTGTTTGTGTGTGGGTGTGTTGTGAAATGTTGGTTGGGTGTGTGGGTTGGGTTGTGTGTGTGTTTGTATGTGTTGTTTATTGCAGGATGACTGTCTTCCTCTCTATCATCTTCAGGCCGCCCCGTCACACAAAAAGCAACAACACTAAGATGACGTTAAAACTCTGTGTGTGTGGTGTGTGTAGGTTTGTGTGTGTGTGGTGTGTGGGTTTTTGTGTGGTGTGTATGCTGTGTTGTTGGTGTTTTATTGTCGGGATACGTTTCCTCTGCTACTCTTCAGGGCCGCCCCGTCACACAAAAAAGCAGACAGACACTATAGATGAGGGGTTAAAACTCTGTGTGTGTGTGTTTTTGGTGTTGAGTGTGGGGTGTGTGTGTGTGTTGTGGGGTTGTGTGGTGTTTTGTGTGTTTTTTGGAGTGTAGTGTGTTTGTTTTTGTGTGGTGGGGTGTGTGGTTTGTGTGGTATGTGTGTGTGTGTGGTTTGGGGTCTGGAGTGCGTCTTCCTCTGCATCATCTTCGAGCCTTCCCGTCACACATAAAGCAGCAAACAGCTAGACGAGCGTAAAACGTGTGTTGTGGTGTTGTTGTGTGGTGTGTGGTTAGTGCATTTTTGGTCGTCAAGAATGACGCTTCCTCCATCACTTCAGGGCCTGCCCCTGCACACAAAAAGCAACAGACAGCTATAGACGGCGTTAAAAAAGGTGTGTGTGTTTGTGGGTTTGTGTTGTAGTGTTTTTGTGTGTTTGTGTGATTTTGTGTTTTGTGTGTAGTGTGGGGTGTGTTTATGGTCTGGAGTGACTGTTTTTCCTCATTATAAATTTTCAGGGCCTGTCCCTCTACATAAAGCAGACAGACACACAGATGAGGGGTTAAAACGTGTGGTGTGTTTGTGTGTGTTTGTTGTGTGTTTTTGTGTGGTATTTGTGGTTGTGTGTGGTTGTGTGTGTGTGTTTGGGGTCATGGAGTGCCCTGTCTGCTATCATCTTCGGGGGCCTTCCAGTCACACTAAAGCAGAACGACACGATAGACAAGGGGTTAAAAAAAGTGCTGTTTGTTGTGTGGGTGTGTGTGGGTGTGTGTATGTTGTTGTGTGTATGTGTGTTTTTTGTGTGGTGTTGGGGTGGTGGTGTTGTGTGTGGTGTGTGTGTTAGTATGTAGTGTGTGTGTGTGATGTGGTAAATAAAATATAAATTAAAATATATAAATATTAAATAATATAATATACACATACCAAAAAATGATACATAAATACCTAATTTACACACACACACGATAATAATACAAACCTTTTTTACACACACCACACACACACCACCACAAAACACCAAACAACACACACAAAAAGATAATACATATATTACACACACACCACACTTCCTCTCTCACACACAACAAAGAAATACATAACATACCTATTTACACACACACACATGAACACACACACACACACCAAATGCACCCCACCCCCCCCTACCCCAACACACACCACAACCCCTGAAACTTACAAAAACTTTTTTTACACAACGAACAACCCCCCCACCTCTCAAACTCCACAAAATCCTTTCCAAAGTTTCGCAGCAGCAAACACACCCACCCTCCCACAACCACAGCTGCCATTTTTTCCCCCCCCTTTTCAGCTGCCTCAGCCACTATCCATTCCATCCATCCCAGCCCCCGGGTGCAAATCATAGCAGAACTGCCCACATTTGGGACTGGGTAAAATAAAAGGGGGCGCCCTAAACTCAGGATTTTGACGGAGTGATGGGGATTTAGCCTTTTGACGGATTATGGGGATTCCCGCCTTGGCAGTGATGTCGGATTTGTGCGCTCAGGCCGAGTGGTTCGGATTTGTGTCTCATGGCCAGTGATGTCGGTTTTGCCCCCTTTTGGGTCGGTGATGTTGGATTTGCCCCTTGGCCGAGGATGTCGGATTTTTCGCTCCTGACTGAGTGACCCCATTTGTGCGCTCTTACCGAGTGATGGCGGTTTGTGCCTTTTTGCCCGATGAGGCGGATTTGTGCTCTTCCGTGGCGATGTCCGATTTGGCGCTCTTGACGTGGGGTTTTGGATTTGCGCGCTTTTGACGTGGCATTTTGGTTTTGTGGCTTTGACGGGCGATTTTTGGTTTTTTGCCCTCTTTCTGATGATGTCCTTTTGTGCCTCTTACGGAGTGTTTGGGTTTGCCGCCTTGGGTTGAGCAATGGCGGATTTGGCGCACTCCGTTGAGTCCCATGTCGGATTTATGCCTCTTGATGAGTGATGTCAGTTTTGGGGTGCGCTGGTCACCCAGTACACCCCCCCCCCCCCCCCTCCCCCCCCCTCCTTCACCTTTCTCTCCCCCCGGGGGCCGACACAGCACGGTGGTTGTGTCCCAACGGGAAGAACTGGGAAAATTTCACCACTTGGGGGTCCTGGGGATACTCCGTCACCTCCACTGGAAGGGGTTTCCCCCTGGGAAAGGTGAAGAATAGGGGGTGACTATAATAATAAAATAATAATAATTTTATGATGATGGAATTGATAAGCTGAACTTTTAAAAAACAAATCAAAGGGGCCAGGACTTAAAAAAAAAAAAAAAATTTGTGCGAGATTTTTGCGTCCAGTCAACGTTTTTTTTTTATATTATAATTATTTTGATTGTGGTGGTTGTCGTGATGATTTTTGTGATTTGCATTATACTGGTTTTTACTGCGTGATTTTGCATGAGGATCTTTTGGGCTAGGGTACCGCAAAATGAAAAGCCGGTCGGGAATTTTGGGATGGTTTGACGCATTTAGGGGCCAAAAACTTTTCCCCCCCCCATTTGATCATGAGTGTGGTCGGTGCTAGTCTTTCGAGAATCATAAACGAGGCTTAAGTTACATCAATTATTTAGTGCATTAAAAGAATCCATGGCAAAAAAAAGTTTTCCCTCCAAAATTGTAGAAAAAAGCCACCTGATACAAAAGCAAAACAGTTGCAGACAGGAAAAAAAGAAAAAAAGGGTGGCACTGCTCTTGTATGAGCAGTCCCCAGGGAGATACCCAAAATTTTACAGAGAAATCGCCTGACTTAAAATGGGGTGAAAAAAAGTTTTTGTGATAACCCTTTTGACTGTGTGATTTTTTGTAACTACTGTTTTCTATTCTTTTTATGCATACAACACAATTTTCTGTCCCCGCAGTTTTTAGTGAAAAAAATTTAGATCTTCCTCTCTCTCTTTTCTCTCTCCTCTCTCTCCTCTCTCTCTTTGTGGGAGGAAGGTTAAAACGTTCGCCTCCAAAAAGTCAACCCGGGGGTTGTGGGTTCGATTTCCCCGCCTCGCCCTTTCTTCCCCGTTTGACAAAAAAAAACAACTGAAAGCAAAGCCCCCCAGATAGACTATAAACCGAGGCCCCATGTTTTGAAAAGCATGCCGAAATCTTTGCAAAACATTAAATCCTGTTCCGCTTTTTCGGAAAAAGTAGGCCCTTTGTAAGCCCGGTGAAAAGATGACAAAAATTTTACAAAAACCCCATACACACGGGGGCTGGCTGTAAAAAAGCACATATGCTTTTTCCATTATCCTCGATAAAAAAAATAAAAAAAATAAAATAAAATAAATAAATTGGTTTGGTTTGATATTAGCTTCCCTGTTTTTTGTATGGGACTGTCCTGAAAGATTAATTTTTCTTTTCCCTTTTTTGAACCTCAGCAGCAAACCTACTGCTGTTTTTCATATGAGGAAAATGGTCACTTTTCTGTTAATGCCTGACTAGTCAAACCACCAAAATGACTTTGGCATGGAGAGAATTGTTATTGTTTAATCTTTCGGAAAGAGAGAGAGCGACACCAGACTGACTGGGGAAAAAAAAACAAATAAAAAATAAAAGATAATAATAAAATGATGATTATGATAATAATGGATATAAAATGAAACAACAACGCAATAAACAAAAACAACAACAAAAAATAATCAAAAAAAAAAAGGATTTTTTTAAAAGCCTTACATTGCAAAGACAAATCAAAGCCTTGCACTCAACCGATTTTTACACACAGCCACCAATAAAACCTAATAGCCCCAAAAATCCCCAAAATTTCACAAAAATATCCAAAATTTGCACAAAAAAAAAAAAAAAAACGCAGCCCGGGAAATGACAAGACAGACAAAAAAAAACAAAAAACCCCCCCACAACAAACATACAAAAACCCATTGACACATATATAAAACGAACCACCGGCGCCCATGGCAAAACTATCCCCGCATCTCCAAAATGCCCCCTGGTCAAAAAACGCTGCGGGACAGCCCCGTAACTCGGGGGGATCCCCCCCTCCTTCCCTCTCCCCTCCCGGACAAGCCCAGCCTCCCGGAGGATCCATGGACCCCCCGGACTTTCCCCCGTTTTTTCCGAATCATGTCGTTTCCTTGCTTAAGATTTGGGGGTTCGGCGGTTACACGTTTTGGGAGTTTTAGTAGAGATCCATTGCCTATTTACATCTGAAAATGCAAATTTAAAAGGGGATGTGTGGGCGGGGTAGCCATGGCGGAGCACTCACTTTTCCCCAGCCAAGTTAACACGTTGAGCGTGGTTACCAGTTGGATGGGTGACCGTTTGCAGCCTTGCTTTAGTACAGTCCCTCGTTCACCCACTTAAAAGGGGACCTGCCCCTTTAGGGGCAGGAAGGTAAAGCAGCGAGGGAGAGGGGATGGGCGCCGCCCCAAATGCGGCCCTAAGAAGTGAGGTCTCTGACGCCCCTCCCCACGACCTTATAGGGTTTTGGGGGCTCCTTTACCTTTCCTTATGATAATTTAAAAAAAAAGCATTGATAATTTTCAGAGACATAGGGTAAATATGTTTCATTGAATGGGATAAATTTTGTTTTTTATTTTTTTCAGATGCATGTTAGTGTTTGGTTGGGGCTTGCGTGGACTTAAATCTTCTCAAATGAGTTTTTGGGGGGGGGGTGGGGGGGAGGGGGGATGCTTAGTGGGTTTGAGCATTGTGCTCCGATCCCGACAACCCGGTTCAAATCCTTTCAAGGGGATTTTTTCCCTTTATTAAAAATCATGCCAAATCCACTCTCCCCAAAAGTAATGTGGATGAGGCAAAACCAAGGGCCCCGGTTAACGCATGCAAAAATCTTTTCCACATGTTAAAAACCTTTCTCTTTTTGAAAAGTTGGGCCAAATTTGCCGGGGGAACAAATAAAAAAAATGCAAAAACTGCTATAAACACCCGACGGAAGTAAAAAACACATCAGTCTTATTTTCCCTTAGCCTGAAAACAAATAAAAAAATAAACACCCAGGATGACCACCCATTTTTAAAGGGATTTTCACCTGGAGCTCAGATCAGTACGAAACGTACTTTGGGTGAGGGTAGAATGAAACGAGACTCCCCTTGCAAAAACTGCGAAAATATGCACAACATTACAAAACCCGTTCTGCCTTTGGCAAATTAGCCATTTCATGCTGATAAGAAACAGGGCGACTAAATTTAAAAAAAAGTCCCACCCAGCACACAGGGGTCATTTTAGACACCCCCCCCAGAGTCAGAATGTTCTACATTAATGTTGGGGGAAAAACTCACATATACAAAATTCCCCCATTGGGAACCTCAAGCTCTACCCAAGGGAAACACAAAAAAACTTTAAACCACCCTGAAGCAGAATCGGGCCACCATAATGAGGGGAGGGTAAAAAACGTTGCATATGTATGCAAAAAAAAATACCATTGGTGAACCCCAGAGTTCAGCCAAGGAAAAGAAAACAACAAGTCAAACCGAAATACATTTGCAACAGTATGATTTTTAAAACAATACAACCAACATACAACACAAGAACAACTTAAAAAAAATCAAAGAAATAAATATGATTTTAAGTTAAGAGCAGCAGTAACTGCAATTTACAATTTGAATTAGAATTATGTCCCATTCAAAACAGCATTAGCCATAATTCAATTTACAGCAGCATACTACCAATCTCTATGGACAGTAAAAGTACATATCACATCTAATTCTCTATTCATCCACACAAACATCCATGTGCAAGCACATGTACGTGCCCGCTCACACACACACACACACACACACACACACACACACACACACACACACACACAGTTACTCATTCACAGAAGCCTGGCACAGATGGCACATCAATGCTGGTATATATTTTGGTATAACAGTCACAGAAGTATTCTATGTTAATAATAGTAATAACAATAATAATGATGTTGACAATAATAATAATAATAATAACAATAAACGGAATATAATAATATATATAATGTTATATCTTGTAAAAACAAATCAAAGTGCATTCAGCCTATTCTTACATATTCAGCCAAACTCAAATAGTTTTAACAAAGATTTTAGTAACTTGTTGACATAAAAATAAAACATGAATATTCGTGGTCTTTTGAATCTGTCAACAATCACGATCCAAATGAAGAGACTTACACGGCAATAAGAACATTGCATATTACGTGAAACGCATACTGAACCGTAATATATATCCAAACATCTGAAGAAAATTAATAAAAATAAATATTCTTTAGCATTTCCACAACGCTCTCACACACACAACATACCCTGAATCATTTTCTATCCCCTAACACTGTTGAAATGTGTTTCTTTCAATAGACGCCATCTTGTTTAAAAGTTTCATTTCCATGGAAAGCGCGTCGACGCGTTTCGTACTTCCGCCCACCAATACCCCTTATTTTGTGATATGAGAGCTGATTGGGCAAGAAAATATCACTAACCCTGTCCTATCCAATCACACACTAGTTTTCATTTTCCTCACTCGTTTCTGATGTACACTGTCATGGCGGCGTTATGAGAGTTGGTCAAAATTTGTCAACATGAACGGCGGTTTTTCAGAGTATGATGATTTGGAAAGCGATGGGGATTTCATTGAAGATTATGAAGACACTTCAACTATTCCTAAAAAGGTGGTGATTAATCTGTAATTTGCTTTCCTGCTTAGTCGTAGTAACTGGAACATTCCAGCCGGCATTGTAACGACTCTGTTTACGAATTCATGTTTGGATGTGTTTATCAAGTTGATATGCACTCTTCCGTGCAGTTGCTTCTTGTCCTTGAATATTACCATAGCTAATCATAGGCAGAAGTGTTAGGTCTTAGCAGGTTCTAAATAAAGAATTATTATCAGCCGATCAGGTAGGGTTTTTTGTTTTATTTTTAATTTTAATTGGTGTTGTAAGGGTCTTAGTTATAATGTTGATAGCAAAATTATATCCTATTAAAAAAAAAAAGCTTCTCCACTCAAACATGTGGCAGATGTTTGTATTTTTTTATGATTCAAGAAAATAAAGAATCTGGAATATTTAGATTTAGTTAATCATATTTTTATGGAAAAAATTGGGAACTGTTTTCAATTAATTCCATAATTGATAATCATGATTAGAAAGAGCTCTCTAGATGAGAACAAATTAAAAAAATATAGAAACAGGAAGAAAGAAGAGAAGAAATAGGGGATGGGGAACGTGTTTCAACCTTTCTCTCTTTTCTGTCTGTCTCTTTCTCCCTCTATCTCTGTCTGTCTCTTTCTCCCTCTATCTCTGTCTGTCTGTCTGTCTGTCTGTCTCTCTCTCTGTCTCTCTCTCTCTCTCGGGGGCATGAAATGTGAATGCTCACACTAGGTTGTGTATTTTGGTCTCTCCATTTCAATAACAACTACAGCGACTACAGAGGGACTTCTGTCGCCATATTGTGCAGACAGATCAGTAAGACACCATGCCATCGGCTCCACTGACTTTTAGGTCGGCATGTGGCTGCTTTTGTGCAGTCTACATCAACTTCATGTTGAAGAGAGCGAAGATGAAGAAAGCTTCACACATAGCCATGTTGAAAGCAAGAGGGAAAGTAGACGGTGTCGTGTTGGGTTTGCTCCTCTCCTATGTATTTTGGGGCAGTCTACTTTTGCGTTGTGGCGACATCGAGAGCAACCCTGGGCCCAACCCAAACAAAGACATGAAGCAGACGAGGCTTTCCAGCGCCAGGTCTTCGAGCACCAGGGCCAGTACGGAGCAGACATGTCACTCTCCTAGCAGTGCTTCCAGTGACAGAGGAGGAGAGCCCACCTTGTCTGAAGTGGTGGTCATGCTGCATTCCATGCGCACCAGTATGGACACCGGGTTCGAGGAGGGGAAGCAGGAGAGACAGGTTCTACGTGAAGACAACAAGGCCTTGCAGGACGAGCTGAGGGGACTGGCGGGGGTCATCCACGGGTTACGCCATGAGAACGAGGAGCTGCAGAGGAGGAACGAGGACCTGACCAAGAGGCTGGAGGAACTGGAGAGGAAGACAGACGACCTGGAGGGACAGTCCAAACGCAACAACCTCTCTTCTTCGGTCTGCCGAGGAGAGATGGCGAAACCCCTGCTGAGTGTGAAGGTAGGGTAAAGGACCTCCTTACAGACACGCTTGAACTCTCAGAAGACATTGAGTTTGACAGAGTCCATCGCATAAACTCTAAAGCCGATTCTCCCGTGATTGCTAGATGTGTTTTTTATAAACAGAAAATGACTGTACTGAAAGCTAAAGGCAAACTACGGGGATCTGGCGTGTTTATCGGTGAAGACTACTCCAGTCGTGTTAGGGAGATAAGGAAAAGGCTGACTCCACACCTAAAGAAAGCTAAAAGTGAGGGAAAGAGGGCAACAATGATCTTTGATCATCTGGTCATTGATCAGAAGAAATTTACTGTTGATCAGGACAATCACTTAGTTGAAGTGAAATAGGGTGTCGGCCGCCCCAGGAAATTTTTGACTACATTTGGGGAACTTTTTGATGAGGGGACAAAGTTTAGGAAAGCACCGGTTTTGCAGCCACAGTGTAGTGTCAACAACACAAAGTTAGCATGTGCTAGTCATGGGACAGATGTCAACATGGAGTGTTCTGATCTGAGTATAGCCAAAAGCCAGGATGAAAGTGTAAACACTGTGTGCATGAATGAATGTGTGTCAGATATTGTGAATAAAGATGGGTTGCAAGATGTGTGTACTTCCTCTTTCATACTTATTGATGATGATAATATGAATTATTCCCCTTTGTGTAAAACTTCAAAGTTGTTTTCTTTTTTACACTGGAATGTTAATGGATTATTGTCTAAACTGTGTGATATGGATTTTGTGTCATATGTTTGTTCCTTCGATTTTATTTGTCTGGTTGAAACGTTTGTTGAAGATTTTCACTCTTCAGTGTTTGTTGGGTATGAGACTTTTTGTAAACCTGCTACTAAACTTTCTGCCCAAGGGAGACGATCAGGTGGTCTTTTGTGTCTCATTAGACGGGAGCTATGTCCCTTTGTGAAGCAACTGGATATGAAATCAGATATTTTTTGTGCATTCATTATTAATAAATCGTTGTTCGGTACAATGAAAGATGTCTTATACGTGGCCATTTATGTACCACCATCTGATTCACCATATTACAGAACGTATGATATTGAAAATGGAATAATGGTACTAGAAGATTTTCTTTGCGACTGTATGCTTTCTTGTGGTGATGTTTATGTTGTATTGGGAGGGGATTTTAACAGCAGAATATCCAATGTTTCTTTAGATTTTGAGGACAGTCATACACCATTCACAAACCAACATTCAAGTGGACCTCTGCATATGAACAGACAGTCACAAGATAATGTGTTAAATCATTTTGGAAAATTGTTCTTGAATATGTGCACTGCTTTAGATTTATATATTTTGAATGGAATGTGTCATGGCGACCGTCAGGGTTGCTACACATACATATCTGAGACTGGAAGCAGTGTCAATGACTATTTTGTGATGTCACGAGACATGTTCGCACAATTCTCTGAGGATTGTGAGATGAATGTTCTTGAAAGATGTGAATCTGACCACATGCCTTTAGTGCTTTATATTAATTTTCCTAATGAAAACATAGAGAATGAAAAGGGGAACAGAAATACGTGTATAGTTGAAAAGATTGTCTGGAATGAAGCATATTGTGAAGTGTTTGATAGGTTAATGGACTCAGATGAGACGCAACAACGATTAAGTATGGCTAGTGATCTGATTGATGTTAATATTAACCAAGCTCTTGATATCTTTAACAGTTGTATAACAGATTGTGCTAATTGCATGAAAAAGCAGATAAGTGTGAATAAAAAATATGGCTACAGTGATTGGTATGATATGGAATGTCGTTTATGTAAAAGAAATGTTCGTAGATTATTAAAAAAGTATCGTCGATCTTTATCTCTGTTTGATCGTGATTTATACCGTACAGCTAGACGTGACTATAAACAGCTTTTAAAGACAAAACGTAAACTGTTCAATAATGCACTGCTGGATAAATTGATTGCTTCTGTTGATAACCAAAAAGAGTTTTGGAATATAATGCGTAGTGTACAGAGTAAAAGAAATCAGCCTGTAAATAATGTTAGTCTAGATGATTGGTTTCAACATTTTAAGAAATTGCTTGAAACAAATGATGGTATTCATAATGATACAGATAGGGAAGAAGGAATTGATAATAGTGATTATTGCGATGATAACTTTAATCATCCAATTTCAAAAGAAGAAATAATGTTAGCTTTAAGGAAATTAAAAAACCGAAAAGCCGCTGGCCCAGATGGTATTATTGGAGAGATGATAAAAAGTGCTTGTAAGGTAGAGTCGATAATGAACTTTCTTGTACAATTTTTCAATGTTTTATTTGATAAGGGTATATACCCAGATAGTTGGACTGAGTCAATTGTTCTACCTTTATACAAAAAGGGCGATGTTAACAATACAAATAACTACAGGGGAATTTCTTTGTGTAATATTAGTAGTAAATTATATAGTGCAGTTATTAACAGAAGACTACAGGAATGGGTAGAGGAGAATAACATAACAGGCGAATTGCAGGCTGGGTTTAAACGAAATTACTCCACTGTAGATCATATGTTTACTTTAATGGCCTTTGTTCAAAAACAGTTCTGTTTGAATCGAAAATTATATGTGGCTTTCATTGATTTTGAAAAAGCTTTTGATTCTGTTAATAGAAGCATATTGTGGCCTATTTTGTTTAAGAATGGAATTCGGGGGAAATTGTTTAAATGTATAATGAGCATGTACAAATTTGTGAATGCTAGAGTTAGATGTGGTGCATCATTGACGGATTATATAAACTGTACAGCTGGTGTTAAACAGGGAGATGTGTGTAGTCCTATTTTGTTTTCTTTATTTATCAATGAGTTGACTCTGGAAGTTATTTGTAATGGTAGACATGGTGCACGATTCATAGATGACACTTTAGAAATATTTTTACTCCTTTTGGCTGACGATGTAGTGCTAATTTCAGAAACAGTTGTTGGGCTGCAAAGACAATTAAATAGCTTAGAAAAAGCGTCAGGTTCACTACAGTTAAAGGTTAATATGTCAAAAAGTAATATTATAGTATTTAGAAAAGGGGGGTATCTTGCAGAGCGGGAAAGATGGACTTATAATGGAAGCGTTATGCCAGTTGTGAATGTCTATAAGTATCTAGGAATATATTTTTCAACACGACTAAGTTTTTCATTTGCCTGTAGAGATCTGGCAAGTAGAGCAAAGTATCCTTTATTGTGTATTCTGAGAAAACTAATGCAATTAAATAATGACTCTCTTACGTTATTTCTGAAGTTGTTTGATGCCCAAATTCAACCTATGGTGCAATATGGTGCTGAGTTATGGGCTTAGATGCAGGTGTTGTGGAAATTGAAAAGATTCATTTGTACGCCTTGAAGAAATTTCTAGGCATATCAATCCAAACACCCAATGACTTAGTTTACGGGGAAACTAACAGGTATCCAATTAGTTTAATTTCCATGGTCAAGTGTGTTCGTTATTGGCTAAAGCTCACACAAATGGAATCACATAGATTACCTCATAAAGCTTATAAAATGTTAATGAATTTAGATGCCAGAAGTAAGAAAAACTGGGTATCGAGTATAAGACTAAAATTATATGAATATGGTTTTGGTTTCGTTTGGGAAAATCAAGGTGTAGGGGACATAACTGGGTTTATTTATGCGTTCGGCAACGACTGGTGGATTGCAGATGGCAGACATGGTCTTCACATGTTCAGGAGAGTGATCGATTTGATATGTACAGAATGTTGAATCCTTTGCATTGTGTTCCAGTCTATGTATCAATGCCCATAGACAGACATCTGAAACGAATAATGACTAAATTTAGATTGGTATTTCTGATATACATTTACATTCTTATCGTTATAAATCTGTCAATTATCGTACTTTGATATGTCCATTATGTCATGATGCTCTTGAAAATGAACTCCATTTTGTTTTGTCTTGCCCTGAGCTAAAAGAGCTACGAGAACAATTGATTCCTTTAAAGTATTTTCGGCAGCCTGTTTTGTTCAAATTGATTATGTTGATGACAACTCCTAACGAAACAATTGCAAAAAAGCTTGTTGTATATTTACACAAAGCGTTTAAAGTACGCAGTATGTTGTCAACATGAGATGTCTTAATCTGTGAAAACCTACAAAGTGTGTGTTCTACCTTGTATATATACCCCTTCTAAGGGGCAATGGCCTTTATGAATAAATCATCCGAATCCGAATCCGAATCTCTCTCTCTCTCTCTCTCTCTCCATCCCCCCATTTGTTAAAGTACATATTATGTGTATGTTCATATATACAGGACTGGTTTAAACCATCCAATGCATCATTAGCTCGACTGGAAAAAGTTAAGCCCGTGGCCACTGTGTACAACCTCGGCCTGCGTGATCCACGGGATCTTCAGGCAGGGAGGGGCAAAACAGCGCCAGTTCCTGTCGCCAGTCCGTTACTGGAATTGCAAACTGAGCCGCCGCTGTCTACAGTGTCCTATCAAAAAGCAGCATGGTCAGTATGTGTGGAAATTAGGTTTCTGTTTGTGAAGGTTTTCAGAACAAGGTGATGTTGTGTCTCTCTTTTTTTGTTCCTCAGCTAGGGCTCCAAGGTTTACTAATGCCAGTTATGATGAGATTTTTGTGTACATGATGCGCTTCGATTTGTTTGTTTTTTTACAAGATTCAGTGCTATATAAATTCCATATATTATTATTATTATTATTATTACATATGCAATTGTTTTTTACCCCCACCATTTACGTAGGTGCATTCTGACTTTGGGCATGGTGCCTAAATACAATACCTGTCTGCATGTGTTTTTAAAAATGTTGTCATCCATTCCTGCAGTAATAATATGGCCTACTCTTCAGAAAGCCGGAACAGGTTTTTATCGTGTGCGCAAGATGTTGTGCACACACGGCTGCAGTTTATAGTCTTATTCAAAGAGCTTTGACATTCAGTTTGAGTTTCTCATCAAACAGGGAAGAAAGGGCAAGGTTGGGAATTGAATCTAGAACCTCATGGTTTACTTTTTAGACAGGTGAACATGTAACCATCCTGCCACCATATTGTGTCATTCTGTGTTATATTGTACTGTAAAATATACATGAGAAACCAGACATCCATTATGCATATGTACCAGCATGCATATCTATCTATCTATCTATCTATCTATCTATCTATCTATCTATCTATCTATCTATCTATCTATCTATCTATCTATCTATCTATCTATATCTATATCTGTATCTATCTTTGTGTTGAAATATTTGTAGTGTATGCATGTAAGGGGGAAACCAAATGTCCATCATACATACATACTTATGAGCATGCATACATCTTTTGTTGAAATACTTGTATGCATGTAAGGTTAAACCAGATGTCCATCACACACACATTCTTACTCATGAGCATGCCTACATATCTTTTGTTGAACTATTTTCATTGTATGCATGTAATAGGAAAGCAGGTGATGATCGTGATCATCATACTTATGAGCATACACACATCTTTTGTTGAAATTTTTTTTAATTGCTTTCATATACATACAGGGGGAGCCAGACGTCCATTCCGGAACTGCTGAAACAAGCAGCCCAAGCAGGCACAAAGCCCAGTCGTCCATCCAGTGCCAAAACAGGGACTGCCAGTAAACTGCCACTCAGCAGAAAAGTCCGACCCCAGTCCGCCAAAGATCCGCTGTGTCCTCCTGGGAAAAAGAAGAATGGATCCACGTTTGGGGGTAAGTGTGTTGTGGTGTTGTTGTTTTGTTGTGGTGTTGTTGTTTTGTGTTGTTGTTTTTTGTGTGTGTGTGTGTGTGCGCGCACAAGTACATGTGTGTGTGCATGCATACACACATATGTACATGTGTGTGTGCATGCATAAACAGTACGATTCTTGCAATATAATAACTATGGAAACTATGAAGTCATGCCTATGTACTCTTTTGAGGCCCTGAAATGCTTATCAACTGTTTTTTTTTTTTCTTCTTCATCATCATCAGCATCAGCATCAGCATCATCACCACATCCACCAGAATTTGTAATCACCATTATTCAGTACCACAATTATTCACCACCACCACCAATCATTACCATCGACACCAACATAATTCATCATCACAATTATTTGTCACCACCACCACCACCACTATTCATCTCCATCATCATCATTGTCATCATCATAGTCATCATTTTTTCCTTCTCCTCCTTTTTATCTTTCCTTTTAAAATTCCAGTGAAAAACCCACCCAAACAAACCCACAACAAAACAAACTATAAACATTTTTGCTCTGTTAGTCAAGGGGCAGAAATACGATCCCTCGGACCGGGCAGGGAAGTTTGGAGTGCCCTCCCTTGGCAGCTGTGTTGGCTGGGCGGGTCCCCCTGCTGGACTGTGTGATCCATCAGGCGATGCTGCTATCAGTAAGTGTGTGTATGTGTGTGAGTGTGTGTGTGTGTTTGAGACATTGCTTCCAATATAAAAGACATTTTCTCACACACTCATTCCTTTCTTCATTTCTCTTCTTTGCCACCACCACCACCACCACCACCACCACCACCACCACCACCACCAGGGGCAGCAGCAGCAGCAGCAGCAGCAGCAGCAGCATTGTTGTTTGTCTCTTTCTTCCTTTTCTACTTTTCTTTTTATTCTTCTTCCTCTTCTTTTTCCTTCTTCTTTTTCTTCTTTTGAAAATGTTGTTTATTCTATTTAGGAGTTTTCATTTGTCTTCTTCTTCATCATCATCATCATCATCATCATCATCATCATCATCATCACGACCATTATCTCCTCTTTGCTTCTTTGTCATCGTCATCGTTGTCTCCTCCTCCTCCTTCTTCTTCTTTGTCGTCATTCGTCTTCTTCTCACCATCTTTCCAAAAATAAAAGTTAGACATACCTGTCCTTTCCTTTCCTATGACAGATTCTATTCCTCTTCTCTTCTTTTCCCTTCTCACCACCACCACCACCATCACCACCATCACCTTATTCTTGTTCTTATTCCAATCCTCCTCATTCTCTTCTCAGCTGCAGCAGTTGACGTGGTTGTCCTTTCTCTGCTGAAACAGATTTTGTCTTATCTGCAAACTCGGAGCAGCAGAAGTCTCACATGCCTCCACCTCCTCCGCCCAACACCTCCCCAGAGCCTGAGGAGGGAAACACCAACAATTCAGCTTGGGACCAGAAGAGGTGCGTAGTTTATTTGTAAAAAAACCCAACCATATGTTGTGTGCTGTATTTTTCTTCTCTTGTTCGCTTTACGCTGTCAGATGTGTCTGGAAAAAAGAATGGCATGTCCTTTTCCAGTTCCTCTCGTGGGCTGTATAGCTTGGTTTGCAAGGTTATCTCTGTGAGCCACACAATCTTCCTTAGGTTGCTGTATAGCGTGCATCTTTCAGGTCTTGTGGATCGGTGGTCTAGAGGTAACGCGCCTGTCTAGAAAGCGAAAAGTCCGGGTCTGAAGTGTGCGGCGGTTCGTACCCCGTTTAGACCGGAAATTTTTCCCCCATCCATTAGACCATGAGTGGTGGTCTGGGCGCTAGTCTTTCGGATGAGACGATAAACCGAGGTCCCGTGTGTTACACGTAATTATTTAGCGCACGTAAAAAAAACCACGGCAACAAGAGGTTGTCCCTGGCAAAATTCTTAGAAAAAAGCCACTCTGATAGGGAAACAAATACAGCTGCAGAAAAAAAAAAAAAAAAAAAAAAGGTGAAAGGGTGGGGAGCGCTAAGTGGCGACGCGTTCTCCCGCTCTCCCCGGGGAGAGCAGCCCGAATTTCACGGAGAGAAATCTGCCGTGACTTAAAGTGGTATGAAATAAAATCTGAGCGCTTTGATTTGTTGCTTTACAAGATTCAGCGCTATATAAATTCCATACATTATTATTATTATGTGTTCACCAGTCTGGTTTTCTTTACTTCATGGGAGAAGGAACGAGTTTAAGTTTTGTGGATATGTGATGAGTTAGCTTGTTGTGCCCAGTGCGAGGTCTTAGAATGAGGATCTGTTCTTCTTTTTGAGATGGTGATAGGGTAGTTGTGTGGTATGACAGTGGTTTGGTCATGGGTATAATGATAAATCAGGTCTAAGTCAAGTCAAGTTAAAATGGTATTTATTGAGGGTAAAAGATTAAGTTTACACCATTTTTTTCCCATCCTGCCCGCATGAACAAAAGAATTCCAAGAAAATTGACTTATAAGCAAATGAAAGACAATGTTAATGTATGTTGAAAAGAACAAAAATGAATGAGGAAAACATGAAAAAAAAAATCAGACCTCACAATTTTTGTTGTTGAAACAAAACTGAAACCAGTGCTATTGTACTGTTGTATGCTCAGTTCAGATAGACAAGTAATGAAAAAGCAAAACAACAAGGGTAAGAATAACAATTTACAAAGCAAGCAGATGTAAGGTAACCTTGATCATAAAAATGTAGTCTCACAATTTGTCTATCAGATGTTTCTCAAAAGTTTCTGAAACATTTGTTTTGGAGCAGCTGATTTTAAAAAGGGGGGTAGATTATTCCACCTGGTGACAGCACACATCCAGATGAAACTGAAGAAGAACACAAGACCAACCACTCAAGCGCGATTTGATACCCAGCGATTGAGAGACACCAACGTGAAGTCTGCATTCGTCAACAATCTGAGGAACAGATTCCACATCCTGCAGAACATGACAGAACAGCATGACATAGAAACGACATGGAAGCAGATCTGTAAACTGTACACTGAGAGCAGCAAGGACAACATCGGCCATCAAAAGAAGAAGACCAACAATGACTGGATCCAACAAGAGACCCTCAATGCCATAAAAGAAAGGAGAGAGACCAAGAAGAAAACTTCTGCAATTTAAAGTCTCCACGGCTACGAGAGAGGCAGGAAGAGTTGTACAAGAGGCACACAGGAAAGGAAGAGACTCGCACGCCGTGACAAGAGAAAAGCCATGGACCAGCTGGCAGCTGAGGCAGAAGAGGCGCGGCCCAAGGGAGCAAGGGAGAGTCTACAAGATCACCAAGAAAGTATGCAACAAATTTAAGAGGAGCGCTGGGGGACCAATCAGGGACAGAAAAGGGGAAACTGTTGACAACAGAGAAAGAGCAAGAAGAAAGATGGGCTGAACACTTCCAGAATTTTCTCAACCGACCACCACCTCACGAGACAGTGACATCCCAGAAGCTACAAAAGACTTAGACATTGACATCAGCCCCCCAACAAAGGAAGAGATAGTGGCTGCCATCAAGCCCTCAAGAACGGCAAGTCACCGGGCCGGACAACCTTGGTGCCGAACTGTTCAAGGCAGATTCTGAACTAGCAGCTGACATACTGCAACCACTGTTCACAGCTGCATGGAAGAATGAGAAAGTACCTGATGATTGGACCAATGGAGTGATAGTCAAAATCCCCAAGAAAGGAACCCTGAGCGACTGCAACAACTGGAGGGGAATCACTCTTTTATCTGTGCCAAGCAAGATACTGGCCAAGGTCATCATCAGAAGAATATCAGATGCTGTGGACGATGCTTTGAGGAAGGAACAAGCAGGGTTCAGGAAGCAACGAGGATGTATAGACCAGATATTCACGCTCAGAAACATCATCGAACAGTGTACAGAGTGGCAAAGACAACTGTATGTGAATTTTGTGGACTTCGAAAAGGCATTTGACAGCATACACAGAGACAGCCATTGGAGTATCCTTCGACACTATGGCATCCCATCGAATCTGGTACACCTTATCAAAAGCTTCTATGACAACTTCAGATGCTCTGTGGGCCATAGCAACACTGTCTTCGAAGTCAAGACTGGAGTAAGACAAGGATGTGTGATGTCAGCTGTTCTCTTCAATCTGGCCATGATTGGGTGATGAGGGAAAACGACAAAGACACCCCAAGGGGATTCGCTGGAGCCTGTTCTCATCACTAGACGACCCTTTACTTTGCGGGTGACCTGGCGCTGCTGTCCCACACACACAAATATCCCGGAGAAGACCAGCAAATCCAAACATTCGGACAGAAGTGGGGCTTCGTATTAGCACCAAGAAAACAGAGACAATGTCGCTCAATGTGAACACACCAGCCCCTGTGAAAGTGATGAACTGACCTGCGCCAGACAGACAGTTCACATACCTTTGGGAGCATCATCAAACCAGAGGGCGGCACAAAAGAAGACATCCACAAAAAGAATGGGCAAGGCCAGGGAAAGTGTTTAGGGAGATGAACAATATCTGGAGATCAACTCAGTACGCACCAACAACCAAAATGAGCTATACCCGAGCTGTGTTGTGTCTACGCTCCTGTACGGTTCGAGTGCTGGAGGATGCGGAAGTGGATCTGACCAAACTTCGATCCTTCCACACCATATGCCCCGCGAAGAATTCTCCGGGTCTTTGGCCAGAGAAATCTCCAATGAGACCTACTACGGAGATGCAGGCAAGAAGACATGGGAACCATCATCACCAGACGAAGGTGGAAGTGGATTGGGCACATCCTCCGAAGAGACCCACAGTCCCAAACACAAGAACAGCATTGCACTGGACCCCAGAAGGAAGGGGAAAAAAAAGGAAGCCAAAGCAACGTGGAGAAGAACTGTAGAAAGTGAGATGAAGGCCATGCAGCACTCTTGGGGATCAGTGACTAGGTTGGCCCAGAATAGGCAGGAGTGGAAGCGCTTTGTTGCTGCCCTACACACCGCTGGGTGTAATGGCTAATGATGATGATGATGAAGCAGGCGTGACATACAGAGATTTATTGTGGGGCCTGGGCAAAAACAGTCAATGAGTAGGCCTGTTTTTATTGACAGCAAAATCCTTCACATGGTTGGGGGGCTTTTCCATTTAACATATTGTAATACATAGACTCTTTGTTTATTCTTTTTCTTTTATTCTTTTATATCAAGGATAATGGAATAAGCACTTATGTGCTCTTTCATATCCAGTCCCCGTGTGTATGCGGTTTTGTAAATTCTGTCATCTGTTTCCACTGGCACACAATGGCCTACTCTTCCAAAAAGCGGAACAGGATTTAATGTGTGCGCAAGATGTTCTGCGTGTGTTTGCACACGGGACCTCAGTTTATAGTCTCATGCAAAGGACTTTTTGGGAGAGTGGAGTCTGCACTGATGTTAACTCCAGAGGAAAATATCCCCCTTGAACAGGA
Organism: Rapana venosa; assembly: GCA_028751875.1. Lineage (NCBI taxonomy): Eukaryota > Metazoa > Mollusca > Gastropoda > Neogastropoda > Muricidae > Rapana > Rapana venosa. The sequence continues at coordinate 10,220,542 of CM054161.1, read as the reverse complement.
ATTTTGTGTGTGTGTGTGTGCGTGTGAGTGTGTCTGTGTGTGAGTGTGTCTGTGTGTGCACATGTGTGTGCATGTGTGTGTGTGTGTGCATGTGTGTATATATGTGTGAGTGTGTAGGAGTGGGACTTAATGACACACATAAGCGTAATGGTACATTGCCATCTTGGGACCTTGATGAGATTAAAAACATAATTATCAATAACTTTTAAAAAGTTATTTTGAGATCAGATTTTCATTTTTTTCCCGTCAGAAACTACGAAGTGATAGAATCACATGCTTAGTCTTGAGAGTATTGAATAGGGAATATTTGTTTTCCTATTGCTATTGTGACAGGATAGCCTAGTGGTTAGTGTGATGCGCTTGTGATCTGCTGACCTGAGTTTGATTCCCATTCAAGAGGATTTTTCCTCTGGAGTTAACATCAGCGCCAACTCCACTCTCCCCAAAAAGTCCTTCAGATGAGACTCTAAACCGAGGTCCCATGTGTGAATGCACGCAGAACATCTTGCGCACATTTTAAAACCCGTTCTTCTGTTCAGAAGAGTAGGCCATTGTGTGCCGGTGGGAACAGATGACAAAATTTACACAACTGCATACACACGGGGACTGGATGGAAAAAAAGCACATAAGTGCTTATTCCATTATCCTCGATATCAAAGAATAAAATAAATAAATAATAAATAAATAAAATAAATAAATAGGGAAGACTGAATAGGGAATCTTTGTTCTCCTATTGCTATTGTGATGATAATTATCAATAATTCAAATTGTAAATAAATAAAAACGTATTGTGTGGGTCAACAGTCCGCCCCGGTCCCCTGTGTGTCTGTCCCTGTCACTGCCCAGTGCTGAAGTGGACGCTTCTGATGACATGGACACAGGACGGTGAGTTGACCGGTGTTGATTGGATGGTTCAGTGATTGAGTGAGTGATTGATTGGCTGGCTGGTTGGTGTGTTGGTTGATGGATGGATGGTTGTTGTTGGTTGGTTGGTTGGATGGATGGATGGATGAATGGACGGATGGATGGATGGTTGGTTGGTTGGCTGGTTGGTTGGTTGGATGGATGGATGGATGGTTGGTTGGTTGGTGGGTGGGTTGGGTTGGTTGGATGGATGGATGGATGGATGGTTGGTTGGTTGGTTGATAGGTTGGTTGGAGGGATGGATGGTTGGTTGGTTGGTTTGGTTGGTTTATAGGTTGGTTGGATGATAGGTTTGTTGGTTGGTTGGATGGACGGATGGATGGATGGATGGATGATGGTTGGTTGGTAGGTTGGATGGGTGGATGGTTGGTTGGATGGATGGATGAATGGATGGATGGTTGGTTGGTTGGTTGGATGGTTGGTTGGATGGATGGATGGATGGTTGGATGGATGGTTAGTTGGTTGGTTGGTTGGTTGGTTGGTTGGATGGATGGATGGATGGATGGTCGGTCGGTCGGTTGGTCGGTCGGTCGGTCGGATGGATGGATGGATGGATGGATGGATGGATGGTCGGTCGGTTGGTCGGTCAGTCGGTCGGATGGATGTTTGGTTGGTTGGTTGGTTGGTTGGTTGGATGGAGTGATGGTGGATTGGTGAATTTCTTAGCTGATAGCTTTGACTAATTAATTGGTTTATTAACTGGTTGTATGCCATAGTGATTGATTGATTGATTGACTGATTGATTGACTGATTGATTGATTCATGGATGGATGGATGAGTCAGGTAATACTATTGTTTATTTTCATTGTATGGAGTTGGGATGATAGGTTGACACCATCAGTTGATTGGTTGATTTGACTGATTGGGTGGTTTGCTTGTTACTTGGTTGGTAGGTTGGTAGGTGAACTGTATACGACTGATGAATGAGTGAATCAGTCGTTCGCTTAGAGATTGGCAGCCTGCTATAAAAGCTCCCACACCTCCATAAGTATGATCTCAGTACTGGCAGAGAAGAGGATTGAAGAGAGAAAGGATCAGACAGTGAGTGTATTTCCCCCATCCACTTGACTGACACTGGTGATCTAAGTGCTAAAGTTTCAGATGAGATGACAAACCGAGGTCCCACGTGCAACACACATTTAGCACACGTAAAAAAATCCATGGCAACAAAAGAGTTGTCCCTGGCAAAATTCTGTAGAAAAAAAGTCACTCTGATAGGAAAACAAACACACATGCAGACAGGAAAAGAAAGAAAAATTAAAAAGTGGCACTGCTCTTGTGGCGACGCGCTCTCCCCAGGGAGATCAGCCTGAATTTCGTACAGAGAAATCTGCCTTGACTTTAAGGGGTGTACAATACAAAACAGTATACAATACAATATAGAATACAATTCAACAATTGTACATTCCCAGCCTGCTGTTGTTGCTGTGTTCCAGACTGCTGGAGGAAGCCACCAAGTTCACAAAGGAGCAGAAGAAGAAGGAATTCCAGAGGATGAAGTATTTCAAAGCAAACGAACACAGTCCCCGAAAAGCCAGCGAGTCTCTGAAATCTCCACTTTCAACCCAACAAACACCGTCTCAAACCCCCAACAGCCAAGCCTCACGGCATCAGGACGCAGCACAAGCCAACAGAAACGATGTACAAGCAGCGGTCAAACCACAGGAAAACGGCCTCGAGGAAATCGCGAAAAATTCCAAAACGCAGACAGGTTTTTCGCGGCACGAAAACATCGCGGAAAGCTGGGAGAAAGATCTGTTGTCCCTCGGAATCAGGTCGGAGCTATCTCTAGACCTGGAATCGGCATTAGGGATGAAGACGCTGCAGAGACAGAAAAACCCTTGCCCCAAGCAACGGCTTTGACCTGGAGTACCTGGGACCGGCCAGAAAGACAGGAAAACGCTCCCACCCCATCTTCCTGATGCCTGACACCAAACCAGACCTGAAGAAGGCGCAGCGGCCTTCGAGCTCGAGGCAGAGAGGGAGGAACGACCTCCAGCAGAACGTCGGCCGCGAGGGCAACGCGCTCAAACACGTGGCTAAAGAACCAAACAGAGAGTCCCTCGCAGACGCGACGCCCCAGCAGAAAACTCCTACGCACGTCACCGGGCATCGTTCTGGGGTCCAGATCCGCGAAGACTGCAACGTCACTGTCGACATCACGCCCCGCAACATTGGACGCAAGGTCACAGGAAAGTCGTCCGGCAGAACAGCGCGTAAAGGGGAAAACGACCTCGCGGACTTTGAAATCAGGAACGACTATTCAGGTCGACCTCCGTCAGCGGGAGAAGGGAAGGGGAGGTCAGCGGGGTCGTACCCCGACCTTGAAATCAACGCCGCAGGAACTAAAAATAGAACTGTCCCCGCTCACTCTGTCTCTTCGGCTACTCCTGTCAGCGTGGTTTACGACGACGACGACGGAGATGATAACGACAATAATCGCGTGTCGGACAAGAGGAAAGCGAGGAGGCGACGCGGGCTGATGAAGGAGAAAGATCTGGTGACCATGGTGTCCGACCTGAGTCTGGGCGATGAGGAGAAGGCCGGTGATGACTTTGATGACCCCGGGGAGGAGGTGGAGATCCTCCTGAAGGACAGCGATGCTGAGCAGAACCCTGTGGAGAGGGGAAGGAGTCCCAGTAGTACTCTCTCCAGAGGTGAGACTGGGGGGGGGGGGGGGGGGGGGGTAGGGAGGGGGTAGGGAAGGGGTAGGGAGGGGGAGGGGGGTAGGGGGGGTTGTGGTCAGGTTTGTTTTGAAAGAGGTTGGTTTGGAGGAAGGGGAAGGGGATTTGTGTGTGTGTGTGTGTGTGTGTGTGTGTGTGTGTGTGTGTGTGTGTGTGTGTGGACAACTGTGAATTATTGTTGTTCTGCATGTGTAGGAGTGGATCGAATGCAAGCGCTTTGATTTGTTTTTACAAGATATAGCGCTATATGAAATCCATTTATTATTATTATTATTATTTGTGGGGATGGAAGGGAGAGGGAGAGGAAGTGGGGTTTGAGGGGGTAGGAGGGATCATGGAGGTGTGTGTAAATACTTGTGTGTGTGTATGTGTGCATGTGTGTGTGTGCATTTATATATTGTATGTATGTGCATGCACACACACACAAACAGGCCCAGCTTGCACATGCATACACACACATGCATGCATGCACACACATGCAAGCACGTACACATGCACACCACACTCACACACACACACGTGTGTGTATGCACACATGTACATGCACTCATGTTCATGTACGCACACACACACACACACACACACACAAACACACACACACAAAACACACACACACACACACACACACACACACACACACACACACACAACACAACTTACACCCTAACACCCAACACCATTCTGTCTACAGGAGAGAGGAACTACTACGACATCGGCCGAAAGCAGACCAAAGACGACGCCACACGCCTAGAGGAAAAGGAAAACTTCATCACCATGACGACTAAAACCATTCTCTTCGACACGGAGAAACCCACGGAGAGCGTGGTCAAGACCATCCTCGATGCTCCGCTCACCAAGTCGAAGGAGCATGCTGGGCGCTCCTCTCCGGAAAAGCTCGTAACAAGACCCAGATCAGGCAGTCGACTGAAATGTGCTAAACTGGTTAGTAGTAGTGGTGGCTGTGGTGGTATTGTTTTTTGTGCAAAAACTCTGCTTTACAAAAGAAATCCCTCCAAATTGGAGACGGGATAGCTCAGTGGTCGGAGCATTTGCTTTCTCCCAGCGAAGGTTAAGCAGCATCGAGCGTGGTTACCAGTTAGAGGGGGTTGACCGTTTTGAATGCCTTGGTTGTAGTACAGTTCTCCCCCAGTTCACCCAGCTGTAAGTGGGTACCTCCCTCTGTAGGGTCAGGGAAGGTAAAGCAGCGGGGGAAGGAGAGGGGCACCGCCCTCAATATGCTGGCCCCTGGAGAAGTGAGGTCTCTGACTCCTCACTCCCCTAAAACCCTTATAGGTTATGAGACTCCTTTACCTCCTTTTTTTTGAACCCAAATAGGAAAAAAATTACCTACCAAAACAAACCTTCCCCCCTCTTCCTCCAAAACTTGATATTAAAAAAGTTGCATCTGAATTGAAGTCAATGTTTCGGACAATAGTTCACAAAAAAAGGTAAAAGAGAGACTGAATTATGGTCAACATTCAGTTACAAAAGTGGCCAGAGCCAAAAAAAAAGAAGGAAAAAATGAAAGAGAAAAGCAACCCCCCCCCCCTCCAAAAAAAAAAAAAAAGTATGAAAAAAGTACAAATGTAAGAATGCATGGGGGAAAAAGTGGACAACAGAAATGAAAGTAGAAAAAGATGATTTGCAAAATGGGGCATGTACACATGCAAACACCATACACACACAACACACAACAAACACACACACCACACACACACACCACACACACACACACCAACAACACACCACACACAAACACACCACACACAAAACACACCCCACAACAACCCACACAACACACACACACACACAACACACACACACACACACACACACACACACACACACACACACACCCCCACACAAAACACACACACACACAAAACACAAAAAAACAAAACGCACACGTTAAAGCCTGTTCCGCTTTTCGGAAGAGTAGGCATTGTGTGCCGGTGGGAACAGATGACAGAATTACAAAAAACGCATACACAGGGGGACAGGATGTGAAAGAGCACATAAGTGCTTATTCCATTATCCCGATATAAAAGAATACAAAAAAAATAAAATAAAAACAAAAAACACACACACACTAAGAGTATGCATGCGCACACCCCCCTCCCCCCCAAAACCCACGTGTGCATACACACAAACACACATGAACACCCCCCCTCCCCCCCTCAACACACACTCACATGAGAAAGAGGAAGAAAGAGACAGACAGACAGAGTAAAAAAAACAAAACAAAAAAAAACCCTAAAAAAAGAGAAAGAACCCCCAAATAAAATCTACAATACTGTCCAAAAATTCAGAGCAAGTCCAACATGCACAGCATCACGCCGGCGATACGCCCTGCCTTCTGAACGCAAAGACGACAACAAAAACCCCACAGCGACGACGAAGGGGATTCACCGCCAGCAATCGTCATTCGCCGCAGGAAAGAAGGACCGACCTGAGTCTAGAAGGGGCTTTGTTCCCATGGGGAAGGACGGGGGTGTGGACAGTGCTAGAGGGGGGACAGATGCGAAGTGCCAGCAAGAAAGAATGTAAGATTCTTGTTTTGCCGCTGGTAGCAGTTATCTTTATTTATTTATTTATTCATTTTGTTCCTCGGCTATAAATTCCGAGGTTCACCAATGGTGAGGTTTATGCGTATGTGACCGTTTTTGCCCACCGTTAAGGTAGCCGCATTCTGACTTCAGGGATGTAGTTGTAATGATGTCGATCTAGGGGGTGGGATAGTCTAGTGGTTAGAGCGTTGTGCTTGGATTTGATGGCCTGGGATTGAACCACAGCTGAGACGCCCGTTCGAGGGGATTTTTTTTCCCCAAGAAGTTTGCATCAGTACCGACTCTGTTCTCCAGAAAAGTCCTTCGGATGAGACTATAAATTGAGGCCCCGTGTGCGAACACATGCAGAACATCTTGCGCACATGTTAAAAAACCTGTTCTGCCTTTTGGAAGAAGAGGCCATTCATGCAGGGTAAGAATGAATGGGGAAAAAAAACAACAACCAAAAAACCAAAACCCAGCCAAAAAAAAACTGCATGCACATTTGTGTCGTGTGTAAATATCATTCACGAAGTCAGGATGTGGCTATCTTAATGGGGGGCAAAACCAGTCGCATACACACAAAATGTCACTATTGATGAACTTCAGAGCTCTAACCACAGATTCAATCTCCCCCCCACCCCCCCCCCCCCTCCTTGAAATGTGCATGAACCTTGATAATGAAGACAGAACCAGCAATGTCAACAATAGAGAAGGAAGATACTTTATTATCTCCCCCCACAAAAAAAATCACAAAACAGAGAAATTCATGATTATGATCACAGTACGAACCCTCCCCCTCCCAAATTGCAGTGAAAAACAGATACCCTCCCTTACCCCACCCTCCTTATTCTGCGCGGGTATAATTTATACGCTAAATCATGTCTTGTGTCTGAACCAACAGGGCGGAAGGATCAGCCAGCGACCCCCTAGTGGCAAGAGGAGACCACTCAGTGCTGCCAGTAAAACCCTCAACAGGCCGCCGTCGGCATCGAACAGACAGCAGCGACAGGTCAGTTGTTTCCCTTTGTTGACCTTATTCTTGTTAACCTTTAGCCCGCCATGTTTGCCATTCCACAAGAGCAGTGTCTCCCAGCATTTTCTGTTTCTGTCTGCCGCTGTATTTGCTTTCCCTATCAGAGTGGCTTTTTTTTAACAGAATTTTGCCAGGGACAACTCTCTTACTACCGTGGGTTCTTTTACGCGCGCTAAATAATTATGTGTAACACACGGGACCTCGGTTTATCATCTCATCTGAAAGACTAGCACCCAGACCACCACTCATGGTCTAATGGATGGGGGGAAAGTTTCGGGTCTAAACGGGATTCAAACTACCGCACACTTCCGACCCGGACATTTCGCTCTCTAAGCAGGCGCGTTACCTCTTATGGTTCCTGGCGGAGAAGTGGGTAAGGTATAGTAAGACTTAATTTATGGAGGAGCATCACAAATATGATTCGGATGTCTGAAAATGAATACAAGACTGTACGTCAAAAGGTATTGCATTGGATAGCAGCCCTTTCTTCAATTTCTGATAGATGCATGATTTTTGAAGGTTTGGAAGGCTTGGTCGAAATGTTGGAACAATCATTGTTCAAAATTATACATACATGAATATTGCTCAGATGTATAAAGTATAGTCTTGGTGAGTTGCACCTAGGTGTAGAGTTGGCACAGGGCATCGTAATTTGAAGAGCATACTGTTGAACAAATAAGTATGTACATGACATTTTGTTTGGTTTCTGTTTCAGAATGTGAAAGAGAATGTGCAGAATAAAAGACGACCTATGTCTGCCTCCTCTGCTCTATCGCAGTCTCCCAGGTTAGTCAAACTATTCATTCATTCATTCATTCATACCACTTTAAGGCATGGCAGATTTCTCTGCATGAAATTCGGGCTGCTCTCCCCGGGTGAGAGTGTGTCACCTCAAGAGCAGCACCACCCATTAAAATTTTTTTTTCCTGACTGCAACTATATTTGTGTCTTTTTTCTACAGAATTTTGCCAGGGACAACTCTCTTGTTGCCGTTGGTTCTATTATGTGCGCTAAATAATTATGTGTAACACACAGGGCCTCGATTTATCATCTCATCCATAAGACTAGCACCCAGACCAACACTCTTGGTCTAATGGATGGAGGAAAAGTTTCAGGCCCAAACAGGATTTAAACCACCGCACACTTCTGACCCGGACTATTCGCTGTCTAGGCAGGCGCGTTACCTCTAGACCACCGATCCACCAAAGCTGTCACTCACCATTTCTCCTGTGACGTTCACCTGCCTAGCAAATAAACCGCCAGGTTCTTGGTTCGAATCCCAGGCCTTGCCCTTTCTTCCCAGGTTGATGGGAAAATCAAACTGAATGTCAAGTCTTTCGGAGGAGACTCTCAGTCAGTCAGAAGAACACACGACAGTTAAACATCGGAAAGAGCTGACTGTCCTGGCAAAATTGATTCCCAACTGTATTCCCGAAGCTGGAATGCAGCTCCCTCAATGGTGGCTGGAAAAACTGTCGTGAGGAGGTGGCAGGATGGTTAAGACGTTTGCCTGCCAACAAGTAAACCGTGAGGTTCTGGGTTCGATTCCCAGCCTCGCCCTTTCTTCCCAGTTTGACAAAAAAATCGAACTGAACGTCAAAGTCCTTCGGATGAGTCTATAAACCGAGGCCCCGTGTGCGAACGCATGCAGAACATCTTGCGCACACGTTAAATCTTGTTCCGCTGTTCAAAAGAGTAGGCCATTGTGTGCCGGTGGGAACAGATGACAAAATTTAAAAAACCGCATACACACGCATACATTTCCAAAAAAAAAGGAAAAAAGTCATCTCAGCGCTTTGATTTGTTGCTTTACAAGATTCAGCGCTATATAAATTCCATACATTATTATTATTATTACTATATGCAAAATCTCACCGTTGGTGAACTTTAGAGATTTAGCCGAGGAACGAAAAATTCCACCATTTTTCCTACACTAGCTTCTCTTACCAATGCTGTCATTCAAATTGCAAAGAATTCCCCTGTGGGGATGCCGGGGGGCCTGTCAGTATAAATAGCATCTCCACCTTATGGAAAAACTGTTCTAGGAATTGTTGATATATCGTAGTTTAGATTAATGTGTTTTGGGCACGTTCAACGGAGAGCAGGCCACCACATCATAAAAAGAGCAATGAACTTCGTTGTGGATGGAAAGAGACCAAAGGGAAGACCTAGCAAAACCTGGGCTGCCTGTATTGCAGATGATCTTAGAGAAAGGGGCATAAATAAGGAGGAAGCTCAAAACAGAGAGAGGGATGGAGAAGGCTCATCAATGTCAAACCTCCCCTGGGAGAAACCATGACAAAAAAGGAAGAAGAAGAAGATTACACGTGTTTTGGTAGTTGTTGCCCCTGACAGGTATTTTATTTTAATTTATTTATTTTAATTTTATTCTTTTATATCGAGGATAATGGAAGAGGGCGTGTGAGCTGTCAAGATGGTGTATGTATCAGCATCTCAGTAATAAACCTGTATTCCTTCACGTATCGCCTACATGTTTGTTTATACAGTGAGCAAGAGTTATTAACAGGAATTCCCTCTTTTCTATCCCTCTCTTTGTTTCTGCCTTGTTCTTTTTTTCTTCCTGTCACTTCCTTCTTGTCTATTTTTGCTTTCGTGGTCCCATTCTCCTGCTTTTTTATCATAAAGACTTACAAGATAACAATTCTCTCCCACACCAAAGTCAGATGCACTGGGCCTGACTTGTCAGGCGCAGAACAGCAGCACAATGCATTTTCACTCATATGACAGACAATGATAGTTGCTGTATGAGTGTTCCATGATGAACGGGGGGAGGGGGGGGTGGAACAGGATAGCCTGGTGGTTAGAACATTGCACTCGCAATCTGACGACCCGGGTTCGATTCCCGTTCGAGGGGATGTTTCCACTGGAGACTCAGTGTAGACTCCACTCTTCCCCAAAGTCCTTTGGATGAGACTCTAAACCGAGGCCCAGTGTGCAAACGCACGCATAACATCTTGCGCACACGTTAAATCCTGTTCCACTTTTCATGAGTGTAGGCCATTGTGTGCCGGTGGGAACAGATGACAAAATTTACAAAACCACATACACACGGGGACTGGATGTAAAAAAGCACATAAGTGCTTATTCCATTATCCTCGATATAAAAGAATTTAAAAAAAGAAAAGAAAAAGAAGAAAAATTGCAAAGTTTGGGGATTATTCTACTTATATATATATATATACATATACATATATATATATATATATATATATATATATATATATATATATATATATATATATATATATACACATATATATATACATATATATATAATTATATATATATTTTTTATAGCTCTGCTGACATCCATCGGGCCAATGCTGCAGCCCAGGCATTGCGGAGTGAGAGAGAGGCTGCCACAAAAGCATCGACCTCAGGGACTGGTTCAAACTTTGCAGGATCTCAACGTAAGTTGTGTGTAGTGGGGTGGGGGTGGGGGTGGGGGGTGGGGGGTTGGTAGTGTGTGTGTATGTGTGGAGGGGGGAGGGGTAGTGTGTGGGTGTATGTGTGTGTAGGGAGGGGGAGTTAGTGTGAAGTGTGTGTGTGTAGTGTGTATGTGTGTGTAGGGGGGGGTTAGTGTGTAGTGTGTGTAGTGTGTGTGTGTGTAGTGTGTGTGTATGTGTAGTGTGTGTGTAGTGTGTATGGGTAGTGTGTATGTGTGCAGAGTACTTTCTTTAATTTAACTTCAGTTCACTCAAATCGATATAAGATGAACAAAAAGGTGAATATTTATAAAATTGTGTCACATATAGAGAACGTGCGCATGTGTGTGGTGGGAGTGGGGTGGGTGTAGTGTGTGTGTGTGTGTATGCACGCGCATGTTTGTGTGTGTGTGAATGTGTGTGGTGGGAGTGGGGTGGGGTGTAGTGTGTGTGTGTGTGCACGCGCATGTTTGTGTGTGTGTGCATGTGTGTGGTGTGTGTGGGAGTGGGGTGGGGTGTGTGTGGTGTGTGTGTGTGATTGTGCACGCGCATGTTTGTGTATGTGTGTGCGTGCGTGCATGTATGTGCATACCTCCCTCCATAAATTCATGCATGTGCATGCAAACTGTGTGTATGGGAGTCTGTATCGGTGTGCATGCATACATGACTGTGTGTGTCTGTGTGTGTGTGTCAGGTCATTACGCATCCTACAGCAAGTCAGGGAACCAGAGCAGAGAACAGTCAGCATCCCGGGGATGCAAGCCAGTCTTCCTCCACAGCAACAAACCAGACTTGGAGGTAGAGGCTTGGCATTTCATTTCATTTCATACCACTTTAAGTCACGGCAGATTTCTCTCCGTGAAATTCGGGCTGCTCTCCCCGGGGAGAGCGCGTCGCCACAAGAGCAGCGCCACCCTTTTTTTCTTTCTTTTTCCTGTCTGCAACTGTATTTGTTTCCCTATCAGAGTGGCTTTTTTCTACAGAAGTTTGCCAGGGACAACTCTCTTGTTGCCGTGGGTTCTTTTACGTGCGCTAAATAATTATGTGTAACACACGGGACCTCGGTTTATCGTCTCATCCGAAAGACTAACGCCCAGACCACCACTCATGGTCTAATGGACGGGGGAAAAGTTTCGGGTCCAAACGGGATACGAACCACCGCACACTTCCCACCCGGACTTTTCGCTTTCTAGACAGGCGCGTTACCTCTAGACCACCGATCCATGGCATGGCATGGCTCTGCAACTCTTTCACACACGCTGAATGTGTTTTAATAATAATAATAATAATAATGTATGGAATTTATATAGCGCTGAATCTTGTAAAGCATCAAATCAAAGCGCTCAGATGACATTAAAAAATTTGTTTTTTAATTTATTATTTTTTTTATCAAGGATAATGCGGTTTTCAGTCAGGTCAGAGACTCCCTCTGCTACTGGTAACCATGTAACCCAGTACCACCTGCCACATGTGGGGAGTAAACCCAACCAAAAAATCCGACCTGGAGAGGGATGGGCTCCGCCAGGTTTGATTTGCCCAAGATACACCAATGACAAAGACAGCCAGAATCTCCATACCGGATCGGTCGTCGCCCGGGTTACCAAGGACCGCGCCTTCTGTTGCTCATCAGGACAGATGTCGAAAGTATGCTACTGATGTAAAACGCAGCAAAATTCGTGCCAGACACAACACCATCATTGGCACATGGAATGTACGAACACTAAGAGCTGCAGGCAAAGTGGAAGAACTGACACATGAGATGTCCAGATATCATTGGCACATCCTTGGGCTCTGCGAAGTCAGGTGGAAAAACATGGGAGAAACAACGACCCAGGAAGACCACAAATTATACTACAGTGGAAAACAGGATAAACATGAACACGGCGTGGGGTTTCTCGTTCACAAAGACACCGTGAACACCGTCATGAGCTGTCAGCCTGTGTCCAGCAGACTTATTACCATCCGCCTGAGAGCAACCCCCTTTAACATAACTATAGTACAGGCATACGCCCCTACATCAGACTGCACAGATGAAGCCGTAGAAGAATTTTATGACCAGCTACAAGAGGTTCTGAATCAAACACCCAAGAAAGACATCCTCGTTGTGCAAGGCGACTGGAACGCCAAGGTAGGAGAAGATGCATGGAAAGACTGGGAGGGCGTTTGTGGGCCACATTGTAATAACCAATCAAATGAAAGAGGCTTGAGACTCCTGGAGTTTGCCAGTAACAACCACCTCCAGCTAGTGAATACACTTGGCCCACACAAGAAATCCAGAAAATTAACATGGCATAGCCCAAATGGAGAACACCACAACCAAATAGATTACATCATGGTGAAAAGACGGTTTCAGTCTAGCGTTAACATCGCACAGACACGAAGTTTTCCAGGAGCAGACATAGGGAGTGATCATGATCTTGTGATGATGACTTTCCGACTACGTCTAAAGAAAATCCACAAGCGGAACAACATCAGGATCAAATTTGACCTTGAGAAGCTGAAGGACCCAGAGGTATTAGAAATTTTTCAAGCAAGGATAGGTGGAAAGTTTGCAGCACTCACTGTGATAGACTCAGACATAGATACACTGACGAATAGTTTCAATACAGCAGTGACTGAAACAGCAAACGAGCTTCTTGGCAAACGCCGACCAGTCAAAAAACCATGGGTCACACCTAACATCCTACAACTATGCGACAAGCGTAGAGAGTTGAAGAAAAAGAAAAATGAAACAAAAGAAAGAGCAGAACAATATAGGGCAGTCAACAAAAGAATCAGGAAGTCCATGACGGAGGCAAAAGAGAAATGGATCGGTGAACAGTGCCAAGACATTGAAGAGAATATCAAGAAAAGCAATAGCAAGAAAGCATATCAGCTGGTGAAAGACCTGACTAGCACGAAACAGAGAAAAGGTTTAACAATCCAAGACAAAAATGGGAAGTGTCTCACTGACGACCAGGATATTCTGAACAGATGGACAGAATACTGCTCCGACCTGTATAACTATAGAACCGCAGGAGATCCAGAAGTCCTTAATGTACCCGAAAGCAAAGACACAGACAGTCACCCTATCCTCCGAGAAGAAGTGGAAACAGCAGTCAGATCGCTGAAAAAGGGGAAGTCAGCAGGGGCTGACAACATTCCAGCTGAGTTGGTCCAAGCTGGAGGGGAAGCCATGATCAGCGCCCTACTAAGAATCTGCAACAAGATCTGGCAGACAGGAAAATGGCCAACACCATGGACGCAGTCACTCATCATCACCCTCCCCAAGAAAGGAAATCTACAACAATGCCATAATTACCGCACAATCAGCCTCATATGTCACCCAAGCAAGGTCATGCTGCAGATAATATTGAATAGACTGAAGCCACAAGCAGAGACCATCATTGCTGAGGAACAAGCAGGTTTCAGAGCAGGGCGCAGCACAACAGAACAGATATTCAACCTCAGAATACTATGTGAGCGGTACCTTCAACATCAACAAGACCTATACCACGTATTTATCGATTTTAAGAAGGCATTTGACAGGGTGTGGCATGCAGCTTTGTGGGCAACCATGAACTTGTACAGCATCAATGCAAACCTGATCAGAGTCATCAAACAGCTGTACAGTGAGGCCACCAGTGCAGTGTACTACAACAACAACATTGGAGAATGGTTTCGAACAACAGTTGGAGTAAGGCAGGGCTGTCTACTCTCACCCACCCTTTTCAACATCTTCCTTGAGAGAATCATGGCTGATGCACTGGAACATCATGAAGGATCAGTCAGCATTGGTGGCAGAACGATCACAAACCTCCGCTTCGCAGATGACATTGATGGAATAGCAGGATCAGAAAAAGAGCTTGCCAGCCTAACAGAACACTTGGATAAGGCCTCTAAAACATACGGCATGGAAATCAGTGCAGAGAAGACCAAACTGATGACTAATAACACCAACGGCATTAGCACTGATATCAGGGTTAATGACCAGAAGCTGGAAACAGTTCAAAGCTTCAAGTACCTGGGAGCCATTGTATCCGACCAGGGATCCAAGCCAGAAGTAGTATGCAGGACTGCACAGACAATAACAGCTTTGTCAAAACTAAACACCATCTGGAGAAATAAGAATATCTCACTTATCTCCAAGATCAGACTAATGCGCTCCCTTGTCATATCTATATTTCTGTATGCCTGTGAATCATGGACCCTGACTGCAGATTTGGAGAGAAGAGTACAGGCAGTGGAGATGAGATGCTTTCGGAGACTCCTTGGCATCTCCTACAAAGACCACATAAGCAACGAAAGCGTGCATAACAGAATCCAGCAAACCATTGGACCCTATGAGAACCTTCTAACGATCGTGAAAAAGCGTAAACTTAAGTGGTATGGGCATGTCACAAGATCCCAAGGAATTACAATGACAGTTTTGCAAGGCACTGTCCAAGGAGGAAGAAGAAGAGGCAGACCAAGGAAGAGCTGGGAGGATAACATCAGTGAATGGACAGGCCTAGAACTCAACAAAACCCTGAGAAAGGCAGAACAGAGAGAAGAATGGAGGGAACTGGTTGCTGAGTCTTTGAAGGTGCCCCCACGGTCGTCAGACTACGGGACAGATAGATAGAGATAGATAGAATGCGGTTTTGTAAATTTTGTCATCTGTTCCCACCGGCACACAATGGCCTACTCTTTCGAAAAGCAGAACAGGATTTAATGTGCACGCAAGATGTTCTGCATGCGTTCGCACACGGGGCCTCGGTTTATAGTCTCAACCAAAGGACTTTGACGTTCAGTTCGATTTTTTTTGTCAAACTGGGAAGAAAGGGCAAGGCTGGGAATCGAACCCAGAACCTCATGGTTTACTTGTTGGCAGGCAAACGTCTTAACCGTCCTTCCACCTTCCTTTTTTCTAGGGGCGGGGATGGCCTAGTGGTTAGACCATCAACCTGGTCCTCTGATGGTGACCTGAGGCTGTGGGTTTGAGTCTTTTGCTGAGGGAGCAGTTGGGTTGAGGGGATTTGTTTTCCTTCCCTGGAGTTGAATTTCTCTGTCTCTGAGATAATACAGTGTTTGAATTGAATTGAATTGATGTTGGTGCTGACTCTACTCCCTCCCTCCAGACGAGATTTTTAAAAAATCGAAGTTTTCCTCAGCTAGAGCTCTGAGGTTTCACAAATGGTGAGATTTTGCGTATGCGACTGTTTAAGCCCACCACAAGACATATTTATTTCAAACCTAAGATTTTCCCCTCCTGCCTCATCTCATAGTTTTTCCCTGCCTTCAACAGCCAAGATTCTGTTGCCCTGCCAGGGTGTGTGACCTCTGTGTGTGTGTGTGTGTGTGTGTGTGTGTGTGTGTGTGTGTGTGTGTGTGCGTGTGTGTGTGTGTGCGTGTGTGCACATTTGGACTTGATGGAACTATTGCTTGTCACTGGTTGTATGACTGTGTAAGAATGAGTTGAGTGCAAGCGCTTTGATTTGTCTCTGCAAGATATAGCGCTATATAAATTCCATTTATTATTATTATTATTATATTCGGACTTTTGGCATGTATGCTGGAAATAATAATAATAATAATAATAATAATAATGTATGGAATTTATATAGCGCTGAATCTTGTAAAGCAACAAATCAAAGCGCTCAGATGACTCAAAAAAACCAAAACAATCGAGGATAATGGAATAAGCACTCATGTGCTTTTTTACATCCTGTCCCTGTGTGTATGCGGTTTTGTAAATTTTGTCATCTGTTCCTGTTTCTGTAACCCACCAAATGCTGACACGAATTACGGCATCTGTAGTGTGGATATTTGATCTTCTTCTTGTGTATGTATACACAAAGAGAGTTAAGGCACTAGCAGGTCTGCACTTGAAGTTGACAAGGGAGATTGCAAAAATCCCCGTTCTTAATTCACCAGATGCCATCGAGATTCGAATCATGACTTCATGGACCCATTGGGATTGAAGCCAAATGGTTGTAACCACTTGGCTATAGTGTCCATCAGATGAGGCTATAAACCAAGGACCCTTTTGCAGACACGAGCAGAATATTTTTGCACCTGTGTTTAAATTCCACCCAAAGGAAGGGGTGGGGGGGGGGGGGGGGAGGTATACTATAAGGACCCGAATAACGGTGCAGGCTGGAATAAGAGTGCAGGGTGGAAGTTGTAGTCAAAATTAATAACAGTGCAGGCTGGAATAAGGGTGCAGGGTGGAATTTTTTAGTAAAAAAGAATAAACGTGCAGGCTGGAATAAGAGTGCAGGGCGGACATTCAATCATTAATAAGAAGAGTGCTTGCTCACCACAGATACTGAAGCAAAAAATGAATATACATGTATTTTTTCTTATATTTATTTAGTGACACAATTTAATGTTCCTTATGAGGCACTAGAGTATTCAAGCAAGTATGACAAATCACAATTCCAAGGACACCAAAGTGAAAGGTCATCAACCTATTTTGCAATGTACGTAGGGACATAAAAGTCAGAACTGACTAGAGGCATCAATCATTACAAGTCACAAGTATTCAAATTTACAACAGGACATACACAATATTATGTTACATAGAAGATCTGTGTGGAAAGCTTACTATTAAATATGAAATTTATAAAAGACTTTCCTAGAACCAGCAGCTGCAATTTCTGGCTCAGGCAACCTTTCCACTATGTCCTCTTGCACGATGTTGCAAACAGGTCCTGGCTCATAAAAGTCCTCATGTCCACTCACCATTTTAAAATGGCGGACTGCCAAGGGCTCTGTTGTAATAACAACTGCAGGAGAGACATAGTTGTTGGCATTGATTTTAACATAAGTCCCAATGTCAAAAGCAGTGCCAACAATGTCAGGCTGCGCCTCTTCTTCATCTTCAACTATTTGGGCTGGTGTTTCTTGCTCGGCTGCCTCACTACTTTGACTTTGAGACAAGATTCTTTTCTTTAAGCTTCTCCTAGCTTCAGTTAAGGTATGTTTTATCTGGCAAACATAAGGCAGAAGCAGTCTCGAGGTCTCTGATTTTCGTTCATGAAAAACTTTTTCTAGTTCATTGATGAATGATGCGTCTTTCTGTATGTCTTCATTGTTTGTTTTATCTGGAATTGGTTCGAAGGGCAAGCATGAAGCAGTTGGACTTCTTGACTGTGAAGTAGATGATGGACCTGCAATTTGTTCTTCACTTTCTGTTTCTTCTTCCTCTTCTTCCAAATCATCATTTTCATCTTCAGGAATTTCATCTCCTTCACAGTCAAGAAGTTCTCTGCCCTCGTCAAGTAAACAGTCACTTGGTTTTGAGTGAACACCTTTAGGGGGTGTGATTGTCTTAATCAGTTCTTTGAGAGATTTTGGTGGTTTGCTTTTCAAAATGTCTGCCCTAGCTGACTTCACTTCAGCACCAACAAGCTCCATCAATTTGTCAGAGACAAGGTAGTCTTCTTGGCCATCAAGGGAATTGAGAATGAAGTTTTGCTTCATTGCCAAGGTTGGATCTATGTTTGTCTCTTTCCAAGCTGCTGTCAACATCTTCATCATGTCATCTCTGGATGGTGACGGGACTTTGTTTGGCTCTGCTCTCAGCTGTTCATGCATCAGCTCACACTCTCTCTGTCTATATTTGGCCTTGAGCTGGTGGTGAAGGTGAGTGTCATTGATCTGCAGATCTCCTGTAGAATACAGACACACAGAAAAACAAGATTCAAAATAATAAGATGGTGCGAGTAATGCTTGTGGCATGACAAAATGTTTTTCATAACATCAAAACAAAACATTGTGTTCACTATTGTCTCTTCAAAATATGTACATGTATGTAGCACTCCTTATAAATGATTGAATCAAGAAAGTTTGTGCTCTTGTTGTATACACATTTAATTAAAGATTCAAGTTGTTTACCCTCCTGGTCTAGTAAGAGAATACATTAAACTCTCCCAATTATGATGGCCTAAAATGCCAGACCAAAAGTGTAACTGGGAGGTGGTCTTAATGAAAATAAAACAATTTTGAAAGGGTCTCCATTCGGAGAATTGTAATTGGTAGAGTTTATTGTATCATTTAAATGTTTGTTTTACCTGTGATTCCTCCACCCATTATTACAAGAATGTACCCTTGGTCCAGGAGCTTTTTCCTGACTTCTTCCTGGCAGTGCACAGAGTAATCGTCCAAGATGTAGATACCAAAGTCCTTGTGGGAGAACATGTTGAATCTGTTCTTCAAGTGTTTGATTGTCTCCAGCATGTTTTCAACTCTGAAAATGAAATATGTCATCTGCATAAGTATATGATTCATAATACACATTTACATGTACTGTAAATATGTGCACAATTTGTTATAGGCAGGTAAAGTAGATGCCATAAATGCAAGTGAGTGTAATGCACAATATCACATTGTTAAAAATACTATTTCTTATAAAAACATGTAATAATGCCTGTTTATTGCCTGTTTATTAAAATTTCATATTGGAAATAAATTTTAATGTTTACTTTACTAAACATCAGTTCATTAGTGTTTATAAAAACAAATTAAAAGAAACGCTTACTGACTGTTCATGTGTACCGAACTAAATATATAGATCTATATTTGCAACATGTATTAATTTAGAATTTGGTTAAAATTAAAAAGGAAAAAAAGGGAGGGGTGGGCAACTAGTGCCGGTACACTTACCTGTACGATCCTTTTGGTGCAAACTGTGTATGCACACCTTGGGGTGGATCAAGTTTGATTCGCACACCTTTCCCTTTGAATACGAATTCAGGCAAAGGCATTGACTCCTTGGTGCAAGTAGAGAGCTGTGTGAAGACAGTCACCCTCTCCCGTGACAACATATAGTTTTCTTTGACAAAGACGCTTTGATTCTTTAATGTCATTGTCGGCTGCTTTGCCGATTCGTTTCGGTGAAGTGGCATTTGGTCACCATTGATGACAACAGGCTCTTTCTTAAAGTTTTCAAGAAAGTAGTGGCGAATTCTCATTACGTTCACTATGAATTCTATTATTCTTGTTTTGCGTTGTTCTTGTGGCAAAGCAAACCTCTTGTTTGGTTTTGCCAGACTGACTTTGTATTCTTTCATCCAGTCGCTTACCCAATGTTTGGAGATTTGCAGCTGGTCTTTCTCTGGTACCTCTTCCTCTTGTTGTTGTAGCCAGTTTGCATACAGTTGTCGACATTTTTCTTGAAACACTTTCAAGGGCAAGCGTGCTTTCAGTGCTCCTCTTACATCCAAAAACCACTCAAAAGCAGCCTCTCTTACGGAATGGCCTTTTGTTTGCGTCCTCCACCTTCAGCTCTGAACTTTTTCTTCAAACTTGGCCCTGGCTCATCTTCCAACCCTTCACTTTCACCTTTTTTCTCCATGCATCTTCTTGCTACTTGTAACGCTTTCCGAAACTTATCATCATCGTGTTTGCAGTCCTTCAGTGAGGGATACATTTCTCGAACAGCTCTTGACAGGAACCCTTCTTTCGGCATTGGTTTTACAAACTTCTTTCTTTTTGCATTCCATGTTGGCTTAGCATGCGCAATTTCTTTGTCGTATTCCTCCTTATGCTTCTGAATCAACTGTATTAATTGTTCCTTTTCATGAAAAGAGTATTTTCCTGTTTCTTTTCCATGTTGTCTCATCTGTATCAATCAACATGCATAAGGCGCTAGATCTAGATCTAGATCTCTAGTAGTAGTACTGTATGCTACCGGCTAGCAGCAGACGAAACCAAAACAAAGACCCCCTTCTCTCAATTCTTGGAAAAATCGATAGCAGAGCTCGCTGCCTCTCGCCGTCTAGTGTCAACGGGCCTAGGCCTAAGATAACAGCGCAGAATCGGCCAGGGTTGCGAGATCCGATTGGACCAAAAAGGCCCCAAAATCCTCTACAAAAAAGGCCAAACGAGATTTTAAAAGACCAAATGTAAAGATTCAACTACAAAGCTGTTCCCACAACAAAAACATCAGTTACTTTCAAAAAAGGCCAATGTGGCCTGAAAAAGGCCAATATTGGCAACCCTGGAATCAGCAAAGAGCCTGTAGGCCTAGGCCTATTATTGGCCTGTCACAGTTCTGCGCAGAGCTTGCTGCCTCTCGCCGTCTTGTGTAGCCGTAGGCCGCTTGGCCTAGTTCCAACCAAGACAACGTGACAGCGCAGATGGGCAAAGAAACTGCGTATTGGCCTGCGCAGATCTAGAGATAGGCCTAGATCTAGAATCTAGATCTAGATCTTTTTTTTTTTTTTTTTACGGATTTTGTTAGTTTATTCAAGACTTTTGTAGATTTCGACGGACCTCTATTTTTAATAAGCGTGCAGGCCCGAATAAGCTGCGTGCAGGGAGGAAAATCTACTGGAAAAAAATAAGCGTACCGGTACGCTTATTCGGGACCTTATAGTACTCCAATACTTAGTGTGTTGTGTTGGTGATATGAGCTATGATGGCAAAATTATTCATGACAAAAGAGGGAGGGTGGTAGGATGGTTAAGACGTTCCCGTGCCAACAAGTAAACCGTGAGGTTCTGGATTCAATTCCCAGCCTCGCTCTTTCTTCCCAGTTTGACGGAAAAAAAATCAAACTGAATGTCAAAGTCCTTCGGATGAGACTATAAGCCAAGACCCTGTTTACGAGTACACGCAGAACATCTTGCACTCATGTTAAAAACCTGTTTCGCCTTTCAGAACAGTAGGCCATTCTGTACTGATCTCATCTCATCTCATCTCATCTGCTCCCATAACCCCCTCCGGGGTCATAGGGGCACTGCATTGATGAACGTTGCACCAGTTGGCTCCATTTGCGGCAGTTGTGGGCAAGTGCCTGGGTTGTGGAGAAGCTCTTCCCTGTCCATTCAGTGATGTTGTCTGCCCATTTCTTCCTCTGTCTGCCTCGCCTTCTCTTCCCATGCACTGTTCCCTGCAGTATGGTTTTGGACAGCCCATCTGATCTAGTCACATGTCCGTACCATCTGAGCTTCCTTTTCTTGACTATGGTCAGCAGGTTTTTGTAGTGCTTTACTTGTTGGGTGATGGTTTGTAGGACTTCGTTGTTGGTAGTGTGGTCCATGTATGAAATGCCAAGGAGTCTTCTGAGGCATCTCATCTCTAGAGCCTGGATCCTCCTTTGTAGACCTGCATTCAATGTCCAGGATTCGCACGCATACAGATATGTAGAGATGACTAGTGCATGCAGTAGCTTGACCTTGGTCCTGAGAGAGATGTTTTGGTATTTCCAGATAGTCTTGAGCTTTGCCGTTGCTGCTATTGTTTGTGCAGCTCTTGTGAGGATTTCGGTTTTTGAACCTTCTTCACTATAATAGCTCCAAGGTACTTGAAGTGATCTACAACCTCAAGTTCTTTTCCACTGACTTTGATCTTGGTAGTGATTGGCTGGGCACTGTTTGTCATGAGTTTTGTTTTCTCGGCACTGATCTCCATGCCATATCTGGAGGATGTTTTGTCCAGGTGGTACACTAGGTTGGCTAGTTCCTGTTCATTTCCTGCCAGTCCGTCGATGTCATCGGAAAACCTGAGGTTGGTGATTATCCGCCCTCCAATATTGACTGTGCCAGTGTGATCTTCTAAGGCATCAGTCAAGGAAGACATTAAACAGTGTTGGCGATAGGAGACAGCCATGACGAACTCCCACTGAGGTATGGAGCCACTCTCCAACTATGCCTTGGACAAGCACTGCGCTGGTGTACTGATAGGAATGGATAAAAAAAAATCTGAAAACAAACAAAAAACCTCAAGCACACAGGTGTCTTGTTTAGACACCACAGAGCTCTAGATGAGGATCGCAAAAAACAACCCCCCCAAAAAATTCACGACGAGAGATATCTGTGTGTGTGTGTGTACATGTGTGTAAGTGTGTGTGTGGCACAGTGAAGTGACGTTGTCAGTGTGCCCTGTGTTGCTGTGTCTTTGTTCAGTTGGACGACACAGAGTCCATGGAAGAATGCAAGGAAATCCAGACACGCCTGGCGCGCTACGGCATTGACGTCAAACCTCAGACCTTGGAGAGGTCAGTTTACCACCAGTGATGATGGTTATGGTGGTGATGGTGGTGGTGGTGGTGATGATGATGGTGGTGGTGATGATGATGGTGGTGGTGATGATGGTGATGATAATAGTGATGATGATGATGGTGGTGGTGGTGATGATGATGATGATGGTAATGATGATGATAGTGATAAGAGCAACAATAGTAATGATATGGTGATGATGGTGATGATGATGATCACAACACTGATAGTGATAAGAGCAGCAGCAACAATGGTAATGATATGGTGATGGTGATGATGATGATAATGATGGTGGTGATGATGATCACAACACTGATAGTAATAAGAACAGCAGCAGCAACAACAATAGTAATGATATGATGATGATAATAATGGTAATCATGATAATGGTGATGATGATGATAATTATAATGATGGTGATGATGATGATGATGGTAATAATAACAACAATATGATAATGGTGATGATGATAACTGATACTGATGATGATGATGATGATGATGATGGGTAATAATAATAATAATGACAAGAAAAATAACAACACTTATAATATAATAATGGTGATGGTGATAAACAATGATGAAGATCATGATGATGATGACAACAAAGACAATGATGATACCACTGCAGCTGCTGAGAACTGACATGATGATAAAGATAATAACATGTTCATTCTTTTCCTTTGACCCTCAGGTAGAGCTCCGAGGTTCACCACTGGTGAGAGTTTTGCATACGTGACTGGTTTTTTTCCTCCTACCATTTAGGTAGCCACATTGCTGTCTGAACATTCATTGAAGAAGAAGAAGAAGATTGGAGGTCTGCCTTTCTGTGGGGGGGGGGGCTCTGTTTTTCCTTGAAAAATAACTGCCATAAAGTCTTTACATAATTTAAATTCAAATTTCAAATTCAAAAACTTAAACATCTCAGAGGCAGAGAAATTCTGGTGGGTCACGAGCCATACATGAAAACAATAAGCATGTAAACATGATATCACAAAAAACAACAACCAAATCAAAAAACACCCCCCCAAACAAAAACCCACCACACTCTATCCGAACATCAGCATGCACCCGTCATAAGATAAAAAGCACCCCAAAATGAGCAATACCTCAGCCAGTCATAAACTCACCCAAGTAAAATT
>CM054161.1:10186799-10191799 GCA_028751875.1 Rapana venosa | reverse complement strand
TGTCTGAGTGTTCAGTGAAGAAGAAGAAGAAGGAGGAGAAGAAGAAGGAGGAGGAGGAGAAGAAGGAGGAGGAGGAGAAGAAGATGGAGGAGGAGAAGGAGAAGAAGGGGAAGAAGAAGGAGGAGGAGGAGAAGAAGAAGAAGGAGGAGAAGAAGAAGGAGGAGGAGGAGTATGAGAAGAAGGAGAAGAAGAAGGAGAAGAAGGAGGACAAGAAGAAGAAGAAGAAGAAGAGTGCTACAGCTATCCTTCCTTTGTGTTGCAACTAGTTTTTCAGATGAAAGATTCCGGTTTGAAGTTGACATCCATTGGGAATGAGCCCAAAGAGAAACTGGAAACTTTTTTTTTCAGTTATAAAAGTCAATGTAACGTGATGTGACCATCTTCACTGGCAGTAGCAGAAAAAAATTCTAAGAACAAATCGTTTATTAAGAGCCACAACCATACATCTCTATGCATAAAGATGTGTGGAGATGTATGGTTGTGGCTCTTGATAGACGAAATATCCCTGAAGTCAGAATGCAGTTACCTTCGTGGTGGGCACACAAAAAAATCGGTTGCAATCGCAAAATCTCACTGTTGGTGAACCTCAGAGCTGTGGTCAAGGAACAAAACAATGTTTTAAAAAGGAGAGAAAAAAAGACAAATGATCTCGTGCATGTGTTATCTTTATTATTTTTCAGTTCATCCTTTTCAGTTGTAATGTTATTTTTGTTAGGTTTTAAATAAAAAAAAATCAGCGCATGTAAATGAGTCTTACTAGGGGGGAAAAAATCAACTCTTGTTTATAAAAAGGTAAAGGAGTCCCATAACCTATAAGGTCGTAGGGGAGCGAGGCGTCAGAGACCTCACTTCTCTAGGGCCAGCATATTGAGGGCGGCGCCCATCTCCTCTCCTTCGCTGCTTTACCTTCCCTGACCCTAAAGAGGGCTAGGTACCCATTTACAGCTGGGTGAACTGGGGGAACTGTACTGAAGCCAAGGCGCGCAAAAGGTCATCCATCCACTTGGTAACCACACTCGATGCTGCTTAACTTGGCTGGGGGAAAGCGAGTGCTCCGACCACTGAGCTATCCCGTCCCCCTGTCCCGTCTTGTTTATAAGGGTTACAAAAAAATTCAAGAGAAAGCAAAATAAAGTAAGCCTACATAAAAAACCAAAACCAAAACCAAGCAACTAAACATCCAAGCAAAAAAACAGAACCCGCCCCCCAAAACAAAATGAAAAAGAAACAAAAGTGGGTGGTGGATGTATATCTAAATCCTCCATCCCTCTTTGCATTTTCATTTGATTTGTTTGCCTGGCATTTTGTTTGAAATGCTTCCTGCGTGCATGGGTGCATGAGAGTGTGTGTGTGACCAGGAGGGGGCGACCTTCTTGGCGTCTTCTTGGATGTTCCACGCGTGTGTATGTGTGTGTGTGTGCTTGTGGATGCCTTTGCATTGCGCGTGATGTGCTGAGAGAGAGAGAGAGAGAGAGAGAAGAAAGAGAGAGAGAGAGAGAGAGAGAGAGAGTATGCAGTTGATTGCTGGTAATGTATTCAGGCATCATGTTAATTTGCCCTGCCTTTCCTGTATTGTGAATGGTCTTTTGCTTTTCATGTCCATAGTTTGTGCTTTCCTTTCTGCTTTCCATGTTGGGGTGAGTTTGTGTTGTGAGGATTTTTTCGGGGACGGGATAGCTCAGTGGTCGGAGCACTCACTTTCCCCCCGCCAAGTTAAGCAGCGTCGAGTGTGGTTACCAGTTGGATGGGTGACCGTTTGCGCGCCTTGGCTTCAGTACAGTTCCCCCAGTTCACCCAGCTGTAAATGGGTACCTGCCCTCTTTAGGGTCAGGGAAGGTAAAGCAGCGAGGGAGAGGAGATGGGCACCGCCCTCAATATGCTGGCCCTAGAAAAGTGAGGTCTCTGATGCCTCGCTCCTCTACGACCTTATAGGTTATGGGACTCCTTTACCTCCTCCCCTACCATGTCCACAAGTTGAGGCTTTGTTGGATTCCATGTGCTCCTTGGGGTTTTCTTGAAATAAATCTTGAATCTTGAATCTTGAATCTTCCAGCCATGGCGGAGTTGTCGCTGTGGAAGCAGAAGAAAGCGGAAGAGCGGAAGGCACGACTGGCCGCCGAGGGGAAAGAGAAGACGACCAAGAAAGGAAAGAAGAAAGGAAAGAAAAAGCTGAAACGCCGCCAGAGCATCTGTTGACATTTTTGGGAGAAAAACAGAATGACAGAAAGAAAGAGTTAGTGCTGAAAAATGTGACATCCACCACACTGCACCAGCAGTCAATTTTTAGTTATTGACACATTATCGATCTGCAATAAAAAGGCTATTCAATACACACACACACACACACACACACACACACACACACACACATACACACACACACACACACACACACACACACACACACACACACACACAAGATTGAAAATTAGGCAATTCTGTGAAGTTATTACAAATTGAAACGATAGACTGCAGGATGTGAGAAAAATGAGAAATGGACAAGTTTAGCATTGTTCCAGGTGGTCAGACTGAGGGTTTCGGGATTTAAAAAAAAACTTATTTAAAAGCACATGTAAACAAAATAATACCTTGATATTTCATTGCAAGGTAGAATAATGGCTATAGTTTTATAATCAATCAAAATCTCAAAAATCGACAACCTGACCCCCACCTGCCTAAAATGGCTCCTAGCGGAAAAGTGGGTCAGGTGCAAAGCGACTCATTTCGTGGTGGAGTGTCACAAATGGTAACGGATGATGCAGCAGTGAGTAAATGATAACATTCTTAATATATATATAATATATATATATATAATATATATATATATTATATATATATAATAATATATATATAATATTTATATATATATAAAAATTAATTTGATAAAAACCCACAATTCTGCTGGGCACCACTCCCTCCAAGCACACAGTTCAGTCTGAGGAAGCTTCAAAATAGAAGCAAAACTTTGCTGATGTGAATAATAAAAAAGATAGGTGAAGCTGAACACACTTGTGTTTTTATTGCTATTTTATTACTACACATGCACATGCACGCATGCACACACACACACATGCATGCACACACTCACCCATATATACACACATGCACGCAAACACACACACACACATACATATGCATGTGTGTGTGTTTTTGTGTGTATGTGTGTGTGTGTGTGTGTGTTCTTTGATTTAATCATGTGTGTATATTAAGAGAGAGAGAGACAGACAGACAGACAGACAGACAGACAATACAAACAGGCAGGCTGACAGACAGACATAGACACAGTTAGAGAAAATCAATTGAGATCGTGAGAGCTGTATGATTCATGAACAAAATGACGACTATGAGAATGGTTCATAAAGTGTATGGAGTCGAAGAAAAGAAAGAAATAAATTGCTGCCTCATAGTATTTTGGATCTTTATCTTTTATGGGGATGTGAGAATTTTTTTGGTTTATTTATTTATTTTAAAAAAAAGAGATATGCCCCTAAAAAAAAAGTACATGTTTTTTGCTTTGTATTTGTAAAAGCTTTTGCTTTTTTAGATGATTTCTGTTATGGTATTGCATTTGTTGGCTTTATGCATATGTTGCCTTTTATTTGATCGTATTTGTTGACATGCTGGTAATGACAAGAAATATATAGTGAAATTCTGCTGTTTGCATTTGTAGTCTTTTCAACATTTTTGGTGTTAAAAAAAAAAGTATGTATTTTTTTTTTCAGAAAGTATTTAATGTTGATTTGTGTTGGCTATGTTCTGAGTCTTTATTGTAATGCATTTTTAGTTCATAGTTTAAAAATTGAATGTTACTTTCCATTTACACAGAGAGAGAGAGAGAGAGAGAGAGAGAGAGAGAGAGAGAGAGAGAGAGAGAGAGAGAGAGAGAATTTTGTTGTTGTTTTGCTCCACAGCTAGAGCTCCAAGGTTCACCAACTGTGAGATTTTAGTGTATGCGATCATTTTTTCCCCCCACCATATAGGTAGCTGCATTCTGACTTCAGGGACAAAGAGAGAGATTCTCAAGCTCATCTGTAATGTACGACTTTGGAACCAAAGTCTAGGGTAGACGTTCTTTTTTTTCTTCTGTCATTGCTGTTGGCCCATTTGTCATACATTTTTTTTTTCATTCTTTGGCTAGAGCTCCGAAGTTCACCAGTCGTGAGATTTTTGCGCAGTCTACCATGGAGTCAGTCTTGTCTCTGCTGATAGCTGTAAAGTTGTGATGAGCATATAAAAGTATACTTGGGCATCATTGCTGCTTCCACTTTGACCCTTAAATCAAGGTTCTAACCAAGATGGGAAAGAAAGTGGATGTGACATCGGGACAAAGTCAGCGTCACATCCTACTGTTCTGTATTATCCCCAAAGTTGGAATGTGGCTACCTTAGTGGAGGGGCAAGTACATATGTGAACTTCCACCACATAATGCGTTGCATTGCACTGGAGGTCAATTCTTAGTTTTCAACATGTCATAAATTTTCAATGAAAACACTATTTGATAGAAAAAAATAGATTGAAAATTGGACAATTTTCTGAAAAAGTTATTACAAATTGTAAAGCTAGATTCCACGAAGTGACAAAATGAGAAATTAAAATTTGTTGGCACGGTAATAAGGTGGTTAGAATGAGGAGTTTGGTTTTTTAAAAATGCATTCCTATAGCAAAAAACCCAACAAAATTACGCCTTGGTACTTCTGTAGAAGTTAGAAGAAAGGTTATAGTTTTATAATCATGCATGCGCTTTGATTTGTCTTTGCAAAATATAGCGCTATATAAGTTCCATTTGTTATTATTATAATCAAGCAAAATCTCAAAAGTCAACAACCTGACCCCCACCTGCCTAAAACGGCTCCTAGCGGAAAAGTGGGTCAGGTGCAAAGCGACTCATTTCATGGTGGAGGGTCACATATACAAAAAATCTCACCATTGGTGAACCTCAGAGCTCTAGCCAAGGAACAGTAGAAACTTAAAAAAACACACCCTGTTCTGTGTGTGCTACA
>CM054161.1:10176799-10181799 GCA_028751875.1 Rapana venosa | reverse complement strand
ATAAACCGAGGCCCCGTGTGTGAACGCACATAGAACATCTTGCACACACGTTAAATACTGTTCCGCTTTTTGTAAGACTGGATGTAAAAAAGCACAAAAGTGCTTATTCCATTATCCTCGATATAAAAGAATAAAATTAAATTAAATAAAAATAAACATCAGGAGAAAAGTAACTCATTTGATTTGTTAATCAGTAATAGTGCTTTTCTTATAGGTTTTCCAACCTTAAAGACTGTCTAGTATGTAGGACAGATGTCACATTAAAAGGTAAAAAGGTAAGGTGTCCCATAACCTATGTGGTCAAGGGAAAGCAAGGCATCAGAGACCTCACTTCTCCAGGGGCCAGCATATTGAGGGCGGCGCCCATCTCTTCTCCCTTGCTGCTTTACCTTCCCTGACCCTAAAGAGGGCAGGTACCCATTTATAGCTGGGTGAACTGGGGGACTGCACTGAAGCCAAAGCGCACAAATGGTCACCCATCCAAGTGGTAACCACGCTCGATGCTGCTTAACCTTAGCTGGGGGGAAAGCCAGTGCTCTAACCACTGAGCTATTCCGTTGTCACATTATTGAAAATTAAAGCACAGTCATTCTCTTGATATACGACATGAAAGTTTGATAACTTGACAACACATTTATAACTTTAAACATATGACGATAGCAAACACTGATACTGAAAATAATGCACTGCATGCATATGTACAATAATCACGATCATAATTTTTTTTACCAAAAGCTGCTTCCTGCACAATAAAGTTCAATAAGCCACACACAATACTTAATCAGAAAAACATAGGATGGAATGACCCTTTCGAGTTAAGATCTCAAAATGTACACATGTACTGTTATAAAGTTCAAAGAACCACTTTCAGACAATGTCATACTGAACTATCAAACTGTAGCCAGTGTAGGATATGCTCAATCACAATAGGTTGAAAGAGGAAAAACATACTGTACAAGTACGCTGTTTCAGAGTTGACAAAGGACTATAAATCATACACACTAGTTTCAATTATCTTTTGCAATTTTGAGCACATAGGCAACCACGACATATGATACTTAGCAAAAAAGGCACATCCCTTATGCATAACTTCAATTTGAACAATATGGAGGGAAAGGTGGAAGATGGGTGAGGGAAACAGATAGAACCACCAAGTAAATGAACTCTTAAAATATAAGACACAACACAGTGAAAAGAATTCCTGAATGCAGCTTGAAAAGAAAAAATTTCAAAGTACCTGACCAATGTAGAACCTTGATGTTGAACTGTGATATCATCTACTGCCATACATATTTCATTGTGGCACAGTACCAATACATGAACACTGAAAAAAAATAAAGCTATGATTCTGCAATTTGTCACCATCTTCTTTGTTCATTGGTACTGTTTCAATGTATACCATGCATTCTTACAATGTTTAACATGTTAAGTTTAAACTTCTTCTTTGTCGAATGCTCAGACAGCAACTATTGTTGTATGTCATATGAGTGAAAATGCTGCTACCGAGCACCTGACAAGTCAGGCCCAGAGCATCCGACTTCACCATGGGAGAGAACGGTTATCTTTATGGAAAAAAGGCAGGAGAATGGACCATGAAGGCAGAAAAAAGATAAGAAGGAGGTGAAAGGAAAAGGAACAAGGCAGAAACAAAGGGAAGGATAGCAAAGAGGGAATTCCTAGTACATAATTTTCAGAAGGTGGGGATGCTATTTATGCTGATAGGCCCCCAGCAACCCCATGGGGGATGAGCGAGCGTTAAAAACCCAAACTCGCTCAACTAACAGACCAGGATAGCAAAAATTCAAGCTAGTCTCTCTTCACAAATATGAACTGGTCAAGAACTTAAGTCTGGACAATTCACCAGCCAGTCCTTACTTATGCAACAAGTTCAACCATCCACCAGTCAAGTAATGAATCAGTTAATGTGTGGCTTACAGTTACACAAGTTACAGAGAACACATTTGTGACACTCCACCATGAAATGAGTCACACTGCACCCAACCCACTTTTCCACTATCAGACAACATTTTAGGCGGATGGGGGTCAGGTTATGCGTCATAAGATTTTGAATGATTATAATAAAACTCAAGCCATTTTTTTCCCTACCTTGTACTGCAGTATCAAGATGTAATTTTGTTTCCTTTTGCTTTAAAAGCATGTTAAAAAAACAACCCAAACCCTCATTCTGACCACCTACTACAATGCATAACTTGTCCATTTCTCATTTTGTCCTCTCACCCTGCAGTCTATCAAGCATCATTTCAATTTGTAATATTGACCTTTTAAATAGAATTATCTATTTTCTAATTTTTTCTTTGATTGAATAGCCTTGTAATTTCAGATTTATAAAACGTTAAAAACTAAAAACTGACCTCCAGTGCTATGCGACTCATTATGTGGTGGAGGGTCACATAAATCATAAAAAATCCCTACATCGACATGTGTGGTCAGGGAGTGGTCCAGATAATAATATGAGCAGGATTCGGTCCAAAATTTAATTAATGTTGACAATGCCATAAAACGTGATCTCACCTAGGTTAGAAGTGTGGCACAGACCACATGGAATCTGGAAAAACAAATCTTACTTGGGCTCAAAATGTCCCAAACCGATAGAAGTCAAATGCTGATCAATAACGTATGAAAGAAACAGAGTTCAGAGTGTTGAGCAAAAAGGAATCAGCGTAATCCATAACTATTATTTAATGAAATGTTCAAACCTTATAAATCATCATGAAAGTGACAATCAAAAACTAGCTATGGAATGAGGTAGAGCTGCACACACAAATAAAAGAAAATATAAATTATACACAACACATAATGAACACACACACACACATGTCCATGCACACACACACACACACACACACACACACACACCAACACACACACACACACACACACACCACCACACAACACATGAATGATGTACGCACTGACATGTACATGTACACACACATATATATATACGCAGTATACACCACACAGTAACAACATTCATGACAGCTGTCAAAGACAAATAAACTTCACATTGTCACACACACTGACAGACAGTGACACACTCAGTGACTCACAAATCTACACCCCACATGACAATGATACATTATCACGAACATACATACTTATATTTAACCCATATATAATGCACTTGAACACAACAATAGCCTGAGAACACATATCATATCAAGACTAGTGCACTAAGCCATTTTTTGTAACTGATGTCAGTGATGATGACTGGGACTGTTCCTGTATCAGTATCAGTTTTAGTAGATTAGTGGTCTAGTGGTAATGCACCTGCCTAGAAAGCGAGAAGTGTGGATTTGATCCCTGTTTGTGCCCAAAACTTTTCTCCCTTCCACTAGACAAGGAATGGTGGTCTGGGTACTTGTCTTTAGTTTAAGAAAAGATGATAAACAGAGGTCCCATGCACAAATTGCATTTAGCGCACATAAAAGAACCCATGGCAACAAAAGAGTTGTCCCCAACAAATTTCTCTAGAAAAAAGTCACTCTAACAGTGAAACAAAATAAATAATGTGCAGACACGACTATTAAAAAAAAAGGGTGGCACTGCCCTTGCGGCAATGCTCAGTCCCTTGTGGGGGGGGGGGGGGGGGGGGGGGGGGGGGGGCAGCCTGAATTTCATACAGAGAATTCATCTGCTGAGACTTTAAGTGGTATAAAAATTAAAATACAAATGTATAAAATTTGGCAAATTATATTATACGAACTATTCATGAATACAGAGTTTACTGATCTCATAGATGTGGAATTATTTTTTGTAACAATAACTGTACTCTGTGTGTGTGTGTACACTATGTGAAAAGAAGCAGGAATAATGAAATTTTACTAACACCAGACACTGCCCTCTGAAAAGCAGCCTGACCTTCACCATCACACAGATCATGTGACAGATGAAATAAAATGCAGAACCCCCCACCCCTCCCACACAAAATCAAACCAAACCAAACAAAACAACAACAAAACCCACTCAAAATATAAACCCAAATCAAATCCTCCTTCCCTACCAGCCTCACCTCTATCCTCCATCCCACCCACCCCTTCTTGACAACATGAATAACTAGAAATAGATTTACATGAAATTTGGATCGTCTGGTCAAGGTACTCCATCCTTTTCACCATCACTTTGTCTGGCACCCGCCCAGGCCAGGCCCTGCCTTAAGCTGCCATGCATTGATGTTCACTGGCTTTTCTGACTCCTCTGGAATTCGATTCCGTTCCCTGGCAGGGGAGATGGAATCCATGGCAAGATCCAGCACACTGTCCACTTCTGTCCAAACACGGCTTTGATGTTGTCGATCACGCCAAGATTGTACATCTTCACCTTGTGTGTTTTCTCATACACTGTCTGCCCACCTATGATATTGATGAGGTGATAACCCAGCAGAGCTGTGGTCATGAGCAAAGCAATGATGCACAATGAGATCATGAAGGCCATGGTCATGGTGACCATCTCCACCACCTGGAACATCCAGGCCAGAAGGGGCAGGACAAGAACGAACAGCGTCTTGAGAGAATATTCCCCGAAGATGTGGTACACGAAATCCAAGTTCATGACCGAGGCATAAACTGCAGCTACCCAAATCCAGAAAATCATGACTAAGAAATACCTTTGGTTAGTGTGTCCTATGCAGCAACCAGTAAAAGTACAGTGGTGGTCGCGTTTCAGGACGCATGTTTCACAGATGCCGCAGTGATAGGAGCGGGGTGGGGCGTTGCATTCACACACGCTGCAGAAACGCCAGCCAGGTTTCAGTTTGCTTGGCAACATCAAGCCACGGATCCCTGTCTCCGTTATGAGCACCAGCGTCATGTTACTGATCACGTTGACGTAAATGAATAAGGCAGCAACAATATGCGTATAATACATAACAGCGCTGTCATGAAAGCCGTCGTACAGAAACTGCAGTACTACAAACAATTCGAAGATCAACACTCCATTAATACCTCCAAGAAGAACCAAGAAAGCAATCCAGTCCGTCG
>CM054161.1:10141799-10169299 GCA_028751875.1 Rapana venosa | reverse complement strand
TACCTTTTTTACCCATTAGTTATGATTCAGACACTGGTAGTGATAACGACATTTACATTACAATATCTCTCCGTGGGGATTCCGGGGGAACTGTCAGTATCGCCCAGATAGCATCCCCACCTTCTCGAAATTTTGTGCTAGGAATCCCCTCTTTTCTATCGGAATGCGCCTAGCTAAATGGTATTGGTGGTGGTGGTGGTGGTGGTGGTGGTGGTGGCGGGGTGGGGGGGGGGGGGGAGCGAACGGTGGCATTCACAAAAATCTCATCAATGGTAAACTTCGGAGCTGTAATTTCTAGCCCAAGAATGAGAACAAGAATTATACTTGATTTTCTACAGTGAAATCATCATCATCATCATCATCATCATCATCATCACCACCACCATCACCACCATCACCACCATCATCATCATCATCATTCACGATGTGTAGAGATACTAGTACAACCACTTCCAAAAGTATGGTGATCTTAGATTAACAAAATCCCTATTTTGATAAGAAACTAGGTTTGACACTTAATAACACTGCCCCAGAAAAGATAAACTATTAGCTATCTTTACGATCTCTATTTTGATGAGAACCAAGGTTAAACACTTAATAACACTGCTCCAGAAGAGATAAACTATTAGCTGTCTTAATGATCTCTATTTTGATGAGAACCAAGGTTAAACACTTAATAACACTGCCCCAGAAAAGATAGACTATTAGCTATCTTGACGATCTCTATTTTGATGAGAACCAAGGTTAAACACTTAATAACACTGCCCCAGAAAAGATAAACTTTTAGCTATCTTAATGATCTCTATTTTGCTGAGAACCAAGGTTAAACACTAATGAACACTGCCCTAAAAAAACACCCTATCACTATCTTAATGATCTCTATCTTGATGAAAACCAAAGTTTAAAATTAAATCTCACCCCTGGTGATGCCCGTGGGAACTCTCAGTATGAAACAGCATCCCCACCTTCTGGAAATTCTGTGCTACGAATTCCCTCTTTTCTATCCCTCTCTTAGTTTCTGCCTTCTTCATTATCTTCCTGTCACCTCCTCCTTGTCTGTTTTCTGTCTTCTTGGTCCATTCTCCTGCCTTTTTTTTTTTTGCTTCCAGAAAGACTTAAAAGACAACAATTCTTTCTCACGCCGAAGTCGGATGTGCTGGGCCTGACTTGCTAGGCGCTTGACAGAACCGCAACACATTAAATTTTCCGCCTATAGGACAGACAACAGTAGTTGGTTTCTGAGCGTTCGATGACGACGAAGATACTAAATAACACTGCCCTAGAAAAGATAACCGATTAGTTATCTTGCACACGAGACCTACTGGTGAGCACGACGTCAACTCCCATTACAACAGTGGGGGGGGGGGGGGGGGGGGGGGGATGGGATAGCCTAGTGGTTAGAACATTGCGCTCGCAATCTGACGACCCAGGTTCGATTCCCGTTCAAGGGGGATATTTTCCCCTGGAGTTAACATCAGTGCCGACTCCACTTTCCCTAAAAGTACTTCGGATGAGTCTATAAACCGAGGCCCCGTGTGCGAACGCACGAAGAACATCTTGCACACACGTTAAAATCCTGTTCCGCTTTTCGGAAGAGTAGGCCATTGTGTGCCGGTGGGAACAGATGCCAGAATTTACAAAACCGCATACCCACGGGGACTGGATGTAAAAAAAAGTACATAAGTGCTCATTCCATTATACTCGATATAAAAGAATGAAAATAATAAAAATGAATGAATGATCTTTATTTTCCAATGGTTAGAGAGAGAGAGAGAGAGAGAGAGAGAGAGAGAGAGAGAGAGAGAGAGAGAGAGAGAGAGAGAGAGAATTGACAAGAGAGAATGAATGAATGAATGAATGAATGAATCTGTATTTTTCAAGGGTAACAGAATAAGCATGGGCATACTTTTCTTTCATCCGGCCCTTGCCCTGATTAGGGACTATCAACAAAACAGGTAAAAATCTTACTAAAGCAACTGAAAACATGATTTTAAAAGAAAAACCTACTTTACATAATCCCTAACTTGGACATTAATTTCAAAAGATACATATATTTTTTTGGTTGAGAAAAGAGATATGCTGATAAACATATAATTCTCAAATAAATCAAACATTAACATGAAAACTGATACACTGATTATCATTAGGTAATACGGCGAGAGAGGAGAGAGAGAGAGAGAGAGAGAGAGAGAGAGAGAGAGAGAGAGAGAGAGAGAGAGAGAGGAGAGAGAGAGAGAGAGAGAGAGAGGAGAGAGAGAGAATGGCAATGACAAATTCTTTTATTTTAAGGATAATGAATAAGCACTCATGTGCTTTTTTACATCCAGTCCCCGCCCGTAGGGATACATCTTAATAATTACCCAACACTTATACAGTCTCACAGTAGAAACATGGGGAAATAACCCTTTTTAAAGCAGCCCTCCCCCAACAACCCCCAACAACCCCCAAGGCAAACTGGTAAAAGAAAACCCTAAAAACACCCCTCACCACCCCCACCCACCCCCACCCCCCAAAACCCCCCACCCAAACCCACAACCAAAACAAACAAACAAACAAAAGAGAAAGAAAAACCAAACCAACAAAAGAAGGAAAAAAAAGAGAAAAAGAAACAACAACAACAACAACAACAACAAAACCAAGAAGAATAACAACCAAACTTAATAAGTCATAAAGATAAACATCTATACATTGTCAAATGGTACATATACTTGTTACACATAACAATAAGATATTGAAATAGGGCACTCGTTAAGACTTAAGTACAGAGGACAAGTCCAATAAGTATTGAGAATATAAAATATGAATCCTTCATCAGGATACACCATAACTATAAGCAAAACGGTAAAAGGTGAGAGAGAGAGACAGAGACAGAGACAGGGAGTGTGTGTGTGTATTTCAAAGATAATATCCAATTTATAATTCCCAAAACAGTACACGATCACCATCAACATTCATTTTTGATTATACTCGTTTCAAATTATATGTCATGATAATGAAATAAACTCAATACCCATATATTCACACAATAAAAACAACAAACAAAACAAAAGAAGAATGTAAACCTATACAGTCATTGAGGGAGAGAATGTGAGTGAGTGTGTGAGTGAGTGAGTGTGTGTGTGTGTGTGTGTGTGTGTGAGGGATAATACTAAATATATAATATAATAATATAATAATAAATAATATAATAGAGAGAGAGAGAGTACAATACTAAATATTATGAACACAACCAAATCTGTCATAGATCAACGATGGAGAACAGGCCAAGATGTTTCAGTGTTGCTGGAACTTCCCCGGAAATGACGTCAGTGGCATGGTGGCTCGCAGCGAGAAATACGCGGGAACGTGTGAAAAGGTGAGAGGAAATGGTACAATGACCTCGCATTAACGTACATCTCTTTAGGGTTTTTTTTTTTTTTTTAATGTATTTTTATAGGTTTAGATTTTAGGATTAATTTTTTTTTTCGGGGGGGAGGGGGTATTTGACTACAGCTCTAAAGTTTACAGATGGTCAGAGTTTGTGTATGAGACCGTTTTTGCATACCACAAAAGATAGGCCTAGTTGCCAAGAAAAAGAAGAATTGCGAAGAAGAAAAAGAATTGCGATGAAGAACTGCGAAGATGCGAAGATTTGCGAAGAACTGCGAAGGAGAATAAGAAGAAGAAGGAGGAGGAAGAGGAGGAGGATTGTGCAGAAGAATTACAAAGAGGAATTGCGAAGAAGAACTGCAAAAAAGAATTGCAAAGAAGAAGAAGAAGAATTGCGAAGAAGAAGAAGAAGAATAACAAGAAGGAGGAGGAGGAGGAGGATTGTGCAGAAGAATTACAAAGAGGAATTGCGAAGAAGAATTGCAAGGAAGAAGTGCGATGAAGAATTGCAAAAAAGAATTCCAAAGAAAAATTGCGAAGAAGAATTGCGAAGAAGAAGGAAAGAAGAAGAAGAAGAAGAAGAAGAAGAAGAAGAATTGCGAACAATTGCGAACAATTGCGAAAAAGAAGAAGAAGAAATGCGAAGAAGAAGAATTGCGAAGAAGAAGAAGAATTGCGAAGAAGAAGAATTAAGAAGAAGAAGAAGAAGAAGAAGAAGAAGAAGAAAAGAAGAAGAGTTGCGAAGAAGAATAAGAATAAGAATAATTGCGAAAAAGAAGAAGAAGAAGAAGAAGAAGACAAACAGCATGGTCGGCAATAATAACCACCGCAAAAACAAAAATGACGAGACGATAACAACAACAACAACAAAAACAACAACGATGATGATGATGATGACGAAGGTGGTGGTGGTAGTATAAGTCGAGGTGGTTTGTTGGTAGTGATGAGGGGAGGGGGGGTGGGGGGTGGGCAGCGATGACGCTGACAAAGACGACGACGACGATGATAATGACAATAATGATGACAATGATGAAGACAATGATGATGGAGAAGATGGTGACGATAATGATGACAATAATGATGGAGAAAATGACAATAATGATGACAGTGATGATGAAGAAGAAGATAAAGAAGACGATGGCGACAATGATGACGACAACGATGAAGATAATGATGATAATGATGACAATGATGATGAAGAAGACGATGACGAAGATGATGACGACATCGATGATGACAATGATGATGAAGAAGATAAAGATTAAGAAGACGATGACGACAACAATGATGACAATGATGATGAAGATGATGGAGAAGATGATGAAGAGAATGATGACGACAACGATGATGGAGAAGATGATGACAACAATGATGACAATGATGATGATGAAGAAGATGATGGCGACAACGATGAAGATAATGAAGATAATGATGACAACGATGATGGTGACAGCTGATGGGAGGGGAGGTCTATCACTACCACTCCAAAGTGATGAAGAAGGAAGCTCACTCTGGCGGACGAATTGTCTGGCACCAGGATTATGGGTGAGTCTGGGTTTGGTTTTGTTGTTGTTGTTGTTGTTTTGTTGTTTGTGTTGTTTTGTGTTGGGTCTTTTGGTGTTGTTTTGTGTTGTTTTGTTTTGTGTTGTTTTGTTTTGTGTTAAGTTTTGTGTTGTTTTGTTTTGTGGTTGTTTTGTTTTGTGGTTGTTTTGTGGTTGTTTTGTGTTGTTTTGTGTTGTTTTGTGTTGTTTTGTTTTGTGTTGTGTTGTTTTGTTGTTGTTGTTGTTTTGTTGTTTTTGTTTTGTGTTTGGTCTTTTGTGTTGTTTTGTGTTGTTTTGTTTTGTGTTGTGTTGTTTTGTTTTGTTTTGTGTTGTGTTGTTTTGTTTTGTTTTGTGTTGTTTTGTTTTGTTGTGTTGTGTTGTTTTGTGTTGTGTTGTTTTGTGTTTTGTTTTGTGTGTGTTGTTTTGTGTTGTGTTGTGTTTTTTTGTGTTTTGTTTTTTGTGTTGTTTTGTTTTGTGTTGTGTTTGTGTTTAATTTGTTTTGTGTTGTTTTGTGTTGTTTTGCTTTGTGTTGTGTTGTTTTGTGTTTTGTTTTGTGTTGTTTTGTGTTGTGTTAATTTGTTTTGTGTTGTGTTGTTTTGTTTTGTGTTGTTTTGTTTTGTGTTGTTTTGTTTTGTGTTGTGTTGTTTTGTTTTGTGTTGTTTTGCTTTGTGTTGTGTTGTTTTGTGTTGTGTTGTTTTGTGTTGCTTTGTTTTGTGTTGTATTAATTTGTTTTGTGCTGTTTTAAGTTGTTTTGTGTTGTTTTCTTTTTGTGTTGTTTTGTGTTGTGTTGATCCTCGACCAGAGTTCCAAGGTTTACCTATGGTGAGATTTTTGTGTATGCGAGCCTCCCCCATTCCTCCCCCCCCCCCAACACACACACACACACACACACACACACACACACACACACACACACACACACACACACACACACACACACACACACAAGAAGGAAAGTGGCAGGATGGTTAAGACGTTTGCCTGTCAACAAGTCAACCGTGAGGTTGTGGGTTTAATTCCCAGCCTTGCCCTTTCTTCCCAGTTTGACCAAAAAAATCGAACTGAATGTCAAAGTCCTTCGGATGAGACTATAAACTGAGGCCCCGTGCGCGAACGCATGCAGAACATCTTGCGCACACGTTAAAAACCCGTTACGCTTTTCGGAAGAGTAGGCCATTGTGTGCCAGTGGGAACAGATGACAAAATTGACAAAAGTGCATACACATTGGGACTGGATGGAAAAAAAGCACATGAGTGCTTATTCCATTATCCTCGAAATTAAAAAAAAAATACTCAAAAAAAAATCCTCAAAACACACACACACACACACACACACACACACACACACACACACACACACACACACACACACACACCATTTAGGTAGCCGCATTCTGACTTCAGGGATGGTGTCTAAACGGGACACCTGTGTGCATGCAGGGTTTTTTCCCCTCCCCCTTTACTTTGTCATCTGTTCCTACTGGCACACAAAGGCCTACTCTTCCGGAAAAGCGGAACGGGTTTTTAAGGTGTGGGCAAAATGTTCTGCGCGTTCGCACACGGGCCTCCCTCGGTTTGTAGTCTTATCTGGAGTTTTGACTTTCAGTTTGATTTAAAAATCGTCAAACTGGGATGAGATGGGGGAGGCTGTGGATATTTATCTGCATATTTTCCACAGGTATTGGTACAGAAATGTGAATATTTTTTATCTGCATAATATCCATAGGTATTGGTATAAAAATGTGGATATTTATCAACATTTTGTCTGAATATTTTATCTGCATAATTATTGTCCACAGGT
Source organism: Rapana venosa (assembly GCA_028751875.1). Taxonomy (NCBI): domain Eukaryota; kingdom Metazoa; phylum Mollusca; class Gastropoda; order Neogastropoda; family Muricidae; genus Rapana; species Rapana venosa. The sequence continues at coordinate 10,162,588 of CM054161.1, read as the reverse complement.
ATTGGTACAGAAATGTGAATATTTATCTGCATATTATCCACAGGTATTGGTACAGAAATGTGAATTATCTATCTGTATATTGTGTACAGGGCATTGGTACAAAAATGTGAAATATTTCTCTGCATAATCATTGTCCACAGGTATTGGTACAAAAGCGGCAACCTGTTCCCAGACATGATCAATATCTTCACGGCCATTGATCCTTGCACCCGTGAAAATGGTTGTCTGCAGGTGAGAGAGAGAGAGAGAGAGAGAGAGAGAGAGAGAGAGAGAGAGAGAGAGAGAGAGAGAGAGAGAGAGAGAGAGAGAGACAGACAGACAGACAGACAGACAGACAGACATGCAGACAGAGACATAGACATAGACAGAGAGACAAAGACTTAGGCAGACAGGCAAACAGACAAAGACGAACAGACAGCAAGACAGAGACATAGACAGACAAATAGACATAGACAGACAGACAGGCAGACAGATAGACAAACAGACAGACAGAGACATAGACAGACAGACACAGGTAGACAGACAGAGACAGACAGACAGACAGAGACTAATAATTATAGGGAAACGGGCTGCAGAGGGAAGGGGGGGGGGGGGGGGTTGGGGAGCTAGAAAATACAGCACAGATAGAAAGAGATGGAAAACAACAACAGACATACACATACATGCACGGTGCGCGTGTGCTCACTTGTGCACTACATACACTACAAACTTCGGATGAGACTATAAACCGAGGCCCTGTGTTCGAACGCATGCAGAACATCTTGCGCACACGTTAAATCCTGTTCCGCTTTTCGGAAGAGTAGGCCATTGTGTGCCGGTGGAAGCAGAAGACAAAATTTACAAAACCGCATACACACAGGGACTGGATGTAAAAAAAAGCACATGAGTGAATATTCCATTATCCTCGATATAAAAGAATAAATAAAATAAATACATAAATACACCCATAAAAAACACTTTGGATACAGGCACTGGCACTTTGCCCTCTTTTCTTTTTTTTGGCTGCTGCCTCATCTTCTGTGACGTTCCTGTCCTGCTGTTCACATGCCGCTCATTCCAATCTCCCTGCCACAGCCATACCCAGATTCGTTATGCATGTCGCAACCTGAGGCTCGATAGTCCACAGGGAGGTCTTTTATCATTCACTGCCAACGCTTTTTAGCCTGGGTGAAAGCTGAACCAAAGACAGAAAGTGATGTCAGGGGTTGTCTGTTTGGTGACAGGATAGCTCAGTGGGTCAGAGCACTCAACTTTCCCACAAGCTAAGGTTAAGCAGCGTTGAGCGTGGTTACCAAAGCTGATGGGTGACCGTTTGCGCGTCCTTGGCTTCAGTACAGTCCCCCAGTTCACCTAGCTGTCAATGGGTACCTGCCCTCTTTTAGGGTCAGGGAAGGTAAAACAGCGAGGGAGAGGAGATGGGCGCTGCCATAAATACGCAAGCCACTAGAGAAACTGAGGTCTCTGACGCCTCGCTTCCACTACGACCGTATAGGTTATGGGAGGACGCCTTTACCTTGTTACCTTTTTTGCTTGCGGGGTTCAAGCTCCTGGAAGGCTCGCACAAGTGTGGACGCATTGACCACGGGCCCATCGGGGGCCAGGTTGGAGCAGACTTGGAGCGAGTGGAGCAGCTGAAGGCCAAACTGGAGCACCACTTTGTGGAGATGGAGCCTGGTAATAGGAACCTCTATGTGTATGTGTGTGTGTGTGTGGGAGGGGGGGGGGGTGGATGGGTTAGGGGTGTGGGTGGGGTGTGGGGTGTGGGTGGAGGTTGGGTGTGGGTGGGTGGGGGGAGGAGGTGTATGGGTGTGGATGGGTGGGGTGTGGGGGGTGGTGGAGGTTGGAGGTGGGTGGGGAGGGGGTGGGGTGGTGGTGGTGGGAGTGGTGGTGGTGGGGTGGTGGTGGTGGTGGTGGTGGCGGCGGCGGTGGTGGTGGTGATGGTGGTGGTGGTGGTGGTGGTGGTGTGTGTGTGTGTGTGTGTGGTGGGGGGTGGTGGTGGTGGTGGTGTGTGTGTGTGTGTGTGTTTGTGTGTGTGTGTGTGGTGAGAGAAGAGAGAGAGAGAGAGAGAGAGAGAGAGAGAGAGAGAGAGAGAGAGAGAGAGAGAGAAAGAAAGAGCGAGAGAGAGAGTATTGATAAAAACCCAAATACAGTGAAGAAATTGTCAAAAACAGCTATTACTAAACATGGTATGCTGCAGACCAAATTATGAAGTAAAAATTAAGATAGTCCAAACCAGTTGAATTCAAAAGTACCCAAACACACATACACACACACACACACACACACACACACACACACACACACACACACACACACACACACAGACACACACACACACACACTGTTTGGTGACGGGATAGCCTAGTGGTCAGAACATTGCGCTCGCAATCTGACGACCCAGGTTCGATTCCCATTCAAGGGGGATAATTTTCCTTGGAGTTAACATCAGTGCAGACTCCACTCTCCCCAAAAGTCCTTCGGATGAGACTATAAACCAAGGCCCCGTGTACGAACGCACGCAGAGCATCTTGCGCCCACGTTAAATCCTGTTCCGCTTTTCGTAAGAATAGGCCATTGTGTGCCGGTGGGAACAGATGACAGAATTGACAAAACCGCATACACACGGGGACTGGATGTAAAAAAGCACATGAGTGCTTATTCCATTATCCTCGATATAATAAAAAAAAAGTCATCTGAGCGTTTTGATTTGTTGCTTTACAAGATTCAGCGCTATATAAATTCCATACATTATTATTATTATTATTATTATTATTACCCCCAAAGTCGGAATGCGGCTACCTTCATGGTGGAGCAAACAGTACTACTACTACTAATAATAAAAAGGTCACACACGCAAAAATCTCGCCATTAGGTGAACCTTTAGCTCTAGCTGAGGAAACAAACAAACAAAGAACAAAACAAAAACCCCACCCACCCACCCACACAACAACAACAACAACCTCCACAAAAAGCTTGTCTGTGTAAAGAACCACCCACCCCCACACACAACAACAACAACAACAACAACCTCCACAAAAAGCTAGTCTGTGTAAAGAACCATCCACCCACACAACAACAAACACACAACAACAACAACAATCTCCACAAAAAGCTAGTCTGTGTAAGAACCACCCACCCACACACACACAACAACAACAACAACCTCCACAAAAAGCTAGTCTGTGTAAAGAAAACACCCACCCCACACACAACAACAACAACAACAACAAAAACAACCTCCACAAAAAGCTAGTCTGTGTAAAGAACCACCCACCCACACACAACAACAACAACAATCTCCACAAAAAGCTAGTCTGTGTAAAGAACCACCCACCCACCCACAACAACAACCATAACAACAACCTCCACAAAAAGCTAGTCTGTGTAAAGAACCACCCACCCACACACAACAACAACAACAACAACAACAATCTCCACAAAAAAGCTAGTCTGTGTAAAGAACCACCCACCCACACAACAACAACAACCTCCACAAAACGCTATTCTGTGTAAAGAACCACCCACCCACACAACAACAACAACAACAACAACCTCCACAAAAAGCTAGTCTGTGTAAAGAACCACCCAACCACACACAACAACAACAACAACCTCCACAAAAAGCTTGTCTGTGTAAAGAACCACCCACCCACACACACAACAACAACAACAACAACCTCCACAAAAAGCTAGTCTGTGTAAAGAACCACCCACCCCACACAACAACAACAACAACCTCCACAAAAAGCTAGTCTGTGTAAAGAACCACCCACCCACCCACACAACAACAACAACCTCCACAAAAAGCTAGTCTGTGTAAAGAACCACCCACCCACACACAACAACAACAACAACAACAACAACCTCCACAAAAAGCTAGTCTGTGTAAAGAACCACCCACCCACCCACACAACAACAACAACAACAACAACAACCTCCACAAAAAGCTAGTCTGTGTAAAGACCACCCACCCACCCACACAACAACAACAACCTCCACAAAAAGCTAGTCTGTGTAAAGAACCACCCCCACCCACACACAACAACAACAACAACAACCTCCACAAAAAGCTAGTCTGTGTAAAGAGCCATCCACCCACCCACACAACAACAAATAACAACCTCCACACAAAGCTAGTCTGTGTAAAGAACCACCACCCACACACAACAACAACAACAACAACCTCCACAAAAAGCTAGTCTGTGTAAAGAACCACCCACCCACCCACACAACAACAACAAACAACAACCTCCACAAAAAGCTAGTCTGTGTAAAGAGCCACCCACCCACCCACACAACAACAATAACAACCTCCACAAAAAGCTAGTCTGTGTAAAGAACCACCCACCACCCACACAACAACAACAACAACAACAACAACCTCCACAAAAAGCTAGTCTGTGTAAAGAACCACCCACCCACCCACACAACAACAACAACAACAATCTCCACAAAAGCTAGTCTGTGTAAAGAACCACCCACCCACCACACACAACAACAACAACAACAACAACAACAACAACAACCTCCACAAAAAGCTAGTCTGTGTAAAGAACCACCACCCACCCACACAACAACAACAACAACAACAACAACCTCCACAAAAAGCTAGTCTGTGTAAAGAACCACCCACCCACCCACACAACAACAACAACAACAATCTCCACAAAAAGCTAGTCTGTGTAAAGAACCACCCACCCACCCACACACAACAAACAACACAACAACAACCTCCACAAAAAGCTAGTCTGTGTAAAGAACCACCCACCCACCCACACAACAACAACAACAACAACAACCTCACACAAAAAGCTAGTCTGTGTAAAGAACCACCCACCCACCCACACAACAACAACAACAACAATCTCCACAAAAAGCTAGTCTGTGTAAAGAACCACCCACCCACCCACACACAACAACAACAACAACAACAACCTCCACAAAAAGCTAGTCTGTGTAAAGAACCACCCACCCACCCACACAACAACAACAACAACAACCTCCACAAAAAGCTAGTCTGTGTAAAGAACCACCCACCCACCCACACAACAACAACAACAACAATCTCCACAAAAAGCTAGTCTGTGTAAAGAACCACCCACCCACCCACACAACAACAACAACAACAACAACCTCCACAAAAAGCTAGTCTGTGTAAAGAACCACCCACCCACCCACACAACAACAACAACAACAACCTCCACAAAAAGCTAGTCTGTGTAAAGAGCCACCCACCCACCCACACAACAACAACAACAACAACAAACAACCTCCACAAAAAGCTAGTCTGTGTAAAGAGCCACCCACCCACACACAACAACAACAACAACAACAACCTCCACAAAAAGCTAGTCTGTGTAAAGAACCACCCACCCACCCACACAACAACAACAACAACAATCTCCACAAAAAGCTAGTCTGTGTAAAGAACCACCCACCCACCCACACAACAACAACAACAACAACAACCTCCACAAAAAGCTAGTCTGTGTAAAGAACCACCCACCCACCCACACAACAACAACAATCTCCACAAAAAGCTAGTCTGTGTAAAGAACCACCCACCCACCCACACAACAACAACAACAACAACAACCTCCACAAAAAGCTAGTCTGTGTAAAGAGCCACCCACCCACACACAACAACAACAACAACAACACAACAAACCTCCACAAAAAGCTAGTCTGTGTAAAGAACCACCCACCCACCCACACAACAACAACAACAACAATCTCCACAAAAAGCTAGTCTGTGTAAAGAACCACCCACCCACCCACACACAACAACAACAACAACAACCTCCACAAAAAGCTAGTCTGTGTAAAGAACCACCCACCCACCCACACAACAACAACAACAACAACAACCTCCACAAAAAGCTAGTCTGTGTAAAGAACCACCCACCCACCCACACAACAACAACAACAACAATCTCCACAAAAAGCTAGTCTGTGTAAAGAACCACCCACCCACCACACACAACAACAACACAACAACCTCCACAAAAAGCTAGTCTGTGTAAAGAACCACCCACCCACCCACACAACAACAACAACAACAACAACAACAACAACAACCTCCACAAAAAGCTAGTCTGTGTAAAGAACCACCCACCCACCCACACAACAACAACAACAACAATCTCCACAAAAAGCTAGTCTGTGTAAAGAACCACCCACCCACCCACACAACAACAACAACCTCCACAAAAGCTAGTCTGTGTAAAGAGCCACCCACCCACCCACACAACAACAACAACAACCTCCACAAAAAGCTAGTCTGTGTAAAGAGCCACCCACCCACCCACACAACAACAACAACAAACAACAACACCTCCACAAAAAGCTAGTCTGTGTAAAGAGCCACCCACCCACACACAACAACAACAACAACCTCCACAAAAAGCTAGTCTGTGTAAAGAACCACCCACCCACCCACACAACAACAACAACAACAATCTCCACAAAAAGCTAGTCTGTGTAAAGAACCACCCACCCACCCACACAACAACAACAACAACAACAACAACAACCTCCCAAAAAGCTAGTCTGTGTAAAGAGCCACCCACCCACCCACACAACAACAACAACAACAACAACAACAACAACCTCCACAAAAAGCTAGTCTGTGTAAAGAGCCACCCACCCACACACAACAACAACAACAACCCCCCAAAAGCTAGTCTGTGTTAAAGACCATCAGCTGACTTGATGCTAACCGAAAATGTATTTTTTTTAACCTTGAAAACGAACGACCTGTCAGGCGACGCGGCCATCTTCCACTGCAATCTGCTGCACGTCAGCGCCCAGAACAACAGCCCCAACCGGCGCTGGGCCTTCGCCAACGCTTACAACATGGCCGCCAACAGCTCCGTGGTTGCACACCACCACCCTAGTTACCACCAACTGCACAAGGTGCGTGCGTGCGTGCGTGCCTAATGCCACCAGGGTGTATTCTTTTAGTGTGTATTCTTTTATATCGAGGATAATGGAATAAGCACTTATGTTGCTTTTTTTTTTTACATCCAGTCGTCCCCCCGTGTGTATGCGGTTTTTGTAAATTCTGTCATCTGTTCCCACCGGTACACAATGGCCTTCTCTTAAGAGAAGCTGGACATGATTTAACGTGTGCGCGAGGTGTTCTGCGTGCGTTCGCACATGGGGGCCTCGGTTTATAGTCTCATCCGAAGGACTTTTGGGGAAAGTGGAGTCTGCACTGATGTTAACTCCAGGGGAAAATATCCCCCTTGAACGGGAATCGAACCCGGGTCGTCAGATTGCGAGCGCAATGTTTTGACCACTAGGCTGCATGCAGTTGTTGTTGTTGTTGTTGTTGTTGTTGTTGTTGTTGATGTGCGTTCCCCAGTTTAACACTCTTATCTTATCTTAAATCACTTTCTGTCAACTGAAGGTGGGGGATTCGAACTGAATGTCAAAGTCCTTCTGATGAGGCTCTATAAACCGATGCCCCGTGTGCAAACGCGCGCAGAACATCTTGCGCACACGTTAACAACCTGTTTCGCCTTTCAAAAGAGTAGGCCATTGTGTGCCGGTAGAAAAACAGGTAGCATCCTCTCCCCCTCTACCGCCCAAAAAAACCCCAACCAACCAAACCAACAACAACAACAACAACCCCACAACAACAACAACAAAAACCCAATCAAACACTAACAACAAAACACCAAAACCGCATGGACGCAGGAGTCGTGTTTAGACATCATCCCCGAAGATGGAATGCGGCTACCTAAATGGTAAGGTGGGGGGGTGGGGGGGGGGGGGGGGGGGGGAGGAGGGGGGAGGAGGGGGGGTTAACCGGTCGCATAAGCAAAAATCTCACCATTGGTGAACCTTGGAGTTCGAGGCAAGGAACGACAACAACAACAAAAGTGTGTGTGTGTGTGTGTGTGTGTGTGTGTGTGTGTGTGTGTGTAAGTGTGTGTGTGTAAGTGTGTGTGTAAGTGTGTGTGCGTGTGTGTGTGTGTGTGTGTGTGTGCGTGTGTGTGTGTGTGTGTGCGTGTGTGTGTGTGTGTAAGTGTGTGTGGGTGTGTGTGTGTGTGTGTGTGCGCGCGTGCGTGTGTGTAAGTGTGTGTGTGTGTTTTATTTTATTTTAGTTTATTTTTTGTATTTTATTATTTTATATCGAGGATAATGGAATAAGCATTTATGTGTTTGTTTGTTTTTACAATTAGTCCCCGTGTGTATGGAAATTTCGTCATCTGTGTATCTGTGTGTGTGTGTGTGTGTGTGTGTGTGTGTGTGTGTGTGTGTGTGTAAGGGGATGAGTGTTGTTCGTGTAAAAATAATAGTATGCATTTTTCGTTGTTGTTGTTGTAGAAAATGAATGTACTTCTTTATGATAATTCATGTATTCCTTTCAGATGAATGTTAATGTACACAGCCTTCATTGCTGGACATAACTAGTAGGCATTATTTGCTTTTGTATTCATAAAGATATCCCTTCTAAATATAATTGGAAATTACATGGTGTATATATAACTTTTTTCCCCGTTCCTCGGCTATTTATTTCATTTATTTTATTTATTCTTTTATATCGAGGATAATGGAATAAGCACTCATGTGCTTTTTTTTAAACATCCAGTCCCCGTGTGTATGCGGTTTTGTAAATGTTGTCATCTGTTTCTGCTAGAGCTCCGAGGTTCACCAACGGTGAGATTTTACGCATGCGACCGTTTTTGCCCATGTGGAGGTAGCCGCATTCCGACTTTGGGAACTAATAGGGATGATAATGTTTTGTTTGTTTTGTTTAATGTCTATTCACTACATGGTGATTTAGACACACCCGTATTCATACCAAAGTACCTATTATTACACACCGCATCTCTCTCTCTCTCTTTCTCTCCCCTACACGAACCCACACACACACACACACACACACACACACACACACACACACACACACACACACACACACACACACACATATATTATATATATATATATATATATATATATATATATATATATATATATATATATATACTAATTACAGTAAAGGTCTTACAGGTGAAGAATATATGACTTCAGCAACTGACATTATGAATTGCTGAGGAGTCGTATAAAACTTCATGACTAGAGGCATATTTCTTATGAATATCTAAACCTCTCCTTTTATACATGTCAAGAAGAATTGGATAATAATGTTCCTTAAAGTAAATACTGCCTTTTCGAGTTAAGAAGTTTACAATGAATATTCTTGTGATGATAGAAAGAAAATGCCGCAAAATACATAATTTATTTTATTTATTTATTTTTAAAATTATTTTATTCTTTTGTATCGAGGATAATGGAATAAGCACTTATGTGCTTTTTTAAAAATTTACATCCAGTCCCCATGTGTATGCGGTTTTGTAAATTGTCATCTGTTCCCACCGGCACACAATGGCCTACTCTTACGAAAAGTGGAACAGGATTTTAACGTGTGCGCAAGGTGTTCTGCGTGCGTTCGCACACGGGGCCTCGGTTTATGGTCTTATCCGAAGGACTTTTGGGGAGAGTGGAGTCTGCACTGATAATAAAATATATGCAATTTTGTCCCGGTGGAAGGGGCCTGCAGGCTCTCAGAATGGGTGGACAATTTTGTGGAGGTCGCAAAAATACCCCCTCCCCCCAAAAAACGCCCACCCCAAAACAAACAACACACACACACACACACCAAAAGTCCTTCGGATGAGACTATAAAACCGAGGCCCCTGTTTATTTATTTATTTATTTTATTTATTTATACCACTTTAAGTCACGAGATTTCTCTGCGTGAAATTCGGGCTGCTCTCCCCGGGGAGAGCACGTCGCCACAAGAGCAGCGCCACCTTTTTTTTTTTTTTTTTTTTTGGTCTGCAACTATTTCTTTCCCTGTTAGAAGCATGCAGAACATCTTGTCCACAGTTAAATCCTGTTCCGCTTTTAGAGTAGGCCATTGTGTGCCGGTGGAAACATGACAAAATTGACAAAACTGCATACACACGGGGACTGGATGTAAAAAAGCACATGAGTGCTTATTCCATTATTCTCGATATAAAAGAATAACTAATAAATAAATAAAGGAAACTGTAAGGAGCTCTACTGTACAGTTGGACACTGACCAGTGCCTGTGGCATAGCTCCAAGCAAGAGTGATGTAACCGTCAAAGGATCGATCAATAGGCCCTTTGTGTGTAGCTACTGGTCAAGATAGAAGCTATTGTTACGCTGTCGTGGCCAATTACGGTCCGCATTGTGTGCTGAACTTGCTGCTATCTTTGACCCTCTGCCACAAAATGAGTCGCATTGCACTTGACCCTCTCTTCTGCTGGAAACCGTTTTTAGACAGATGGGAATCATGTTGTCGATTTTAAGATTTTTGATTGATTATGAAACTGTAAGATTTCTTCTACCTTGTACTGAAGTATTCATGCGTAATTTTTATTTCCTTTTGCTATAAAAAAAACACCAACAACAACCCAACTGCATTTAGAAATACTCAACTCCTCATCCTGACCATTTATTAGCATGCAAAAATTTGTCAGTTTCTCATTTTGTTGCTTCCTAGAGTCTGGCAGGGGACGGGATAGCTCAGTGGTCGGAGCACTCGCTTTCCCCCCAGCCAAGTTAAGCAGCGTCGAGCGTGGTTACCAGTTGGATGGGTGACCGTTTGCGCGCCTTGGCTTCAGTACAGTTCCCCCCAGTTCACCCAGCTGTAAATGGGTACCTGCCCTCTTTAGGGTCAGGGAAGGTAAAGCAGCGAGGGAGAGGAGATGGGTGCCACCCTCAATATGATGTCTCCTAGAGAAGTGAAGTCTCTGACACCTAACTCCCTTAAGACCACATAGGTTATTGAACACTTTACCTTTTTTTCTTTTAGAGTATAGTAGTGCAGTTTGTAATAATTTTCATAGAATTTTCCGATGTTTAGTCTGGTTTTCTTTTATTGAATAGCTTTTAAACATTTTCTAAAAATTAGATATTAATAACATGCTAACAACGAAAACTAGACCACTGCTGCAAAGTGACTCATTAATTGGTTGATGGTCACATATTATCCCTAACAAAATACTCTCTGTCCACAATGCATCAAGAAAAAGTTACATGTAATTGACTGACGTAATCGTTACAGTTGTGTAACGTGTGAACAAATGAGTATGGATTTCTTCTTCTTCTTCATTGAACACTCAGACAGGAGCAACTATTGTTGTCTGTCATATGAGAGAAAATGCGTTGCGCTGCCGAAAAGCACCTGACAAGTCAGGCCCAGCGCATCCCCCTTGGGCGTGGGAGAGAATTGTTATCTTTTAAGTCTTTCTGGAAATAAAAGGCAGGAGAATGGACCTTTCGGCAGAAATAGACAAGAAGGAGGTGCTAGGAAGAAAAGGAACAAGGCAGAAACAAAGAGAGGGATAGAAAAGAGGGATTTCCTAGCAGAATTTTTTTTAGAATGTGGGGGATGCTATTTATACTGACAGGCCCATGGCATTCCCACACGGGAGTATGGATTTCAAAATACGAAGATAAGAAAAAACCCAACCCAACTCATTGCTGGAGTAGAGAATAGTAGAACCTACAAGTCTATATTGTATTGTATTGTATTGTATTGTATTGTATTGTATTGTATTGTATTGTATTGTATTGTATTGCAATGCATTGTAGAGCACCAGAAGTCACTGCAGAATTTTCTGCATAAAATTCGGGCTGCTCTTCCCAGGGAGAGCGCGTCCTCACAAGAGCAACGGCCACCTCTTATTTTTTTCCTTTTCCTGTCTGCATGCGTATTTGTTTCCCTGTGTTGGTTGTTAGTATAATACAAGGTGGTGGTGGTAGCAGGCTAAGTAACTGGCTTTGCAACAGTGTTCAGTGGTGATGGTAGTAGTAGTAGTAGTAGTAGTAGTTGTTGTTGTTGTAAAAAGAGGGGTGAGGAGGAGGGGGAGAAGAAGGAGGAGGAGGAGGAGAAGAAGAAGATGATGAAGAAGAAGAAGGAGGACGAGGAGGAGGAGACTAGTTCAGAAGAAGAAGGAGAAGAAGAAGAAGCAGCAGCAGCAGTAGAAGTAGTAGTAGTAGCAGCAGCAGTAGCAGCAGCAGCAGCAGCAACAGCAGCAGCAGCAGCAGCAGCAGCAGCAGTAGTAGTAGTAGTAGCAGCAGCAGCAGCAGCAGCAGCAGCAGCAGCAGCAGCAGCAGCAGCAGCAGCAGCAGCAGCAACAGTAGCAGCAGCAGCAGAAGTAGTAGCAGCAGCAGCAGCAGTAGTAATAGTAGTAGTAGTAGTAATAATGGTGGTAGTAGTAGTAGTAGTAGTAGTAGTAGTAGTAGTAGTAGTAGTAGTAAAAGTAGTAGGTAGTAGTAGTAGTAGCAGTAGTAGTAGTAGCGGTAGTAGTAGTAGCGGTGGATGGTGAAGATGGTGTGGTGGTAGGTAGCGGTCTTATTTTTACAAGCAAATGATCAATATTCACTCTTGTCTCTCAGGTACCGAACACTGCAATCAAAGAGTGCAGCTGCACCGACACAAAAGGCAAAGGGTTCCTGGACAATACCAAAGCCGACTGGTATGATCCCGAAGCTGAAAAGGAGAACGCGTAAACACCCGAACAGTTCCGAAGCAGTATCACGGAAATTAACAAAGAACGAGCATCGCAATTCTAATAGAGAGTCTCTACAATTGGTGGTTATTCCAAGAAGGAAAATGTTTAAATACCAAAAGGGGTCCGAAATAGCTTTACAGAGCTTAAAACGAAGTGTTGCAAAGTTGTCATAGATCGATGATTAACGATTTTTGAGTTTTGAAGACTGAAATATTATATTGTTATCTTTTCGTCTCCCCTACCCCATTTTTGTGGTTTAATTTTGTTCCCTCTTTTCACTTAAGTCGTGCAAATGTGCATTTCATCATCATCATCATCAGCAGCAGCAGCATCAGCATCAGCATCATAATTTTCTTTTTTACCATCGTCGTCGTCGTCGTCCTCCTCCTCATCTCTCCTCCTCCTCTTCTTCTTCTTCTTCTGTGCTTTTTTTTCTTTTTCATAGTGATTATGGTGTTTTTCTTAGTCATGATTTTATGTTATAATGCTGATTTGGTTTGTTTTTTAAATCCATTTCTCATATACCCATAGGGTGGTAAACAAATAAACATATAAATAATCATAAAAGAATATCAGTTGAACGGCAGAAAATTGGTCTTACAATTGTTCTATGTATCATATTACATCATAATTATCATATCATATCATGTATCATATCACATCACATCACGTCATATCATATACCATATCTAAAGACATATATGATATATCATATCATATCATATCATGTATTATATCAATCCCTGATAAAGGCAAGAATTGGGTTACAACAAGAACGCCCGTACTTATGGTTGAAATAAACAAACAAATAAATTGCCTTGCCTTGCCTTGCTTTACATTGTCTCCGTCCCTCTCTGCGTTTTAGTGTGTGTGTGTGTGTGTGTGTGTGTGTGTGTGTGTGTATTTTTAAATTTATTTTATTTATTCTATTATATCGGGGCTAATGGAATAAGCACTCATGTGCTTTTTTTTACATATAGGCCCCGTGTGTATGCGGATTTGTAAATTCTGTCATCTGTTCCCACCGGCACACAATGGCCTACTCTACCGAAAAGCGGAACAGGATTTAACGTGTGCGCAAGATGTTCTGCGTGCTTTCGCACACGGGGCCTCGGTTTATAGTCTCATCTTGCGTGAGTGCATGTTTGCGTGTGTGTGTATGTGTAAGAAAGCAAGTGTGTGTGAGAGAACACACACACACACACACATACACACACACACACATGACAATGGAAAGGCCGAAGAATAATACAATCAGTTTCTTACCCTGAGAAGCCCACACGGTTTCACAAGTTGTTTGTTTCGTTTTGTTTCTTTGTTTATTGTCTTTGTTATATTATTTAAGTAATATATTTTTAAAAAGTCTTTAGTCCTGTAATGCGTCGCTGATTGCTTTGTACGAAGTCGGACAGAACACATAGGACAAGCTTCTTCTCTTCCTTGGTTTAAACAAAAACGTTTATTCAGAAAAGAAGCACGTTGTACACGAATCCATTTAGAGCAGCAACCAGCTAGTGTAGGCCTACTATACTCCAGTTTTCTTCCTTTTCCTTTTTAATCCCCTTTGGCTGCACACCGGTATTAAAAAATCACTCTTTTCCTTCTGTTTTTCTATGTGACTCTTTTATATGACCGTACGTACTAAGGCATCCACAGAAATAAAAAACACTTTTTGTGAAAGGCTAGCCTCTGACTCAAAACTCATGTGATTTTGAACAAATTTGGTAGGTTTGAAATTTAAAAAAATTTTCAGCAAACACTGTACCCCCTCAGTCCTTTGTCCTCTGCTAACTTCCTTACTGAAATATGCATGCACGGGGTCAACGCTGTAGGAATACAGGCAAACCTCATTTGATGGTTATTTCCAACTTTCTCGTGACTACCTGGTATTGCTCTATGTCCTCAATCCCAAAAAAACAAGTGCACAGTCCATTTTGTCATGCTTAAAAATATCTGTGAAGATCACCAACATTTGTTTCCACTCGCACTCTATAGAACATACTTCATGACCCCCAAATTAATACTGGTGTGTAGCCTTTCCTCCCTATATGCTAGGCCAGAACTGGGGTGGTTCAATAGCAATCCACGTACAGGCTTATTGATGACTGAAGTAAAGCCAAGTGTTATTGTCACTAATGTCTCGATTATCCCTAGCCAGTGTTAAGAAGCATCGAAAGTGGTTACCAGTTGGATTGGGGACTGTATAATCCCCCTAGTTTATGTGAATGGGTACCTGTCCTCTTTAAGGTCAGGGAAGGTAAAGCAGTGAGGGAGAGGAGATGGGCGCCGCCCTCAGTATGCTGGCCCCTGGAGAAGCTGAGATCTCTGAAGGCTCGCTCCTCTACGATCACCGTGTAGGTTATGGGACACCTTTACCGTTTAACCTTTTTAATGTCTCTTTGACATGGATCACTGAGTGCTAGAGGCATTCAGTTCACTGGCTTAGTTTAGTTTGATTATTAAGCATGGCTGCCCGGCCCTACAGATTAGGCTACACTCCACCTTTAAGTGGAGTTCGAATCTTGTTCAAGAGGATTTTTCCCTTGGAGTTAACGTCAGTGCCGACTCCACTCCCTCCAAAATCCTTTTGGTTGAAACAATTATAAACCGTGGTCTCGTGTACGAACGCATGCAGAACATCTTGTGCACATGTTAAAACCCGTTCTGCTTTTCAGAAGAGTAGGCCATTGCGTGCCGGTGCGCGGCGCGCGTGCAAGCGTGTCTGTTTGTGTGTGTGTATGAGAGAGAGAGAGAGAGAGATGAGAGAGAGAGAGAGAGAGAGAGAGAGAGAGAGAGAGAGAAGAGAGAGGGGAGAGAGAGAATGATAATGTATACATACATTTGCATGCATAGTAATAATAATAATAATAATAATAATACATGGAATTTATATAGCCCTATATCTTGCAAAAATAAAAACAAATTAAAGTGCTTTCATTCATCCTACTCATTCACATGCAGTCAGATACCTTGTGCCTACAAATACCTAGATTCAACCCTTCACCGTTGGCCGCAGCTCTTTCTCTATTTCGGGTCCATCGACCTGGAATAAGCTCCCTCCCTCTCTTTGCCAGAAGCCTAGCTATGACACTTAAATCCAGCCTCAAGACATATTTATTTCAAACCTAAGATTTCCGCCCCCCTGTTTCATATCAGAACTATCCCACCTTCACTAACCCATGTCCTAATTATTCTACTCCTGAAAGCGCCTGCATTAAATTAATCAGTGAGATAAAAAGCTTTACAAATCACCACTAACTAATTTCCCTTCGTTATACAGCAAGCTTGAGGAAGGAAACGGCCTTTGGGGGGTGTGGGTGGGGGGTGGGCGGGTAGGGATTGGAGGGGGGGGGGGGGGGAGGGTGGAGGAGGGGGGAGGGTTGTTGGGAACAGGAAAACAAATCTTTTCATCAACTTCCTAAATGGTTGAATAGTTCAGTTGTTTGGATTATGAGCCGTTATTGTTATTGTTGTGTTTTTTGTATTGGTTTTTTGTTTATTTCTTTCCCTCTATTTGCTGATTGATTTGTTTGTTTGCGTGTTTGTAGTTCTTTAACAAGTACATTAGCGCTTTTTTATATTTCATTCATGTTTTAATATTTTATTTCATTATGCGGAAGTGTGCAATTTTCTCTTATGTTTACATCTACAAATGTGCAAATATATTTATCGGATAACCTTACGGTTGTATAAATCATGTGCTTTTATATTTTGCAGAGAGCTCATTTGCATATACGTATCTGTGTAATATAGTATCAACGTCAGTGTGTGACTGTGGGTGGATAGTTATTTCGTTTCTGCTTACTGAAATAAAATATTAAGTTATTTATAAAGCGCTTTTATAAGTAGAGTAGAGTAGAGTAGAGTATATAGTATAGTATAGTACAGCACACAGAGTTCTTACACTTATTATAGATAGATAGATAGATAGATAGATAGATGAGAGAGAGAGAGAGAGAGAGAGAAGAGAGAGAGAGAGAGAGAGAGAGAGGAGAGAGAGAGAGAGAGAGAGAGAGAGAGAGAAAAGAAGGACAGACAGAGAGACAGAGAGAGAGGATTGTCCTGGATGCATTTAATTCACAGCCACATAACATGCATTTTGGGGAAAATAAAATAATTATTTTTGTGCTTGTAATTTTATTTCTGACATGCATTTGAAAACTTCAAAAACCGTGGGAGTTTGTTTTAAGACTGTTTAAAAGCCTTTATTTTTAAAGGGAAAGGGGAGGGGGGGGGGGAGGAAGAGGGGGGGGGGGGGAAGAAAAGGGGGGGGGGAAAGGGGGGGGGGGGGGGAAAGAGAGATTTTATTTGGGTGTATGGGAGATCGGGTGCACATATCAGAAAAGAAGAGAGAGAGAGAGAGATAAGAGAAGAGAAGAGAGAAGAGGGGGGAAAGAGAAGGAGAGAGGAGAAGAGAGAAGAAAGAGACAAAAAACAACAGACGGGACACAGGGGACAGAAAAGGGAACCCCTATGTGATGTTTGTGGGCCGAGCCCCTTGGGGGAAACAAAGAGGGGGAAAGGGGAGAGGGGGGGAGGGGGGAGGGGAAGAAGAGAAAAGGGAGGGAAAAGGAAAAGAAGGGGAGAAAAGAGGGGGGGAGAGAGAGAGAGGGGGGGGGAAGGAGAGGGAGATGAAGGAAAAGGGGAACAACAGGGGGAATGTGAAAGCGGGCCCTTGCGCACCCTTACCCCAAAAACAGCCCTTTTTCATGAACAAATTTCTAAAACCAAAGACCTTGGTAAATTTCTTTTTGATTTTTTATTTTTCTTTGGCGGGTTTTGTAGAACTTTACAGATTTTTTGAACATTAGTTTTGAAAGAACTTTTAAAGGGATTTGTAAAAACAGTACAGATTTGTAGAACTTTAAAACAGATTTGCAGAACATTTGTTTTTGACCCCATTTCTTTTTTTGTAGAAAATTTCAGTTTTGGGGAAACCCTTTCATAAATTGAAATGAAAATTTAAACAAGGTTTAAACAGCCCGGGTTACAAGTCATTTCGGGCCGTTTCCCTTTTTTAATCAGTTTGGGGCCGGCTACCCAACCCTAACTCCAGCCTCTCTTTTTTAGCTAAAGGGGGGAAGGGGGTTTTTTCCCAAAATGCTTGACAGCAGTGCAATGACAGACCCACTGACTTTTCGTTTGCTTTTGAATTTCATACCTTTTAAAAAAAAATTTAACCAAATGTTTGGTTTTTTCCTGTATAGTGACAAAAAACTTTTCAGTTCCACTATGAAATTTTTACAGCCAAAAGCACGTCACCTTAAATGGGGTGCAAAACATCATTTTTGTATTTTTAAAAAAAAGTTTTGGGGCAAACTTTTTTTTTCTCGGGAAAGAAACCCATTTTGGGGTTTGCCAAGGTCAGTGGTGTGGGGCCTCCACTTAAAAAAAAACCCCAAAACACCTACAAAACCATTTTCCCCAGGATATTCATAAATTTTTTGGAAACGGGGTTTCAAGAAAAAACAGGAAAAAAGGGGAGCAATGCTGGTTACAACTAACCTTTGTGTGTAAATCCTCTATCATCTCATAATGGGTCATAAAAAAAAAGGGTTGAAAAGTTTTTCCCCCTCAGCTTCTTTACTTTTCCCAAAGTCGGCTATTTTGGGAATTTTTAAAAAATCTAACTAAAATTTGGGCAATACCGAATGACAACCCCCCAAAAACTTATTTTTTCCCAATTAAAAAAAAAAAAATGGCGTCAGCAAAAAACTGTTTCCCTTTTTTGCCTCAGAAATTTAAAAAATGAAAAACCCCAAAAAGACAACAACAAAAAACTAGAGAAAAATTTGGGGTTTATTAAGTCCAAAAAAAACCTATACATTTTCAAAAAAACTTTTCAAAGTTGTGAAATAAACCATTTTTTTTAAAACCCAAGCCCTTTTAAAATTAAAGATTTAGCTGTCCACCGCATTGTTTTGCTGAAAGGAAATTTTTTTTTTTTTTTTTTTTTTTTTCAGTTTTGAAACAGTGTTTTAAAGCTCTCACAACAAAAAAATTACAGGAAGTGTTTCGTAAAAACTGCTTGAAAAATGTTTACACCATCTACCCAAAAAAAAACCCCCCCACCCCCGGGATTTAAATACATTTTTATTTTTTAACCCAAACCCAAAAAAAAGGGTTTTTCATTTGGGTACAAAGGTGAAAGAAATTAAGAAGGCTAAACAAAACCGACAACCCGGGTACCCCCCACTGAAATTATCACAGTGATTTTGTAGGAAAAATTTCACAATTTTGTTACAAATGGTTTTTTGGGTTTTTTTTTTTTTTGCAGACATGTGAAATGGAAGTTTTCCCTACTTTTCAGAAAAATTGCAAAATTTGGGCATAACAGATACAATTCAAAGGTTGGGCAAATGCGAAAAAAACCAGAAATCCAAATAAAAAAACACTTTAGTTTTTGCCAATGCAACCAGAAAGGGGTTGGGTTTTCTTGGGGTTTTTTTTTTTTTTTTTGAGTCCCCCAACATTTTCCCCCCACTTTTATTCTTTTCTCAATTTTTATCATCTTTTATTCCCTTTTTATGAAAATCAAAGATTGTTTGGAGGAGCAAAAATTGGGGAGCAGGCTATCCAATGGGGGTGGGAGTGCTATGAAACCCGGGAATGGGCGTGTCCCTGACCCCACGGCAAAAAAACCCAAAAAGGGAAGAACGAAAAAGGTTAAATGGACACACCACTAAAAAAGAAATTTTCCCAATTTTTATGCCCATTTAAAAAAGAAAAAACAAAGTGTTTTTTTTTTTACAAGCTTTGTAAAGCAAAAAAGACTGCCTTTTTCCCAATTTAAATTTTTTATAAAAAAAAAAGGGAAAGAATACTCCCATACCTAAAGCGGTCCCTTTGGGGGCGGGGTGTCAGGGAAATCGTGCTTCTTCTAAGGGCCAGCATCTTTTAAAGGGTGGGGGCCCCTCTCCTCTCCCTCGCTTTCTTTACCCCTTTCCCCGAACCCCAAAGGGGCAGGGACCCATTTTACAACTGGTGGGAAAGGGGGGATGTAAGAAGCCGGGGACGGGGCCCCAAAGGTCGTCCTTCCCCACGCTCAACGCTGCTTAACCTAAACTTGGGGGGAGAGCGAGTGCCTGAACAACTGACATCGGGCTTTTTCTAACGAAATTTGGTAAAGGTACACAAAAACCGTTTTCTTTTATAAATAAATCACGGGTTTTTTTTTGTTTTTGCGCCTTAAAATGCTTTACCTCATCCTTTCCAAAATTTTTGGCGATTTTTTCCTTTTACTATTAATTTTTAAGTCCGCACATCAAAAAAAAGTGACAAGTTTTTTTAAAACCCAAAATGGGCGGGGAAAGATAACGCTGGGTGAAAAATGCCTGGGGTATACCATTCCGTAACGTGCATGCAGAACACGTACACGCACGCCCACCCCACTCTCCGCTCCACTCTCCCCCCCCGCTCTCTCCCCACCCGCTCTCTCCTCCCCTCTCTTCTCTCTCCCCCTCACTCACTCTTCCCCCTTCCTCCCCCTCGCTCTCTCTTTTCTCCTCCCTCTCTCTCATGGGGGGGGAAGCCCCGGGTTGGGTTTAGGGGCATGGCGCTCGTGATCCCGCTGACTCGGGGCGCTCGTTCCGGGGAAATTTTCCCTTTAAAATTAACACGGGAAAAAAAACCAAATCCCAAAAAGTTTTTTCCATGGAAAACAATCCCCTGTGCAAAACACAAAACTTTTCCCAAAAAACCCACCCCCTCCCCCAAGCGCAAGAAAAAATTGGGCCCCTTGTGTCAGTTACAAAAAATTTTATCTTCCGCCCCCTTTTCCACAGTGAGGGGAGGGTTTGGGTTGAGGTAGCCAATGGGCAAAAACGTTATTCAACAACATGAAGGGTTGTTGTCGCGGGGCGGTCTGAGGACATGCGGGCAAACTAGCTCTTTGACAAAAGGGTTGATGTAGGCACAACGGTAAAGCTCGCAAAAAGCGTGGGCTTGAAACAAAATCACCAGTCCTTTAAACAGGTAAGGGTAGCCTGGGCTTTGGTGCTGCAAATTTCTTTCCCGGTGACTATCTTTTTTCCCACCCCGCCGAAAAGTGCTTATTCCATTATGGTCAAAATTGAAGCAATTTCAAACCGGGAACATTTTTTTTACAAGTTGCTTTAACATTTCGCTGCGCCAGAAAAACGGAGACCTTTGAACAACGCCCTGATCCAAAAAAAAACGGTGTAAGAAAAATAGCCCGCCTCTTTTGTTCTATCTCCGGTCTACCCGA
>CM054161.1:10117532-10141299 GCA_028751875.1 Rapana venosa | reverse complement strand
TCTCTCCTCCCCTCCCCTCGTCGTCTCTCTCCTCTCTCTCGCCGTATTACCTAATTATAATCAGTGTATCAGTTTTCATGTTAATGTTTGATTTATTTGAGAATTATATGTTTATTAGCATATCTCTTTTCTCTACCAAAAAAATATATGTATCTTTTGAAATTAATGTTCAAGTTAGTTAGGGATTATGTAATGTGGGTTTTTTCTTTTAAAATCATGTTGTCAGTTGCTGTAGTAAGATTTTTACCTGTTTTGTTGATAGTCCCTAATCAGGGCAAGGGCCGGATGAAAGAAAAGTATGCCCATGCTTATTCTGTTACCCTTGAAAAATACAGATTCATTCATTCATTCATTCATTCTCTCTTGTCAATTCCTCTCTCCTCTCTCTCCACCTCTCTCTCTCTCTCTCATCTCTCTCTCATCTCTCTCTCATCTCTCTCTCTCTCTCTCTCTCATAACCATTGGAAAATAAAGATCATTCCTTCATTTTTATTTTTTTCATTCTTTTATATCGAGTATAATGGAATGAGCACTTATTTACTTGTTTTACATCCAGTCCCCGTGTGTGTTTGCTGTTTTGTAAATTCTGTCATCTGTTCCCACCGGCACACAATGGCCTACTCTTACGAAAAGCGGAACAGGATTTAACGTGTGCGCATAATGTCCTGCATGCTTTCGCACACGGGGCCTCGGTTTATAGTCTCATCCGAAGTACTTTTAGGGAAAGTGGAGTCGGCACTAATGTTAACTCCAGGGGAAAATATCCCCCTTGAACGGGAATCGAACCCGGGCTGTCAGATTGCCAGCGCAATGTTCTGACCACTAGGCTATCCCATCCCCCCCACTGTTGTAATGGGAGTTGACGTCATGCTCACCAGTAGGTCTCGTGTGCAAGATAACTAATTTGTTATCTTTTCTGAGGCAGTGTTATTTAGTATCTTCGTCGTCATCGAACGCTCAGAAACCAACTACTGTTGTCTGTCATATAAGGGGTAAATTTAATGTGTTGCGTTTCTGTCAAGCGCCTGACAAGTCAGGCCCAGCACATCCGACTTCGGCATGAGAAAGAACTGTTGTCTTTGAAGTCTGTCTGGAAATAAAGGGTGCAGGAGAATGGACCAAGAACACAGAGAACAGACAAGGAGGACGGACAGGAAGATAATGAAGAAGGCAGAAACTAAGAGAGGGATAGAAAAGAGGGAATTCGTAGCACAGAATTTCCAGAAGGTGGGGATGCTGTTTCATACTGAGAGTTCCCACGGGCATCACCAGGGGTGAGATTTAATTTTAAACTTTGGTTTTCATCAAGATAGAGATCGTCAGGATAGTGATATATGGGTGGTTTTTATTAGGGCATTGTTAATTAGTAATAAACCTTGGTTCTCATCAAAATAGAGATCATTAAGATAGCTAATAGTTTATCTTTTCTGGGGCAGGTTATTAAGTGTTTAACCTTGGTTCTCATCAAAATAGAGATCGTAAAGATAGCTAATAGTTTATCTTTTCTGGGGCAGTGTTATTAAGTGTCAAACCTAGTTTCTTATCAAAATAGGGATTTTGTTAATCTAAGATCAACATACTTTTGGAATGGTTGTACTAGTATCTCTACACATCGTTAATGAATGGAGGAAGATGGTGAAGGTGGGTGAGATGGTGGTGATGATGGTGATGATGATGATGATGATGTTGATGAAGATATGATGATTGATGATGATGATGATGATGATGATGATTTCACTGAAGAAAAATCAAGTATAATTCATGTTCACATTCTTGATCTTGGCTAGAAATTACAGCCCGAAGTTTACCATTGATGAGATTTTTGTGAATGCCACCGTATTGGCGCTCCCCCCCCCCCCCAGACCGCCACCACCACCACCACAATCACCACCACCACCAAAACATTTAAGCTAGGCCGCATACTGATAGAAACGGAGGGGATTCCTAGGCACAAAATTTCCAAAGGTGGGGATGTTATCTGCGAAACTGACAGTTCCCCACCTGAATCCCCACGGAGGATTATTGTAATGTGAATTGACGTTATCACTACCAGTGTCTGAATCATAACAATGGGTAAAAAAAAGGTAAAGGTATTCACATAACCTTTATGGTCGTAGGGAAGCAAGGCCACAGATACCTCAGCTCTCCCGTGGCCAGCATATTGAGGTGGCGCCCATCTCCTCTCCCTCGTTGCTTTAACCTTCCCTGACCCTAAAACAGGACTGGGTACAAATATACAGCTGGGTGAACTGGGGACTGTACTGAAGCCAAAATGCGCAAACGTCACCATCCCAAGTGGTAAATCACGCCGACGCTGCTTAACCTGCCTGTGGGAAAGCGAGTGCTCCGACCCACTGAGCTAATCGGCGTCCCCGTTTATCGTAACTAGCAGGATTTAAGATGTCTTAACGGAAAAAGTTGTGTTTGCCGAAGTCTGGGATTTTTCAAAACTCCGCTGAGTTGGTCCACTTCTTCCTTTCCAGCAAGTTTCTACAACAATGCACGCGCGCGCGCGCGCACACACACACACACCACACACACACACACGCACGCGCGCAGCGCACACACACTCACACACACACACACACATCACGGTCTCATTTTGGTGTTCAATTAAAATGTCATACGAAAACTTTCACAATGAATGTAAAAATGAGATTGACGTCATTCAACACTCAATAATAAAAATAAAAAAAACCTGAGGAAGGCGAAATGCCGAATATTGGGGACATATATTAGCTGTTGTTATGGGCTTTGACTTTGTGTGGTTATATATAAATATAATATATAAATGTATATATTAATATATCTATATATAGAATACAACACACACGCATCACGCAAGCACACGTTCTATATATACATGTACAACGAAATATATCTATGTGTGCTGTGTGTGTGTGGTGTGTGTGTGTGTGTGTGTGTGTGTGTGTGTGTGTGTTGTGAGTGTTGAGTGTGTACGAGGAAAAGGAGAGAGAACCTAACTTTTAATAATATATGTAGATGACTTATATTCACATATGTATGTAAAATATAGATAATACGACGCACGCAAAATGAGCTCGCACACACACGACATACACATCACCAGTACATATTGATTATTCAACAAAAGAAAAGATGGTTCAAAATAATAAATAAACACACAAGACACACACCACATACACACTCACACATCACACACACACACTCACACACTACACAAAATACTCACAACACACACACAAACACCCCACACGAACACAGCACACACACACACACACACACACACACACCGTACGTATTGATTATTCTCAATATAAAAGAAAATCAAAAAATAAAAAAATAAACACACACACATACACACAGCACACACACACTCACACACTCACGAACACCCGCGTACACACAGATCTCGCACGCACGTACATCTACACACACACACTCACACACAACACACACACATACACAAACACACATACACACACACACTCACACACATACTCACAACACACAGTACACACTCACACATTCACACACACCAACACCCACACAACACACACACACACTACCACAAACACACATACGACACACACACTCCCACCATACCACAACACACACGTACAAATACACGTCACACATCACCACACAAACAACACCACACACACACACACACACCACACACACACACACAAACACACACACATACTCACACACACTACGTACACACACACACAAACACTACACACTTACACACACACACACACACTCACGACACACCCATATACACACACACACGCTCACACACACGCTCACACACACACACACACAGACACACCCACACACACCACACAACACCACACACACCACACACACACTCACCCACACACACAACACACACACACACAATACACTCTCCACACACCCAACACACAACGCTCACGGAGACACACACACAAAGAATCGCCACACACACACAACACACACACACAACACACACCACACACCACACACACACACCCCTCACACACAAGATCACACACAACACCCACACCTGACGATGTATATCCCGACATCTTTGAAATCCTTCAGCATCTGAGGCGTTACGGTCCAATCCAATCCAGTTCTGCGGTATTCTAATCATTGCATCAAATCCAAGTGTATGATTATTTCATTTTTTTATTTAATTATTCTTATTTATACCACGTTAAGGCACGGCACATTTTCTCCTGCGTGAAAGTCGGGCTGCACTCCCGGGAGCGCACGTCGCCACAAGAGAAGCGCCACCCTTTTTGGTTTGCTTTTTTTTTTCCTGGCTTCACGGTATTTTTGTTTCCCTATCAGAGTGGCTATTTTTCTACAGTAATTTTGCCAGGGACAGCTCTCTTGTTGCCGTGGTTTCTTTTAACGTGCCTAAATAATTATATTATGTGGCAACACAAATCGGGACCTCGGTTTATCGTCTCATCCGAAAAGACTAGGCACCCAGACCAACCACACTGATGTAATGGATGGGGAAAAGGTTTCGGGTCTCAAACGTGTCAGTGCGGGGGAAGGGGGGGGGATGGTGGTGCATGCAATGTGTGTGTGTGGTTGTACCACATACTCCGCGCGCATGTATATATCTTAGAGAAAAATGCTGAGGAGAGAGAGAGGAGAGAAGAGAGAGAGAGAGCGAGAGAGAGAGAGAGAGAGAGAGTGAGAGAGAAGACAATGACAATGACATTAACAATGACAATACTTGTCATTGTCCTCTGTCTTCTGACTGTCTCTCACCTCTCCTCATCACCTCTCTCTCTCTCTCTCTCCTCTCTCTCACTCGTCTCTCTCACTCTCGTCCTCTCCCTCTCCTCTCTTCTCTACTCTCTCTTTCAGAGACACAGATAGACAGACAAAAAGACAGACAGACAGAACAGACAGGGGGAGAGACAGATGAACTAAATATTAACCGAAGGGACAACAACGGTGAAAGGCGAAGAGGACAAAAAACGCCAAACTGCTCAGACACAATAATTGTTTTTTAATATCAAAGCTTGTGCATTGCATGCACACACACACACAACACACACACACACACAACCACACAAAACACAAAACACACACACACACACACACACACGACACTCCACATCACAAACACACACACACACACAAAACACACACACCCACACACACATCAACACACACACACAGAACACACGCACACTACACCAACACCACACAACACACAACGCAACACACCAAAACAACACAACACACACACACACTCACCCTCCCCCCCCCCCCACACCACACCCACAAGCATGCATAGTCATCCTGACCTGAAAATTCTAACATTCTCTTTGAAGCTCAGTTTGGCTAACTGACAGGAAAGAGAAACACCCCTTGATATTTAGAATAACGCCATACTTCCCCACACATTAATAGGAAGGGGGTGGGGGGCTTAAAAAGGAAAGGGTGTCCCATAAAACCTATAAGGTCGTAGGGGAGCGATGTGTCATAGACCCTCAGCGTCTCTCGGATTCATCACATCAACCCGTGACCCTTGGCTCCGTGGGGGAGACATGAAAGACAAGCCGTGGTAAATATCTCCTCCATCCATCTCGTCCTCGGCTCGCTCATGTGCCGAGTCATTCAACTCCTGGTCCATTCTCTGATGTTGTCCATCCATGACGTGATTCTGTCTTCCCTCCTTCAGCACCATATTTCGAGTGTTCCCTGCAGTACTGTTTTTGGGCAGAGTGTTGTGGCGGGTGACGATTGGCCGAACCATGTCAGCTTTTTCCCTTCTTGACTATGGTGAGAAGGGGTTCCAGTGGGACCGCCAGCTGTGTTATTTGACTCTTGACAAATTCATGTCTTTCGATCTCGTCCAAGATATGCCCAGTAGTTTTCTAAGGCATTTTGTTTACGAATGACTGGATTTCGCTTTGCTTTTTCAAGCAGTCAATGTCAGTTTTCACTTCCGTACAGCATGATTGGACGAATTAGGGCTTAGTAGAGCTTTAGTTGATTGGAAACTGATCTCTTACTTTTCCATATGGAGTGAGTTTTGTCATGGAAATGGTGCCATGCTATTCTGACCTGTTGATTTCTGTCGTCGATCGCCCGTCCATTTGAGTGGAGCGCCGAGGTAGTTTAAAAGCACTCTACCTCCTCAGTTGTTGCCATTCATGTAAAATTTAGCGTTGGCATTGCCGTGCTGTTCACAAGAACTTTACTTTTCTCCGAGCTCTACCTCCATCCCATAGCTACCAGCTCTGTTCTCAATTCTGGTCGTAAGAACATTGCAGCTCTGTGTTACTATCCGCCCATGAGGGTCCAATGTCTTCGGCAAACCGTAAGTTGTGGAGGGGTCTGCCCGCCAATGGAGAGGTAGAGTGGAAGTCATGGAGGTCTCTCTCATGATGTATTCCAAGAACAGATTGAACAGACTGGAGATTAACAGGCATCCTTGTCGACCCGCAACTGTGTTTTGAAGTAGTCCTCCGACCTGATTGTTCAGAAGGACTGCACTGCTTTGCAGTGTGGTATAGTGCTATGAGGATTGCCACTAGTCCTTCTTCAATGCAAAACATCTGAGTGACCTGCCACCCAGGGCCTCGTGCCATACTCTGTCAAAAGCCTACTTGAAGTCGATGAAGTTGTAGAACAGGTCTCTCTGATGAAGAAGATGTTTTTCCATCATGATTTTCAGTTAAAAAATCCAGTTCGATTGTGCTCCTGCCTGCCCTGAACCCAGCTTGTTATCCTCTGGCAAGGTGTTCTTTCTGCCTCCTTCTTGAGTTCCGATACAAAATAACTTTGAGCATGATCCATGCTGGCGTGGCTGATTAGGCGTGAATGATCTATAGTTTTTGGGCATTGCGTAAATTACCCCTTCTTGGGCAATGGGTATGATGAGTGAATGTGTCCATTCTGTTGCCACTGTTTTGTCGCTCACCAAATCTTCTGACAGATAGCCTGTAACAATATGTTAATACTGTTTCGTACCATATGTGATGACTGTTTCCGCCACCATGCAATGAGCAGCTCTGCTGTAATAGTTTCTTGTCCTGCCCTGCTCCTGGGGACATTCTACTGTAAGCCTGCGGATGCTACTTCCACTACTTTCCCTCAGTATAGTACAGGCGAGGGTGCTCTTGATGTTGCTGCTTTCTCTCTATATGCTCTTGTCAGGTTGTATTGGGTATTTGTACAGTTCTTGACAATATTCTTTACCACCCTGTTTCAAATGCAGCTGAGCTTTCTGTGAGGAGTTTTTCCGAGCTTGTCTTCAATGAACTGATGATTTTGGTTTGAAGTGGTTTTGTAGTTTCCTTCAGGGTGTCGTCTGCCTTTTTACTGTTGCCACTTTCATGTTTTTTCTTCGATCTCATCACATTGATCACTGATCCCCTTCTCTCTTGCCTTAAATCTTGACTTCTTCACTAGATTGTTGGCCTCCCTACGCACCCGGTATTCTTTAGGTTGGAAGCCGTGTTTGGATTCAGTGCTCTTTCTATTTCCTTTGTATCGCAGAGGTCCAAGAAGTCATTGGTAGTCCATGGTGTTGTTTATATCCTCTACGACCGAGTAACCTCCTCGTGCTGTACACGGACTGCTTCATTGAAGTTGTTGGTGAAGGCAGTTATGTCATTGTCCAGGAAGGGTTAATGCCGCAAAAAGTCCGCCAAGCTTAAGCTAGACGACCTCCTCCTCACGACATCTGGATCTTTCAGTTTGTCCACGTCAAATTTGATACTGGGTTTGCAGGCAAGTTGTTTTTCTCAGCTTCATTTTGAATACAGCAATCACCCGGTCCGTGGTCGTGCCTATGTCAGCTCCGGGTATGTTACTTGTTCTGGCTCTGTTGATGCTGGATTTGAAGCGCGTGGTGTTAAGATAAAATCTATTTGGTTATGGATCTTTGCCGTTTGGCGCATGCCGGTTGTCCCTCACTTGACTAACTGCTTGGGGGATAGAGGTATTGTGCAATGGTAAGTCTGGGGGTGCAGGCAAACTCCAGCAGACGTATTCCCCTGACGTTGTCCTCCCCATTTTCCAAACAGACCAACTGTTTCCGGCCCATAGTTGTATGAGTCAGGACCTACTTTGGCGTTAAAAATCCCCTTGGATGATGATGATGTCCCTTCTTGGGTATTTTCTTAATGTCACATCAAGATCTTCATACAATTCTTCTACTAAAATCTTCATCAGTATGGACAGATGCAAGGTGCATAGATTTGTATGATGGTGATGTTCTTGGCTTGGCACGTACACATATCCGTATGCTGGATAATCCCTGCTTGAAGCCGTGTACAACAGCTGATATTACCCCACACTTTCCTTTCTGACAATATATGCCACTCCATGTTGGTGATGTTTCTCTTGGCCATTGTACTCAGATCATTGTTGCCTACTTCATCAATGTCACGTCCTCCAAACCAAATCCGTCCCTTCTCTAGGGCCATCATATTTAGGGCGGGAGGCGCTCATTTCTTCTCTCCCCTCGCTGCTTTAAAAAAAAATCAAATAAATAAAAACCTTTCCCTGACCATAAAGAGGGCAGGTACCCATTTACAGCTGTTGAACGGGGGAAGAACTGTACTGAAGCCAAGGCGGAGCGCAAAACGGTCACGCCATCCAACGATAACCAACACCCGGCTCGACGGCCTGCTTAACTTGGGCTGGGGTAAGGATGCCTGACCACTGAGCTATCCCGTCCCCAAATAGTGTGTGGTGGTTGTAGGGGGGGGAGGGGTGGGGCGGGGGGGGGGGGGAATACTCTAATTTAAAAAAAATAATGATTAAAAACAAGAACCAACACATAACTCAAGACGTTAGACCCTCATACGGCATATTTGTCTGCTTGTGGGATTTCGATTCTAGGGAGTCCGAAAATTTGCTGTGGAACAAACAATGAACAATTGTAATGAATTGGTGTGTGTGTGTGTGTGTGTGTGTGTGTGTGTGTGTTGTGTGTGAGTGTGAGTTAGTGTGTGCGAGGGAGTGTGTTTGTGTGAAGTGTGTGTGTGTGGGTGTGTTGTGTGTGTGTGTGTGTGGTTGTGTGTGTGTTTGTGGATGGTGTTGAGTGTGTGTGTGAGAGAGAGAAAGAGGGAGTGGTGGGTGAGTTGGTGTGTGTTGGTGTGTGTGTGAGAGAGAGGAGAAGTGCGTGAGAGAGAGAAGAGAGAGAGAGAGAGAGAGAGAGAGAGAGAGAAGAGAAGAGAGAGAGAGAGAGAGAGTGTGTGTGTAGTCAAAGTCAAAGTCAAAGTCAAAAGTGAAACATTTATTTTTCAGATGGTCATTCAATAAGCATGCATTTGCTTTTTTTTCATGTGAGTGTGTGTGTCAGAAGATTGGGTAAGAGAAAAGAGAGTAAAGAGCGAGAGGAGAGAGAGAGAGAAGAGCGGAGAGAGAGAGAGAGAGAGATAGATAGAGATAGAGAGAGAGCGTGTGTGTATGTAGTGTGTGAAGAGAGAGTGAGTGAGAGAGAGAGGGAGTAGCTTGCGTGTGTTTGTGTGTGTGTGTGTGTGGTGTGTGGGTTGTGTGGTGTTGTGTGTGTGTTGTGTGTGTGTGTGGTGTGTGGTGTGATTTTGATGTGTGTGTGTGACCAAAGTACAAAGTCAAAGTCAAAGTGAATTTTTTTTATTTTCAGATGGAACATTGAATAAGCAGTGCATTTGCTTCTCTTTCATGGAGTGTGTGGTGTGGAGAGAGAGAGAGAGTGTGTGAGCGTATGTGTGTGTAGTGAGAAAGTCAAATACAAGTCCAAGGCAAAGTTAAATTTTTATTTTCCATAGATGGTAATTTGAATAAGCAATACATTTTGCTTTTGAGTGTGCGCGCGCGTGTGTGGTGTGATGTGAGTGTGTGTCTATGTGTGTATGAAAGTCAAAGTCAATCACTGATCAATATTTTTATAAAATTTCCCAGATGATACATTGACTAAGCAATGCAATTTTCTTTCTTTTTTATTTCCTTTTTCTCAATCAAGTCATCAGTCTAGGAACAAAAACGCATTAACTTTTTACTGAAACCATAAAGCGTTTGTGAGCGTGCAAAAGTGTTTGCTGTCTGTCAGTCTGTCTTGTCTGCCAGCCTGCCTGTCTGTCTGTCTTCTATCTATCAGGCTGTTGCCTGTCTGCCAACCTGTCTTCTTCTGTCTGCCTGTCTGCCTGTCTGCCTGCCTGCCTGCCTGGCCTGCCTGCCAGCCTGTCTGTTCTGTCTCCTGTCTGTCTATCATATCTATCGTCTGCCTGCCTCCTGCCCTGCTGCCTGCCTGCCTGTCTGTCTGTCTTGTTTTGCCGCCTGCCCTGCCTCCTGTCTGTCGTCTGCATGCCTGTCCAGTTTGAGCCAGTGCATAATTTTTTCGTTTCTCCAACTCAATGGATTTATGGTAGTCACATACTTTGCCAGGGACAGAAACAAGCGACAGACAGACAGACACCAGACACTGCACGTAAGAAACAGACACTCGAGACAAACACGATGGATGCACAGCAAAAAAAACCCACCACCACAATGCATATTACACGGTTATAAAATCGACCTCAAAAGTGCCCTGACTACCTGAGCAACCTGAGAGAGAGAGAGAGAGAGTAGAGAGAAGAATAGAGAGAGAGAGAGCGAGAAGAGAGAGAGAGAGAGAAGTGAGAGAGAGAGAGAGGGAGAGAGAGAGAGAAGAGAAGATAGAGAGGAAGAGGCAGAGAGAGAGAGAGAGAGAAGAGAGAGAGAGAGGGAGAGAGAGAGAGAAAGAGAGAGGGAGAGAGAGAGAGAGAGAGAGAGAGAGAGAGGGAGAGAGAGAGAGAGAGTAGAGGAGGGGGGGGCAGACAGACAGACAGACAGACAGACTGAGATTGAAAGAAGCGTCCGAGTCACAGAGCGAGATAGAAGATAAAGAGAGAGAGAGACAGACAGACAAAAGAGAGACATGAGATATGAGAGAGCATCGGAGGCACAGAGACCGAGACCACAGAGAGACAGACAGACACACCCAAACACACACACACACACACACACACAACACACACACACACATAACAACACAGAGAAATAGAGAACATAGAGAGAGAGACATAGAAGGAGACAGACAGACAAAGAGAGAGATGGAGAACAGTCACTCAGAGAGACAGACAGACAGACACAGAGAGAGAGATACAGACAGACAGAGATTGAGAGAGAGTCCCAGGACACAGAGAGACCGAGAAAGAGAGACAGAGACAAAGAGGAGAGACAGAGACACAGATACAAACAGAGAGAAATATTTCACATAAACCATAAATATTCTAACCACCTAAACAGAAAATCGTTAGCCTATAACGCATATGAAAATCCATGGCAATTTAATATTTTTTTTAAAAAAGAAGAAAATTAAAAAAATATTATAACATACATAACTCACCACCCACCGCAGCAAATCAAGCAACAACGAAGCAAGGACTAACCTCAGAATGAATTATACAGACAGACAAGAAAGCAAACATAACCATCAACAACAAACCTGACAGAGACTACTGTTTTATAAGACGTAAAGAACAAACCACTACCAGAATTTTGTATTGGCCAACAAGTTGTTATCAAAATGAGAAACAATAAGATTGTACACAAAAAAAAAGGTCAGTCAGGGTATTTTGGGGTCGGGTGAACTTAGAAACTGATAAAGGTCACGTTCGCACACACTCTAACGAAACGTTCCACACAACATCACGACGTTCACACACACGCACACACCTACACACACACACACACAACACACACACACACACCTCTCTCTCTCTCTCTCTCTCTCTCTTCTCTCTCTCTCCTCTCCTCAAAAAAAGAAAAAAAAAAAGAAAAAAAAAGAGTTAAGAAACATGGTGTTTATTCATTATCCTCGACATAAAAGAATCTCTCTCTCTCACTCTCTCTCTCTCCTCTAACTCAAATCTGTCTCTCTGACGACTCCTCTCCTCTCACCCTAATCCCTCTCTCTCTCTCATCCTCTCTCCCTCCCCCCCCCCCCCTCTCACTCTCGGTCCGTCCTATTCACCTCTCTCCTCATCTCTCCCCTCCTCATTCTCTCCTTCAACTCTCTCTCTCTCCCCCTCCTCTCTCTCATCTCCTCCTTCATCCACAGATCAACTCTGTCCTCTCTCTCACTCTCGGTCACGTCTCTCTATCTCATCTCAATCTCATATCATTCCCTAATCCGGGCAAGAGGCCGGAAAGAGAAAAAATAAGTATGTAATTATCCATCTGAAATCCCTTGAAAAAATAAAGAAATTTTCTCTCTCGCTCTCTCTCTCTCTCTCTCTCAACTCGATCATCCACTCATCTCACCTCTCCTCCAATCCTCGCCTCTCTCGTCCTCATCTCCTCATCTATCCACCAAACAAAACACAAAGACTGAATGGGGCGACCATAAATTCAAATTAACTAACAACCAACATCATCCAAAACACAATGTAATCAAAGACGTTAACTACTAGCTGAACAACTTAACAATCATATTCATTAATGTCTCACTAACATTAAAGAAAAAATGATAAATCAAAGTCCAATAAACTCAATGAACTAAAAACAATACTTTTAAAGGTCAAGCTTACTTCCTTCAAAACTTCACATTTCCATTTATGTCTGATTTTGAGGTCTATGTTTAACTAACTCACCTCAAACAAATCAATGAACGCGCGTCTTAAGGAATAGAACAAGCAGAATATTGAAGCAATCAGCTGCCAGTTAATCACAGACCCACTAACCTAATTATATTAATTAACCTTTGTCTTGAAAAAAAACCCATTTCCTCCCAATGCCTTCAAACAGCTAAAGTAATCCCCATCTACAAATCTTGTGACACTATCAGACACCCATCAAACTATAGACCAATTTTTCCATCATATTCTATCCTTTCCAAACACCTTGAAAACAACATATAAACAAACACATATCCGTCATTTAAGAATACTACCAAAACTTTATCAACCCTAATCAGTTCTGGAATTATAAGACAAAATCACTCAATGTCATACTGCACTGATTAGCCTCGAGACAACTGGCTATCAAAATTAATGCCAAATAAAATATTTTTGTGGAGTATTATTTGTAGATCTCAAACAAAGCTTTTGAACCACATTGACCACACGTACAAGCTATCTCATAAAAAACCTAAAAACCTGTACCATTTCTCTACAAATCCTAACAAACAACTTGCATCCTATGCTAGAAAACAGGCAACATTGTGTCTCATAGGGCACAATAAACTAACATCACACTACAAAGCCCTCAATTATGGAGTACAACAAGGATCCATACTAGGACCTATTCATCACATCACATACATCCATAAACGACCTACCAACTCCACAACAAATCCAATGCGAAACTATCATGGTGATAGACACCAATCTATTCATAATCCGATCCCCAATAACCCTATCTCTCGAGCAAAAAGCATTACAAAAAAGAGTTTGATCAGCTTAATGAATGTGACGCGAACTAAACCATATTTCTAAAAAACAAACCCCCCACAAAAAACAAAAAAAAAAACATGCTTATTACCACTAAACAAAAAGCGTCAAGAACTTAACACGCACAAATTTACTCCCATCCAAATATAAAACCGTAAGTAATTGAAAAAAAAAACCCCATCATCACCCACAAGGTTTTATAAGGGGTAACAATTGATGAAAAACTCAGTTGTTCTAACCACAATACTCAACTATGCAAATACATGTCCCAAAGAGGTACCCAACATTCCTAAAAATCAAGCACTTTCTTGACTTTCATTCAAGTAAACAATTCTTCCAATCTATATACAAATCCTCATAGACAATGCTTCTACCCTATGGGATTCTTCTTAGTGCAACACTAAGAAACCGTTACCTGATTCTGTATAAACGTCACACCAAAACTGGTTCCTTTTAAAAAAAAAAAAAAAACAAGCTTACTAGAAGCTGACTATACTCAATTAAATATTCTCCCCTTAACGACCAAAACGACTAAAGTAGAACAAAGGAGTCATGAAAGATTCAAGATCATGACAGGAACTGTTCCATCATACTTAAAAGACAAATCCCCCTAAACCAATCCAGAAATAACAATACAGCCCAGTGATACCCCTCATCCGATAAAAGACTTATTCAAATCTAGTATCTCTTACTCAGGCCCCAATGCTGTGGGAATACTCCCTTCCAGATCATTAACGACCATCAAATCAATAACATCCACCAAACTCAATTATCAACTCACTTGATACATTCAACAATAACAAAACCACAGTCCAAAGCCTCAAACAAATTGCATACCTTCCCCTTACACCTATCTGCCCATTATCCCTTTCCCTTCAAACCGGTATTGGTATGTCCAGGACTGTTTTCCCCCCCCCCCCACCCCCTTCTCTCTCTCTCTCTCATCCCTCACCAATCTCTCTCCTCCTCATCCCACCCGCGTCTCTCTCCTCTCTCTCCCGGCATCTCCCTCTCTCCTCTCTCTCTCTCCTCTCTCTCACTCCTCTCTCTCTCTCTCCTCAAAAATTTTAATTGTTGTTGTTTTTTTTAAAAAAAAATAATTATATTAACAATTATTAAAACTAACACTTTAGTTATAAGAAAATATATCTATCACAACAATAATATGTGTTTAATCGTACGACAGTAAAATGAAATAGAGTAGACAGAGATGATCAGCTGTTTTGGAGAATGATATTCCGTATTGTTTTCCTGAATGTTCCTTTTTGTCTTTTTTGTTTTGATGTTTACAAACAAAAAGCATTAAAATCTATAACACTACACACCCACCACACACACCCAACAAGCACACAACACACCCACACACACACAACACACACCACACACACAACACACACCAAACAACACACACTCATCCCCTCTCTATCAGTTTTATTTTTTATTTTTTCTTTTTTTTTTTTTTTATTATTTTTTTTTTTTTTTTTTTTTTTTTGTCTTTTTTTTATTATTTCATCCGTAATTTCGTTCCACCCCCCCCCCCCACGCACACCCCCACACACCCCTAGGATACCCCCCCACCCCCCCCCCCCAACCATCTCCCTTCGTCATTAACTTACTATGTATAGAATTCACTTTATGACGTTACGATTTTTTCTCCTTAAGCTCTGAGTGTATTGACGTTGGTTATTCTTTTCCAGGCGTTTTAATTGTACGAGTATAATCAAAAGAATATTGATGGGGATATCAGTGCGCCATGAGAATTTATATATTTAGTATTATCCTTGAAAACACACACACATACACTCTCCTCTCTCTCTTTCTTTCCTATCCTTCTCTTCTCTCTCTCTCAAGTCCTCGCCACCCTCCACAAAAATCTCTCACTCTTCCATCTCTCCAACACCACGGACCTCCTGCTCTCCCTCATCTCTCCTCTCCATACATCTCTCCACTCTCAATTCATCATATCTCAATCATCCTCCCTCCTCCATTGAGTTCTCATCTCTCTACCTCTCTCATCTCATTCTCATCGCTATCTCTCTCTCTCTCCTCCCTGACCTTATAGAATTGGCTTTTATCCTTTATCATCCCTACTAATCCCCCCCCCCCCCATTCTCCACTTCCTTGTTTTTTTATTTGTATGAGTATATGGGTATATATTTTTATTTCATTATCTTGACATATAAACTGCTGAGTATAATCAAAATAAATGGTGTTGATGGTTGATCGTAGCACGTTTTGAAGAATATTATATATATAGAGTTATCACTAAACAACACCCTCACCAATCGGACACACACAAATCACACACACAACAAACACACACCCTACACACACACACACACACACCACCACACATACACACACACACTCTCTCTCTCATCTCTCTCTCTCTCTCTCTCTAACCCTCTCTTTATCTCTCTCTCTCCTCCGCTCCTCTCTCTCTTCTCTCTCTCACTATGCACCTATAGATTATGGCTGTTGCTTTTTTTTCTTTTCTTTCGGGACGGATAGCTCTAGTGGTCGGAGCACTCTAATCAACTTACCCCCAGCCAATTAAGCAGACGTCGAGCGAGGTTACCATTGGATGGGTGAACCGTTTGCGCGCCTTGGCTTCAGTACGTTCCCCTGTTCACGCAGCGTAATGGGTACCCACCCTCTGCCCTCTTTAGGGTCCAGGAAGGTAAAGCAGCGAGGGAGAGCAGATGGTCGCGCCGCACTCATATGCTGATGCTGGCCCTAGAGAAGTGAGGTCTCTGACGCCACTCTCCCCTACGCCGGACCCTTATAGGTTAACGAGGGACTCCTTCTACCTATTTACAAAAACCTTTTCTTTTACTTAATCTTTTCTATCCTTCCCTTGTTTTTATTGAGTGAGATAAAATGGTTATTGGAGGTTTATGAAAAAAAATTATTTATTATGATAATTTTTAAATTTTTATCATAACATATTTTTTGCATGATTTCATCAAAATAAGTGTTGAAGGGATCGTGTACTGTTTTGAGAATTATATATTTATGCCATCTCAGAAAACACAATTACACACACACACACACACAATACACACACACACACGCAACACACACACGCACACGCAACGCGCGCGCACGCGCAGCATAACGCACACGCACACGCACTCTCTCTCATCACTCTCTCACTCTCTCTCTCTCTCTCTCTCCTCTCTCTCCTTCTATTTGTTTATGTCTTCTAATAAAGGGCCTATTCATACTTTCGAATTTCAATATTATTTTGGGACTTGTTGACTGTACTTGAGAGCTCCAGTGAATGCTCCTATTTTAATAATATCTTATTATCACGCGTACCAACTATGGTACTATTCAACATAATAAGGTGTTTAATTTTAAGATCTATAATTTTGCTTACTCTCTCTCAGCTCTCCCTTCCTCTCACTCGTCTCTCTCATACCTCCTCACCTCTCGGATCTCTCACATCACTCTCTCAATCGTCTCCGCTCAATGAAACATGAACTTTCTGAAGTGTTCCCCCCTAAAATTGAAGTTTGGGTTTGTATTTTGTTGAGTTAATTGCAGATTGGATATGGATTGTTAATCGTGCAATGTTCTGTTGGACAATTTTCATTACTTCTGTGACTTTTGTATCAATTTCTAAATAATGTGTATATCAGGATTGCGCATAGCATTGAATATGTGTGTGTGTATATGTGTGTGATGTGTGTGTCAGTGCGTATAATAGAGCGCCCCATTCACAGTGTGTGCAGATGAGAGCGAAGTACGAACCCGGGCTGTCCAGATGCCCAGTCGCAATGTTCCTGACCACTAGGCTATCCCATCCCCCCCACAGTTGTAATGGGAGTTGACGTCATAAGCCACCAGGAGGTCTCGTGCAAGATAACTAATTTGTTATCTTTTCTGAGGCAGTGTTATTTAGTATCTTCGTCGTCATCGAACGCTCAGAAACCAACTACTGTTGTCTGTCATATAAGGGGTAAATTTAATGTGTTGCGTTTCTGTCAAGCGCCTGACAAGTCAGGCCACAGCACCTCCGACTTCGGCATGAGAAAGAACTGTTGTCTTGAAGTCCTGTCTGGAAAGAAAGGTGCAGGAGATGGACCAGAACACAGAGAACAGACAGGAGGACGGACAAAAAATAAGAAGCAGAAACTAAGAGAGGGATAAGAAAAAGAGGGAATTCGTAGCACAGAATTTCCAGAAGGTGGGGATGCTGTTTCATGACTGAGAGATCCCACGGCACACCAGGTTGAGATTTAATTTTAAATTTGTTTTGTTTCATCAAGATAGAGATCGCAGGATAGTGATATATGGGTGGTTTTTTATTAGGGCATTGTTAAGTAGTAATAAACCTTGGTTTCTCATCAAATAGAGATCATTAAGATAGTTAATCTAATAGTTTATCTTTTATGGGGCAGGTTTATTAAGTGTTTAAAACCTTGTACCTCATCAAAAAGAGAACGTAAAGATAGCTAAAAGTTTATCTTTTTTCTGGGGCAGTGTTATTAAGTGTCAAACCTAGTTTCTATCAAATAGGGATTTTGTTAATCTAAGATCAACATACTTTTGGAATGGTTGTACTAGTATCTCTACACATCGTTAATGAATGGAGGAAGATGGTGAAGGTGGGTGAGATGGTGGTGATGATGGTGATGATGATGATGATGATGTTGATGAAGATATGATGATTGATGATGATGATGATGATGATGATGATTTCACTGAAGAAAAATCAAGTATAATTCATGTTCACATTCTTGATCTTGGCTAGAAATTACAGCCCGAAGTTTACCATTGATGAGATTTTTGTGAATGCCACCGTATTGGCGCTCCCCCCCCCCCCCAGACCGCCACCACCACCACCACAATCACCACCACCACCAAAACATTTAAGCTAGGCCGCATACTGATAGAAACGGAGGGGATTCCTAGGCACAAAATTTCCAAAGGTGGGGATGTTATCTGCGAAACTGACAGTTCCCCACCTGAATCCCCACGGAGGATTATTGTAATGTGAATTGACGTTATCACTACCAGTGTCTGAATCATAACAATGGGTAAAAAAAAGGTAAAGGTATTCACATAACCTTTATGGTCGTAGGGAAGCAAGGCCACAGATACCTCAGCTCTCCCGTGGCCAGCATATTGAGGTGGCGCCCATCTCCTCTCCCTCGTTGCTTTAACCTTCCCTGACCCTAAAACAGGACTGGGTACAAATATACAGCTGGGTGAACTGGGGACTGTACTGAAGCCAAAATGCGCAAACGTCACCATCCCAAGTGGTAAATCACGCCGACGCTGCTTAACCTGCCTGTGGGAAAGCGAGTGCTCCGACCCACTGAGCTAATCGGCGTCCCCGTTTATCGTAACTAGCAGGATTTAAGATGTCTTAACGGAAAAAGTTGTGTTTGCCGAAGTCTGGGATTTTTCAAAACTCCGCTGAGTTGGTCCACTTCTTCCTTTCCAGCAAGTTTCTACAACAATGCACGCGCGCGCGCGCGCACACACACACACACCACACACACACACACGCACGCGCGCAGCGCACACACACTCACACACACACACACACATCACGGTCTCATTTTGGTGTTCAATTAAAATGTCATACGAAAACTTTCACAATGAATGTAAAAATGAGATTGACGTCATTCAACACTCAATAATAAAAATAAAAAAAACCTGAGGAAGGCGAAATGCCGAATATTGGGGACATATATTAGCTGTTGTTATGGGCTTTGACTTTGTGTGGTTATATATAAATATAATATATAAATGTATATATTAATATATCTATATATAGAATACAACACACACGCATCACGCAAGCACAC
This sequence comes from Rapana venosa, assembly GCA_028751875.1. Classification (NCBI taxonomy): domain Eukaryota; kingdom Metazoa; phylum Mollusca; class Gastropoda; order Neogastropoda; family Muricidae; genus Rapana; species Rapana venosa. The sequence goes on along the minus strand of CM054161.1, from coordinate 10,122,071 downwards.
GTTCTATATATACATGTACAACGAAATATATCTATGTGTGCTGTGTGTGTGTGGTGTGTGTGTGTGTGTGTGTGTGTGTGTGTGTGTGTGTTGTGAGTGTTGAGTGTGTACGAGGAAAAGGAGAGAGAACCTAACTTTTAATAATATATGTAGATGACTTATATTCACATATGTATGTAAAATATAGATAATACGACGCACGCAAAATGAGCTCGCACACACACGACATACACATCACCAGTACATATTGATTATTCAACAAAAGAAAAGATGGTTCAAAATAATAAATAAACACACAAGACACACACCACATACACACTCACACATCACACACACACACTCACACACTACACAAAATACTCACAACACACACACAAACACCCCACACGAACACAGCACACACACACACACACACACACACACACCGTACGTATTGATTATTCTCAATATAAAAGAAAATCAAAAAATAAAAAAATAAACACACACACATACACACAGCACACACACACTCACACACTCACGAACACCCGCGTACACACAGATCTCGCACGCACGTACATCTACACACACACACTCACACACAACACACACACATACACAAACACACATACACACACACACTCACACACATACTCACAACACACAGTACACACTCACACATTCACACACACCAACACCCACACAACACACACACACACTACCACAAACACACATACGACACACACACTCCCACCATACCACAACACACACGTACAAATACACGTCACACATCACCACACAAACAACACCACACACACACACACACACCACACACACACACACAAACACACACACATACTCACACACACTACGTACACACACACACAAACACTACACACTTACACACACACACACACACTCACGACACACCCATATACACACACACACGCTCACACACACGCTCACACACACACACACACAGACACACCCACACACACCACACAACACCACACACACCACACACACACTCACCCACACACACAACACACACACACACAATACACTCTCCACACACCCAACACACAACGCTCACGGAGACACACACACAAAGAATCGCCACACACACACAACACACACACACAACACACACCACACACCACACACACACACCCCTCACACACAAGATCACACACAACACCCACACCTGACGATGTATATCCCGACATCTTTGAAATCCTTCAGCATCTGAGGCGTTACGGTCCAATCCAATCCAGTTCTGCGGTATTCTAATCATTGCATCAAATCCAAGTGTATGATTATTTCATTTTTTTATTTAATTATTCTTATTTATACCACGTTAAGGCACGGCACATTTTCTCCTGCGTGAAAGTCGGGCTGCACTCCCGGGAGCGCACGTCGCCACAAGAGAAGCGCCACCCTTTTTGGTTTGCTTTTTTTTTTCCTGGCTTCACGGTATTTTTGTTTCCCTATCAGAGTGGCTATTTTTCTACAGTAATTTTGCCAGGGACAGCTCTCTTGTTGCCGTGGTTTCTTTTAACGTGCCTAAATAATTATATTATGTGGCAACACAAATCGGGACCTCGGTTTATCGTCTCATCCGAAAAGACTAGGCACCCAGACCAACCACACTGATGTAATGGATGGGGAAAAGGTTTCGGGTCTCAAACGTGTCAGTGCGGGGGAAGGGGGGGGGATGGTGGTGCATGCAATGTGTGTGTGTGGTTGTACCACATACTCCGCGCGCATGTATATATCTTAGAGAAAAATGCTGAGGAGAGAGAGAGGAGAGAAGAGAGAGAGAGAGCGAGAGAGAGAGAGAGAGAGAGAGTGAGAGAGAAGACAATGACAATGACATTAACAATGACAATACTTGTCATTGTCCTCTGTCTTCTGACTGTCTCTCACCTCTCCTCATCACCTCTCTCTCTCTCTCTCTCCTCTCTCTCACTCGTCTCTCTCACTCTCGTCCTCTCCCTCTCCTCTCTTCTCTACTCTCTCTTTCAGAGACACAGATAGACAGACAAAAAGACAGACAGACAGAACAGACAGGGGGAGAGACAGATGAACTAAATATTAACCGAAGGGACAACAACGGTGAAAGGCGAAGAGGACAAAAAACGCCAAACTGCTCAGACACAATAATTGTTTTTTAATATCAAAGCTTGTGCATTGCATGCACACACACACACAACACACACACACACACAACCACACAAAACACAAAACACACACACACACACACACACACGACACTCCACATCACAAACACACACACACACACAAAACACACACACCCACACACACATCAACACACACACACAGAACACACGCACACTACACCAACACCACACAACACACAACGCAACACACCAAAACAACACAACACACACACACACTCACCCTCCCCCCCCCCCCACACCACACCCACAAGCATGCATAGTCATCCTGACCTGAAAATTCTAACATTCTCTTTGAAGCTCAGTTTGGCTAACTGACAGGAAAGAGAAACACCCCTTGATATTTAGAATAACGCCATACTTCCCCACACATTAATAGGAAGGGGGTGGGGGGCTTAAAAAGGAAAGGGTGTCCCATAAAACCTATAAGGTCGTAGGGGAGCGATGTGTCATAGACCCTCAGCGTCTCTCGGATTCATCACATCAACCCGTGACCCTTGGCTCCGTGGGGGAGACATGAAAGACAAGCCGTGGTAAATATCTCCTCCATCCATCTCGTCCTCGGCTCGCTCATGTGCCGAGTCATTCAACTCCTGGTCCATTCTCTGATGTTGTCCATCCATGACGTGATTCTGTCTTCCCTCCTTCAGCACCATATTTCGAGTGTTCCCTGCAGTACTGTTTTTGGGCAGAGTGTTGTGGCGGGTGACGATTGGCCGAACCATGTCAGCTTTTTCCCTTCTTGACTATGGTGAGAAGGGGTTCCAGTGGGACCGCCAGCTGTGTTATTTGACTCTTGACAAATTCATGTCTTTCGATCTCGTCCAAGATATGCCCAGTAGTTTTCTAAGGCATTTTGTTTACGAATGACTGGATTTCGCTTTGCTTTTTCAAGCAGTCAATGTCAGTTTTCACTTCCGTACAGCATGATTGGACGAATTAGGGCTTAGTAGAGCTTTAGTTGATTGGAAACTGATCTCTTACTTTTCCATATGGAGTGAGTTTTGTCATGGAAATGGTGCCATGCTATTCTGACCTGTTGATTTCTGTCGTCGATCGCCCGTCCATTTGAGTGGAGCGCCGAGGTAGTTTAAAAGCACTCTACCTCCTCAGTTGTTGCCATTCATGTAAAATTTAGCGTTGGCATTGCCGTGCTGTTCACAAGAACTTTACTTTTCTCCGAGCTCTACCTCCATCCCATAGCTACCAGCTCTGTTCTCAATTCTGGTCGTAAGAACATTGCAGCTCTGTGTTACTATCCGCCCATGAGGGTCCAATGTCTTCGGCAAACCGTAAGTTGTGGAGGGGTCTGCCCGCCAATGGAGAGGTAGAGTGGAAGTCATGGAGGTCTCTCTCATGATGTATTCCAAGAACAGGTAAATCTTTGTACTTCACTCTTTGTGAGACGGGGAGCCAATGAAGAGATCCAAGAAAGAATGTTGTGTTCAGATTTTTTCTTTCTAAGGACTAGTCGAGCTGCATACTTATAGCACTGATTACTATAAATGACAATAATTTGCATTTTTTTTCACATTGGTTTTGGTCTGTACCGTAGACCTCACAAGACTGGAGCTCAAAAGTAAAGACAGATTTATTATTTGAAATAAAATATGTGATACAGTCTATCATGACAAAAGGTATGGGTATAGGTTCTTGCTGGATTCCATTTCACTGTGGGATCTACTGGAATGACATAGCAGACAGTCTTGCAAGCAAGGTGCAATAAAAGTATTCCTATAACATAACTGAACAAAATTGTCATGGAATTATTTCATTATTGAAAAAACCATGTGCGTAGAAGTAACTTTCATGAAAACTTGAAATACTAGGGTTAATGGAAAACTTGAAATACTAGGCTATCCAAGATATATTTATAACATACATTTATAATTTGCCATTAAATTCTTGGAAAACTAAATATTCTCAAAAAGTGACTTGATGTGTTCTAAGCCACTATCTTGTGAACATACTCGTTTTCAATGTCCAGTCTTAAATTCAGTTTACAAAGAATCTGGCGTGAAATACAGAGGAAACCAGTGAAGGTTGTTTCACGAAAACCAGTGATTACTAATGATTACTAGGATTGTTTCCATGTCTTCTATAAATATGTTATGATAGGATTTGTCTATGTTTGGCTTGATTTTGTTTGTCTGTTTGTTTGTCTGTCTGTTTGTTTGTCTGTCTGTCTGTTTGTCTGTCTGTCTGTTTGTCTGTCTGTTTGTCTGTTTGTTTTGTCTGTTTGTCTGTCTGTTTGTCTGTCTGTTTGTTTGTCTGTCTGTTTGTTTGTCTGTCTGTTTGTTTGTCTGTTTGTTTGTTTGTTTGTTTAAGTCTAATACCACCAAGCAGGGACGGGATAGCTCAG
>CM054161.1:10105032-10110032 GCA_028751875.1 Rapana venosa | reverse complement strand
CCAAACCCCCACACACACACACACACACCACAACACACACCCACACCCCCGCACCACCACGAAACGCACGCACTTATTTTATTACTTGAAATTTAAAATGGCATTGTCCATCGAATAGTTTTAAAAACAAGCAAGAAGAATCTGAATGTATTAAACAATAGTAGGAAAAAATGGCCAAGTTCTTTAGTACTAAAGATTTATCATTACACTGGTTCTTTTCTAAAAACATTGGTTCAAGAATTTTTCTTTAGCCCCCCCCAAATATCTATTGAACAAAAAAACTTAGATTAAAAAGCTTTCCCGATTGCTTTGGGATTTTCCTTTTCATGAAACTTCTTTAGGAACGTATAGAGAAATAGGGTACTACCTCTAGAGGATTATCGTAACTTACCGTTTAAAAGTATGTTTTAAGAAGTTCGACATTTTGAAAAAATATTGCATCGGAAATTTAAATTTAATCCGACTTAGATTTCCATAGAGCTAAAAAAAATCTTCCTTCACATTAGTCTTACACTTCCGTATCTTCAAAGAGTCAATACAATCCAAAAAGACTGGAAAAAAAACCACACCTTTTTTTAAACCCCTGTCCAAAAGGGGAACTCAAAAGCAGATTTTGATATCTACCATCTTCTTTAAAAAAAAAAGAAAATGGGCTTATTCTTGGATCTTAATAAAAGTGCACCTGAAATAAAAAATCCTTCACATCTTTGAATACCTGACGGGTCCCCTTTTTAAAACAAGGAAACAGGGGCAGCACATTACCAGCTTTAAAAATTTAAAAATCCTATCACATGGGAAAAAAACATTCCATCTTTACTGCGAAATTTCTGCTATTTTGTGCTTTTGTACTTTTTTCTTTATTTCCCCAATACTTTTGCGATATTGTTTTGTGTTGATTCTAAATCTGCATTACAGCTCTCAGTAAACTCTCTTTTGACCGTTAGGCAGAATTTTTACTGAAAAATTAATTTTTTGGACATTTTTTAATTCTGAGGGGTTCGAAAGTTACTTTTTTCTGGGTTCCCTTTATTGTTTTCTTTTAAGAAACGGTTGACAAAGCGCCCAAAAAAGGGAGCAAAACATGTAGTATTCAACTGTTTTTTGTATCCCTTTCTCTTCAGAAGGTTTTTTTTGCCAAAAGTTGCTGGGGAAAAATGTGAAAAAGAAACAGGGAAAAGCTGCTATCCCCAGCATATTGTTCAGTTCTGGATATTTAAACTTCTTTTCACTCATACGGTTTTTTGAAAATCTGTACTAGAAAATTGTTTCTCAATCTACAGATTAAATTAAATGCCTTTCGAGCAAAATTTGCCAAAAATATCAAAGTAAATTTTCGGTGACAATTTTTAATGTTCATGTTCTGTACAATGTCAAGGGTTTTAAAAAAGTTTTTAAACCCCATTTCAAGATAAGTCTCTGCAGGAAGTTTTTAAAAACCAAACCGGTTATTTTGTGAGAAGCCTTTTCTCGTTTCAAACCCCATACTCTTTTTTTTAAAGTAGGTCGTGGGAATCTACATTTGCTTGTTTCACAACTGCCGTTACAAGTAGTTCAAAAATTTTTTTTTTTTCCAACATTAAAATTTTTTTTTCCAATTTGTGGGGGGTTTTTCTTTTGGGGGGGTTTAATTTTTGGGGAAATTTTTTTTTTTGGGTTTTTTTTTTTTGGCAACCCTTTTTTAAAAATATTTATATAGATTGGGAATAATCTTTTAAAGGCATTTATACCACACTACATTCTACTTAAAGCCCTTCCATTAGTCCCCCCCCCCCCCCCCCCCAAAACCCCCCCCCTCCATCGTCTAATACATTTAAATAACAGACGTAAAAATTTAAGCAACCCCGCCCACGCACCACGCAAGTGTGTAATTTGTAAAATTTTTATTTTTCCCAAAGATTACTTTATCGATTTTTCCCCTTTTTTACTGGTTCAATTTTTGGCAAAAATTTCAAAAAGGAGACTTCAGTATAATCATTAAAAATTTTTTTCTTAGTAGATGGCTTTAGGGAAAAAAAGCAAATCATTTCTTTTTTCAATGTACTACTGGAAATAAAAATTTTACTTTCTTGCACGAATCACTAGGAAGGACGGTGGCAGGATGGTTAAGACGTTTGCCTGCCAAAAATAAACCGGAGGGTTTTGGGTTCATTCCCCCCTCGCCCTTTCTTCCCCTTTTTACAAAAAAATCGAATGAATGTCAAGTCCTTCGGAAAGACAAAAAACCGAACCCGTGTGCGAACGCAGCAAACATCTTGCGCACACTTTAAATCCCGTTCCCTTTTCGAAGAGAGGCCTTGTTGCCGCGGGAAAATGACAAAATTTACAAAAAAAAAACTGCATACACACGGGATGGGGTGAAAAAATAAAGCCATGATCTTTTTCCATTATCCTCAAAAACAAAAAATCTGAGCGCTTTTTATTTGTTGCTTTCAAGATTTAGCGCTATATAAATTCCATACAATTACATTATTTTTATTATTATATTATTTTTATTATTATTTTTATTATTTAAATTTTTATTTTATTATGTGCCACGCATTTTATTTTCTCACTTCCTCGTGGGGTCCTTAAAAAAGGCATTGACAGCAGTTTTGACAATTTCAGTTGCCTGATTTTTTTTTGAAATAATTTTGTTTTCGGACTTCAGTGAAATAACAAATCAAAAGGGGGGGGGGGGGTTTGTGTGTGTGTGTGTTGTGGTGGTGTGTGAGTGTGTGTGTGTGTGGGTTTTTTTGGGTTTTTGGGTGTGTGTTGTGTGGGGAGAATGTGTGTCTGGTGAGGAGTGTGTTATGTATGTTTGAGATTTATGTTGTGTGGGTTGTGTGGGTGTAGAATTTTGTGTGTAGGAGTGTGGTATGTGTGCTTGAGTATGTGTGTTTTGGTGTGCTTTATTGTTTGTTTTCTTTGTGGTGTGTGGGGGGGGGGGTTGCGCGCGCCCCCCCGCCCGTTTTTTTTGTGTGACGTGAGAGAGAGCGCAATTTAAAAAAATTGGAAGAGAGAAAAAGGGGAGAGGGGGGGAGGAGGAGAGAGGAATAGAAGGAGGGGGGGGAGAGAGGGGGAAAGGAGAGAGGGAGAAGAAAAGCGGGAAAGAGAGAGAGAGATTAAAGAGAGAGAGAGGGAGAGATAGAGAGAGAAAGGATGAAGAGAGAGAGAAGAAGAGAGAGAGAGAGAGAGATAAAGAGAGAGAGAGAGAAAGAGAGAGAAAGAAGAGAGAGAGAGGGGGGGAGAAGAGGAGGAAAGAGAGAGAGAGAGAGAGAGAGAGAGAGAGAAGCGAAAGAGAAAGAGAGTGAAAGAGAGCGAGAGAAGAGCGAGATAGAGAGGAGAAACAGAGAGAGAGAGAGAAAGAGACAGAGAAAGAGAGAGAGAGAAAAGAGAGAGAGGGAGAAGAGAGAGAGAGGGAGGGAGATAGAAAGAGAGAGAGAGAGAAAGAGAGAGAGAGAAATAGAGAGATAGGAGAAAGAGATGAGAGAAGATGAAGAAAGAGAGAGAGAGAGAGAGAGAGAGATAGAAAGGGAGAGAGAGATAAAGAGAAGAAGAGGGAGAGAGAGAGAGAAAGAGAGAGAGAAGAGAGAGAGAGAGAAATAAGAGAGAGCATAATAGAGAGAGAGAAAAAAGAGAGAGAGAGGAAAGAGAGGAGAGAGAAAGAGAGCGAGAGAGAGAAAGAGAGCGAGAGGAGAAAGAGAGCAGAGAGAAGAGAAGATAGGGAGAGAGAGAGAGAGAGAGGGGAGAAAGAGAGGAGGGTAGAATAGAGAGAGGGGAGAGAGAGAGAGAGAGGGGGAGAGAGAAAGAGAGAAAGTAGAGAGAGATAGAAAAGAGAGAGAAGGAGAGGGAGAGAAAGAGAGAGAGAGAAAAGAGAGAGAGGAGAGAGAGAGACAGAGAGAAAGAGAGAAGAGAGAGGGGAAGAGAGAGGGGTAAAGAGAGAGAGGGGAGTAAATACAGAGAGATAGGGGGAGAGAGAGAAGAGAGAGAGAGAGAGAAAGAGAGAGAGGGAGAGAGAGAGAGAGAGAGGAAAGAAGAGGAAGGGAGAGAGAGAGAGATAGAGAGAAATAGAATTGCTATCAGTCTCCCTCGCGGGCGAAGCCAAGGTCGCGATCAGAGCGAGCTAGGATTGTCGCGCTATCTGTACCGCACGCGCCTCTCGTCACTCTCTCTCCGTCGCTCTCTCCCTCTCTCTCTCCTCGCCTGTAGCTCGCTCTCCCCACCAGCCCTGCTCTGTTCTCAGCTCGCTGCTCTTCTGCGCTCTCGATTCTCGGTCTCTCTCTCGCTGCTTTCTCTCTCTCTCTCTTTCTTTACGCTGCTCCCTCGCGCTCGCCCTGATAGCTTCGCTCCCTCTCTCTCTCTCGTGCCACCGTCGCTCGCTCGGCTCTCTCCCTCCTCTCGCTCTCGCGTCGCCGCCCGATCTCTCTTCTCTCTCCCTATCGTGCCCGGTCTCTCTCTCTGCACCCTCTCTCTTTCTCTCCTCTCTCTGGCTTTGCTCCCTCTCGCTCTCTCTCCCTCTCGCTCCCGCGTTTCGACTCTCTCCCCCCCCTCTCTCGTCCCCCGTCGCTCCCGCTCGGGTCCTCACTCTCTCCTTTTTTTTTCTCTCTCCTCTCCCTCTCGTGCTCTCTCTCTCTCTCGCTTTTGTCTCTCTCTCTTCGTTCGTCACTCTCTCTTTCGCTCTCTCGCTCTCTCCCGCTCGCTCCTCTTGCGCTCTCTCGCTCTCCCTCTCTCTCTGCTCTCCCTCTCGCTCGCTCCCTCCCTCTCTCCCTCTCTCTCTGTTCTCGCTCTCTCTTTTTTTCTCTCGTCTCTTTCTCTGCTCCCGCTCTTTTTTCTCGCTCTCTCTCTCTACTCTCTCCTCTCGACTCTCGCGCTCTCTCTCCCTCTCGTCTCTGCTTTTCTCCCTCTCGCTCGCTCGTCTGCTCCTCTCCCTACACTCTCTTCTCCTCTCGCTCTCTCGCTCTCCGCCCTCGCGCTCCTTGCTCGCTCGTCTCTCGCCCGCGCTCTCCGCCCGCTCCACTGCG
>CM054161.1:10055573-10104532 GCA_028751875.1 Rapana venosa | reverse complement strand
GTGGGTGGTGGGTGGTGTGTGTGTTTTTTTTTTTCAAGGATACATTTCTGTGTGCAGTGTGAATGTCCACCACAGTAGTCGTTATAATATGTCTTCTCTTGTTGTATGGGAAGTTCTTATTCAACTCGTTACCGTTTATTTTGTTTTAGAGTCTTATCATGTGTAGATTTTTGTTTGTTTCGAAATCTAGAATTTTCGTTTTAAATTGTTTACAATGTTTGTTCTGTTGAACCGCATGTTTAAAACACAAAAGTGCGCGAAACCTTCACTTGTACCGTTTGAAAAGACAGAATCATTGTCATTGTCATTGTTGTGGGGTTTTGCTCTTGTCTTACCTTCCAGTCATCTTTGTCTGTACCATGGTTGTATCTTGCCGCCACTGCAGAGAAAGGGGAAGCAACTTCCTCTTTTGACCGAGTTATTTTGTTGCTTCCCTTCCATCATGATTTCAGTTTTGTGCTGTAATTATTATCACCTGAAAGTTGGTGGAGGAAAGTAGCGTGGTGTGTGGGGTTTTGTGGTGTGTGTGGGGTGGGGTTGTGTGTGGTGTGTGTGTGCGTGTGTGTGTTTTGGGGTTGTGTGCGTGCGTGTGTGTGTTTTTGTGTGTTTGTGGTGTGTGTTTGGTGTTTTGTTGGTGTGTGTGTTGTGGTTGTTGTGTTTGTTTTGTGTGTGTTTGTGTGTGTGTGTTGTGTGTGTGCGTGGTGTGTGTGGTGGTGTGGTGTGTGGGTGGAGTGTGTTTTTGTGTGTTGTGTGGTGTGTGTGTGTGGGGGGTGTTTTGTGTTTTGGGTGTGTGTGTTGGTTTTTGTGTGTGTGTGTGTGTGTGTGTGTTGGTGTTGTGTGGTGTTTGTGTTTTTTTTTGTGTTGTGTGTGTGTGTGTGTTGTTTTGTTGTGTTTGTCTGTGTTGTGTTTGTTGTGTTGTGTGTGTGTGTGTGTTGCGCGCGCGCGTGTGTGTGTGTGTGTGTGTGGGGGGTGAGAGGAGAGAGAATGAGAGAGAGAAGAAAAGAGGAGAGAGAAGAAGAGAGAAGAAGAGTAGGAGTAAAAAAAATTTTTTATTTGAATTTTCGAGGAATTTTTTTAACCCAATATGAAACGTAGTTTTTCTTGTGTTTTTCGAGATAAGCCATCTGCCGGTCAGTATTGGGATTGCCCTTCAGGGGAAATGGTTAAAGTGTTTTGGAAAGGCTTGACACGGCCCCCCAATTTTTGTTTAACCGGGACGAAACTTTTTACCAGGACCCTCCTTTTTCCCCTCTTATGTTTTAGGTTCGGGCTTTTCCGCTTTTTTGGGTCGTGTGTTTTTGGTTTTTCCCAAACTTTCCTCAAAAGCTTTTTTTTGTTGTGGTTTGTTTGGGGTTTTCCACAAATTTCCCCCAAAAGGCTGTTTTAAAAAGGGGGAGGAAACTAACCCAAAATTTTTGGTTTCGGGTGAAAGGGGTTGCCCCCTTTTAGCGCATTGCAGACGTAAAGCGAACCAGTTTTTTGGGGGGTTTTTGTGAGATTACTTTTTAAAAGTTGGGGGGAAAAAAAGCAAAGTGAACCCCCTTTAGCAAAAAACTACCCTGTCGTTTTTTACGGGGGGGTTTTTTTTTTTTTTGCGAAGCATTTCTGTTTTTTTAAATGGGGTGCTTAATTCAGTTTTCATCGTTGGTTTTAAACGTTTTTTTTTCAAAATTTTTTGATTTTTAAGTCACACAGTAAGGGGAAATTTTGCTTCCAGAGGATCCTTGGTTTTTCGACTTGGGATGAAAAATTTTCTGTCCCCGATTTGTTTAAAGGACGTTTGACTTCAATTAATTTGGGTTTCCTCAATTTCTTGGGTTGAATCGCGGTAAAAGATTTGTGAATTAAGAGAAGGGGCGGTGAGGCTATCTCCGTTCAATTTTTAAGTGCAGGACTTCTAAAATTTTCCGCAAAATAACCCTATATGTCCCCCAAAGAAAGGTCATGCTGCGATAATATTAAATTGGGACTGAACCCAAACAAGCAGAAAAATTTTTCATTGTGGGGAAAAAGCAGGTTTTCAGAGAAGGGAGAAAGCAAAAACAAAAAAATTTATTCAACCAGAATACTTTGTGAGCGGTACCTTCAACATAAACAAGCCCTTTCCCAAGTTTTTTATCGATTTTAAAAAAGGCATTTGAAAGGGTTTTGGAAATGCAGCATTTGGGAAACCTTGAATTTGTCCCGCATCAATAAAAACCCGATCAGGGGTCATAAAACGGGCCTGTCAGGGGAGGGCCACCAGTGCATTTGTAATTAAACAAAAACATTGGAAAAAGGGGTTTCGAAAAAACAGTTGGGAAAGGCGGGGTTTGGTTATTCTCACCCACTTTTTTCAACTTTCTTCCTTGAGGGGTTTTTCATGGCTATCCCAGGGGAACATAAATAAAGGGACCCATTTCAGCTTTGGTGGCAAAAACGATAAAAAAACCCCTCCCCCCCCTTCGCAGATGACTTTTGAGGGGAATAGCGGATCAGAAAAGACCCCTTTGAAAACCCCTAACAAAACCCTTTTAAAAAAAAAAGGCCCCCAAAAAACAAGGGCAGGGAAAATTCAGGGCAGAGAAGACCAAATGATGACAATAACCCCCAAGGGGCCATTAGCACTGATAAAGGGTTAATGCCCAGAAGCGGAAACAGTTCAAAAGCTTCAATTCCCTGGGGCCATTTACCCGGACCGGGGTCCAAGCCAGAAGTAGAAATGCAGGATGCCCAGACAATAACAGTTTTTGTAAAAATTAAACCCCCATTGGAGAGATAAAAAATTTTCTCACTTATCTCCAAGATCAAGACAAATGCACCCCCTTGTTTACCCTATTTCTGTATCCCTTTTGTAAATTCTTGGCCCCCTGACTGCAGATTTGGGGGAAAGAGTCCCGGGCAGTGGAGTTGAGATGCTTTCGGAAAAATCCTTGGGCATCTCCAAAAGCCAATAAGACGAAAGGTGCATAACGAACCCAGCAAACCATTGGACCCTTGGCCCCCCCCCTTTTTTTACGATCGTGAAAAAGCGTAAATTTAAAAGTTTTTTGGGCTTGTCAAAAGCCCCAAAGGGAATTAAAAAGACGGGGTTTTGAAAGGCACTGCCCAAGGGAGGAAGAAAAAAGAGGCAGCCCAAAAGGAAGAGCGGGGGGAGGATAAACATCGTAAAGGGGACGGGCCCTAAAACTAAAAAAAACCCTGAAAAAGGGAAAAAAGAGAGGGGAAATGGGGGAAACGGGTTGCTGAGTTTTTGGGGGTTTGCCCCCCGGTCTTCAGACAAACGGAAAAATTTTTTGATAGGGATTTTATTCTTTGTCAGGTCGTCAGAAAAGCTCTCTGCTATGCAAATTGGTTTTCCCATTTTAACCCAGTAAAAACCTGTCGCATGTGGGGGAGGAAAACCCCAATAGAACAACCCCAAAAACCCTTTATGGGGGGACTTGGAGAGGAGTTTGGCCCACCCCAAAGGAATATCCTAAGCCCAACAAAAAAAAAACATTGAAAAAATGCAAAGCAAAAAAGGGGATACCGGTTTCGGTCGGGGCCCCAGGTTCCCAAAAAAACCGCGCTTTCCATTGATCAACCCCAGGGGGGAAGTGACAAGTCGCTACGGGGAGTTAAAAAAATTTTTTAAAGCTCCCTGGGAGAAAAATCCCCATTGGTACTTTGGAAAAAGGGTCCGTCCCACCCCTACCAGTCCCGGAAAAAATCAAAGAACTAGGGCCCTTTGAGTTTAGAAGATAAAAAATGGGAATTATTGGATTTTGGGAAAAATTTGAGAGGGACAGGTTTTGGGGGGTGGGGACATTGACTGAAGAAAGGGCAACAAGATCTGGTACAGGGGCAAGAGAAACTTAAACAACAGGGGAGTGGCTTTTATTGTCAAAAAGGGAAAGGGAAAGTGGGGTGCTTTTCAGTGTACCCCCGGCTTGCACGGGGATTATCAGCTTTTTCCCCGGGTGTGGGCCCAACCCCAAGAACATCACCAAAAAATACAAATCTTGCACCATCACCCGGGGCCCCATGCAGAAAAAGTAGTAAAAGGAAATTTTATAAATTTTTTTCTTAAAGAGCCCATTTAAATTTTTCCCAAGAAGGACTTTTTTTCTTCATCCTGGGAATTTAACGCCAAAGTAGGTCCTGACTCTTACCCCAAGGGGGCCCGGGAAAAAATTTTGGTCATTTTGGGGGAATTGGGGAGACCAACGAAAAGGGGACTAGGGTCTCCCTGGGTTTGCCTGAAACCCAAGTTTTTCCCATTGCCAATACCCTTACCCCCACAAGCGTCAAGGAGGACGCCCCCTGGAATGCCCCAAACGGCAAAAACCCAAAACCCAAAATTAGATTTTATTTAAAAACCCCACGGCGTTTCCAAAACCCAGCATAAACCAGAGCCAGAAAAAAAAACCTCCCCTTTGGGCTGACATAGGCGGGCGAAAACGACCTTGTGCTGTTTGGTATTCAAAATAAAGTGAAAAAAAACCCAAACAGCCGAAAAACCCATGTATAAAAATTTTGACGGGGACAAACTGAAAATCCAGATGCGAGGGACTTCCAAGAAAGCGGGGGGCGGACTTTTTTGTGGTTTTTTCCCCTCCTGGACAATGACACCCAATGCCCTCCCCAACAATTAAATTGAGGCAGCCCCGAGAAACGGCAGAGGGGGTATTCGGTCCCGTCAGAGGAAAAAAACACCCCCTTGGATTTCCCAATGACATTTTGGACCTCTCCCGTTTAAAAGGGAAGAGCACTAAAAACCAACCAGGTTTTCCCCCAACCCCTAAAAAATCCCGGGAGGCCAAAAATTCTCGTGAAAAAGTAAATTGTTAAAGGCCAGGAGAAGGGGGATCAGTGATCAATGTGATGGACGAAAAAGCAAGAACGTGGGCAACAGAAAAAAAGGCTCCGACACCCTGAAGAAAAACTCAAAAAATACCACTTCAAAAAAATTTAAATCAGTAAATTGAGACAGCTCCGGGAAAACCTCCTTACAAAAAGCTCAGCTGCATTGAAAGGTGGCCCCTATAATTTTGTAAAGGGAACTGTACAATACCCAAATTAAAACCTGAAAAGACCCATAAGGGAAGAGAAAGCAGCAACATAAAGAGCCCCCCTCGCCTTTCCCTATACTGGGGGAAGAAGTTGAGAAGCCTCCGCGAAAACCATTTAGGAAAGTCCCCAGGAGCAGGAAAATATACCACCCAGAGCGGGTTTCAAGCAGGGTTTGGTGAAACAGTCATCACATATTTTTCAGCTATTGTCAGAAGATTTTGGAGACCAAACAGTGGCCAAAATGGACCCCCAATAACTCATTTACCCCTCCCCAAAAGGAAGGGGAATTTAGGGGCCCAACCCAAAAACTATAGAACAATCGGGCCCCCTCACCCATCCAAGCAAGATCATGTTTAAAAGTTTTTTTTGAATGGGATCTCAAGGGGGAGGCAAAAGGGAAAAACCCATTTGCAAAAGGAACAAGTGGGTTGGGGCGGGCCAGGGGGAAAATTTCCAAAAACAGATTTTTAACGGCCACATCCTGATGAAAAAAACTTTTTTTCAACTCAGAGAGACCTGTTCCCCAACCCCCTTCAAATTCCCAAAAAGGTTTTTTGCAGAGTAGGGCACAAAGGCCTGTGGCGGTCCTCAGATTTTTGGGCATTGAAGAAGGGATAGTCCCAAAACCTTTCAAGCATATCAACCGCAAGCATTTGCAAACCTGCTGAAAAAATCAGGTCGGGGGAACTACTTAAAAAACCCCCGTTGGGGTCCGACAAGGGGTTCCCTTTTTTATCTCCAGTCCTTTTTAAATTGTTTTTGGGAAAAAATTTTTTATGAGGAAAACCACCCATGCCCTTCCCAAATTCTACCTTTAAAATTTGGGGGCCCAAAACCCCTAAACAACTTGGGTTTGCCGATGACATTGCCCTCATGTCGGAAGTAAAAACAGAGCGGGCCAAGATCTTAGGGACCAGATTTGAAAACGAGCTGGGGGCATATGGGAAATGGGGTAAAGTCGGAGAAAAGTAAAGTATTTGGGTTGAACAGACGAGAAAAGCCATTTGCTAAAATTTACAGGGAACGGCCAACAACCCCTGGGGGAGGTAGAGCTTTTAAATATTGGGCGCTCCCACCCCCAAAGGGACGGGGATCGACGACGGGAAATAAAAGTCAGAATACCCAGGGAAACATCTTCCATGACAAAACTAACCCCCCAAATAGGGGGAAAAGGGTAAAGAAAATCATTTTCCCCCAATCAAACAAAAAGCTTTTACAAACCCCTAATTCAGACGTTTCCTTTGGTGTACGGAAGTAAAACCCTGGACATTGCCCTGCTAAAAACAGCAAAGCGAACCCAGTCTTCAAAAAAAAAATTTGCCATAGAAAATACGGGGGCCTTTTCCCTGGGAAAAAACGAAAGACCTATGTTTTTGTCAAAAAGGTCAAAAAAAACACGGCTGGCAGGCCCCACAGGAACCCCTTCTCCCCTCGTCAAAAAGAAAAAGGGGAACATGGTTGGGGCCATGTCCCCCGCCACAACACTTTTGCCCAAAACAGAAACTGCGGGGAAAACACTTGAAGGGGGGCAGAAAAAGGGGGGGGAAGACAGAACAAGTCATGGCAGGAAAAAAACATCAGGGGAAGGGAAACCAGGAGAATGTTGGGCATATTTGCCCCAGAGGCCGGGACCGAGTTTGTGGGGGGAGGTTTTCCCACGGAATCGCCCTTTTCGTTTTTTCCCCCACGACCCCCAAGGTCTCCCGGGTCTGATGATGAGGGTTTTGTTTAAATTCTACACGGATCGTCTTTCGTGTCTCCCCCAGGGACGCCAAGGTAAGGGTTTCCTGATGTTTGATGATGACTTTACCCGGCTTTCCGTTTTTCCCGGGGTCTCCCCTCGACCCCCAAAGGTCCCCGGGATTGATGAGGGTTGATGATGATTCTACCTCCCTTGTAATTTGGTTCGGTACGGTGTGTAGCACATGCGGACCCATTTTATGCACTTTTTGTTTTCCTTGTTTATTTAAGCACTGTGTGGAGTTCCGGAAAACGCGTATCTAAACCCTGTCGAAAGGGAAAAATAAACGAAGAAGAAGAAAAGAGCTGCTCTGAAAAAGGGGAAAGTGGTTTGGGGTGGAGGCCGCAAAACAGACCTCCTGCAGAGTGAAGAAGACAGGGACAGGGCAGACCCGGGGACTCAAACCCCCCTTGTGAGGGGGGTAGGAAAAAGGGAGCCCCCCCCCCCCCCATTATTTTTTATTTATTTATTTTTTTTTTCATTTATATTAAATTTTTGGGTTTTTTTATTTTTTTTATATGAGGATAAAGGAAAAAGCACCTGTGTTTTTACATCCAGTCCGGTGTGTTTTATGCGGGGGTTTTAAATTTTGTCATCTTTTTTCCCCGGCACACAATTTGGGCCCAAACCCTTTTGAAAAAAAGGGGGAACAGGATTTGGGCGTGGGGCGCCCAAAAAAAGAAGTTCTGCATTTTTCGAACACGGAAACCCCCGGTTTAAAAGTCTCACCCGCAAAAAGTTGGGAAAAAAGGAAATTTAAAAAAAACCATGTAGAAGGGCGAACAGCTGGGAAAAATATTCCCTCAGACGGGAAGGGCAGAGAAAAGAACAGAGAGAGAGAAAAGGGGAGAAAGAGAGAGAGGGGGGAGAGGAGAGAGAGAAGGGAAAAAGAGGGGGAGGGAGAGAAAAGAGAGAGAGGGAGGAGAGAGAGAGAGAGGAATGGGGTTTCATTAAAATTGGGGGGAAAAAGGGTTTTTTGGTGGGTTCAATTTTAACTTTCATTTCCATTTGGAATGATTAGCGGGGGACAACGAGTTCTCCCCCCCCCCTCCTCCTTCGGCCCTCTTTCCCTTCCCCTTTCCCCTCTCTCTCTTCTCCCTCTCTCTTCTCTCTCTCTCTTTCTCTCCCTCTCTCCTTTCTCTCTCTCTTTCTTCTCTCTCTCTTCCCCCCTCTCTCTCTTCCCCTTTTTTCTTTCTTTTCTCTCTCTCCTTTCCCCCTTTTCTTCTCTCCCTCTCTCCCCCCTTTCTCTTCCCCTCTTTTCTTTCTCTCTCTCCCCCTTTTCTCTCTCTTTTCTCTCTCTTCTCCCTCCTCTCTCTCTCTCTTTTCCCCCCTCTCTCTCTCTTCTCTCCCTCTCTCTCTTTCTTCTCTCTCTTCCCCTCTCTTTTCTCTGTCCCCTCTTCTCTTTTCTTTTCTCTCTCTTTCTCTCTCTCTCTCCCTCTCTCTCCTTTTCTCTCTCCCCCCCCCCTCTCTCTTTCTTTTCTCTCTCTCCCCTTCTTCCCCTCTTTCCTCTTTTTTCTCTCTCTCTCCCCCTTTTCTCTCCCCCTCTCTCCCTCTCTCCCTTTCTTTCTCTCTCTCTCTCTTCCTCTTCTCTCCTCTCTTTCTCTCTCTCCCCCCTCCTTCTCTCTCTCTCCCCCTTTCCCCTTTCTCTCTTCTCTTCCCCCCTCTCTGTCTCTTTTCCCTCTCTCTCTCCCCCTCTTTTCTCTCTCCCCCCTTTTCTTTTTCTCTGTCTCTCTCCTTTTCTCCTCTCTTCTCTCTCTCTTTCTCTGTCTCTTTTTTCCTCTCTTTCTCTCTCTCTCTCTCTTTCTTTTCTCTTTCTCCTCTCTTCTCTCTTCTTTTTTTCGCTCCCCTTTTCTCTCTCTTTTCTCTCTCTCTCTCTCTCTCTCTCTCTTTTCTCTCCTTTTCTCTTCTCCCCCCCTCTCTCTCTCTCTTTTCGTTTTTTTTCCCCTTTTCTTCTTCTGCTTTAAAGTATGAGTGGGTGAGTGCATTTTTAAAAGTGAAAAACCTTGGGGCGGGGACTGGATGTAAAAAAAACCCCATGAATACTTATTCTTTTTCCTGGAAAAAAAAATTTTGTTTCTAATTTTCCTTTTCAATTTTGTAGTTTTTCTTTTTATGACTTTATTTGGGTTTTTCCCTCTTTATTTTGTGAGTGTATGGGTTAAAACACTTATTTTATTTTTAAAGGGCTTTTAATTTGATGAGATTTAAATTAAAAAATGTTTTTTTGTTGATGTGTGCTATGTGAGTTTTACCTATTTGTATTATCCCTGAAACACCCCCCCCACCCCACCCCCAACGCTCAAACAAACACCCAAAACACACACACACACATCACACACAAACCCCACACACACACACACAAAACAAACACACACACACACACACAACAACACAACAAAACACACAACACCACAAACCCTCACTCATCACCACCCCCTCATATTTTCTCCCTCAACGATGTATAGTTTTAAAATTTTCTTCTTGGTTTTTTTTTGTTTTTTGGGGTGGTTTTATGGGTTTTTTTTAAAATTTTTTTTATTATTTTGACATATAATTTTAAACCCAGGATAACTAAAATGAGTGTTTTATGGGGTGCATACTGGGTTTTTGGGGGTTTTTATATTGGATTATGTAACCCAGTAAACCCGCCCCCATTGGGGGTAAACCCCAAAACCAAAAAAAACCCACCTGGAGGGGAGGGGTCCCCCAGGTTTGATTTGCCCCAAAACCCCCAAAGGGCAAAAACAGCCAGAAATCTCCCTACCGGTTTGGTCGTTTGCCGGGTTTAAAAAGGACCGCGCCTTCTGTTGCTCATCAGGAAAAGATGTCGAAAATTTGTTTTGATGTAAAACGAGCAAAAATTTGTTTCCCGAAACAACACCATTTATTGGGAATTTGGGAAAGTACGGGGCACTAAGGCTGCAGGCAAAAATGGGACCGGACACAGAGATGTCCCCGATATCAATGGCACATCTTGGGCTCTGCGAAAATCAGGTGGAAAACATGGGAGAAAAAAAACAACCCAGGAAGACCACAAAAATTTTTTAATTAAATGGGGGAAAAAAGGATAAAATGAAAAAATGGCGTTTGGGGGTTTTTCCCTTCACAAAGACACCGGTTTAAAAACCCTCTTTAAACTGTAGCCTGTGTCCCGCAGCTTTTTTACCATCCGCCTTTAGAGGAACCCCCTTTAAAATAACTATAGTACAGGGATTTCGCCCCCAATCAGGGCTGCACAGATGAAGCCGTAGAAGGGAAATTTTTTGCCCGCTACAAGAGGTTCTGGGAAACAAAACCCCAAAAAAGCCTTCCCCCGTTGTGCAAGGCGAAATGAATCGCCAAAAAGGGAGGGAAGTTGCATGGGAAAGGGGGGGGGGAGGGCCCTTTTTTGGGCCACATTGGAATAACCAATCAAAAGAAAGAGGTTTGGGGCTCCTGGAGTTTGCCCCGTAACCCAACCCCTCCAGTTTGTGAATTCACTTGGCCCACAAAAAGGGAAAAAACCCGAAAAAAGGGGGCATGGGGATAGCCCAAAATGGAGGGAAAACAAAAACCAAAAAAGATTACATCAGGGGGAAAAGACGGTTTCAGTCCCAGCGTTAAAAATCGCAAGACACGAAGCTTTCCCGGGGGCAGGCTTTGGGGGTGATCATGTTTTTGTGGGTGATGGGCTTTCCCATACGTCCCAAAAAAATCCCAAGCGGAACAAAATTCAGGATTTAAATTTGACCTCCCAGAAAATGAAGGACCCCGAAGGTATTAGAAATTTTTCAAGCCCAAAGGGTAGGTGGGGAAAGTTTGCTGCCTTTACTTGTGGTAGACCAGGGGCATGATACACGACGAATAGTTTCAATACCCGCGGTGACATGAAAAGCCAAACCCAGTTCCTTTGGGAAAAAACCCGACCAGTCAATAAACCATGGGTCCACCTAACATCCTAAACTATGCGACAAGCGAGAGGTTGAAGAAAAAGAAAAAGAAAAAAAAGAAAGAGCAGAACAAAATAGGGCAGTCAACAAAAAAAATCAGGAAAGTCCATGAACCCGGGGGCAAAAGAGAAAGGGTTTGGTGAAAAAAGTGCCCAAAGGGCATTGAAGAGAAATTTAAGAAAAACAATAGCAAGAAAGCAAAAAAGCTGGTGAAAAACCTGACTAGCACGAAACAGAGAAAGGGTTTTACAATCCAAGACAAAAATGGGAAATGTCTCACTGACGCCAAAGGGTAAATTTTGAACAGATGGACCCGAATACTCTCCCCACCCGTATAAATATAGAACCCCCAGGAGATCCCGAAGTCCTTAATGTACCCCAAAACAAAGACAAAAGACAGTCACCCTTTCCTCCGAGAAGAAGTGGAGGGAAAAAAGCAGTTTGATTTGCTGAAAAAAGGGGAAGTCAGCAGGGCTGACAACTTTTCCCGCTGAGTTGGTCCAAGCTGGGGGGAAGCCCTGATCAGGGGCCCTACTAAGAATCTGCCAAAAAGAAAATTTGGGGAAAAACAGGAAAAAGGCCAAAAACATGGAGCAAATCACTCATCATCACCCCCCAAGAAAAAGGGAAAACTACAACAATGCCATTAAATTTCCGCACAATTTAGCCCCATTGTCACCCAAAAACAAGGTTCCCTGTGAGATAATTTTTGAATAGAATGAAGCCCCAAAACAGAGACCCTCATTGTGAGGGAAAAAGCAGGTTTAGAAACCGGGCGGGAAAACACAACAGAAAAAGATATTCAACCCCCGAAAAAACTATGTGAGCGGTACCTTTTAAAATAACAAGGGCTTTACCCCCGGATTTTACGATTTTTTAAGGGAAAGGGATTTGACAGGGTGCTTGGGGCCCTGCAGCTTTGTGGGAAAACCCTGTAAATTTTTACGCATCAATTTCAAACTGATCGAGTCATCAACAGCTGTAAAAGCCCAGGGGGCCCCCAGTGAGTGTACTACAACAACAAACATTGGGAATGGTTTCGAACAACAGTTGGAGTAAGGGGGAGGGCTGTTACTCTCACCCCCCTCTTTTCAACTCTTCCGTGAGAATTTATGGCTGAAATTTAATTGGGGAAAATAAAGAAGGATCGTAGGGTTTTGGGGGCAGGGAAAGATCACAAACCTCCGCTTCGCAGTTTAAAAGATGGAATAAACGGATCAGGAAAAAGGCTTGCCCGCCTAAAAGAACACTTGGATAAGGCCTCCCCAAAAAAATTTTCGGCATGGAAATCAGTGCAAGAAAACCAAACTGTGACTAAAAAACAACCCCAAAGGCATTAAACACTGAAAATAGGGGGGTTAAAGCCCGAAGCTGGAAACGTTCAAAGCTTCAAAATACCCGGGGGCATTTTATCCGACCCGGGATCCCAAACCAGAAGTAGTTGCAGGAATGGGACAGACAATAAAGCTTTGTCAAAACTAAAACCCATTGGAGAGATAAGAATATTTCCCCTTATTCCAAAATCAGACTAAAAGCGTTTCCCCCTTGTCATATCCATATTTTGTAGCCTGTGAATCTGGACCCTGACTGCGTTTTGGAGGAGAGTACGGCAGTGGAGATGAGATGCTTTGGGATCTTGGCATCTCCTAAAAAGACCACAAAAGCAACGAAGGTGCATAGCAAAAATCAGCAAACATTGGACCCTTGAGAACCTTTAACGATCTGAAAAAGCGAAAATTAAGTGGTTGGAATGTCCAGTCCAAGGAATTACAAAGACAGTTTTGCAAGGCATTGTCAAGGGGGAAAAGAAAAAAGGGGCAACCAAGGAAGGCTGGGAGGAAAATCAGCAAATGGACGGGCCTGAAATCAAACAAAACCTGAGAAAGGGCAGAAAAAAGGGGAAAGGAATGGGGGAAATGGTTGCGGATTTTTAGGGCCCCCCCCCGGGTCGCAGACTCCGGGACAGATAGATAGATAGATAGATTTTGGATATTATCTCTGAAAAAACCCACACACACTTCTGTCTCTCTGTCTCGTCTCTCACCTTTTATGCCCTGTTTATAGTATTTTTAACCCTGATGAAGGATTCTTATTTTTATTTTTTAATACTTTTTTGGCTTTCCTCGTACTTTTTTTAAATGATCCCCTATTTCAATATCTTATAATTTGTGTAAAAAGTAGTGTACCATTTGAAAATGTGTAGATTTTTATTTTTATGATTATTAAGTTTGGTTGGGTTATTTTCTTGGCTTTGTTGTTGTTCTTGTTGTTGTTGTTGTTGTTTGTCTGTTTTTCTCTTTTTTATCATCTTTGTTGTTTTGGGTTTTTTCTTCCTTTTTTTTGTTTGTTTGTTTTGGTTAGGGTTTTTTTGGGGGGGTGGAGGTAGAGGTGGGGTATTTTTAGGATTTTCTTTTAATTATTGCTTTGGGGGGGGGGGGTTGTTGTTGGGGGGGAGTGTTTTAAAAAGGGTTTTTTCCCCCTTGTTTTTATTGTGGATGTTATATTAAGATTTTCCCCTAGGGGGGGGATGGTGTAAAAAGCACATGTGTGCTTTTCATTATCCTCGAAATAAAAGAATTTGTCTTTTGTCATTTGTCTCTCTCTTTCTCTCTCTCTCTCTCTTTCTCTTCTCTTCTCCTCTCCTCTTTTTGTCTCTTCTCTCTCTCCTCTCTCCTTCTCCCTCTCCTCTTCTCCCCCTCTCTCTCTCTATTCCTCTCTCTCTCTCCCCCCCCCCCCCTTCTCTCTCCCCAATTTATTCTTTTGCGTCTCTCTACGCACAAAAAGAAACGCGCGGGCGCCGCGCGCGCGGCCCCCCCCCCAACACACCACAAAAAAAACAACCACATACTAAAGCCACACAAACACCATTTTCTAAAGCACACATAAACACCCCTAACACACTTCCTACCCCCACCACCCCCCAAAAAATACAATACTCAAAAATACATACACACACCCCTCCACCACACATTCTACACCACAACAACACACCAACACACCCCACACAACATACACACACACACTCACACACCACGACGCCGCAACCAACCCCCACCAAAACACACACAACACACACAACACCCCCAACACACACACACACAAACAACACCACACCGTTTGTTTTGTTTTTCATAAAGCCCTGCAAATAATTTTTTTCAAAAAAATTCAGGCACTGAAATTGTCTAATCCCTGTAAAAGCCTTTTTAAGGACTCCCACAGAGGGAAAGTGCGAATAAAAAATGCTGAGCATTTTAATATAATAAAAAATTTTAAAAATTAATTTTAATAATAATGTAATTGTATGGAATTTATATAGCGCTGAATCTTGAAAAGCAACAAATCAAAGCGCTCAGATTTTTTGTTGTTGAGGATAATGGAATAAGCACTCATGTGCTTTATTTTTTCCATCCAGTCCCCGTGTGTATGCAGTTTTTTTTGTAAATTTTGTCATCTGTTCCCAGCGGCACACAATGGCCTACTCTTTCGAAAAGCGGAACAGGATTTAACGTGTGCGCAAGATGTTCTGCATGCGTTCGCACACGGGGTCTCGGTTTATAGTCTCATCCGAAGGACTTTGACATTCAGTTCGATTTTTTTGTCAAACTGGGAAGAAAGGGCGAGGCTGGGAATCGAACCCAGAACCTCACGGTTTACTTGTTGGCAGGCAAACGTCTTAACCATCCTGCCACCGTCCTTCCTATGTGCATTCGTGCAAGTCAAGTCAAATTTTTATTTCCAGATAGTACATTGAATAAGCAATGCAGTTGCTTTTTTTCCCATCAAGCCATCTATCTAAGAACAAATTTCTTAATGATTATACTGAAGTACTACACTATTGCAATCTTTGCCAATAAATTGAACCAGTAAAAAGAGGAAAATCGATAAAGTAATACATTGGAAAATACAAATTACAAATTACACACGTGCGTGCGTGCGTGCGTACGTGCGTGCGTGCGTGCGAGTGTGTGTGTGTGTGTGCGTGTGTGTGTGTGTGTGTGTGTGTGTGTGTGTTGTGTGTGCGCCACAAGACAGAGAGACAGAGACAGGCAGCTTCTTACACACACTACTAGCCTAGTGGATAGAGCGTTGCGCTTGCAGTCTGGCGACCAGGGATGGAGTCCAGGGTCCAGCCAGCACCGCCACGACCAGGGATGGAGTCCAGGGTCCAGCCAGCACCGCCACGACCGTCGAGGCCACATGCCTTGTAGAGCTCACAGCAGTGCCCACTCCACTCATTTAGTTTCATTCATTTCATTTATACCACTTTAAGTCACGCAGATTTCTCTGCATGAAATTCGGGCTGCTCTCCCCGGGGAGAGCACGTCGCCACAAGAGCACGGCAACCCATTTTTTTTTCTTTTTTCCTGTCTGCAACAGTATTTGTTTCCCTATCAGAGTGGCTTTTTTTCTACATAATTTTGCCAGGGACAACTCTCTTGTTGCCGTGGGTTCTTTTACGTGCGCTAGATAATTATGTGCAACACACGGGACCTCGGTTTATCGTCTCATCCGAAAAGACTAGCGCCCAGACCACCACTCATGATCTAATGGATGGGGGAAAAAGTTTCGGGTCCAAACGGGATACGAACCACCGCACACTTCCGACCGGGACTTTTCGCTTTCTAGACAGGCGCGTTACCTCTAGACCACCGATCCACCGAAAGTCCTCCCGATGAGGCTAGAAATCGAAGTCCCGTGTGTCCGGTACGCACGCACAACATCTCGCGCACACACGTTGAAAAACCTGTCGCACCTTTCAGAAAATTAGGCCATTCATTTTGTGCCGATGGGGAACGGGCTGACGTTTACAGCAACCGCATGCTACGCGGGGACTGGATGTCACAAAGCTCGCGAGAGTTTTATCCCGTTATCCTTGGAAAAGAAAAGAATAAAATATAAATGAAGAGGGAAAAAAGTACATGGATAAACAAACACAATGCAATAGAATTTCCCCCCCCCCCCCCCCCCTAACACCCCCCTACATTTGGAGACAGACGTGGGGTGGAAGCTGGGGGGGGGGGGGGGATTTTTGGGGGGGGGGGGGGGGGGGGGGTAAATTTCAAATACAACAAGTATCGAACCTTCGCCCTTTCAACTTCAGGCGGACGCCCATCTCGCCACTCCGTCTTAGAGGGTGTTTGTAAACCACGCTAGGTCAGGAGCCCCGACCCCCAACTGCCTGCCTCCCCCAGAGCACGTGGGTAGCGGTCAGCCCTACCCTGTTGGCGTGGGGTTTTCTTGTCCCCTGGCCGTCCATCGGAAGACCTCCCCTCTCCCTCGCCCAAAACCTCCTTGGATACTTTTTAATCCCGCCCCAAAAAAACAGTTATTTCGCACTAAGACCCTGGAATGACCCCCCTCTTCCCTTCGCCCAAAGCCTCATTGGTTCTTTCAAACAGCCCTAAAACACGTTTTTTCGTCAAAGTCTCGGAATACCCCCTCCTCCCTTCGCCCCAAACCTCCATTGGATCTTTCAAAAACCCGCCCCAAAAAACCCGTTATTCGTCCTAGACTCGGAATGCCTCCCCTCTCTCCTTCGCCCAAACCCATTGTTTTCAAATCCCTCAAACACAGTTATTTCGTCTCAAAACTCGGAATGCCCCCCTCTTCCCCTTCGCCCAAAACCCCATTGGATACTTTCAAAATCCACCTCAAACAAATATTTCGTCTCTAAAACCTTTTAAAAACCTCCCCCCTCTCCCTCGCCCCAAAGTCCATGGATACTTTCAAAACCCCGCCTCAAACACAGTTATTTCGTCTCTAAGACCTGGAAAGACCCCCCTCTCTCCCTTCGCCCCAAAACTCCCTTTTGGGAATTTCAACCCCGCCCCAAAACACGTTTTTTCGTCCCCCAAGATTCTGGAATGACCTCCCCTCCCCCTTCGCCCAAAGCTTTCCCTTGGTACTTTCAAACCCAGCCCAAAAACACGTTATTTTGTCTAAGATTCTGGAAAGACCTCCCTCTTCCTCGCCCAAAGCTCATTATCTTTCAAATCCACCCAAAAACCCGTTTTTTCGTCACAAGACTCTGGAAAAGCTCCCCTCTCTTCCTTGCCCCAAAACTCATTGGATACTTTAATTCCGCCTCAAAAACCCGTTTTTTTTTGTCACTAAATTCTGGAAGACCTCCCTCTCTCCTTTGCCCAAAGCCCTTTCCTTGGATAATTTAAATCCCGCCCCAAAACAAGTTTTTCGTCCAAGATCCTGGTGACCTCCCTCTCTCCCTTTTCCCAAGCCTCCATTGGAAAATTTCAAAACCAGCCTCAAAACAGTTTTTGCCAAGACTTGGAAGACCTCCCTCTTCCCTTCGCCCAAAGCTTCCATTGGATATTTTCAAATCCAGCCTCAAAACACAGTTATTTCGTCACTAAGATCTCTGGAATGACCTCCCTCTTTTCCTTCGCCCAAAGCTCCATTGGATACTTTCAAATCCACCTCAAAACACAGTTATTTCGTCACTAAGATCTTCCCTTCCACATTATCTATTTTCAGTGGCCACCCCCCATCTCCATCCATATCGTGCCTACGCGTGCATGCTGTGCGCGTTGCGTGCGTGCTTGGGGTGTTTTGTGTGTGTGGTGTGTGTGTGTGTGTGTGTTTTTGTGCGTGTGTTGTGGTGTGGGGTGTGTGTATGTGTGGGTTGTGTGTGTATGTGGTGCGTGGTGTGTTTGTGCGTGCGTGCTCCCTGCTGTGGGGGGTGTGGTGTGTGTGTGTGGTGTGTGTGTGTGTGTGTTGTGTGTTGATATCTTTTTAAAAAACTTTTTCGAGGATGATTGCATAAGTGTAAATGAATTGAAAGTAAGCGTTTGATTTTTTCCCTTTTGCAAGATCAGCGCTATATGAATTCCTATTTTTGTTGTTGCGTTATGTGTTTTTTGGTTGTTGTTGTTGTTGATCTTTCTTTTTTTTCTTCTTCTTGCTTTTTCTTGTTTCTTCTTGTCTTCTTGTTCTTCTTGTTCCTTGTTCTTGTTCTTGTTTCTTGTTCTTTTCTTCTTCTTCTTCTTCTTCCTTTTTCCTTCCTCCTCCTCCTCCTCCTCATCATAAAATTATCATCGTCATCAATCGTCATCGGCCGCCGTCGTGGGTCATCATAATCACCATCCATCATCTCCTTCTTCTTTCATCTCATCTCTTTTTTCCATCTCATCATATCATCATCTCATCACAACCATCACATCATCCTCTCACTCTCATCTCATATCTCATCACTTCTTTTTCTTCTTCTTTTTTCTTCTTCTTCTTCTTCCCCTCCCCCCTCCCCCCCCTTTCCATACCCTTATATATAATCATCATCCCCAATCCCCCCTCCCCCTCTACCCCCCCCTTTTCCCTCCTCCCCCCCCCCCCCCCCCCCCCAACCAACACCAGTCACTTGGGGGCAAAAGGAGGGGGGAGGGGAGGGGGGGGCTTTGGACGGGAAGGTGGCCTGCAGGGGGACGAGGAAGGAGGGCCCTGGGGCCCTGTCTCCACGCTCCAGGGGGGCCCAAAAAACCCCTGCTCGGGCCCGCCAGCGCCACACTGGCCGCGCGCGGGGGGCCCCCCCCGTCCCCAAAGCACAGAAGCACAGCACCCAGGCCCGGCCACTTGCTGCAGCCCCACGTTCCAGTAGACTGCAGGCCCAGCCACAAAAGGGGGGGAAGCAGATGATGATGGTGGGGGTTTGGTGGTGGGGGTTGGGTGGTGGTGATGGGGGTGGGGGGTGATGGGGTTGGGGGTTTGGTGGGGGTGGTGGGGGGTTGATGGGGTGGGATGGGGGTGGTGGTGGTGGGGGTTTTGGTGTTGGGTGGTTTTTGGTTTTTTTTTTTTTTTTAAAAATTTTAAAAAATTTGAGGGTAGAAAATTAAACTTTTCGTTGGCGGATTAAATTTTTTCCCCCAAAAACCCAAAACCACAGGGGTTTTTTGGGGCCAAACAAAATATTTTCTTGGGTTTTAATTTTAACCTGCATTTGGTTTCTCCGCAGGGTTGCGTCCTCTCACCCTTTTTTCATTTTTATAACAGATTTTTGGCAAAACCCAAACTAGGGAAAATTTCCCTTTTTGGGTTTTAAAATTTCGCAGACGATATTTCTTGGTTTTCCCCCTTATCCGGATCAGTTTTTAGACCATTTGGGCCAGCCCCCACCGAGTTCGTTCCTGGTGTGGGCGAGGGGCCCTTTTGGAGAAAAAGTTTCCAAAACTAAAGACCTTTCCTTTCGACTTCAGAAGGGTCCCGGGGATACTCCTAAAAATAATTTTTTTCCATAATCAAGAGGGGGGAAAACGTTTTTTTAACTTTTGTATTTGGGCTGTTTTTTTACCACAAGTTTAAAATGGGACGTTTAAAACGGGGCTAATTTTCAAAAAAGGGGCAAAAACTTTTGTATTTTCTGAGGAAACGAACTCATTTTTTGTAGAAAAAAATCCTTTCCCTTTTTTTTACAAGTTTTTTTACATAGAGAGTTTTTTTAATTTTCTTTCATTTTTTTGGTACAAAAAAACCCTTTGGTGTTTTAAAAAAAAGAATGGCCTGCAAAAGAAATTGTAAGAATTGCCAAAAAATAATTTGGGAAAAGAAAAAAAGAATACATAAGTCGTTTTTGCAAACACAGCTTGTTTCGCAAAGCCCCACAGCCTTTTGGTGATCCTTTTTCATGCTTTGTTTCCAGAATTTCAAAAAGTTTTCCTTTGGGAAAGCCGTTTTTAGTGTTTCCCCTCAGCAAAACCAACAGAAAAGAAAAATTTTTTTTGCCCGTAAGCATTCGCTTCTAAATTTACAATGATTTTTTGTCTAAACCCTTTCCTTCATTTCTTGAAATTTTTGCCGGAAAAGTCATTGTTTTTCGATGTAGTCAATACATAATTGGTGTGTGTGTGTGTGTGTGTGTTTTGTGTGTGTTTTGTGGGGTGTTGGGTGGGGTGGGTTTTCGTGGGTGTGGGAAAAAAAGTCTGTTTTTAGTTTAAATGTCTTAAAACATTGAATTCAAAAATTTTTGTTTGGTGTGGGTTTTCGTGGGCGTATTCGCACACACCGTACGTGCTGTGTACGTGCTGGTTATTCGTGCGTAAAAATAAAATTTTTAAAGTCTTTACAATGGGTTTAAAATTTTGGGTTTACAATTGAAGTTTGGGGCGCATGCGCGCGTGGGGGGTGGGGTGTGTGTGGGTGTGTGTTTGTGTGTGTTGTGGTGAAAATTTTATTTGAAAACCAAAAATGAAATTTTAGCTTTTGGGTCTTTTAAATATTTGAAAGTGTTTCAATTTTGCCTGTCGTTTTGTAATTGCCCTTCATGGGGATTAAAAGTTTTTGACTTGACCCTTTAATTTATGGTGGGGGTGGGGAGGGGGTGGGGTGGGTTTGGGGGTGGTGGGTGGGTGGTTGGTGGGGGTGGTGGTGATGGTGGGGGGGTGAAGGTGGTGGGGGGGTGGTGGTGGTGGTGGTGGTGGTGGGGTGAGTTTGGGGGTTTTGGTGGTTTGGGGGTTTTGGGGGTGGTGGGGTGGTGGGGTTTAGGTGGTGGTTTGGGGGTGGTGGTGGGGGGGTGAGGGGGGGTTTGGGGTGGTGGGGGGGAGGGGTGGTGGGGGGGTGGTTTGGGGGTGGTGGGAAAGGTGGTGGTGGTGGGGGTGATTTGGGGGTGTGGGTGGTGGGGGTGGGTGGTGGTGGGGTGGTGGTGGGGGTGGGGGTTGGGGGGTGGTGATGGTGGGGTGGTGGGTGGTGGTGGGGTTGGGGATGGTGGTTTGGGGGTGGTGGTGGTGGTGATGGTGGGGGTGGTGGTGGGGGTGGTGGGATGGTGGGGGGGGGGGGGTTTGGGGGTGGTGATGGTGGGGTGGTGGGGTGTTGGTGGGTTTGGGGGGTGGTTTGGGGGTGGTGTTTGGGGGTGGGTTTGGGGGTGGTGGTTGGGGGGGGTGGGGGTGGGGGAAGATGGGGGGGTGGTGGTGATTTATGGGGTGGTGGTAATGAGGATTGGATGATGATGATGATTTACGGTGGGGGGTGGTGATGTGGGAAGATATGATGATTTAAGAGGAGGAGGATGGTGATGATGGTGAAGATGAAGATGGTGGTGAAAGATAGGTGGTGATGGTGATTTGGGGGAGGAGGGTGGGGGATGGGGGTGGGGGTGATGTTTGGGGGTGGGGTGTGATTTGGGGATGGAGTGATGGGGGAAGGATTGAATGGTTGAAGATTGTGAGAAAATTTTGTTGGGGGTTGAAGGTTTAAAGATTAAAGGTGTGGCGGCGGCGAAAGAAGGTGGTTTTGGGGAAGAAAAGGTGGTGGGATGTGGATGATGGGACGACGAAGATGGTGGTGGTGATGGGGTGAAGATGATGATGGGGAGGTGAAGATGAAGACGGTGGTGATGAAGATTTGGGGAGGTTTATGGTTTTGACGGGGGAAGATTTTAAGGTGATGAGGGGGAGAAAAAAAGATGATTTATGATGATGTGATGAAAGATGAAAAAATTGGGGGTGATGGTTTATAGGAAAAAAAGATGAAGTTTGGGGAATGAGGAGGAGGAGGGGGGGGGGAAAAAAAGAAAAAGAAACCCCGAAAAAGAAGATGATGAAGAAGATGAAATGAAGAAGATGATGATGGAGGAAATTGGGTAATTTAGGGGGAGGAGGAAAAAGGGAAAAAAAAGGGAAAAAGAAAAAAGAAGAAAATGATATTTAAGGGTGAAGATATGATGATGAAGATTTAGATGATGATGATGATGGGATGATGAAGATGACGAAAGACGACGAAATTTTTTTAAATTTTTAAAAATTTTTTCCAGTCAGCAAGGTTTATAATTATATTTTTTTGGGTAACATCTTTATCATTACTTTATCCACAAGGTGGTCATTAAGGGAATTTAATTGGTAAGTGAACCAAAACCCCCAAAATGTTGGTGTGGTTTTTCCCCCTTTTCAAAATTTTGGGCAAGCACAGGAGAAAGAAAAACCCAAATTTTAAAGGCCACCCCAAACCCCAGGACTAGCAAAAACTGGGATTCTGGTTTCACTACCATCATTTAATAAAAAAAAAGGCAAAAATCTAAATTTTTTTCAACAAATCCCTTGCGTGTGTGTGTGTGAGTGTGGTGAAATGTGTGAGTTTAGTGTGTGATTTAGTGTTGGGGTGTGTGTGTGGGGTGGTGTGTGTGTGAGAGGGGTGTGAGTGTGTAAAGGGGTTGTGGTGTGTGTGAGGGGTGTTTTGTGTATGAAGGTTTTGGTGTGTGTGTGTGTGAGTGGTTGGGGGGTGTTTGTGGGTTTTTTTTTTTTGGGGTGGGGTTTTTGGGGGGTGTGGGGGGGGGTTTTTTGGGGGTTTGGGTGTTAAAGGGGGTTTGGTGGTGAAAAGGGGGGTTTTTTTGGGGGGAAAAAAAAAAAGGGGGGGGGGTGTTGGAGGGGGTTGGGGGGGTTTTGGGGGGGGGAAAAAAAAATTTTTTGGGTAGGGGGGGGGTTTGGGAGTTGGGGGTTGAAAAAAATTTTTTTTGGGGGGGGAAAAAATTTGGGGGGGGGGATTTGGTGGGGGTTTTTTTTTTGGGGGGTTTTGTGGAAAAAGGTTTTTTGGGGGAGGGTTTTTTTTGGGGGGGTTTTTGTTAAGGGGAAAAGGGGGGGTTTTTTGGGGGGGTGGGGGGGGGTTGAGGGGGAAAGGGGGGGTGGGGGGGGGTTTTTTTTGGTTTTTTTTGGTTTTTTTTGGGGGTTTTGGGGGTTATAAAGGGGGGGAAAAAATGGGGGGTTTTTTGGGGGTTTTTGGGAAAGAAGGGGTTTTTTTTGGGTTTTTTGGGGTTTTTTTAAGAAAAAAAATTTTTTTTGGTTTTTTTGGGGGGGGGGGGGGTTTTTTTTTTTTTTTTTTTTGTTTTTTTTAAAAAAAAATTTGGGGGGGGGGTTTGGTTGGGTTAAAAAAATTTTTTTTTTTTGGGTTTTTTTTCTTTTTTTTGGGAAAGTTTGGGGGGTTTTTTTTTTTTTAAAAATCTAAAATTTTGTTTTTTTTTTGGGAACAAAAAAAAAAAAAAAAAAAAAAAAAAAAAAAAAAAAAAAAAGGGGGGGGGGTTGGGGGGGGGGGGGTTTTTGGGGTGGGGGGGGGGGGGGGCTCTTTTGCCGGGTTTGTAATTTTTTCTTGGGGGTTTTTTTTGGGGGTTTTTGGGGGTTCTGGGGGGGGGTTTTGGGGGTATGCGTTTGTTGGGTTGTTGTTTGGGTTTTTGGTTTTTTTGTTGTTTTTTTTGTTGGGGGGTTTGGGGTGGAGTGTTGGGGTTTTGTGTGTGTGGGTGTTTCCCAAAAAAAAAATAAAATTAAATTTGTTAAAACCCCCAAAACCCAAAAAAAAGGGCACCCCCCATTTACAAAAACCCCCCTAACTAACCCCCAAAAAACCCCCCCACGACGCCGCAAAAACCAACCCCACAAACACACCCACACACACCCAAAAACCACACACACCACACACACGGGCACACACACACAAACACCCATGAAAATCCCCAAAATTTGACAAAGGGGGGAAAGCCGGGAAAAGGAAAAAAAAAAAAACAAAAAAACCCTTTCCCCCCCAAAAAACAACCGGTGGAAAAACCCCACCAGGGGAGGAGGGGCGACCCCTGTTGCTGAGGGGGCCCCAAAACTTTCCCCAAAAAGAAAAAAAGGAAAACCCCCTTTTCCCCGGAAATTAGAAGTATATCCGTCTTTGGGCCCCCCTGAAAGCAAAAAAGGGGGGGAAAAGTGGGGTTTCAAAACCCGTGGGCCCCCAAAATTTTTTCCCCCTTAGAAGGGGGTGTGTGGTGCAGCCGGATAAAACGTAAAAAAGGGTGGACACTTAATTCCCGGGAAAAAAACCCCAAAGGTTTTGGGAAAAATTTTTAGGGAAAAAAAGCCCCTTGGGGGAAAATTTTTAGTTGGGGAAAAAAAAAAAAAAAGGGTGGGCCCCCGGGCTTTTTCGACCCCTTGGGAAAAAAGAGTGTTTTAAAAAAGAAAACCCCTTTTTGGTTAAAAATTTTTAAAAAATAAAAAAATAATAAAAAAAAAAAAAATAAAAAAATAAAAAAAAAACAACCTAAAAAAAAAAAAAAGGGTGGGGGGTTTTTCCCACCCCTTCCCCCCGGGGGATCCCCCAAGGGTTTTCCCCCCAAAAAAAACCCCCCCACTCCACCCCCCCCCCCCCCCCCAAAAACCCCAAAACAAAACAAAAGGGGGTTTGGCGAAAGGACCAGAACCTCTGCGCCACGTAACAAACCCCCCCCCTTTCGGGGGTGGCCTTTTCTTGGGGAAAAAGATTTAACAAAAAAGAATTCCAGGAAAAAAAAAATCCCCCGCTGCACCCAAGGGGGCCCGCCTCCTGAATGGGTTTCAGGGGGGAAAAAAACCCACACACAAACCCCCCTAGAAATTACATTGGGGAATTGGGGTTTCCCCGGGGGGAAAAACAACAACCCAAACCCAACAACAAAACAAACAAACACAAAACAAAAAAAAACCAAAAAACGGGGTTAAATTGGGTTTTTTTTTTTGTGTGTTGTTGGTGGTTGTGTGTGGGAGGGAAAATGTTGGGAAATCGGGTTTCCTTAGCTTCTTTGTTTTCCCTACTGGCCTAGTTCCGACCCTCAGTTGTCAGTCGTCACAAACGAATTGGTGGAGAAGTTTTCCTGTTGCAGTTTTTTGGCAAAATTTGGGGTTGGGGGCAGTCCAAAAAATTCTCGGGGGTTTATCTTTATTTTTTTGGGTTTGGTTGTGGTAAAAAAAACATATGGCCCGGGGTTTTAAAAAAGGTGGTATTTTTCCCCGTTTCTTTTCCTTAACATAAAAAATTTTGCGCTTTTTTTTAAAAAAAAACAAAAAACCCAAACCCAAAAAAATTTTAAATAAATTTTTTTTTTTTTTTGGGGGGGTTTTTTTAAATTTTGGGCGCCGGGGACGCACCCCAGTGCCCCCAAAAAAAAAGGGGGGGAAAAAACCCCCAAACAGGGGATTTTGAGGTGAAGGGTTTTTTAAAAAATTTTAGGGGGGGGTTGGGGGGGAAAGCTTCCCCCCGGGGTGGGGTTTTTGTGGGTTTTTGATTTTGTTTTTTTAATTAATAAGTTTTTGGCGAAGTAAAAGAGGGGGTCATTCAGGTATACCAGAAAAAAAAAGCGGGGCCACTTTTTGGAAACGGGGCGAAAAAACAAAAAACCCCCGGGGAACAAGGGGAAAAAAAAAAGCCCCTTACAGAGAAAGAGGTAGAAATTGGAAGAATTGAAAGGGGTAGGTTTTTAATGTTTTGTGAGAAGGAACGTGAAGGGGCAAGGGAGGAGTTTCTTTTTTCCAAGGGACCGCGGCCAGGTTTTGTTGTTAAAAAGGGGGGAAAAGATCGGGAGGCCGCCAAAAAGGAATTTACGGGTAAAACGTAAAGAAAGAGGGGGAAAGTTGGAAGCTTTGGGGACGTATTGAAATTTATCCCAATTTGTACCAACTGAGGCCCCGGGTGATTGTATTTTTTCTAGAGGGGGGTTTTGTTTAAAAAGAATGGGAAATTAAACACAAGGGTAAGGGACCAAAGAAAAGCGAGTTCAATTGAAGTTGTTGTAATGAAAGGTTTTTGGGTTTGTAAAAGATGGCTTCGGTTTTAAGGGGGTTTAAACGAAAAATTTTTTTGTTTTAACAAAACCACTTTCACAATATAAAACAAAATAATTTCATAAGTATAAAAATTCCCACAACAGGTTTAAACCTTAAACAAAACCCCTATATAAACTTTCCACATACACCCCCTTATACACACAAACAAAACAAACACACACAACCGGGAACAAAACAAAACACCCCAAACCCCCACGAACACAAAACCCACCCCAACAAACAAACACCACAAAACACCCCAACACCCCCAAACCACACAAACACACATACACACCACACACACACACAACCACACACCACCACACACACACACCCCACATCAAAAACACCCCACCACACACACCCCCAAACACACCACACACAAAAAACCACACAACCACCACATGTTAAACACCCCTAGAGGATGAAAAAAAGTTTACTTTTTTTCCCTAAATAAAGATCGTTTTCAGGGACTTTTGACTAACACAGAGTTAACAAATCATTTTCGAAAGATCAAAAAGGACCCAGTTTGAGTCCCTTTAAAAACCCCGAAGGAAAATTTTACAAGCCCGGCCGAATCTAAAATTTGCCCTTGTAACCCCCCCCCCACCCCCCCCCCCCCCCCTTTCCCCCCCCCCCCAAATTTGAACAACAGGTAGTGCGTAAGGGGGAAAACTTTTATTAACAGGAACACTGGAAAACCTTTATAATGCAGGCAGAGGACATAACCCAATGTCCAATTGGGAACGCATCCCTGAACATTTTTGCACACACAATGAATCTGGTTTCCCCCTTTGGGTTCAGTAGCCCATTGTCGCTGGTTGCAAGGGATGACCACTTTAAAGAAAACCGCGTGTGTATTTGTTATGTGTGATGTCATTCGATTTTTCTGAAAAAAACAAAATTAGAAGAAAAAAAATTTGCAGAAAACTCTTTAAAGGGTCACACAACACACACAACAAAACCACACACAAAAAAAATTAAGAATCATATACACAAAGCAAACGCATCAACACACTTTTTGGGACACATACACACAATCCACCCCACACACACCCACACACAACACACACACACCACCCCAACACACACAAAACCCCACCCCCACACGCACAACAAAAACCCCCCGCACACCAACCACCCCACCCAAAATGCAATCTCAAACATTCAATCTTTTGAATGCCAAATGTTAAAAAAGCTGCCCCCATTCGTGAAGATCTTTAAAAAGGTTTTGAAAAACCTACTTTGCTCTGTAAAATTTGTTTTGCTGTAAAAGGAGTTGTGTTAGAAAATTGCTATACCCAAAGTATGTTATTTATTGATTTGAAGCATAGGCTTTACCCACCAAGGTATATTTTTCAAAATTGTTACCTTTTTTTTCCCCCAGGTTCTTTAAGCTGGAATCCGAAATTATCTTTGATCTTTGTAGTTTAATTAGCTATTTTTTTAAAGGTAAATTCATTTCTTTCATTGTATTATGGTTACAGAGTTAGACATTTTCCTTTAAACCCCTTTTTTTCTAATTTTTTTGCCTTTTTGTTCTAATATCACTTAATGTAATGACGTTAAATGAAAAAAAAAACAAAAACCAACCGCACCCACACCCACCCCACATCCAGGGGGCGCAACCTGTATGGACCACATGATTTTTTGGTCTCGCAGTTTTTAGTATTTTTATTGTTCTAGGTCTGGACTGTATCAAAATTTGCGGTTAGTCAGAGTGTTGGATTTTATGGGGTTGTGTTTTTTTTAAAAGAAGAGTTTAAAAGGAGAAACTTGTAAAATTTTTTTTGGTTTTTTTCTTTTTTAAAAGTTCCCCATGTTTTCAGTCGGGTTTTCGCTCAGCTTCAAAACACAAAGGGGTACACTTTATTTATCACATCTAGATGGGGCAATCGCTTCCGAATGACTTAAAAAACGGGGAAAAAAGGGAGGAGTGAAAAAAGCTCGCCGTCGTTTGTTTTGGCTTTCTTTCCCTTCTTTTATTATGGGCAATTGAAATCCACCGAAAAAAAATTGTGAATGTGGCTTGTTGTAAATTTTTTGTGAATAAGAGAGGCAAATTTGATTTGTCTTTCTAAATCAGGGTTAAAAATGACGGGGGACCCCGACTTTTGGTTTTTTCCATCTTCCGGGGGGATCGTTTGTTAAGAAACAGGAAAGACTAAAAGTGGGGGGTTGTGTTTTTTTTAACAACAGGTGGGCCAAAATTTCCAGTGTGAAAAAAGACCCTTTCTGAGAATGTTAAACTCCTTACCCTTTGCTTACCCCATTTTACTTCCAAGAGAATTAATCAATTTTATACATTTTGTGACAACACCCTCGTGCGACACAAAGGTACGCCACACAGTACGACTCATTCATGAACCCCTTTCCACTCTCCAGACTCTCCTTTTTTTTCCTTGGTGTTTTTAAAAAAATCAGACGAAGGAATTTCGCCACACTCATCAGTATGTCACCCCAACTGTGGGCAAAAACCTGATCTCTGTTACGGAACTCAAGGGGCCTTTCCTCCCGCCCCCTGCCATATGGCAGTCGTTCCACCAGTGCACGACCCCTTCTAAAAACAGAGGCTGAAGAGGAAAACCCTTTTGTCCGACAGGGAAAACAGGGTCCAGGAATCAGTTAAACCCCCAAATGTTCTTTTTATCCACGGTTTGGAAGTTTTCTGGATAAAACACCCCGCAGATATCCAGGCAAGTGATCTCCTGCTACATAAATTTTTTGGGGTGGACATGGTCTTGAGAGAAAGGGGGTCAAGATCTACCCCAACCCAACCATGGATCTCCAAAAGAATCCGCACCTTGATTAAAAGAAACAGCGGCTTTCAAAGACATGAAAACACAAGAGATTCAAAAGCAATAAACAAGAAAATACGAGCAGACAAAAGGGAGTATTCCGCAAAGGGTTTGGGGGGAACATTATCGTCAAACGGGCCCAAACAGTTCGGGGAAGGGATGTCCAAACTATAAGGTTTTACGCGAAGAAAAAGGGGATTGTGACAGAGGATGCCCCAACTGGCAACGAACTCAACAGTTTTTTTACCGGTTTGCCCAGGGGAATTTTAAAACAGAACAAGCAGAAGCTATAAAGACGGAAAACAACAAACAGCTTTCCAGTGATCATTGAAGAGAATGAAGTGCAGAGTAAATTTTCAAGAAAGTCAACGAAGAGTGCATGTGGCCCGATGCTCACGTAAAACCATCAAGGAAGCAGGACTCTCTTCCCCGTCTTCACTCGCCGTTCCGCATCCCTTGACACTGGCATCCCCCAGCCTGAAAACCTCAACAATTATCCCCCGTCCCAAAGAAACAAACTCCAAGCCAATTTAAAAGACTACAGGCCGGCATTAAAAATCAATACCTTCAAGTGTGGAAAAAAACGTTTTTCTCAGCTGAGGCTCCAATGCAACATCAAGCCCCCCCAGTTGCCCATTCTAAAGGGGGGGCACAGGACTCTACTGACCGCTGCACAAGTTGTCGAACATTTTGACCTTCCCAAAATTCGCCAGAATTCTTTTTTATTGTTTTTCAAGGGGTTTTAAAACTATTCAACCTCTCTTTTAAACAGAAACTGCTGACATGGATTCAACCAACAGGGTAGCATGGGTTTTTTAGCTTTTTTAAAGAAAAACCACAAAAATGAGGTAGGGGAAGCTGTGTCAGACTGCCCGTTGACTAAAACGGGGCCCCCCAAGGGTTGTTCTATACCGGCCTTTTTTACCCTCTACACAGCTGACGCCGTTTTTCACTGACAGCAATATTCAAACAAATTTTTGATGAACATCACTAACTGGGCTTTTGAAGACGTGAAACCTTACAGATCCACAGTCAAAGCTTGTAAACGGTGTAAAAAAACTACTGGAATTGAATGGTCAAAAAAAAGAAGAAATGATAATTGATTTTTGAAGGAAAAATGACAAGCCCAACCAATTTCCCTCAAGAAAAAAGAAGTGCGGGTAACCATGCTTAGATTCTTGGGACGATCATTCCAGGCCGGGGGGACGAAAATTTTATGCCTGTTATAAGAAAGCAAAACCCAAAAAAATGTTCTTCTAAGAAAAATGCGAACTTTTAATCAGCACACCATTTCATGAGGTTTTTTCAACTCGGCAAAGCATTGCATTGTACAATCCCAAACTCTATTTTAAACACCAGAAAATCTACGCAACAGCGACCGCCCACAAGGGCCCCCACAATCATCCAAAAAGGGCATCACTCCACCCCAGCCCTACCAAAGAGCTCCTGAAAAGATGACCAGGTCATGAAGGGACACCCCCTCCCCCCCACCCGCACTGCCCCTGTTGTCCAAGGGAGGCAGCAGTGTCTTTGTCCAAAGAAACAGAACAGCCGAACGGAAAACCTTCCTGCCCCAGCTGTCAACTCTTTAACAGTTAACGCCAGTACAGCAAAAACCCGTGAAAAACGCATCCCGCCTGCAATGAAGAGAGGAGAGAGAGAGGGGAGAGAGAGAGAAGAGGGGAGAGAGAGAGAGAGAGAGAGGGGGGGGGGTGTGGGGGGGGTTTGTGTTTCCGTTTTGGTGTGGTGTGGGTGGTTGTGTTTGTTGGTGTGTGTGTGTGGTTTTGTGGTTTTCCCGTGAACAATGATAGGGGGCTAGAAGAGGGGGGGGTGGGGGATGGGCGTGGTGCGCTAGGTGGGTGGTGGCTGTGGAGGGGGGGGGGGGGGGGGGGTTTGGGGGCTGTGTGGGAAACACCGCCCAGTTTTGTGGCTCGGTGCAGGGCGGCTAGATGGGCCTGAACAGCGTGAAGGGTTTGGGAGTGGGGAGGGGTGGCGGCGGGGTGGAGTATGGGCGGGTGGGTTTTGGGGATTCAGAGGAGGGGGGGGGGGGGGGGGGGGTGGGGGGGGAGGGGGGGGCCATGTGGGGTTGTGGTGTGTTTGGTTGTGTGTGTGTGTGTGGTGTGTGGTGTGTTTTGGGGTGTGTCCCCCCTGGAGTGGGAGCAAATGTGCACATTATGCTGTTGTCGAGCATGTACTTTTTTGGGGTTGCATGGGGGTGGCTGTGGTGGCAGGGAAGGGGGGGGGGGGGTTTTTCCGAGGTTGGTTTGCTGACTGAGGGAAAAGGAAAGGGGGGGTGTGCACGGGCTGCATGCTGGCGTCAGGGACTCTGGGTGTCCCACTTTTCTGTGTGCTCCTGCTGTTGTGCGCTTCCCTTTTTATTTTTTTTTTGATATTTTTTGAACACTTTTTCATTTAATATTCAACTGGAGAAAATTTTAAATTTTAACTTAAAAAAAAAAAAAATTTTTTTTTATTTTATTTTTTTAAATATTGTTGGAAATATTTTTATTGGTGTGTGTTGTTTGTGCGTATTGGTGTTTGGGTTGTGTTTCGCACGTGCGTATGTGTATAGAATGTGGTTGCTTGCGTTTGTGTAGGTGCGCGCGGGGGGGTTGTGTTGTTTGGGTGTGGGTTTGTGTGAGAAGGAGAAGTGTGGGGTTTTTAAACACGTTACCTTTTACCCGTGTGTTCAAATTTAGAGTCCATAGATCTTAGTTATTTTGAGGTGTTTTTTAATCATTGAAAACGAAATTTTCCTTTCAAGAATTTTTGTGTGAATATTTGTGTGTTTTTTAACAAATTACCCTTTTTTCACGTGCATTCATCCTTTATAAGTCTTTTTTCTACACTTTTTTAGACATGTTTTAATCCGCAAACAAAAATTTCCCTTTTTTCAGAGACATAAAAGAATTGAATTGGGAAATTTAATGAATTGAAGAAAGAGAGAGAGAGAGAAGAGAGAGGGAAGGAGAGAGGAAGAAAAGAAAGAGAGAGAGAGGAGCGGAACAGGAAAACAGGACAGACAGAAGACAGACAGGAAAAAAAAAAAGGAGGAAAGAGAAAGACAAAACAGACTAGAAAGGGGAGAGGGGGAGCAACAGGCAGAAGGCGCGGGGCGGTTGGTAAAACCCGGGTCAAATGGGTGGGGGGAAAACAGACACAGGCACCTAGAAATTGAACAGCGGGACAAACGTTGCCTTAATTATTTCAGTTTTTGTTCCCCCCTTTGTGCGCGCGGGGGCCGTGGGGGCATGTTGTTTTGTGGTTGTGTGTGTGTGTGTGTTTGGGGTTGTCCCGGCCTGTTTCAGTCTTGCATTGTTCGAAACGGCACATCAGCTCAGCCTTTTAAATGTTCCCCTAGTTTTTCGATTTTTTCCTTCCCCCCCAACCCTTTGGCAAAATTCGCGTTTAAAACCTTTTGCTTGATTTTTGTTTTTTGTTTGTTGTTTGTTGTTTTTGTCTCTTTTGTGTTTTGTTGTTGTGTTTGTTTTTTTTTGTGTGTGTTTGGTTTTTTTGTTTGTGGCCCCCTCTTCTGTCTTTGCACAGTCCCGGGGGAAGGGGCGCGGGCAAAAAAGGGGCACGAAAGGGCCACGTCCCGGGGTATTTGCCAAAACCCCCCCCCCCCCCCCCCCCCCCCCGCCCCCCCCCCCCCCCCCCCCCCCCCCCCCCCCCCCCCCCCCCCCCCCCCCCCCCCCCCCCCCCCCTTTTTTTTTTTTTTTTTCCCTTTTTTTTTTTTTTTTTTATTTTTTTTTTTTTTTTTTTTTTTTTTTTTTTTTTTTTTTTTTTTTTTTTTTTTTTTTTTTTTTTTTTCTTTTTTTTTTTTTTTTTTTTTTTTTTTTTTTTTTTTTTTTTCCCCCCCCTTTTTTTTTTTTTTTTTTTTTTTTAAAAAAATTTTTTTTTTTTTGGGGGCATTTAACGCCGCGCGGATTTTGGGTTTTTGTTGGGGTTTTTCCCGCCCCGCCCCAATTTATGAAGTGATTTTGTGGGGGGCTTTGTTGTCTGGGGGGGGGGGTGGGGGGGGGGGGGGGGCAGACGCGGCGCCGCGGGGCTTTTTGGGGGGTTTTTGGCCCTGCCCGGGTGTCTTGGGTGGTTTTCAGAGGGCTTTTGGGCGTGGTGGGAAAAGGGGTGTGTGGGGGGATTTTGGGTGTGGGGGGGAGAGGGGGTTGTGGTGTGTGTGTGTGTGTGTTGCGAGCGTGTCTGTGTATTTTGTGTGGTGTGTGGTGAGCGCGTGTGTGTGTGCGCGTTTGTGTTTGCACGCGCACACAAGCGTGTGTATGTATGTGCGTGTGTATGTGAGGGTGTGTGTGTGTGTGGCGCACGCGTGATGCGCACGTGCATGTGTGTGTGTGTGTGTGTGCGTGCGTTGCGTGCGTGTGTGTAGGTGAGCGAGCGTGTGTGTGTGCGAGCGGTGTATGTATTGTGTGTGTGCGCGCACGCACGCAAGCGTGTGTATGTATGTGCGTGTGTATGTGAGGGTGTGTGTGTGTGTGCGCGCGTGATACGCACGTGCATATGTGTGTGTGTGCGTGCGTGTTTGTAGGTGTGCGAGCGTGTGTGTGTGCGAGCGTGCCTGTGTATTGTGTGTGTGTGGCGCACGCACGCACAAGCTTGTCTATGTATTTGCGTGTGTATGTGAATGTGTGTGTGCGTGTGTACGCACGCGTGCGCAAGCGTGTATTTATGAGTGTGTGTATGTCAGTGTGTGTGCGTGTGCGCGCACCCGCGATTGCACGTGCATGTGTGGGTACGTGTGTGTGTGTGTGTGTGTGGTGGTGTTGTGGGGTGGTGTGTGTGTGTGTGTGTTTTGGTGTGTGTGTGTGTGTGCCGTTTGCTGCCACTGAATTATTATGTCATGCATTACATGTTTGTTCTCAGAAGACCCAGTCTATCACTGACCGTTACTGAGCTTGGGATTTTAAGGGAGCTCACCTCACTGTTTTCTGTGTTCTACTAGCTACTAAAAGAGGTTGTTTCCCTTACACCAGTGAGACGGCAATGAGCAGACTGGTAGCAGCCCTTGCTTCTAGTCAGTGTGTGTGTGTGTGTGTGTGTGTGTGTGTAGTGGTGATGTGTAGTTGTGGTGTGGTAGTGGGTGTGGTGATTATGGTGTGGGTGTGGTGTGGTGTGGTGGGGTGATGGTGTGGGGGGTGTGTGTGGTGCAGTGTGGTATTCAATCTCTCCGACTCTTTATTTGAACGTACCTGCCTTTCTTCTCAATGTTTAAATATGTTCTGTCCTGTTCCTGCTTTATTTCTCTCTTTCTATGTTTACAACGTACTTTGTTAAAAATATCCGACATTTTATTGATCCCGATTGCCCAGCATCATTTTCGTTTAGGTACATTTTTTTTTTTTTTAAAAGCTTTACTTTTTTTGGGAATTCGGGTTTTTCCTTGCAAATACGAAAACTGTCGTTTTTCACTGATGTCATCCCCTGGCAGCTGATCGTTTTGATGACGATGATTACAATAATTGGGACCAGACGCATTTTTGAGACGTTATGCTTCCTTTTAAGAACCCCATACATGATATGCACAGACTTCTTGCAAGCAGACATACAGGCGCTGGCGCGCGCATACCCACACACCAACACACTCACGAACACACACGCACGCACGCATTTCACACACACCCACGCACTACACATACACACGCTTTCTGAGGGATGCAATCAGGCACACATGCACAGGCGCGTGCAGACACGTACACTTGGTATGCGT
The DNA here is from genome assembly GCA_028751875.1 of Rapana venosa. Lineage (NCBI taxonomy): Eukaryota > Metazoa > Mollusca > Gastropoda > Neogastropoda > Muricidae > Rapana > Rapana venosa. The sequence continues at coordinate 10,070,765 of CM054161.1, read as the reverse complement.
ACTGTAATCACCAAAACTGTCCTTATTGAAGCTTTTGCATTTTTGAACACACACCTCTACTGCCTTCATCTTACATTTTGGCTGTACATGCTCTTTTTATTGAGGGGGGCAGAGAGGAGAGGAACAGACTGTACGGGAGACATCTGTCCACCCACCCGTAGACCCACCCATCCATTGATCTACCCATCCACCCATCCACAGGCCCACCCACACACACATCGATCCATCCAACCACTCCTCCCTCCCTGCCTCCACCCACCCATCCATCGATCCATCCATCCACCCTGTTATCCTTTGATCCATCGATCGGTTGACCCCTCCATCGATCCATCGTCCACCCACGATCCACATCCGTTGATCCATCCATCATCCACCCACCCCCCACAGACCCACCCATCCATGTTATCCATCTATCCACCCACCCACTACAGACCCAACCATCCATCCATGAACCCATCCATAGACCCACCCCCCCATTTATCCACCCCCCCCCACCCATCCATCCATCCACCACTCATCCATCATCCATCCACTCCATAGACACTGAGAGAGACAAAGTTGGGGGGGGATGAGGGGGGAAGGACGGCCCAAAAGGGAACCTGGGTGTGTTGTGTCGTTTCAGGAAGTTAGTCGTGGCGGGTTCAGTTTTGGTGTGTGTGTGTGTGTGTGTGTGTGTGTGACTGCATGTGTGTGAGTTGGGGTGTGTGTGTGTTGTGTGTGTGTATGCGTGACTGCATTGTGTGTGGAGTGGGTGGTGTGAGTATTGTGAGATTGTGTTGTTTTGTGTGTGACTGAATGTTGTGGACTGCTTGTGTGTGACATGTCCCTGTGTGTGTGACTGCATGTGGTGTGTGCGCGCGTGGGAGGCACGTATATAAGAGAAAAATGAACCTAGACCATGACTGCTTGTTGTAGGCTCACTGACGTCACGTAAATTAATCGCCCCAAAATGTTTGGATATAAGAAATTTTTAAAAGTGTCAAATAAAAAACCGTTACACACCGCGAGTATCCTGTGTCTTCTTGGAAAGATAGGACTTAAAAAAATTTAGAATGTCACAACTGGAATTTAGGCATTATTCTTTTCTCATAATTGGTGGTCACACACTTTTATTGCGTATTTCTTATTCTGCCCAGCATGGACCCCTGACCATGTGAAGGTGTGATCTTCAGATTCCTATGAGAGGTTTAACATCTGAACGTGTCATACCGCCGTGTGGTTGACCTTTCGTATGTTTGGAAAAGCACACTCACACACAAAACGCATCACAGAACTGCAGAAATCAGTACCTAGTTGTAAAACGCGAAAGGTGTGTCAGTCATGATAAAAAGAAAAAAAACTTACAAGAAAGTGGACAGTTAAAAATGACAGAAAGAGTACTGGCACATAATTTAAATTGTTGATAAAGTATGCAGAAGGGCAAATATTGAATAAACATGAAAATACAAGTCTGGAAATTGGAAGTTCAGTTTATCCAAGAACTATTGGCAATGTAAAATATGTAAATTCAGATAATGGCTGCAATAGTCAGTGGTTGCTTTCTCTCCTCCCGCCCTCCTCCCTTCCTCCTCTCTCTGCTGTCTCTGTCTCTGTCTCTCTCTCTCTCTCTCTCTCTCTCTCTCTCTCTCTCTCTCTCTCTCTCTCGGATTCGGTGAGCTGACTTCGTGGCGAGGCGGTCGCTAATTTTTCTGGGCTCTCTACTGCAGCAATGATGAAATCCAGATTTGTTGAATTTTTTGTGATTAGAATAAAATTCAAGTCACAGGAGCCAGGAAGATTTCCCCTTTCTTATCCAAGTCTTTTTTCCTTGTTGTATACGTAGCCACTATGTCGACAGCTGTCCTGATGCACAGTTCAATACTGCTTTCCAGTCATGGATGCGTCTAGACAGTTGCTAACATTGCTTGCATAATCCCACACAGCATCTATCACGCTACTCTGAACAGCAAGTTTGTGCATATAGGACAACACACTCCGCCAGATGGTTCTATGATGTCCTAACAGGCTGAAAGTGTTTGCCAGTTCAGGGGGCTGGACGATATCAGAAATCTGCAAGAAGACTACCGTTCAATACTGCAGAGACTGGATCACTGGAACAGGCGCGGCAGAACAGACAGAGGGACAGAAAACAAAAACCTTCAACCTAAATTCTTTGGAATCCGTGACCATAGGGGAGATCGGAAGGACATGGCGAGGATCAAATCCTAGACATTATGACTGTCCATTCCACGGACGTGGACTCCACTGTGATATCAGGGAGACATTCCGTGTAGGAGGAAGAAGGACGGAGTGACGGAAAGAAGCTCGCCCACTGATTGTTCAGTTTCAGAAGGGAGGGGGACAAAATGGTAATACTGAAGAACAGGAGAAGCCTACGAGATCAACTGAGAAGTGAGAATTCAGAGTCACTTCTGATTTAACCAACAGGCAGAGACAACTGTGGGACTTCTACAAGCGCAGGGGATAACTGCTTTTTACAGACAGGCAGATTAGAGGTTATCAATAAGGGCCCGATTCCAGTCACTCGAACACGATGTACAGATTGGGAGGGATCAGAAGACTGCTATTGATGAAGGTGATTTCTCTGGGCCGGCGTGGGGACAGGATACCTCACGGAATTAAACTAATTACCTCAGGACGACACAGAAAGTTCCATACAGAAATGTAGATACGACAGAATCGACGCCAATCAGCAAAGCCAGAGGGAAGGATGACTAAACTATGTTCAAAAAACAAACTTCAGGAGAGAACAAGAACTGATCACCATGAAGATTATTTGAGATAGCACACCCAGGAGAATCAGGAACTACTGCGGTGTGTCTGGGTAGTGCACCGCAAACTACTCGACTCCCATATGAATATTACCAGGAGATGATGCGACTGAGAAGGAAACAGCGTCCAAATTTACGAGAGAATACACAGAAGAAGGAATATTGGATACAAGAGCGTCAGATGGCAGTCATATCTATCAGCGCATGCAGAATGAACGACCTGTCAGTGAATAGAAACGCACCACACAGCTCACACTGGCCACCAGCACGGTTGCAACAGATGCCGGTGGTTCCAGGGCACAGACTTACAGCCAGGCGGTCCGCTCAACCGCCCAAACCACACAGCTGGCAGGCTTCAGACTGGGGAGCAAGCGCAACAGCAGACAGGAGAAACCGACGGCAGGAGGGAAACAGTCAAGCAGGTCGGCAAACTCCACAGAGACCACAGTCCAGTGACCTGATGCTGCCAGCAGTCACACATGCTGCTGAGTGTGGCTATACAGGGAAACGTGGACGGTGATACAGACAAGACATAAGGGATGTCAGAAAATGGTAGAGTTGAGCAGACAGAGGACAAACAGTAGTCACAAGAGAAACTACTTCATATCAACAAAATGACAGTCTACAGCACAATAAACAATGATGGAGAACTATGGGCTGAACATGGTTAAGACGTAATGACATGACTTTACAACGTGTAATAACAACAAATTGCAACTTGACTCGAACAAATAGCTGGACAAGGGACATGGCCACAGACAAACGGACTGAAAAAGGATGGGCGGAGACCAGCTTGCAACAGACAACTTCACAGCGGAACAACCAGGTGGGGGAGGTGAATGTCCAGGGTCAGTCAAAGGGAGCAGTGAGCGTGGTGGTCCAGAATTCCCCAGCCTGCCCTAGTCACGCGTATGCGAGCCAAGGCAGGGGAAAGTGCCAGGCAGGTAGAGGGAATCACGACACAACCACACGGACACTTCCGCTCTGACAGCAATACTCCAGAAAAGAACGCTGAGCCAAAGCAGTATCACTAATGCTTTTAGCGCACGGCTCCCCAATGCCAAAACAGGAAGCAGCCGAAGACGCAGTGTAGTAGTCAGAGTGAGAATCAGGGAATATGACTATTGGAGCCATTAACTGGGAGGGAGAATGAATAGGGTGCTTTGGCCGGGCTCATACCCTTGTAAGGCACAGCTGACAGAAATAGGTTGTTAAAACCATGACAAGCTAATTCATGCATCATGATATACAGGAAGTAAATGTGGTGTAATGACATTTTTGTGTTACAAACGTGTTTGGATTGATTCCTAAGTTAGAAGACCCTGATTTTATTAATTTTGTCCACACAGTATGATTTTGTTTCTAATCAGAAACATTTATTTCTGATAATCTAGAGACAGCATCATTTGCACAGTTTAGCAGTTATATTCGCAAAGCAAGAAACTTAATAAGGCACGCAGGACACTCTGGAGGTTTGTAGTGGTATCACGTGAAGAAGTGCACTCTGAGTATGTTAAGATGAGAATTCACACAGATAAACTGAAATGTTGTAAGATATAATCTGAAAATTGTTGTGTAAGAGCTAGTTGAAAACACATAGAATAGATGTTATTTATATATCTAAGTATTCCACTCCACATGGATCTCGAACCATTTTGGAACTCAACATAACTGAGACTACTATATAGAGCGCGCTAAACAGGTCTGATTCGCTCTCCTCTCCATCCTCTATATCTATATCGCAGCGAGGAGATAGACTGCACTTTACATATAAACACATGATGTATCTTTTTGATGCTTTCTGGTGATTCTTAATGCACGAACTGCTTCAAAAACTTGTGACGATCTTGTGTTCTGTATGATATATCGACCTTTTGATGTATCATATAATGCAGAGATGAGAGAGTGCAATTTTCTTTCTAGAACTTCAGAGAACAAAGATGTTAATTTGTATGGTAAGCAACTTTTGGAGTTTAGTGGAATGTGACTGTAGGAATGTGTTAATTTTAGAAACGGTCGCTCTCGTGTATGTGGTTATGGATCCCAATGGCCCAGCTGCACGCTTGTAAGTATTGGTAGCTCAGGTGCAAGTGTGTCCTGGATTATTTTATTTGTATCTTGTTGATGTATTGTTATTAGGTGTTATTGTGATAAGATTGAGTAAACTAGAAAGTGCTGGATGCAAATAGAGAATCAGACCACTTACCTGTCGATTACGTAGTAATCTACATACAACATCAATAGTAAGGACAATATTTATAATTACTAACAAGGAAGCGAGGAAAATCATTTTGAGGGAAATAATGATTATGGGAGAAAGAAAAAGAGGGAGATTTCAAAAAGACATTTAACGAAAATAGTTTAGATTAAACTGGAAGAGGCTATTTCTATTCACTAGCAGTATTGTGGTTAAGGGCACCTCGAGTTATTTGTTGTTGCTCATAACGGCAGAAGTAAGTAGCATGGTTAAACAATGTAGTGTGGGGAAAAAGACTCAGGCGATCTCCTTGGTTTGATGACTGAATGTCTCAGAGCAAATAACAAATGACAAAGAATCTGTTAAGTAAATTTAGAGAACGAGGATGAGTTTGATAGAAGAAAACAGTATCTAGAAGGGAAAAACGCAAGGATAGATTTTTGTTAAAAACAAAAGAGAGATGGTTCAGAAAGAATCTTGCCTGAGTTGTTTGGCTAAAGTATAAAAGCAATGATTCTGCATTATTTTGGTAAGAACTAAAAAGGCTTGGAGGGAGTGAAAGGACTTGCATCAGCGATCAAAATAAAACTGGATGAATGGTATGAACATTTCAAGAATGGTGTATAATACTCGGGAAAATACAGCTCAAGATAACACTGATTCAGTAGCAGTTTGGAGTAGACTAGTATCTATTATCTTGAATATGCCCTTAACTAAAAGAGAGATTTAAACGTTGCTCAATAAACAAAATTCTTAAAATTGTGGCGCATTATTCTCCCTGGAATTGTGGTGTTCAGCCAGAGCTGCTAATAGCAGGTAATGGAGTTGAGATAGAGTTTTGGAAAAATTCTGTAATCAAAATATTTAGTCTAAAGGCATTTATCCTAAGAATGGGCTTAAAGCAATTGTAGTTCCTATCTTCAAAAAGGGTGATGCAGACAACCCAGAACAATTATAGTTGGGTTTCGTTAATTAAGTATATTTGTAAATGTTATACGATCACTACTTAAAACACGGACATGTATTGTGGTTGGAAAGACACGCACAGTATTGTGAAAAACCAGGCAGGATTTCAGGATGGAATTATTCCACAGTCGATCATTATCTTTTACATTGTATTCTGTTATCGCAGAATGTCTAAAATTGTGGGAAAAGAAAGCTGTACGTGGCATTTTTTGATATCAGAAAGCATTTGACTCTGTTTCATCACAATAATAAAAGTACTTGTAGATGTCCTTGATGCTGGATGAGGGGAAAGTTTTTTTGCTCCCTCCAAAGATTGTATAGCTCACTCCTTTATCATGTGTAAGAATTAATAACGACTTTACAGATTTTGTTTTCCATTGTCTACGGGTTTCCGCCAAGGTTGTTTTCTTAGTCCGACCCTTTTTTCACTGTTTATAAATACTTAGCTCATTCGATTTTTGAATTGGTGTTCATGGTTTTAGGCTTATTCCAACTGGATGAATTGTTTTTCTCTATTCGCTGGACGATGTGGTATTGTTGTCTACCACTCCCAGAGGATTGCAGGACTCACTGATTATCTAAAAACTTTGTTGTGATAATTTAAATAACATAGATGTTATTTTTTAAAGAAATAAAAAAAAAGAATAAGGGGACTAAGGTTATGGTTTTAGAAAAGGTGGACACCTATCAAAAAATGAAATGGTGTTATGATGGTGATCTTGTGGATAGTGGTATAAACAGTTTCACTTACCTTGGATGTTACCTTTACAAACAAAAACTAAAGTTGCAATACTTGGAACTGATAATTTTGTTACAAAAGGTAAAAGAGCGTTGATATTTAAGTTGGCTTATTCAAAATGCAAAGAAATGACTACAAAAAACTGTCTTCAAGATTTTTGTTGCAAAAGTGCAGTCGATATTGTTATACTCCTCTGAAGTCTGGGGAGTTATTAGACTCGATAAGTGTGTGATAAAATGTACACCTTTTAGCTTGCAACGATATATGGGCGTACCTTTGAAAACGCCAACAATTTAGGGTCCGGTGAAGCTAGCAGTGTATCCTCTTTTTCATCAAACACATCTGTAAGTATCTGTGAAGTATTGGCTGCATTACGGCGATGGAAGAGACAGTCTTCCTCAAAACAATGTTTTCTGATGACTTTTGTCTTTGGATAATCGGTTAAAAAATGTATGGGTGACAGTTTATTAAAGGACATGTTATTGTAGCACGGGGTTTTCTGTTTGTATGATGAACAGGTACCAGTATTGAACGCAGTTTTTTAAGTGAGTTCGCAAACAAAGATTAGTTGATATATTCATGCAGGAATGGTATACTTCCCTACGTTGATGGGAGTAGATACGATGGTAATAGTCGTTAAGATGGCTTTGCAAAGAACGATTTCTTTCATGCATTGTTATAGGTATGTTTTTTGTGTATGTCGCATTTTCACATGTAAGACTTGGTTTAGTACCTATATAACTGCTTATATGCATAAGTACAGTGTAACCCGATGGATAAGCAATGTGATGTGTTTTCAAGAAAAAATGAACGGACATTTCTTACTTACTTGTTCATTTATATTATGTCATGAGAGAAAAGTTCCTTAAAGATTTTCTTGATTTAACTCTGTCAAGACTGCTTGATGGATAAGAGCGAAGTTGTCTGTCGCCAGGTCGGAATATGTGTTTCATGCTATTAGAAGAAGACAGGCTATCTTGAATAGTTAGGTCATTTCAGTATCTACACCTCCCCCCCACACTTTCCGAATATTAACTTGAGGGTGGTCAGTGGATTTGCTGTTAAATTTGATATTATATTTGTTTTATTTTTATAAGAAGGCAGATGTGTAAAAATTCTGTATATCAGCAATAGTGTAGAATATCTGAAATGCTTTGTTTGTATATATAAAAGGGGTTGTACTTGTATTCTGAATGGGAAAAGGTTATTATATTTCGGTTGTCATACTTAATGGACCACCCCATCCCACCTCCCTCAAGTGTATGTATTGCTATGGCCAGAAACACATTAAACATTTGAATCTCTCTCTTCTCTCTCTCTCTCTCTCACTCTCTCTCTCTCTCTCTCTCTCTCTCTCTCTCTCTCTCTCTCTCTCCTCTCTCTCCTCTTGCTCTCTCTCTGGGTGATGTTGTAGCAATCTTTTGTTTTGTGTCTTCATTATGACGGTAGCCCATAGAGCGTCATTAGTGTGTAAGGTAAACATGGTGCTTACTTTCCCCCAAGTTTTCAGATTTGTTTATTTTAGTCTGCTTGCTGATTGTCTTCTTGCTTAATCTGAAACTGTTGTAGGCTTACAACAGCAGCTGAATAGCTTAAGCAGTGCTGCAACAGCACTTAATCTTATGGTTAATATGAATTAGAGTAATATTGTTGTATTCAGTAAAGGTGGATTTTAGCTGCTCACTCGAAAAAAGGCTGTACAATGGAAAAGTCATCCTGTGATTTAATGTATATAATTTTTGGAAAATATTGTTTTTCTACAAAGGCTTGTTCACAACCTGCATGTAAAGATCTTGGCAAGTCGAGGCAAAGAAGCTTGTTTAATTGTTTTGAAAAAAATTACGTTTATTGAATAATAATGCTTTTGTTTGTTGATTAAGATATTTAAATGCTCGCACAAATTCAACACCACTGTGTTATATGGCGCGGAATATTTGGGGACTGGATGCTGCTGTAAACACATCGTTGATTCTGTACACTCTTTGCTTTAAAGCAGTTTTTAGGCTTAGTTAGCGTACACCTAATGATCATCGTTTATAGTGAAACCAATAGATATCTCTCTCTATTAATGCTACTGTAAGTGCATGAGATATGGATTTAAGATTCTGCATATGGATGTGTGCAGGTTAGCTTTAATTCTTACAAGATGCTTTATGATCTAGATTTCAAGGGGGGAAAAGCACCTGGGCTTCACAAATACGTGTACCTGTTATGTAATCTTGGCGCTTTGGGTTTGGTTTGGATCAACCAAGGCTATGTTCGTAAATTTAGGGAGTTTTCAAGGTTTTAAGGCTCAAACCTGATTGACTGCTGTTGGAAAGGCAGTGGAGTAGGTCATATACAAAACTAGTGAAAGTTTCAAATGTAAGACAATTTATCGGTTCACAACGATGTCAAACCCTTATCTAGAAGCTTGATAAGGGACCATACACTTGAATTATAATATGTCTAAGTTTAGGGCTTCGTGTATTCTACATACATGTTCTTCAATTTTGATTTTATAGAATGATGTGATGACTCAGGTTGTCTATGCCCTATTATGTAAGCAAACAGTGGATGATGAAGGTTACAATGTGTTCTGTGCTGGTAACAGTTATTAGAAGATGTAAGTCAGAGTTAGACATTCCGGTAAGTATAGATCAGGAGAGACATGGGTAGACAAGGAGGAAGGATAGAGATACAATGTACAGAAATCGAAGAAGCTGACAAAGAAGTAATGCAGAAGTGCATTACAGATTTGTGAAAGAGCTCAGACACAAACAGAAACGGACAAGAGTCAGTAACATCCAGGACAATAGAAGGGAATTGCATAACAGAAAAGAAGAAATCGTTGCAGATGGACGAATACTGTTCCGAACTTACAATCATCAGACGCTAGGCGAGACCCCAGCGTACTTGCAAGCCAAGCCTATCGTACTTCAGTCAATCCCAATTCTACGCGAGGAAGTAGAAGTAGCAATTAGATCGCTGAAGAAAAGAAAATCAGCAGGAATCGACAACATCCCAGCAGAGCTGATCCAACACGGGGAGAAGCAGTGACAGACATCCTTACAAGTATCTGCAACAAGATTGGCAGACCGGAGAGTGGCCTACACCATGGACCCAATCACTCATCATCACTCTCCCAAGAAAGGAAATCTCCAGCAGTCCCAAAAACTACAGGACAATCAGCCTCATAAGTCATGCCAGTAAAGTCATGCTGAAAGTGATCCTGAACAGGCTGAAAACCACAGGCAGAAGAGATCATCGCCGAAGAGCAGGCCGGTTTCCGCCCAAATAGAAGCACCACAGAACAGATATTCAACCTGAGGGTTCTGTGTGAGAAATACAGCCAGCATCAACAAGACATCTTCCACGTCTTCATTGATTTTAAGAAGGCCTTCGATAGAGTATGACTGACGCTCTGTGGGCCACCATGAACAAATTCAACATGGGCCAGAAGCTGATCCACACCATCAAGGAACTCTACTCAAAGGCCACCAGTGCAAATACTCGTACAGGGCACGGTAGGGGCATGGTTCCGTACCTCAGTTGGGTCGACAGGGATGTCTGCTGTCGCCGACACTATTTAAACATTTTCCTCGAACGCATCATGACTGACGCCTTGGAGACCACACAGGAACAGTCAGCATTGGAGGGCGAACAATCACCAACCTCAGGTTTGCCGATGACATTGACGGTCTGGCAGGAAATGAAGAGGAACTGGCCACCTAGTGAAGAAACTGGACGAAATATCCTCACAATACGGCATGGAAATCAGTGCCGAGAAAACCAAGCTCATGACAAACAGTGCCCAGCCAATCACCACCAAGATCACTCTCAACGGAAAAGAACTGGAGACAGTTGACCATTTCAAGTACCTTGGAGCCATCATAAGTGAGGAGGGATCGAAGACCGAAATCCTAGCAAGAGCGGCACAAACAGCAGCAGCAATGGCAAGACTGAAGACCATATGGAGAGACAGAAACATCCCTCTCGGAACCAAGGTAAAGTTACTAAACGCGCTAGTCACCTCAATCATGCTTTACGCATGTGAGGCATGGACATTAAACGCAGACCTACAAAGGAGGATCCAAGCAGTAGAAATGAGATGCCTCAGAAGGCTCCTTGGCATCTCATACAAGGACCATGTCACCAACAATGAAGTCCGCAGAATGATCCTCAACAGGTGGGACTATGAAGACCTACTGACCACGGCGAAAAGAGGAAACTCAGATGGTATGGGCACGTAACACGCTCAGAAGGACTTGCAAAGACCATCCTGCAAGGAACAGTCCAGGGGAAGAGAAGACGGGGCAGACAGAGGAGAAAGTGGGCCGACGACATCCGTGATTGGACAGGGGAGGACTTCAGTGTCACCCCGGCACTTGCCCACGACCGTGCTAAGTGGAGCCAGCTGGTCCACCGTTCGTCCACCATGCAGCGCCCCCACGACCCTGGCGGGTTACGAGACCAGTGAACAGTGAACAGTGAAAGTATAGTAGACAGCCTAATTTATTTAGATTCTGTCTACTCATGGCATCTAGTCACCCTGACATTGTGCGCAGCCTTGCTTTATATCTGTGTAAAGCCTTTAGAATAAGAGATATCTTGGTTTCTTAAGTAATATTTTTTTAACTGATTTATTATTGTGGTAGTTGTGGGTATACATTAACACTTTGGTGTGTGTGTGTATGTTACTTATTGTTCTCACTAAAATACAGAGCAACCAGCCGCCATGGCGCAGTGGTTAGCGCCTTGGGTTACGGACTGGAAGGTCGCGGGTTCGATTCCCATAAGAGTCATAGGGATTTTTCGGACACCGGCCGGCTCCTACCCAGAGTGAGTGTGCTGTGGGCTCAGTGGGAAGACTGGGACCACACAGTCGAGCTTCATCCACTTAACGGATGCGAGTTTGAGAGTGTTGCTCACATTACTGACCAACACTGCAGGTGTCTGTATCTCTCGGGCCCGGTTGACGCCGAGATATTATTATGATAGTAAGCGTAGAGTACAACCCTGTCAAGCAGTCTCAAAGCATATGCACTTCCACAGCACATAATTACGTCATCCTCATTGTCATTGATCATCATGCAATTAAAAAAATTGCTCTGATTCGGTGGTCCCAGTTTCTCTGGTCTCATGGTGGCCTCAGATTCGGTTTGCCCATACATTCTGTGCCTGTAGTGAGTTTGTGTCAAAGCCTTTGGGGTTGGAGGTTCGCGGGGTCCGGTCGTTGGATGGACGTTGTGGTGGTTGCCACGTCGGGTGGGCAACTCACTCAGTCTGGCTCCGCGACTGAGCTAATACTGTCGTTAGTAGGGGCTTAGTAGGTGGTGTCCTGCGTATGTTAGCTCAGAACAGGCACCACTGAACACCGCCAAAGTGACCCAGCAGCAGTGCAGGGCCCCTCTGGCTGGTGGCCCCACGGCGGCCTGATAGTGATGGGCTCCCTGTGGACCTCCGACTCTGAGGATGAGACATAACAAATCTGGGGATGGTTGTGGCGGGAGATTGGAATGAGCGGCGTGGGAACAGCAGGACGGGGGACGTCACAGAAGATGCCGCAGCAGAAAAAAAAAATACAGAGCAGTTTGGCAACCCCCCTTCATGTATGGGCCAATGGCCTTTTTGTGAATAAATCTTTCGAGTTCTCTCTCTCTCTCTCTCTCTCTCTCTCTCTCTCTCTCTCTTCTCTCTCTCTCTCTCTCTCTCTCTCTCTCTCTCTCTCTCTCTCTCTCTCTCTCTCTCTCTCTCTCTCTCTCTCCTCGCTCGCCCGCTTGCTCGCTCGTTCACACACACAGACCCAGACACCCGCGCACACACACACACACACATGCATGCACGCAAGCACGAACCCAGGCATCTGTATGCACGCACGCACACACACTCGCGTGCACACATACACACACTCGCGCGCGCGCACACACACACGCCCCCTTTATACAGAAAGGTACTTACAGACTGTGCTGGGGGAAGGTTGCTGGAGGAGCTGAACAAAAGTCCTCAGTCCACTGTTGTAGGAAGAAACATCCACGAGGACTTCCGCAATCCATGAAGACCAGTACAGAGAGGACAGCTGCTGTCTTCACTGTCCTCCACCTCTTCCCTTTCCATTGCACATCTCAATGCCCACTGCACACTGGCCTGTGTTTCTAGTCGCCATCATAAAAACAACTGACAATGTCGCTGCACTGGAGAACCACACAGAAGGCAGGCAGGCAGAATGGTGTGTGCCGTCCCTAAACACTTGGCAGCAAGCTTGGGTCAGGTCCTCTCCCACAACTCTTCTTCCTTTGTCTGTTGAATCCCTCCATTGGCCAGAACAGTGCAGGCCTCTGTTTTCTGTCCACACATCTCTCACAGTGACTGGTCGTTGTTCTGAACCAGTCAGTGACCAGTTCTGTTTACTGAGCAAGCATCCTCCATGTCAGTTCCTTCCACTGGCCCTCCCTCACACCTGATGAGCGCCTGACAGTGAGTGTCACAGCCTGTGTTACTGCTGCTGCTGTCACTGCCCTCTCCTGCTTCTCCTTCCCTCTCCGGCACCTCTCGCTGCTTTGTCAGATTTTTCTTTAAATCAGAATTTCAATTGAATCTTTTTTTGTGACAGAATATGTTCTGCAAACTGGTCCACCTTTGTCCCCTCCAAAAAACTGTAGCTTCTAGTTTCTCAATTGTGTTAGTTTAAGTTGGGTTCAGAGTTCAACCTCTGTGTTTATGAAGCCCACATCAGCCTTGGTCGATGACCTGACTGGTCGTGGGAAGATGTCATGGACAGGCTGACCTGGTGTCTGAACATACAGTCTTGTAAACCCACAAATGGTGGATCGGTGGTTTAGAGGTAACGCGCCTGTCTAGAAAGCGAAAAGTCCGGGTTCGTATCCCGTCTGGGCCCGAAACTTTTCCCCCATCCATTAGACCATGAGTGGTGGTCTGCGCGCTAGTCTTTCGGATGAGACGATAAACCGAGGTCCCGTGTGTTACAGAAAATTATGCAGCGCACGAAAAAGAACCCACGGCAACAAGAGAGTTGTCCCTGGCAAAATTCTTAGAAAAAAGCCACTCTGGTAGGGAAAAAAATACAGTTGCAGAAAAAAAAAGAAAAAAAAAGAAGAAAAAAAAAGGGGTGGCGCAGAAAAAAAAAGAAAAAAAAAAAAAAAAAAAAAAAGGGGTGGCGCTGCTCTTGTGGCGACGTGCTCTCCCCGGGGAGAGCAGCCCGAATTTCACGCAGAGAAATCTCGTGACTTAAAATGGTATAAATAAATAAATAAATAAATTCGGCATTTCACATTAATTTTCTGCCGTATCCGTTACACATCGCCTTCCGCTGTTTACACATGTAGCATATCATCTTTTGCTGTTACTTTGTGGTCACTATTTACACACGTTAACAGCTCCTCCCGCTGTTTACACACGTATCAATGCTTCCTGCTGTTTCTTCTGTTGCACATCGTCTCCCCCTGTTACTTTGCGGTGCCTTTAAACACGTCACACATCACAGACACTGGTCACTGTCAGTGGCTGGCCACACACGACTTCCTAGCCCCTGACCCCAACAGTGATGACATAGACAGCAGCAGACGTCACGTGGACACGTTCACCCTGAACAGCAGCACCACCAGCGATGTTGTTCCTGCACGATGAAGGAGGAGCCAGTGGACTGACTGACTGACTGACTGACGGAGCGCTAAAGCCTCCCCTGACAAGCTGGCAAAGCAGCACACACACACACACACACACACAGGCCGCTTAGACTGTTTTGTGTCATAGGCCTACTCCAGTCCAGTGTTCTGCAGTGTGTTGTTAAAAGAATCATCGATAGTCTTGTTCTTCTGGCTGTATACTATAATTATGTCTGCTTCTCTCTCTCTCTCTCTTCTCTCTCTCTCTCTCCTCTCTCTCTCTCTCTCTCTCTCTCTCTCTCTCTCTCTCTCTCTCTCTCTCTCCCTCTCTCTCTCTCTCTCTCATCTCTCTCTCTCTCTCTCTCTCTCCCTTTGGGTTTTGGGGTTGTATTTTGTTGTTAATGCAGAATGGTATGGATTGTTAATTTGCAATGTTCTGTTGGACAATTTCATTACTTCTGTGGACTTCTGTATCAATTCTAATAATGTGTATATAGGATTGCGCATGCATGAATATGTGTGTGTGTATATGTGTGTGTATGTGTGTGTCAGTGAGTAGTAATGAGCGCCCATCCACAGTGTGTGCAGATGAGAGCGGAAAGAAAGCAGTTCTGTGTGTTTATTGTTGAAATAGCTGATGTTAACTGGTCATTTTTCTTGATGCTTGTGGCTTGCTGTCTTCGTACATCAAATGTTTATTTCCTGGTTTTGCTGTACAAATGTACGGTTATGATATTTTGATAATTATGACATGTGTCTATTATCTTGTAGGTGAGAAATGTCTTGCGAATGGATATGTATCCAGATGTGTGTGTGTGTGTGTGTTGTGTGTGTGTGTGTGTGGTGTTGTGTGTGTGTGTGGTATTATGTGTGTGTGAGTGTGTATGTTGAGAGGGGTTTTGTGGGGTGTGTGGG
>CM054161.1:10031257-10055073 GCA_028751875.1 Rapana venosa | reverse complement strand
TTTTTTGTTGTCCCAAGTTTTGGGGGGCCCCAAGAAAACCAATGAGCTCGAAATAAAATTTTTGGGTACATGTTTGTAATAAATTAAAAAAAAAATACAGTTTTGCCACAAACCGTCTCCCCAGATAAGAGCGTTTTTGGGTTTTTTTTTTGGTTTAAGAAAAACTTAGCTGGTCCCTTTTATATTAAAAAACCTTTTTTATTTCTATTTCCTTTTTAGGTTAAAAACGGTGCCCCAATCTAAAAATTTTGAATTTTTTTTATGGGTTTTTCATTTTCTTGCCCCCTTTCTCTTTTTCCCTAAAAGGTTTTCCCTTCTGAGCCTTTTTTAAATGCTTTTCCAAAACCCCCATGCAGTTTTTCATCTTTCTTTTTGATTTAATTTAAAACCCACAAGGGCCATTTTTTGATTTTAGGGAATTCAAAAACCCCCTTTAACTTTTTGTAGTTGAAAAATTTTTGGGTTGAAAACCCGTCTTTAGTTATCATTGTGTTACCAAAACCCCAAAAGGATTTTCTTCCTCACCCAAAAGTGTTTATGGAAAAAAACCCGAGGTGAAAGATTTTTTTTTGGGTTGCCCCTCTAAAAGAACATGGAAAAAGGTTTAAAAAGGGGGTTTGGGAAAAAACCTTCATTAATCGGGGAAAAAGGGGGTGGCGGTTTTTCAAACACCCATTAATATTCCCCTTAAAGGGAATTCTTGCGGAGTGTTCCCGATTTTTTTTCCCCCCACGGGTTTTCTGCTTTACTTTTTTTTTTAAATGTACTAGGGTTTTAAGCACCCCCTTTCAAATGGATAGAAAAGCCCTTGGGGGCCCTATTTTTGGGCTGTGCCCCCAAAGGGCGTGCAAGCCTCGGGGCGGTGTTTGGGCCCCAAAACAAACCCAAATTTTTAAAAGATATCCCCAGTTGTTTTTTTCTTTTTTGGCCCGGGCCTTTTCAGGTGGTTTAAATTTTAACACGAGAAATGCCCGGTTAAAGGTGGGCCATACGCCCATTTCGTCCTGAGTTCCCCCCCCTGATAGAAGGCCCTGTAGAGCTGAGCTTTAAAAGGGTCAAGAGGAATAAAAAAAAAACCTTGTTTCCAATTGGGCTTTTGCCATAAAAAGATCTTTTTTCCTGGTTTCCCTTTTTTCCACCCAAAAATTTTTACCTTTTTTGTTTTAGTCCCCACCCTTTTCCTGAATCCCCGGGTAAAAAACGTTTCACCTTTTTTTTCCCTTTTTGTATCCATAACTCAGAAATTAAAATCAAAAAAATTTTGGTTCAATGAAGTCCTTCCCTTGCCTGCTAGTTGACCTAATTTTTTTTTAAAAAAACCCCCCCTTCCTGGGGTTTGTTTTAACCCCCTTTTCCCGGGTTTTGGATGGGGTTTCAGGGACCCCTATTTCCCAAATTTTGAAAAAAAAAGTATTTTTCCCTGGAACAAGGGAAAATTCACCCTTTCCCTTAAATTAGGGAAAACCTAACAGTCAAAATTGATTTTCATAAATTAATTTAGGGGGGTTTTTTTTGTAAAAAAAAACGATTTTTGGGCTGTTTTTTTAATCCCTTTTAGGGGAAACCTTTTAAAAGGTCTGTAGGGTTTCAAGGTTGGCCCCAATTTTTTTTTTGCGCCATCTTTTTTTCTAAAAAGTAGAAAATTTAAAAAAAACCCAATAATTGAATTTTTTTGGGAAGCCTATGATTTTAGGCACTTTTCCCAACTAAATGGCTGATTGCACGGGGAACACCCAAAAAAGGGAACCAGTCAGCTTTTGGGGGGCAGCCGATCAAAAACCTAAAATTTCCGAAAGATGACATTGGGATACCCAGGATCAAAAAAAAAGAGTTGCCAGCAAACCCGAACACTTGGAAAAGGGGCCCCCAAAAACTTTTACGGCATGGAAAATCAGGCAGAGAAAAAAACCAAATGAGGGAAATAACCCCAAACGGTTTTTACCCACTAAATTTTTCCGGGGTTTTAAGGGGAACCAGAAGGGGGAAACGTTAAAAAACCCTTAAGTACCTGGGACCCTTTGTTCGGGAACCAGGGTTTCCAAGCCGAATTTGTAGGGCGGGGACTGACGGGAAAAATTAACACCCTTTGTAAAAAACAAAAAAACCTTTTCTGGGAGATAAGAATATCTAAATTATTTCCAAGTCAGACTAATGCGTTTTCCTTGTCTTTACCCCAATATTTTTTTTGTAGGGCCGGGGGAATGGGGGCCCCCCGGGACTGCAGGATTTGGGGGAAAAGGGTTTAAGGCAGTGGAGTTTGAGATGTTTTTCGGAAAATTTTTTGGGAAATTCCCTAAAAAAGGACCACTTTAAGCAACGAAAGGTGTGCAAAAACAGAATCCAGAAAACCCTTGGGCCCCTATGAGACCTTAAAAAAAACAAACGTGAAAAAGGGGGTTAAAAATTTAAGGGGGGGGGAATGTCCCCAAAGCCCCCCCAAGGAATTAAAAAAAGGGGACATTTTTTGAAAGGCAAGCCCAAGGGGGAAGAAAAAGGGAGGCCGCCCAAAAGGAAAAAGGGGGGAGGAAAAACCTTCTTTTTGAATGGACAGGTTTAAAAAATCAAAAAAAAAAACCCCTGGGGAAAGGGCAGAACAGAGAGGGGAAGGGGGGAAAACGGGGTTGCTGAGTTTTGAGGGGTGCCCCCTCGGTCTTTTCAGACTACAGGAAGATGGGTTAAGGGGATAAAGGGGATTGCCCCCAAAATATTTTTTGGCCCCCCATCTTTTTTTTTTATGAGTGGGAAAAAAAAGGGAAAAAAACAAAAATTTTGGGAAAAAATGGGGGGGACTAGTTTTAGAAAAAATTTTGATGGTTTGTTTTTTACCCCAAGTGATGTTAGGGGTTTAAAGGGGCCCGGGCACCTGGGCCATCGGGCTTTCCCGGGTCAGAAGGAATTATTAGAAAGCAGAGTTAAGATTTTCACACAATTTTTTGGGACAAAAAAAACCGCCGGAAGTAAAACCCCCCTTTACGGGCCTTATGAAAATGGAAAACCCAAAAGCCAATTTGTTGCTGTAATGAAAAGGGGCCCAAAAGGTTTTTTTAAAACAAAAAAAAAAATAACCACCCGGGTTTTTTTGGGAAAAAAAATTTAACCTAAAGAAAAAGGACTAAGTTTTTTGTATGCGGGAAAAAAATTGGGAAATTAGTGAAGGCCACAAAATACTAAAAGATCCCTTACGAAAGCTTTTTGCAAAACTACAAAATCCCCTAAAACAAAAAAAACAACAAACTTTGAAAAAGTTTTCCCACTTAAGCCCTAGCCCCAGTCAGAAAAACCCCAAAAACCCTTGAAACTTTATTGGGAAGTTGGAAACTCCCCTTCACACAAGCAGAAAAAGGACACACACAAAAAAACAAAAAAATGATAACCCCCCTTAAAAAAAAAGGGGCCAAAATTAAGACAAAAAATTTTGGGGCCTAAAAATTTTAGCAACAAAAAGGTTTTAGGGCGAACTGAAAAAAAATTTGCAAAGGGGCCTTTTGGGGGAATGAAAAAATCAGGGGCATAAAAAAACTACGAAAAGAAAAAGCTTCTCAAAAAAAACACCCAAAAAATAAAAATTTCTTACGAATTAAAAGAAAAACAAAAACCCACCGCATTTTTTTTTTAATTTAAAAACCCCCCCCCTTTAGGGGGTTTTAAAACAAAAAAAAACAAAAATCCCAATCTAAAAAGGTTGGGGAAAGAAAAAAAAAGAAAAATCCAAAAAAAAACGAAAAAACAAAAAACGGGGGGAAAAAAAAAAAGGGAATCCGTACACTGTTTCGGCGGGGGCCGGGGGGCAAAAAAAACTTGCCCGGTTTAAAAAACCAGCTTTTGGGTTTCGTTTATTTGAACTTTGGGGTATGCGCTAAAAGGGGGAAGCCCCATTCCCGCCCCCAACCCCCCCCCTTTTCCGAAACCCACAGGACAGGGCTAGGTTTCGGGGAAAAAACCAAAATCGGGCCACTATTTTATTTATTTTTTTTAATTTATTAAATTTTTTTAAACCCTTTTTAATTTCCCGGGAAAATTTTCCCCTGCGGGGAAAATTTTGGTGGGGCTTTTTTCCCCCGGGGAGAGCCCGTCCCCACAAAAAAGGAAAAGCGCCCCCCATCTTTTTTTTTTTTTTTGGCCCCGGCCCAACTGTATTTTCTTTTCCCTTTTCGGGAAGGGGGCTTTTTTTACAAAATTTTGCGGGGGGAAAAATTTCCCCCTTTTTGGGCCGTGGGTTCTTTTTCGTCCCGCTGCTTAATTTTCGTAAACCCCGGGGACCTGGTTTTTAGGGTCTTTTAAAAGGGGGGGACTGCCCCCCGGGGCCCCACCATTCCGGGCCCTTAAGGGGTGGGGGAAAAAGTTTGGGGGCCCAGACTTTTTTTCAAACCCCGGGGAATTTTTTCCCCCTTTTCCCTAGGGGGGGGGCGCGTTACCTTTTGCCACCGTTCCCAATTATTTACCTTTTTTAAAAAAAATTAGCCTACAAAGTTGGACCCTCTTTTTTTTTTAAAATTGGTTCTTTTGGGTTGCTGGTTTTTCTAAAACGGGCGGGAAAAAAGTTGTAGGGTTTAGGGGCAGGGTTTTTAAATGGGGGGGAATTTGGGTTTTAGTTGGGGGGTTTTTTTCTTTTCTAAAAAAAAGGGATAAAAAAAAAGGCCCCGTTAAAACAATTTTAAAACCTTTTTAAAGCAGTTTTTTTCCCCCATAGTGAGGGGGTCTTTTCCCGGGGGAAAAATAATTATTTTTTTGTTGGCTCTGTAGGGGGTGGTAGTAGTTTTTCCCCGGGGTTGTTGCTTCTTTTGTTGTGACTCCCCTTTTTTGGGTCTGTGTATTGTTTACATTTTTTTTTTTTCCCCAAGTCACTTTCCATCCCCAAAGCTTTTAAATTAATTTTGGGTTTGTTGTAGGTTTGAAAATTTTTTTCCCTATTTGAAAAACGGCTTTGGTTGGGGGGCCACCCAAATTAAAAACCCATGCCCTTTAAAAGCAAAAGTAAAACCTTTGGGACCGTGCATGGGGAAGAAATTTTTGGGTAATGTTTGATTTTTTGATGGTAGGTCAACACCCGGGAGTTAACACGGTCTTAAAGATTTGCTAGAAAAACTCCCTTTGGGGCCTAAAACCCAAAATTCCCACCACATAAAAAAATTTTGGATCTTGTTTTTGTCCCTTGTGCCCCAAGCGGGGCCCAACATAGGTCCAAAAGGGCCCATTTTTTCCTCTTTAAATCCTGGCCCTTTTTTAAACCTTTCATCTTTTAAAAGGAAAAAAAGTCGTCCATGCAAAAACATGTACTTTTTGCTTTTAAACCCCCAAGGGGAAAAAAACCTTCCCAACTTTTTGAAAAAGTTGTATTTGGGGGCCCAACCGGGCCATATTTAAATACCCCCTGTGCCCAAACCCCCCCCCAAATACGGAGCCCCCTTCCCCGGGTTTTTTTGGGCCCCTGTGTTGTTTTGAATGCAGTTTAGAATCAAAATTAAACTCATTGAAACGGGCCTCTCTTTACCCCTTCATTTTTAAAACCCTTTTCTATTAAAGGGATTGAAGTTTTTTTTCCGGGGGGCAGTGGGCCCTCCCCAGCCCCGTTGGGGAACGCCAAAACTGTTTTAGTACACATAAAAAACCTGTACACGGGGACTTTTCAAAAAGGTTTTTTTTTGGTTATTGGGGTCGAATTTAGGGGACACACCAAAAAGGCTAGTTGACCGTGGTAGCAAAATTTTAAATTTGGTTTTTGGTTTAAAAACTGTATAGGATTGGGAAAACCCAAACCCTTTTGTAGGGTTACCCTTTAAAATTGGTGGGTTTAAAAAGGTTTAAGTGGGTTGGGAACTTTTACTTCGAAGTTAAATTTGGTCCGGGGGGGGACCCCGCAAAAATCAAAGCTTTTTTAAAAAACCCTTTGCCCCTTTGGGTTTATGGGGAAAGGATCCACCCCTTGTATTTTGAAATTTTTAAATTATTTTTTATACTTTTATTATTCTAAGTAGGTTTAAAATTTGTTTAAAACCCAACAACAAAGTTTCCAGTCAGGTTTCCCCTTTTTTAAATACCTTTCCTTTTGGGACAACCGCTGTCAAAAATTAAAAACTGTTGTTTTTGCATGGGTCTTTTAAAAAATTTATCATGGAAAAAACATCGCCCGCAGAAACAATGGTTTTAAAAAAAATTTGTTTCCTAGAACTAGAGGTTTAATTTTTTACTGTGAAAAAGGGTTATTTTATTTTTGGCACGGGGAAAAGGGCTCTTTCCCCAAAAGCTGGTATCCACTAAAAACTAACCCAAGTAGTCAAAAGAGTAACTCTACGGGGCTTTTTCCCACCCTTGAATAAGGGTTTGCAAAAAAAGTTTGCAAAAAAATGCTTGGTTTCGGGAAACCCATTTAGAAGAATGGGTCGGGATGGTTGGGAAAAAGTTTTTGGTATTACTTTAATGATGATGGGGGACAGAACCTATGTCGGTGAAAGACCCATGACTTGGCAGTAAACTCTTTCTTTTTGTACACTGTCTCAGTTAAACCACAAACACAAAACAAGTGGTGCGAAGGCTTCTTCCTAAACAGGCCCTTCTGATCTACTAAAAATCCTTCCCACCCTAGCAGAGCAATGTACTGTGAAACGCAGCACAATAGCTTTACTATACTTCAATTCAAGAGCTAGAGAAGGCTTCCATGAAACACTGTATAACAATCAAAGACGCAGCACAAAGAACAGTTGACTGTAAAAAATTTACATATTACATTAGAAATAAAATAATATAAATACTAATATACATACATAACCATGTCACGCGGTCCTGTAATAAGAGCACCTGAAACATGCCAAACTATTGAGCTTAAAGATCTTGGTGATGTACAAGAGTTTGAGAAGGATGGGGAGATTGTTGAAGTTTACGCTTTTGAGTACACAAATGATGGATACTACAAGCGCACAGCAATAGAAGAAGCTAAGAAACCTCCTTGGTTTCCTAAACTTGAACAGTTGTGTAATGTTGAAGCTGAAGCATTAGCAGATGATTTTACTTACAAAGTAACATATAAAGCTAATAAATGGCACTTCAAACCAAGCATCCACTGGCAGATCAAGTTTGAGTTTATTAGTCCATACACTCTCTGTGCACCCAACAGAACTTTCCGTAAAGCCATAAATGCTGGACCAGTAAACATAGCATTAGCATATCATTCAGCCAGCAGAAATGAAGTAGAGATAATAGCATTACAGAATAAGGCACGTTACAGGTTTTAACCCTGTGGCTTTAGTTATCTCAGAGTTCATTGCTCTCAAACGGCAGGCAGTCTTTTACCACTGTGTATTTCGTGTGCCTGGGAATCATGATTTCTTGCTGGGTACTGATATGCAAAAGTCTTTCTGCTAACAGCTTGTTAAACTTTCAACCAGTGCTTGAGATATGTGGTTTGCGTGGTATACCTCTTTTTATTGCTACTCCATGCTTTAGTAACAGCTGATTAAATGCTCCTTTAAAACCTTTTTCCATCATCACATGATAGTCTGGGATTTTTAGTGGGCCCGACTATAGATTTCCTGCAAAGCAACTTGCAGTTGCGGTGGCACTCTTTTCAGTAAGGGGTCTGCATCTTTATACCTAGAAGCTACGTCCACCACAGTAAGAGCATACTTATACCTTTTCTTCTGATTTGTGTCATGGGGTAAGTATAAAAGGTTATTGATGAGTATCATTTGGTTTATGTTTTTTAAGGAGGGTCTTTTAATGCGCTTGGTGCAGGTAAATAGATCTGAAATATTGCTTGTTTAGACAGCCATTCTTTGTACTTCGGAAATTACTCCTGCTGCAATGTCGGGTTTTTAATGGCTCCTTCTTTCCCAAAGTACCCTTTTGGTGTGTAGTAGATTTAGGAGTTTGGACCATTGTTCTAATATAATAAATAAAAAAATTCCTGTTGGTTAAACCCAAACCCTTTGTGCTAAGAAATTTACTATTGTCATGCCCCCACAATAAAAGCAATCTCCCCTGTCTTCTGGGTTTCAGTGGGTTGATAATAATCACGAAGCTTTTGGCTTAGTAATAGGAGATATTGTTTGCCTGTCAACAATGTAGTACTCTTTTATTCCCGGGTCAACATCAGAAAATTTTTTGCAGCATGTCCTTGTTCATAAAGTTTTTCATTAATAAAGTCTAACTGGCAATTCTTTGTTTTTTCGTATTCTGCCTGTGCTCTGTTCAGTTGTTCTAGTGCTTTATCATTCTCTTCCTTTCTTCGTCTGTATGAAGTTTAGAAAACAAGTAGTTGCTGCCTGTAAAAGCAAGTGTGTTAACTACAGCGCCACCACCCATCATCACTAAAGAAGCCATTTTCTTTTATTATGGACTAATATTTTCTGGAATAATTCCCTGCTTTACCAGGAAGTCTTTTGTAGCAATGGATGCTGTTACAACGGCAACTAGCTTGGCACTGTCCTCAAAGTCTAGTTTTCTTAAATCAGCAGGCTTCATTTTTAGAAGGCTCTTTCCTAGCATAGTATAGCCGACACTAAGACTGCCAATAATAGCAGCGTGGTAGACCAAATTGACTGCAGTCTTTTCTGTACTCATATTTCTTACTATAGTATAAATTATTTATTTATATCTATTTTAATACATCTTGAATGGATCGTTGTCAGGCTGTTTGCTTTGCAATGGTTGTGGCTGTGGTTGTGGTTTTGGCTTTTGTTATGTTGTGGTTTTTGTTTTGTTGGTTGCTTGCTGGGTCCCTACTCTATAGGCTGTATAACCAATTCCCTTTGCTGTTTACCCTATATTAAGAAAGAACTGAATGTTTGTTTTTGGTGGTGCTGTGTCTTTTTTCTGTGTTTCTATAGGCATCTGTTTTTCTAATGTTTCTCCAGATAAAATCTTTTGCTTTGCTTGATTGCTAAGTTTTTTCTGTCGGTTCCATTCTGCTAACCTCTTGCCAGCTTCAACTCTCCCAGGTTTCTTTGTTACAGATGTCACTTGTGAAAGGGAGGGTTGCTCTTGGTTTGGGGCATTCTCCTGTGTTTGGTTCGTGGCTGTGTTTGTTCTTCCATCTTTCTCTTATGGTTAAATTTTATATGGGTTTTTTTTGATTTTAATACTTGCAGTACTCATGCTAACGAGAGCCAAAACGGTAATACATATCGCAGCCAAGTGTCTCCAGCGTTCTAGACAAAATGGATCTTGTGAGAGGTCATATGCTTTAAATCAGCTTCTGAGTCCACATTAAAGACCTACTTGTTGCTTTAGCATATAGACCAAAAACAGTTTGCCTAGGCTTTTCCCTATCTTTGCTCCAAGGGAAAAATTCATCCTATTAAAATACTTATTAATGTTTGTGGTGATAAATGCTGCACCCGTTCAACTGTTGCTGTGTTCTAAGTAATGCTTTGTTTTACCCCAAGCAGCAAGAGAGTACAAACCCTTTCCTTCTTTCCAGTAGACTCTTCTCATTGTTTTTTCTTCTTGATAGAACCAGTAGATGTCATCAACAAAAGTTCGTCGCAATTCATGTTGTCTATCTTTATCAATATATTTTGTGTAAAAATTAATTTGTTGTTCTTGACAAGTTTTTTGATAAGTTGTTAACAATGTTGTTGATAGGGACTTGTTTATTCTTGACAAGTTCTTAATATAGTTCTTGTTTTAGTTCTTGATAAGGTTTTGATAAGTTTTGGTAAGTTTTGGTAAGTTCTTGATAAAGTTCTTAAAAAGTTCTTGATAAGTTCTTGGTTAAGGGTTTTGATAAGTTGTTGATAAGTTGTTGATAAAGTTCTTGACAAGTTCTTGATAAGTTCTTGATAAGTTCTTGATAAAGTTCTTGACAAGTTCTTGTTAGGATATTGTTTTAGCATAACTTCCCCAATTTTATAGTTTTACCATCAAAAATTAAATTAGTATTACTTTCAGTTTTAGTAGAGAGATAGGGAAAAAGCCCAGTCCGGTAAAGTGCTCTTCAAACTTACCTAGTTTTTAAAAAAAACATGGCAACTTTTTGGGCCCATGAGGCGCAGGACGAATCGGCCCAAAGTTGCGGGGTTTTATTAAAAACTAGGTAAGTTTTTAAGAGCAGTTGAGCTTGGTTCGGCTTTTTCCCCATCTTACTGTAATTGTAAGAAAAACAACACAACAACAACAAAATGTTCAACTATAATTTCCCCAAAAAATTTTATAAGTTTGGTAACCAAATCATAATGTAAAAAAATTTTTATTCTTTGTTTATTCCGACACCAAACCCCCTGACATCTCCAATGCCCATTTTATGATCTAGAACTAGAGGTGTCCACTATCTTTACTGTAGATTGAAGGTTATTACGATTCTGCACACTGGAACAGGAGCTTCTTTCGTTTCGCCCAGCTGGCATCACAGGCAAAAACTCAACCAAGCTAGTCTAAGAGTACATCTTATTAGACTTCTTCACAATATTAAGATATGCGCCACGACGTCTTGCAGTAATGCTTGGGTTTTTTGACATAGAGGGATTTAG
Organism: Rapana venosa; assembly: GCA_028751875.1. Classification (NCBI taxonomy): domain Eukaryota; kingdom Metazoa; phylum Mollusca; class Gastropoda; order Neogastropoda; family Muricidae; genus Rapana; species Rapana venosa. The sequence continues at coordinate 10,044,610 of CM054161.1, read as the reverse complement.
AAGAATGGGTTTAGGAGATGATTTGGAAGTACCCTTTGTTGGTGGTGGTGATGATGGTGAGGACAAAACCTATGTTGGTGTGAGACCCATTGACTTGGCAGTAAACTCTTTGCTTTTTGTACACCTGTCTCAGTTAAACACAACACAAAACACAAGTGGAGAACGAAGGCTTCTCCTATCAGTCCCCTTCTGATCTACTAAGAATCCTTCCGCACCGCAGCATAGGGTCAATGTGTACTGTGAAATGCAGAACAATGCTTTTACTACACTTTCGCAATTCAAAGAGCTGGAAGAAGGGCTTCATGGAAACACTTTGTATTCTAATCAAAGACGCAGCACAAAGAAACGTTGACTGTTAAAATTTTACATATTACCTTAGAAATTTACAATACTATATATACTAATATATACGTAACCATGTCGCGCGTCCTGTAATAAGAGCACCGCTGAAAACATGCCAAAACTATTGAGCTTAACGATCTTGGTGATTTACAAGAAGTTAGAGAAGGATGGGAGATTGGTGGGTGAAGTTTATGCTTTTTGTGTATACAAACTGCTGGTATATCTACAAGCGTTTACAGAATAGAAGAAGCTAGAAACCTCCTCGGTTTCCAAAACTGAAACGAGTTGCGTAATGTTTGACGACGTGAAGCATTAGCAGATGATGATCTGCTTATTACAAAGTAACATTTAAAGATTAATAACGGCACTTCGCAAACCACGCAGCTGACTGGCAGATCAAGTTTGCGTTTATTAGTCGCATACACTTTTATGGCCCGACAGAACTTTCCGTTAAAGCCATACATGCTGTATTGGACCAGCGGTTAAACATAAGCCTCTAGCTATCATATCAGCTTGTAGCAGAACTGATAGTAAAAGATAATAGCATACCCGAATAAGACACGTTCTTGCTTTCATAGAAAAGACCTCAGTGGACTAAACCATCAACCATCATTGTACAATTCCTTCATGTACTTGTCCTCTGGTTATCGATCAGTACACATTGGTGTTTGTTTCTGGTTTGCAAGAGAGAAGAAAGAGCTTACTTTTCTTTGTTCATGGAGCTTGGGATTACTATTGAAATGGAAAGACCTCGCGTTGTATGCCCTCACAATTTGCTATTGCTATTCGACAACGCGGGCGCTGGTGACAAGTGACATTGAAGAGGGGCAACATTTTCTCAGTAATAAAGGTCACTTGCTCTAGGACCCACTCTACAGTCATTAAACGACAATTAGCATCTCGTCAATTCCTACACCACATGTGATCCTCCCGGTGCTGTCGTTTAATTACACATTGTTGTATCTGCCCGACTCAATCATTATGTACGGGCTCTTAATGTATTGAATAGCCAATAAAAACATTCTACTGCGCACATTGTTTTTTTAAACGTTCTAAGGAACGAGATGACTAAGGCATATTGTCTAAATATCCTAGAAAGTTCGTAGGACTGCAAAAAAAAAACCCAAGATCCTGAACTGGTCTTATTGATAATTGCTAATACCTTCTTCGTGTTTGACAAACACTTACCAGATGGGTTGCACAGGCATAGACATCTTTGTAGCAACAAACTAGGATAGAATAGTATGACTAAAAGTGCCCGGCGTAGGGTTGGGTCAGGGTAGCAGCGATTTACGTGTGTTGATGAGCTCTATTACTATACTGGAGTGTGACAGCAACACTGTGACACCTCCCCCCCCGCCCTACACCGCCCCCCCCCCCACCCCCCCCCCCCCCCCCCCTGCTCGCTGAGAGCGTAGGAACAAGGCAGTTGCTCACTGGGCTTACTGGATTTGGTTGAGCGCCCCTGCTATTCCAATAGCATTCGGGCTGCTGTTTCACGCATTGAACGAGCAGGACGTCTCCGCTTTCATTGGGCACATCAGTCTTTTCGAAGGAAGGTTGTGCCGTAAACAGAAATACATGATGCTGTTTGTTGCTTGACCAATTAGCCAAGCTAAGCTCAGTTTTCAGGCCTAAGTTATTGAGCAAAGCAGTCTTACACAGATTCCTACATATATCAGAATGAGGAGTTCATAGTCGTCTTCAGCATGTACTACGATGACTACCGAAGCCCGTACAAAGTTCGTTTTTTCGCATAGTTCCTCCCAGAAACAAACATAAGACACAAAGCTTACTGCCCCTCTGTCCGTTGTGTGACATTTGATTTCAATATAAAAAGGCAGATATATAAAAAGGGGTAAGCTGTGCTTGCTCTGGACAATACTCAGCTGAGTGACTCTATTATGGAGCTAAGAATTTACCTGTTTTGGTACATGCAGACTTGCTTCAATTGTACCGAGAAGGCTAAAAAGAAAACAAGATTAGCAATTTTAATTAAAGTATCGTAATTTTTTTTTTTTTTTTCTTTACTATAATGAGTTAGCAGATTTTTTAGTTAGGTATGGCTCAGGCTTGGCATAAAATTATTTGTCTGACGCTACGGAGCCAAAATGTTCATCTCAAGCTAGATGCGCATATATAAACGTACATGGTACAAAGCATTTTCAAGATGCAAATGTGCACAATTACCAGACAAGATAACAATCGAATCCACCAGTAAAGGGTATGCAGTTAGTTGACGATGATTCTAGTTTACGAATCTACTAGCAACAATAGAGGAATCTAACTTGTTATGTTATCAACCAACCACCAAATAGCGCACTGAACTCCTTTGAATTGAGACCAACACAACTAGGGGCAGATGAGGAATGATGCGGCAACTTCGTAATTTTCTGGCAGAAACAGCAAGAAAGGAGGGTGATTCAGGATTGACAGGTTGGTAGGTTCTTCGCATAGAAACTAAAGAGAACAAAGTTTCTTCCGTTGTTGGTTAGGAATGGTTACATTCCTCTCTGTCACAAGAAAATTCAGTGCTAAGAGACGCGGGTGTCTGAACATCACAGAACAAAGATGACACAGGGTTTTATGTGGTAGTGTGCACTGGCTGTAGGCTGTTTCATGTAAACATAAGAATGCAGAGAGTTATGCTTGTCAAAACCTTATCATGATACATCTTTGCAGAAGCAAGCTTAACTTCACATGGCATTGACTTTCCCGCGTTGGGAGTCGAAAGACATTGATCTTCTTTAGGAGGAATGTAAATCCACCGAAATCCAGTGTTATGTTGTACTACATGGGATGAGTGAGGCTTGGCTACATGTAATTCTTGTGGGCTTTTCTTAAGGTAACCTACTATAGGATTCAAGAAGAATGATCGCCCGCAACCTAATAGTTATCCTGAGCAAGAATCTAGTGGAGCTGTTTATTATATCAGCAGCAACGATAGAATTTCGTCGGCGACGGTGGGGTTGGGGGGTGTGTAGCGGGTTGTGGCGGATTGGCAGCACATATGAAGCCGCTCTAACGAGTCTTTAGATCACTATACACTAGATCGGTTTAGTGAACCACATAGAGTAGGACTCAATGGCTCACAGACAACAATAACTATTCAGCAACAACCGCAGAGTTTGGTAGACGAGGCGTTTTGGTTCGTTTACCATTCTTTGCTCAAGCTGACAGTTATAAAAAACAGAAGTATCGATTGTTTGTTTCGTAAGAGTCGAAGTCTTTGGATGGTTTGAACGCAAATCACTGAACTTGTCACACCGAAACCAGTGAAGGAGTAGTAGCATAGGGGTACTTTCTAAGTTTATAAGTGTATAAGATGGCGCAAAAGAAGAGTTCCCATATTGTAGTGATTGATTGCTGATCATTCGTGTGGTCTTTCGAGGGCTAGCCGCTGTACTGCTTTTCCGCTCTAAGGTTCCCCCACTGGCCTACGCAGAAATGTATACCGCTAAAACTGACCCTTGGGTCTTCTAGTTATCATCATCGAGTCCTGTCGGTCCTTGCATATTTTGTTGGAGTTGTTTGATCTTGACGGGGGAGCACACATGAATACCAACTGTTTGGTTATCGTGGACCTAGGTCGCGAGCTCTAAATCGTAGTTCATTTCGGTTTAGTGATGAACACACTTTATGAAAAGCGACATAATACGGTCACTTGCTTTCCTCTGAGCTCACGCGTATCTAAATTTTCATAGCGAGGTTGGAGTATGATCAGGCGACGATGTATAGTAAAGGATAGCAGTAGGCTCTCGAGCCCACAATTGTGGGATTTGTGGTAAGTTATTAACACGCTAGTTTGTGCTCAGTCATGATCGACTGCCAGTCACGAGGTATGCTGACCATCAGTATAGGGTTGGACGGTGTAAGTGTCCGTGCGGGAGCAGCACCATGGTGGTAGATAGTGGTAGATCTACAAACCTCTCATAGAGTAGCGGATCCGCATAAGTTTCGGGTAAGCTTGCCATTGGTGCTTTCGCATCCGTACAATCTAATGAGAGTTTGTTACGAGCTCACCATCCTAATCATTTGCAGGCTGAACAGTAACTAGTTTGTATGAGTTGTAATCGGCTTATGCAGTTTGCTCTCGTATATCATCAGAGAAAGTCTAGTACCGACTTTTACACTAAATAGGTGATCCTTCTTGTTTCATGCAAACATCTGATGGGAGCTCTAGAGTCCTTTGTCGTCATCACTGAGAGTTAGTGTCTTGCTAAATTGACAGAAAAAATACTTCGACACAAAGTTTGTGAAGAAAAATGGCGCGTTCATTGTATCGCCCTCTTCTTTTTTGATTGAGTACATGGACTCCCTATTTGGGAAAGCGTTTTGATGAAGAATGAGTCTGGTTTTGCCACCAAACAGAGAAGTTTTTCTTCACATTGGACGCTTTTTGACAGGCCAAAAGGATATTCAGTCTTTTGCCCTATGCATGAACTATAAATCATGCTCACTTATGGTTTGGGACTCTCCGAAAAAAAGTAATGGATGGTTCTTTCCCCCCCCCCCTGTTGCATTCGCTGGCATGTTGTCAGCTCGAAGCTCTTGTAGTGGGGTTGTGCGGGGTGTTTATCATGAATCATCGTTATCTAACCTTGCTGATGCGATTGTTGGCGTTGCTTTAGGGGGATTGGTCTTTGTAGAACTTACAGATAAAGACAGGGGATGTGAAACAATTTATGGTTTAGGATCGCAGAACACTTTAGCCATCACTGGCACCCAGGAATGTCCGTTGGGATGCCTTTCGTTGGAAGGTGTTGTTACTGGAGTTGTGTAAATATATTGATTTTGGATCTGTCCTGATATGTTGTTGCCTGGAATGGGGCTAAGGAGTTGGAGGGCATGGTCTACGTGTGGGGTGGGGCATCAGTGAGGGGCTTCGCATCATAGTTCCGGTTTAGATGGGCTCGCGGGGGAAGCAATCTATTATTGAGAAGGTAATTTTTCGATCCTAACTCAACCTGAGTCTAAGACCGACATCCCAGTGTTACTTAGATGCAAAGCATCTGGCGTTGGTGGGTGGGGCTAGTCCGTCAGGCGGCATGCTGTTTGAGGAATCTTCAGATTTGTTATAAGTGGGGGTCCTGTTTTGGTGGCGGCGGTGGATGAGAGACTTTGTGAGCATGGTGCTGGAATGGGGCTGATCCAAACACTCGGTTCTTGGGTCTTGCGGAGATGTAGATTGTAGTCTTGTCCCCGATGAAGCGTAGCAGTGATGCACAGACGCGAGGAGCTTTAGCCATTGAGCCGGGCAGAGCAAGGCTCGCTCACAAGTCGATACTAACAGGGAAATACCGCCAAAGGCTTGCTACCGATCCCTGTACCAAACGGTTAAGATGACTGTAATGGAGCAAGGTATGTGTTGGTCACGTACGACTGGCCCTTTGTTCGGTGTGGCTAGCTATATGGCTATGGGGTCTAATTCTTTACTGCTGGCTTTTTTCCATTTCGTTTTCTTTGATTCGTTGCTCCTAGTGAGCCAAGAAGCAGTTCACTGAAATCCTACTAATTTCATCAGTGAAGATCATGTGCTTGTTGGGTGTGTGGTGCGAGAATGACGTAAATTGTAGGACGCCGAGGTTCATTCTCGGAAATTGGATTACTTCAAGCTTCGGATGTAAAAACTGCTGCTGGTTGGGTATTAGAAGCGAATGTTGAACCCTACACAAGCTGAAGGAAAAGATGTTGGGTCATAGACTTAGGTCGCACAAGAAGATAATGAAGCACAGATAGGTACATGCAAAGCCAAGCTATCAAGATTATCGGCAGATTTCATGAATTAGTTCTGTGTTAGGCGATTCATTGATGAAGTTCAGTTGGCAGGTTGTTAATAGCTTAGACCATATACTACCTGGTATGCAGATTTGTGGTTTTTAGTGTGCGGTGCAGGCGTGTCAAAGTGTGGATGCTGGTCAGTTGGTCGGCTCGTTATGAATCTACTTGAAGGTTATTAGTATCCTTTAAGTGTAAGGGGTCTTGTGTGACACAGGGACACAGACTCTGTCATCCGGATGACATTACCCACAGTAAGATATATACAAAGATCTTGATGAGGATGGTGGTTAGGTGTTAGAGTGTTCGCTTCTTGGTTTATGACACGCGAGGTTGGATTATCCAAAAAGGATAGGCCTTTGCATTTCAACATTGAAAACTATAAAAGAAAAAAGTTATGTGGGTTAAGATGTTAAGGTGACTGACAAGTGTAATGGCTACTATATTATCAAAAGATTATGTTGGGTTAAAGGGTCTGTCCAAGATGTATAGTGGGCAAGCCAGACAGTGGTTATAAAATGTGAGGCAAAAGGTTGTTGGCATTAACAGGTGGTCAAAACAACGCGCAGTCCATGATTACGTACTAAAGAGGCTCCTCGATTGAAGGTCTGGGAGTATTTCTCAGCGGTCATACCCAAATGCTCCTGCTCCACATTGCATCAAATAAAGTACAACTTGCGTGTCTAGAAGCAAGGACATTGATTTGCACGCAGGATACAAAGAGAGTGTTGTATTCGCCAGGAATACTCATTCGAACTTGGACTCTGGTGAACAGTGGAAGTAAATGTTAGGATGTTTTGGTGGTTTTTGGAAACTTTATATAAGAGCTAAAAATGTTGGATTTGAAAAACTCCACAATGGATTGTTTACTTTTATCAAATACTATGGTAGTGAGGTTACAATGCCACGTCTTGCTTTTTACAGGGGCTGCCGTTAGTGTATGATTTTCGTGTGAGCAAGCTAGAAATAAAACTTGTATCAGGGCACAATTTGAAGAGCGGGCAAGCCCTAAATAATGTGAGGAGTTGGTGTGCTTTTTGGTTCTTTAGGTAGAGAGGGTGCCATAATCCCATGTCTGTATGTACATTAGTGGTCCCATAAAATTGGGACTGGTTTCGTTTTTCTCCCCTTGCTAGAGTAACTCTGAAAAAACAGTTTGATGTGACCAGGTCAGTCACTGTTATTTGATGAAATAGCTAGCCTACCTTACTGAAGCGGGACAGTTATTATTGGGTGGCACTAGCTGCCAGTTCCTCTCTAACAAAAGCCCGCTGTGGTTGCAGGTAATGACAAATAATAATTAGGAGGATCCTTCTCCACAAACTTTTTTATTATCATAGTGTCTATGCTCAGATGGGATCTGTTGCTCGTTTGTGACTGTCGTCTGGAGCTTTCAGCTTCTCCAGGAGATTACAGATGATACTATGTATCTCATGTTTCTTCCCCAAAGGGTTGCGTAGTGGTTGCTAGAAGGTGGTGTTTGGTTGTGCTGCTTGTATTGTTTTGTGGTGTGATAGCGGCCACAGGGGTGGAACCCTGTGGCTGGTTGTTAGACGTCGCAGAGGTCGGGACTTCCTCAAAACGGCAGGCATAAGCTTCTAACACTCGTGTATTCGTCGTGCTGGGAGTCATGATGGTGCCTGGGGTTTGAGGTGTCGGCAGAGGCAAGTATGGCGGGTCGGCGAAGATGGCGGGCGAGGTATTCGGGGCTATCAGGGCGGGTGTGCGGGGGGCCGGTTGACGGGGTGTCCGAAGGGGGTGGGAGCGGAACGCCAGGCGTGTGGAACTCCTCTAACGAGTTGGTATAGGCGCGGGTTTTCGCGGGACCAGCAATCGCAATCGGCGGAGAGTAAGGCGGGGGATGATGTTGAGGGTGGCCATTACGTCGAGTGAGGTCGTGCACATAGCAACTGAGTTGCTTCGGTGGCAATTCTTTTCAGTAAGGGGCTCCTCTGCAGCCGTGTATACCTAGAAGCTACGGCCACTTTAGTTAATGGCTTACTTATACCTCCTGTGTCTCGTCTGTATTGTGTCATGTGGCTCTTTTCTGGTAAGTTATAAAAGGTGATTTGGGTGAGTATCTTTCGGCTTCATGTTGATGAAAGGAGGGTCTCGCATTTAATGCGCCTTGGTGAGGTAAATAGATCTGCTAATTTTGCTTGTTAGACAGCCACTTCTTTGCTACTTCGCGAACTTCACTCCTGCTGCAATGCTCATTTATTAATAGCCGCCTGGCCTGTCCAGTACCCTTTTGGTGTGTAGTAGTTTCTTAGTAGAGTTGGCATCCATTTGTGCTAAATAAGTAGTCTAAATAACATAATTTGCCTGTTGGTTAACCAACCTTCTGTGCTAAGAAGTATACTATTGTCATGCCCACCACAATAAAAGCAATCTCGCCTGTCTTCGGGTTTCAGTGGGTTTGATAATAATCACGAAGCCTGTGGCCTTAGTAATAGGGAGCTATTTTGTTTGCCTAGTCACAAGTGTTAGTACTCTGTTTATTGGCCCGTCAACTTCAGAAAACTTTGTTGAAGCGATTGTCCTTGTTCACGAATGGTTTGCATGAATAAGTTTCCTAACGGAGCTAGTTCTTTAGTCTTTTCGTTAGTTCTGCTGTGCTCTGTTAAGTCTGTGTCTATTGCTGTATCATGTCTCGTCCTTTCTTCGTCTGTATGAAGTTTAGATAACATGTAGTTGCCTGCATGTAAAAGCAATGTGCGTGGAATCTACAGCAACCAACCAGCTTCCATCTTAAGAGCCATTGTTCTATTTAGGGCACATACTTATTTGTCTGGAATAAGGCCTGCTGGTTCCAAGACCAGTTCTTTTTGTCAGGCAATGGATGCTGTTACAACCCGCATACGAGCTTGGCCGCTACCCTTTTAGGTCGTGCTAAAGTCGATTTAGTGTACTAAATCAGCACAGGCCTCATTTTTAGAAGTCTCCTTTTCCTTAACATAGTTATAGCCGACACTAAGACTGCCTAATAACGGCAGCTTGGCTAGGACCATAATTGGACGCAGGGCTTTTCTAGTACCTCATATTTCTACTATATGTTTATAATTTATTTTTTTTATTTTCTATTAATAATATTGAATGGATGTCGTTGTCAGGCTTGTGTGCTTTGCAATGGTTGTGGTGTTGTGGTCGGTTGTGGTTTTGTTCTTGCGGCGGTTCTTGTCGAGCTGGTTGCTTGTTGCTCCTTACTTATAGGCTGTATAACAATTCCCATAGCTGTCTATACCATATATTAAGGTAAGACGGAATGTTTTGTGTTTTCGGGTTGGTGCTAGGTGTCTTTTTTTCTGTGTTTCGATTAGGCATTCTGGTTGTCTTCTAATGTTTCTACAGATGAGATCTTGTGCTTGGCATTGGTTTGCTCTAAGTTTTTTCGGTCGATTCCATTCGGCTAACCTGCTTGCAGCTTACATAACTCTCCTCAGGTTTCTTGTGGTTACGATGCACTTGTGGTCAGGGTGGGTTGCTCTTGGGTTCTGTAACCATTCTCCGTGCTTCCTGTTGGTTTCGATTACTGTGTTCTGTCTCACTTCATCTTTCTCTATAATGGTAAAATGTCGACGTATGTTTTACTGGCTATCATACTAGGCAGCTACTGTGGCTAACAAGTGAGCCAAAACGGTAATACATATCACAGCCACGTGTCGCCAGTGTTCTTAGACAAAATAGGGGCTAATCGGCGTGAGAGAGTCGTAGTGCTAATGTCAGCTTCGGAGTCCCCAGTAACAAGACCTACTTGTTGCTCTTGTTGCATATAGACCAAGAAACAGTATGCCCTAGGGGTTTTCACCATTGTTGCTCCATAGAAAGATGAGTCAATAACCTATGAAATACTATTTATGTCGCTTTTGTTTGTTAGGTGATAATGCTGCACTGTTCATACGGTAGTTGTGTTCCTAAGTTGTAATGCTTTGTTTTACCAAATGCAGCACGAGAGTTACAACCTTCTCCTTCTTGTAGTCCAGGAGGGACGCACACTTCTCATATTGTTAAGTTCTTCGTGATCTGATACCAGTAGATGTCATCAACAATATAGGTCGTTTTCGCAATTCATGGTGGTCTTTGCTTTATCCAATTTTATTTGTGTGTAAAAATAATAGTTGTTGTTTGCTTGACAATTGTTTGTTTGATATGTTGTTGATTACGTTGTTGGATGGGGAGCTTGGTTTATTTCTTGACAAGTTCTTGATAACGTTCTTTGTTTAAGTTCTTGATAAGTTCTTGTGATTAAGTTTTCTGCAAGTTCTGTTGCATTAGTTGGTTAGTAAGGTTGTGATAAGTTATTGTTAAGGTTCCTTGAACAAGTTGCTTGAGAAGTTATGATAAGTTCTGATAAGTTCTTGATTAGTTCTTGATTATAGTTCTTGTCAAGTTCTTGATAAAGTTCTGGATAAGTTGTTAATAACAGTTTTGACATGTTGATAATAAAAGTTACTTGGACAAGTTCCTTGATAAAGTTCCTTGATAGATATTGTTTTAGCCATAACAATTCCCATAATTTTAATAGTTTTTACCCATCAAAAATTTAATTGCTATTACTTTCAGTTTTAGTAAGGAGATAGGAAAAAAGCCCGAGTCAAGGTAAACTGCTTAGTTTTTATTATAAAAACTATGCAAGTTTTGGTTCGATGACGGCAGAAGCCGTCAATCGGACCAAAGGTTGCCTGGATTTTGGAATATAAAACAGGAAGGGTTGGAGCGCTGAGCGGCGTTTGTGCCTAGCTCGACACACACACAATACACACACATTCTCACACCACTTCTACACATCACAATCACACGTGTCACTCCACTTCACACTACACACTCACACACACACTCACTCACACCACATTCCACACACACACCACACACTATGACACAACAGACAGACAGACACACTACACACACGCATCTACACACCACGCACATACACCACACACAGCCATACACACACACTACACACAACACACACAGACTCACACACACTCAAGCACTGTTTTTGAAAGACGTAAAATCGAACACACACACACACCCCACACACACACACACACACACACACCCCACACACACACACACACACACACACACCACACACACACACACACACACACACATTACAACACACACACAGTCTATCACTGATATTGAAAATCATGTCATCTGAGCGCTTGATTTGTTGCTTTTCAAGATTCGCGCTATAAAAAATTCCATACATTATTATTATTATTATTATTATCATTATTATTATTATTATTATTATTATTATTATTATTATTATTATTATTATTATTATTATTATTATTATTATTATTATCATTAAGTGTCGTATTTGCACACCATCCCCCGAAGGTGTAATGTGGTTATCTTAATGGTAGTGAAAAAAAACCCGGTTGCATACGCAAAAATATCACTATTGGTTGCTTGCTTGATTGATTGGTGTTAAATCGTTGATTGATGGATGGATTCATTAATTGAATGATTGATTGGGTCTGTAAACAGTGAACGAATATGCATTGGAACAGCAATAACAACAACAAAAACAACGACAACAACATCAGTTCCGCAGTTCACGCAGCTGTAACATGGGTACCTGCCCTCTTTAGGGTCAGGGAAGGTAAAGCAGCGAGGGAGAGGAGATGGGTGCCGCCCTCAATATGCTGGCCCTAGAGAAGTGAGGTCTCTGACGCCTCGCTCCCCAACGAACGCAAAGGTTATGGGACACCTTGACCTTTTCATATGTGTTTGCAGCAGAATGATAAAAGTAAAGGAGTCCCATAACCTTTAGGTCGTAGGGGAACGAGGCCTCACTTCTCTAGGGGCAAGCATATTGAGGGCGGCGCCCATCTCCTCTCCCTCGCTGCTTTACCTTCCCTGATCCTAAAGAGGCAGGTACCCATTTACAGCTGGGCGAACTGGGGGACTATACTGAAGCCAAGGCGCGCAAACGGTCACCTATCCAACTGGTAACCACGCTCGATACTGCTTAACCTTGGCTGGGGGGAAGCGAATGCTCTGACCGCGGAGCTATCCCGTCCCCCCAAAAGCAGCGCTGCGAGCTACCCAGTGGAAATCGAACACGAAAGCAGTGCATGTTGAATGTAAGTGATATGTGCACCAGCTGTCAACTGTGTTGTGTTGTGTTGTGTTGTAGGACCGCAGAATACGCCGCTGACTTATTATTCATTATCGATCGCGATATTTCTGCATATTTATATTCTGCACCACAGCCATGCATTTTTCTAGACTAGAAAATCTCTTAAAAACACGTGAGTGATCATCTTACTTTCTGAAGTCAGAGTGTGGCTGCCTATATTGGCGACGTATACTTGTCAACCGTTATTCCCAAACCCCTCTCCCCTCAGTGTATATTCTCAAAGTGATTTTTTTCTGAGGTAGCGTGAGTGAGACAGGCTGTGTGTTCTGAGTGATCCCACAGGGTGTTAAGCTGAGGAACGCTCAACAACAACAACAACAACAACAACAACAACAACAACAACAACAACAACAACAGCAGCAGCAGCAGCAGCAGCAGCAGAAGCAGCAGCAGCAGCAGCAGCAGCAGCAGCAACAGCGGCAGCAGCAGCAGCAGCAGCACCATCACCACCACCACCACCACCACCACCACCACCACCAAGAATTGTCTGCAAAAATGTTCCGCTTTACATTCATTATTGAAAGAAACCCATTTTCTTTTTTTAGGGTAACTACTATAAGCATTATCCCCATTAGCTGGATAGCTCAGTGGTAAGCAGAGCACTCGCTTTTCGCAAGCCAAGGTTAAGCAGGGATGAGCGCGGTTGGATTGTGGATTGGCGACTATTTGTATGCCTTGGCTTCAGTACAGTTCCCCCAGTTCACCCAGCTGTTAATGGGTACCTGCCTCTTTAGGGTCAGGGAAGGTAAAGCAGCGATGGAGAGGAGATGGGCACCGACCTCAATAAGCTGGCCCCTTGAGAAGCTGAGGTCTCTGATGCTTCGCTCCCAAATGAGTGCATAGGTTATGTAGTCCGAGAGCCCGCAGGAAAAGCTTGTTTTGCGTCATAAAGTTTTTTTCTTTGATGTTTCTAATTGATTTTTCATTGCTGATTTCAAATTTACTGGAAGCCAGACGGTAAACCTTGGGCATTATTGTGTAGACTTGAAAATCCAAGATGGCCGCCGTAGAATTAGAGTGAAAGATGTTGTGAGGGGGTTTCATGCATTTAAAGACATAAAAAAATGACACATTTTGAC
>CM054161.1:10001257-10021257 GCA_028751875.1 Rapana venosa | reverse complement strand
AAAATAAAATGACATCTGAAACAGGTAATGAGAACTACCACCAATCTGGTGATGAGGCAATACCAGACTTGCCCATATCACTAAAAATCTCTAGTGTAACCAAAACACATGGTTATAAAAGTAAGATAAAGGTGTCCCACAACCTATAAGGTTGTAAAGGATCGAGGTGTCAGAGACCTTACTTCTCCAGGGGCCAGCATATTGAGGGTGGTGCCCATCTCCTCTCCCTCGCTGCTTTACCTTCCCTGACCCTAAAGAGGGCAGGTGCCCATTTACAGCTGGATGAAACTGGAGGAACTGTACTGAAGCCAAGGAACGCAAACGGTCACCCATCCAACTGGTAACCACGCTCGACGCTGCTTAACTTGGCTGGGGGAAAGTGAGTGCTCTGACCACTGAGCTATCCTGTCCCCATTATGATTATATACAACCAAAAACAACACATTGCCTCTGATAATATCAACTTACATGCAAAGAAAATAAAACATAATTATGTCCAACATGCACATATTCATATGCAACCAAAGAAAGCAGAGCATGAAAATTATACCACTAACTCAAAATGACAGTATCTTCCATTACACATTGCTCAAATGAAGTACCAAAAGTCATGCCAACACACTGGCAATTTTCCACTTACTCAAATAATCGAATCCTCCCCCTTCACATATCATTCAAATAAAACAAAATGTATGCCAACTCACTGGCAATTTTCCACTTACTCAAATAATCCAATCCTCCCCCTTCACATATCATTCAAATAAAACAGAATGTATGCCAACACACTGGCAATTTGTGAGGCTACACCACAAAATGACTTCCTTTGCACCTGACCCACTTTTTTGCTAGGAGCCATTTTAGGCAGGTGGGGGACATGTTACCAATTTGAGATTTTGATTGATTGTAAAACTATAACCATTATTATACCTTGTACTGAAAAATCAAGGTATAATTTTGTGTCCTTTTGCTGTAAAAACTCATTTGAAAACACCCAAACCCTCATTCTTAATACATATTTATTACCATGCAAAACTTGTCTAATTCTGATTTTGTCACTTTCTGCAGTCCAACATTTTAATGTGTAATAACTTTTCATAGAATTGTCCGATTTTCCATCTGTTTTTTGTATTGCATAGCCTTTTTTATTACAATTTAATAACATGTCAATAATAAAAAGATTGACCTCTGGTGCAATGCAATTCATTATGTCGTGGAGCATCACATTTATCAGTCACAGATAATGTTCATCCAAGCAAACAGGGTTATCTTTTGTGTCACTGTCTAAACCAATCAGGTATTCAGTCACAATCAGAATCACCCAGTGACACAATTAAACCAGCTGTCTCTTCACCCACCCACAAAACTAACCTAGTATCTGATCACACCCCAGAAAAAACAACAACAACCAACAATAATAATTCCACATTCCAAAAAACCCAACACAGCTGACACTCAACCTATGAAGTGTGGCTCAAGGTAAACAGCAGAATAAACACAGATAATTCAAAACTGGACATCACTTGGACAACTACAAAACAAACAACAGCGGTCAACTCCTCCCCTCTCAGGAGCTTGTACATAGCTAGCAGCATGTTCACACAGAAACAGAAGTTGGTGTCACCTGAAGACTCATACACAGTCACAAGCAGGCAACCAGTCAGACGAACTGACCATGACCACAGCTGTCACTCTCCAAAGAGTGGCCTAAGGCAAAGTGCAAAAATGACACAGATAACACAGAACTCCACTGAAATTCAACCTCCGATGAGTGGCACAAAGCAAAAAGCAGAATAACAAAGATTTATATGCAGACCTTGACATCACTGAACACTACGGAACAAGCAACAGCAGCTAACTCCTCTGTCAGGGAGCTTGTAAATGAAGCTAGCAGCATGTTAACATAGAAACAGATGTTGCTGTCACCCGAAGACTGTTACAAAGTCACAAGCAGGCAACCAGTCTGACAAAACTGACCTTGATGAACCAAAACTCCTCACTTTACACAGAAAACTCTCCTGTAACAAAGATGACCAAATCTGGCTCACCCCCAAGGACAGACAATAACATCCACAATCACGCTGACAAAGCACAAGAACCAACAGCAGTGCTAAACTTGCTGACAGACAACCCCCAAATAATAATAATATAATAATAATAATAATAATGTATGGAATTTATATAGCGCTGAATCTTGTAAAGCAACAAATCAAAGCGCTCAGATTTTTTCCCCCTGAGGACAATGGAATAAGCACTCATGTGCCTTTTTTTTACACCTAGTCCTCGTGTGTATGCGGTTTTGTAAATTTTGTCATCTGTTCCCACCATCCCACGTCTTAACCATCCTGCCACCTTCCTTCCTAATAACCTAATAATAATAAATGGAATTTATATAGCACTGCATCTTGCACAGACAAATCAAAGCGCTTGCACTCAACTCATTCTTACACAGTCATGCAACCAATAGCAAGTAATAGTTCTAACATGTCCAAATGTTCTAATAGTTCTAACAGTCAGATAATCCCAACTCCCTGGAAACAATAGGGGCTTACATGTTCTCGCCTCAGCTGTAAAAAATATGTGGGGAGGAACCCAGGTTGGCCTGAAAACAATGCAAGCTACCTGCCAGCAATCTTCACCTGATGAACTTAGGTTGACCTGTTGTAGAACCCTCCCCACAGCAACCTTCACCTGCTAACCTCACATTGACCCACCACCAGAAGCAACTTTCGTTTTGTTTTCAAAACACTTTAAGTGCGACATTAATCATGTATTAAGTCACAATCAGAATCACCCAGTGACACAATTACACCAACTGTCACTCCACCCCCACACAAAAATAACCTAGCATCTGGTCACACCCCAGATAAAAAAAAAAGAACTAACAATAATAACTCCACATTCCACAAAACCAACCCGTTGACCCACCACAAGAAGCAACTTTCGTTTTTACTTTTAACACTTTAAGTGCGTCATTAATCCAGGTGACACACACCTGCCATTGCCTTGATTAGCTCCCTTGGTGTGTCTACACATGCAGAAGATCAAATATGCACGTTTAAGATCCCGTCATTCTATCAACGTTTGGTGGGTTAGGGAAACACAACCATACCTAGCATACATCCCCAAAGGCGGAATGAGGCTATATTCATGGTGGACACTCTCTCTCTTTGTTTCTGCCTTTGTTATTTTTCCCTGTTCTTCCTGTCACCTCAGTTGTGTGGTCCATTCTCTGACTTTTTTTTCCACAGATGTTTATTTCTTTTATTTAATATTCAGTTCAGAATTCTGGACAGACACATACTCAGGCATTACTGGATACTTTCGACTTCTTTGTACGGGGTCTAGGTCCGTGTGGCTTTCTACAGCTCTGGCACCGACAGTCCAAGAAGAGAAAGAACCCGATAAACATCAAACAGCCGGTGATCCAGAAGCCGCCAAGAATGGCGTGGGACATCTGCGCATGCGTAGCGGAAGTCTTGGAGCGCCGGAAGCGAGAAGTGGCGTTGTGTTGAATTTTGAGGAGCGGAATGTTGATGGTGTTGTTGGTGTTGTTGATGCCTGAAGCAGTCTTGACGGGGCATAGGCAAGTTGTCAGGTTGTCGGGTTGAGGTTCTGTGACAACGAACAACGATAACGATTGTCTGTGTGTGAGGCGTGTGTACACGTTACACGTAAGGGTTAGACTCTGGCAGCAGTTTTCCTTCCAGTTTCATATAATTATACTTATTGCATTCGTATTGCAAGTACTAAGGCAGCCAAAGAAATTAAAAAAAGTCCTTTTTTGTGAAAGACTAGCCCTTGACTCAAAACTCAGGGCAATTTGAACAAATTTGGTAGTTGTGAACGTTTTTTGGGGGGTACCCCCTCCAGTCCTTTGTTGTCTGCTAGTTGCCTTAGCTCACCGCAATATGCATACGCGGGGGTCAACACTGTAGGAACACAAGCAATCCTCATTGGATGATCGTTTCCCACTTTCTCATCACTACCTGGTGTTAATCTATGGCCTCAACATCCCCCAAAACAAGTGCCCAGTGCATGTTTTCATACTTTAAAACAATCTGTGAAAACCAGCAAACATTTTTCTGTCTTGTTCTCTATAGAAGGGGACTGAACAGCTTAGTGGTCGGAGTACTTGCTTTCCCCCAGCCAAGTTAAGCAGCGTTGAGCGTGGTTTCCAGTTGGATGGGTGACCGTTTGCACGCCCTGGCTTCAGTACAGTTCCCCCAGTTCCCCCAGCTGTAAATGGGTACCTGCCCTCTTTAGGTTCAGGGAAGGTAAAGCAGCAAGGGAGAGGAGATGGACGCCGCCCTCAATATGCTGGCCCTAGAGAAGTGAGGTCTCTGACGCCTCGCTCCCCTACGACCTTGTAGGTTATGGGACACTTACCTTTATAGAAGATACTACGTGACCCGGACCCTAACCTTTATGTGTAACCATTGGATTTTTGAGAAGCAGTATTATGTTGATGGGGTTGTTGGTGTTGGTGGTGGCTGAAGCAGTCTTGATGGGGCGTTGGCAGGGTGTCGGAACGTTGTTGGGTTGAAGTACTGTGATAATTATCAACGACAACAGTGGCAACGAAACTAATAATAATAATGTCAGTAAGTTTACTGTCAGTGTGTGAGTGTGAGGTGTGTGTGTAGGGCTGTGTTGTGTTGTGTGTAGACCTAGTGTGTGTGTGTGTGGAGTTTGTGTGTGGCGTTTCGTGCGTGTGTGTGGTGTGGGGTGTGTGTGGGTTGGTGTGTGTGTGGGTGGGTGGAAAGGTGGGTTGTGGTGGTGGAAGGTGGGTTGGTATGTGTGTGTGTGGGTGGGTGGAAGGATGGGTTGGTGTGTATGTGTGTGGGGGGGTGGGTGGGTTGGTGTGTGTGTGTGTGTGGGGGGGGGGGGGGTGGAAGGTGTTTGGTTTGTGTGTGTGTGTGTGGGTGAAGAGTGTGTGTGTGGTGGGAGAGAGAGAGAGAGAGAGAGAGAGAGAGAGAGGAGAGAGAGAGAGAGAGGGACATGAGTTAAGTTGAGTTGAGCTGTGATGTGTGTGTGTTGTGTCGTCTTCTCTAAAAAAACAACAACAACCCAACCCCCTACATACATACTCTACCTTCTGTTGCAGATGGTGTAGTCGAGAGATCGGTGCTTGATTTTTCTGTCACACCTTCCAGAGTGGTGGCAGAGGTCCTCTCCATCCCTGCACTGTTTCCATTCGTCTGATAGGCCGGAGAGGACAGTTCAATGGACGAAGGGTCAGCGGTGATAGGTTGGTCCGAGTTGTGGTCAGCCAGCAGGGGGGAAGAGGAGGAGGAGGAGGAGGAGGAAGGGGAGGAGGAAGGGGAGGAGGAGGGGTGGAAAGGAGAGAGGAGGTGAGGAGGAGGAGGAGGAGAAGAAGAAGAAGAAGAAGAACGAGAAAAAATAGAAGAAATAGAAGAAGTAGAAGAAGATGGTGAAGACAGGAGGGCAGACGGGGTAGGGGTGGCTTCACTGCCACGTAGAGATACCCCGGGTGGGACGAAGCTCAGAAGGACAAGGGGTGAGGTGATGTTGGGGATGCTGCAGCCAGCTTCTTCAAGACCCGAGATGCTGTCGATAGTGGGGGTGGTGTACCGGTTGCTGTCCACGTTTTCTGTGTAGAACGCCCACGTTCACGCAACAAAACAAGGTCAAGGTTGAGTCAACTAGGTCAGAGTGGAGGAGGAGGCGGAAGAGGAGGAGGAGGAGGAGGAGGAGGAGGAGGAGGGGGTGGTGGTAGAAGAAGAGGAGGAGGGAGAAGAAGAGGAGGAGGGAGAAGGAGTTAGATTGGTTTTTGTTGTTGTTGGGTTTTGTTGTGGTTATGGGATTTTGTGTGTGTTTCTTTTTCATCCTTCGGATGAGACTATAAACCGAGGTTCCGTGTGCGAACGCACGCAGAACACCTTGCGCACACGTAGAAACCTGTTCCACTTTTACGAAGAGTAGGTTTTTCTGTGCCGGTGGGAACGGATGACAAAATTGATAAAACTGCATACACACGGGGACTGGATGTAAAAAAGGACCTAGCACTTATTTCATTATTCTCGAAGTAAAATAAGGAAAATTAAAAAAAGGTCGTCCATGTTGTTGTTGATTCGATTCTTCTTCCACTTCGTCGAACGCTCAGACAGCAACTATTGTTGTCTGTTATATGAGCGAAAATGCGTCACGCTGCTGTTAAGCGCCTGACAAGTCAGGCCCAGCGCACCCGACTTCGGCATGGGAGAGACTTTTGTTATCTTTAAGTCTTTCAGAATAAAAGGCAAGAAAATGGACCAAGAAGGCAGAAAATAGACGAGAAGGAGGTGACTAAAAGGAAAGGAACAAGGCAGAAACAAAGAGAGAAAGGAGAGGAGAGAGAGAGAGAGAGAGAGAGAGAGAGGAGAGAGAGAGGGGAGAGAGAGAGAGGAGAGAGAGAGAGAGAGGAGAGAGAGAGAGAGAGAGAGAAGGGAATTCCTAGCACAAAATTTCCAGAAGGTGGGGATGCTATTTATACTGACAGCACCCCCCCCCCCCCGCCCACTCCCCCGGCATCCCCACGGGGAAGATTCGCTTTAATTTACATACAAATTTACGCGCCTTAGCTTCAATACAGTCCCCCAGTTCACCCAGCTGTAAATGGGTAAACGCCTTTTTAGGGTCAGGGAAGGTAAAGCAGCGAGGGAGAGGAGATGGGCGCCGCCCTCAATATGCTGGCCGCTAGAGAAGTTAAGGTATTTGATGCCTCGCTCCCCTACGATCACATAGGTTATGGGACTCCTTCACCTTTACCTTTACCTTACTTTGCTATCTCAAACCATAGGAAATCATTAATAGGTTACGTGCAAAGGAGTACACGTGTATGGATAACAGACTGTGTCAGGTACATGTCATCAGAGGGCTTACAGCTTACAGCGCTATATAAAATCAACACAGCATGCTCTTTGTGCAAACAACACATAATTATCTGATAATTTCGCGTACATGTTTATACAGGCGCTCCACGCAACACCAATATACAAGGTTCGCGTTTGTTTGCAGGTGTGCCTGCGTGCGTGCGCACGTGCGTGCACACACACATTTAATATACACACACTCACACACACATAAACACACACACGCCGGCGCGGGCGCGCGCGCACACACACACACACCAAACTTCAAAATGATTGTTTATGAGTGCACCTGATTAGAAAAGCAACTGTATCAAAATGTAGGATGAACTTTCACAGTCTACAATCATTTCGATTGAAAAACGACATTTTTTATTTGCATAAGTATCTTGATTATTTCTTTATAAAAAAAAAACCGCTCCCCACAAAAGGATACACACACATACAAACATACACACACACACACACATACACACACACACACACACACACACACGCACACACACGCTTTGGCAGTTACCCAGGCTATAATTATGCTCGATGTTATTCCGTCGTGTTCGACGATGACCTCCAAAACAGCAGAGGAGGCAGCTGCTGTTTCGAAAATTGGGCAGAAATTGGATTATAGTGGAGGTCCTTTGCCTACAGTACATCGCCACTCTCTCGGCCAAGAGGGCATAAGGACAGTCAGCGTTGGAGATGTTTTACATTCACTCAACCCTACCTAAGAATCAGCTTGAGTCTATAAGAACACCATGGACGAGCTAGTTAGCCTGTTTATACCGTCGCCCTCGCTGCTTTACCTTCCCTGACCCTAAAGAAGGCAGGTACCCATTTACAGCTGGGTGAACTGGGGCACTGTTCTGAAATCCAGGCGCCAATCTTTGGCAAAGCATGCCCGTCCACTTGAGTTTACATCTCAAACGCTAGCTAATGAATCTTAGTTTGTGGTATATAGAGCAGAGTAGCTAGTAGCCTGGTATAGTGGTAGTACTACTGGGGAGTAGTAGAAGTGAGGTACGTGGTAGTGGTGTAGGTGGAGTGTGGTAGTGATAGTAGCAGTAGTAGTATGTAGCATGGTAGTGTGTAGTATGTAGTGGTGTGGTGGAGTGGTGGTATGTAGTTAGTAGTAGAGTAGTTGTGGTAGTAGTAGTGGTAGTGGTGGTAGTGATAGTAGCAGTAGTAGTAGTAGCAGTGGTGTAGTTAGTAGTAGTAGTAGTAGTAGGGTGGTGGTGGTAGTGGTGGTAGTAGTAGTAGTAGAAGTAGTAGTGGTAGTGGTAGTAGTAGTGGTAGTGGTGGTAGTGATTAGAGCAGTAGTAGTAGTAGCAGTGGTGGTAGTAGTAGTAGTAGTAGTAGTAGTAGTAGTAGTGGTAGTGGTGGTAGTGGTGGTAGTAGTAGTAGTAGAAGTAGTAGTGGTAGTGGTAGTAGTAGTGGTAGTGGTGGTAGTGTAGTAGCAGCAGTAGTAGTAGCTGGTAGTAGTAGTAGTAGTAGTAGTAGTAGTGGTGTAGTGTAGTGGTGGTAGTGATATGTAGCAGTGGTAGTGTGTAGTAGTAGTAGTAGTAGTATGTGGTAGTGGTGGTAGTGATAGTAGCAGTAGTAGTAGTAGTAGTTGCAGCAGCAGCAGCAGCAGCAGCAGCAGCACCACCACCACCACCACCACCACCACCACCACCACCACCACCACCAGTATCCCGTCCCTTATCCGCATGGTAACTACGCTCAAAGCTGCTTAATTCACATGAGTTTTTTGGGGGAAAGCGAGTGCTCTGACCGCTGAGCTATCCCGTCCCCTATGGAGAACACTCACCAGTAAAGCAGTTCTTGGTCATAAGCAGAGCTCCTTGGTAAACAGCCTGGGAAAGCTGTTGGGAGGACTGCAATGTCAGCTGACAGCCTTGGTCTTTCTCCAGGGTGGCAGCCACACACTCTCGCCCATTCACGCGTAATTGCAGACACAGGTCCCAGCACGTCTCTACGTCACTGACGTTGGCGGCTATGGCGTCAGGAAGTGACGTCAGGGTGGTGTTAGCCTGCGATTGGTAGGGGCAGCTTCCTGCATGAGATGAAAACGCGCGGCGTATGAATACGTGAAAAAAGAGTCCAGGTGTCTGAGCTGTAAAGTTCTTGAATTCATCTTTAAAAAAGAAACGGAAAGGTAGATACAAAAGAAATAGTTTTAATCGCAGCAGCAGCAGTAGCAGCAGTAGTAGTAGTAGTGGAAGTAGTGGTAGTAGTAGTGGTAGTAGTGGTAGTAGTAGTAGTGGTAGTAGTAGTAGTGGTAGTGGTAGTAGTAGTGGTAGTAATGGTAGTAGTGGTAGTGGTAGTGGTAGTAGTAGTAGTAGTGGTAGTAGTAGTAGTAGTAGTAGTAGCAGTAGTGGTAGTAGAAGTGGTAGTATTAGTAGAAGTAGTAGTAGTAGTGGTAGAAGTGGTAGTATTAGTAGAAGTAGTAGTAGTAGTAGTAGTAGTAGTGGTAGTAGTAGTAGTGGTAGTAGTAGTAGTAATTGTTGTAGTAGTAGTAGTGGTAGTAGTAGCAGTGGTAGTGTTAGTGGTAGAAGAAGTCGTAGTAGTAGTAGTAGTTGTAGTAGTGGAAGTAGTGGTAGTAGTAGTGGTAGTAGTGGTAGTAGTAGTAGTGGTAGTAATGGCAGTAGTGGTAGTGGTAGTGGTAGTAGTAGTAGTAGTAGTAGTAGTGGTAGTAGTAGTAGTGGTAGTAGTAGTAGCAGTAGTGGTAGTAGTGGTAGTAGAAGTGGTAGTATTAGTAGAAGTAGTAGTAGTAGTGGTAGAAGTGGTAGTAGTGGTAGTAGTAGTAGTAGTGATAGTAGTGGTAGTAGTTGTAGTGGTAGTAGTAGTAGTAATTGTTGTAGTAGTAGCAGTGGTAGTGTTAATGGTAGAAGAAGTCGTAGTAGTAGTGGTAGTGGTAATAGTAGTAGTGATAGTAGTAGTAGTAGTAGTAGTAGTAGTGGTAGTAGTAGTAGTAGTGGTAGTAGTAGTAGTTGTTGTTGTAGTAGTAGTGGTAGTGGTAGTAGTAGTAGTAGTGGTAGTGGTAGTGGTAGAAGTAGTCGTAGTAGTAGTATTAGGAGGAGGAGGAGGAGGAGGAGGAGAAGTAGCAGCAGCAGCAGCAGCAGCAGCAGCAGCAGCAGCAGCAGTAGCAGAAGTTGTAGTAGAAGTAGTAGTAGCAGCAGCAGCAGCAGCAGCAGAAGCAGCAACCGTCTTTAGAAAAAGAAGGCCGACATAGGGCAGACGTAGAGTTACATTAATTTTCAAAGAATAAGAACTTAATAAACAGGAGCATGATGATGATGATGATGATAATAATAATAATAATAATAACAATAATAATAATAATAATAATATAATGATGATGATGATGATAATACTGATGATGATAATAATGATAATAATAATAATAATAATCATAATAGTAATAATAATAATACATGGAGTTTATACAGCATGATCAGAAGCAGTGTTGTCCTGCCATTTGTGTTGTTGTTGCTGTTGTTGTTGTTGTTTTGTTGTTCGTGTTTGACGTCCCTCAGCTTAACACCCTAAAGGTCACCCAGAATATTTTGTCCGATTTATCTCACCTGGAAATTGCTGTGAGGTTGCGAGTTCTTCTTCCTCTTTATTTTTCTTCTTGTTATTGTTCTTGTCTTTGTCTTCCTTCTCCTCTCCGTCTCCTCCTCTTCTTTCTTTCTTTCTTTCTTTCTTTCTTTCTGTTCTGTCTGTCTGTCTGTCTGTCTGTCTTTTTTTTTATTCTCCTCCTCCTTCCGCTCCATCTTCTTTCTTTCTTTCTTCCGTCTTTCCTTCCTGCTGTCTTTTTTCTTTCTTTCTGTCTGTCTGTCTGTCTTTCTTCTCCTCCTCTTTCTGCTCCATCTTCTTTATTTTTTTCTTTCCTTCCTTCCTTCTTCTTTCTTTCTTTCTTTCTTTCTTCTTCTCTCTTTCCGTCTTTCTGTATGTCTGTCTGTTCCTTTCCTCCTTCCTCCCTCTCTTTCTTCTTCTCTTTCTTCCTTCCCTTCCTTCTTTTCTTCCTTCCTTTCTTCCTTCCTTCTTTCTTTCTTTCTTTCTTTCTTTCTCTCTTTCTGACTGTCTGTCTATCTGTCTGTCTGTTCCCTTCCTCCCTCCCTCCCTCTCTTTCTTTCTTTCTTTCTTTCTTTCTCCGTCCTTCCTTCTGTCTGTCTGTCAGTCTGTCTCTTCCCTTCCTTCCTCCCTCCCTCTCTTTCTTTCTTTCTTTTTTCTTTCTTTCGTTCTTTCTTCCTCTTCCTTTCTTTTTCATTTTTTCTTTTCTTTCTTTCTTTTAACGTGTTAGTTTCCTTAGAATTTACATATTGGCAGGGAAGGGATATTGACGTTATGTTATGTACTCTTTTATTAAAAAAACCCCCCAACAACAAACTTTTCTTGCATGTTTTGAAATGCATGGATGATGCTATAGCATTGTTCACTCTGGCACCAATTGACGTTAGACTTATCGCCACGGTACTTTTGAGTGTGGCGAATACTTAGCTAATACATTTTTCATCTACACTTCAGAGACAGTTTAAAGAAAGGACAAAAAACAACAACAACAATGGTAGCCAACGTGACATGGGCAGGTTTAAGAGTACAAGATGGTGCCCATCAATTCATAGTTCAAGTCTGCAGCTTCTGTGATGTCCTATTTCGTATTATCTTTTGATTTTTTGTGAGAGCGTTCTTAACAGGTTTGTTGTTGTTGTTGTTGTTGTTGTTGTTGTTGTTGTTGTTGTTCTTCTTCTTCTTCTTCTTCTTTTCTTCTTCTTCTTCTTCATCATCGTCGTCATCATCATCATCATCATCATCATCATCATCATCATCATCATCATCATCATCATCATTCATCATCATCATCATCATCGCCATCGCCATCACCACCACCACCACCACCACCACCACCATCATCATCATCATCATCATCATCATCATCATCATCATCATCATCATCATCATCATCATCATCATCATCATCATCATCAACTTCTTCTTCTTCTTCTTCTTCGCAATTCTTCTTCTTCTTCGCAATTCTTCGCAATTCTTCGCAATTCTTCTTCTTCTTCTTCGCAATTCTTCTTCTTCTTCTTCTTCTTCTTCTTCTTCTTCTTCTTCTTCTTCTTCTTCTTCTTCTTCACTTCTTCTTCTTTCTTCTTCTTCTTCTTCTTCTTCTTCTTCTTCATTCTTCTTCTTCTTCTTCTTCACAATTCTTCTTCTTCTTCCTTCTTCTTCTTCTTTTTCTTCTTCTTCTTCACAATTCTTCTTCTTCTTCTTTCTTCTTCTTCTTCTTCTTCTTCTTCTTCTTCTTCTTTCTTCTTCTTCTTCTTCTTCTTCACAATTCTTCTTCTTCACTTCTTCTTCTTCTTCTTCTTCTTCTTCTTCTTCTTCTTCTTCTTCACAATTCTTCTTCTTCACAATTCTTCTTCTTCTTCTTCTTCTTCCTTCTTCTTCTTCTTCTTCTTCTTCTTCTTCTTCTTCTTCTTCTTCTTCTTCTTCTTCTTCTTCTTCTTCTTCTTCTTCTTCTTCTTCTTCTTCTTACTTTCTTCTTCTTCTTCTTCACATTCTTCTTCTTCTTCTTCTTCTTCTTCTTCTTCTTCTTCTTCTTCTTCTTCTTCTTCTTTTTCAGAATTCTTCTTCTTCTTCTTCTTCTTTTTCAGAATTTTCTTCTTCTTCTTCTTCTTCTTCTTCTTCTTCTTCTTCTTCTTCTTCTTCTTCTTCTTCTTCTTTTCTTCTTCTTCGACAGCTACTACTGTTGTCTGTCGTATTTGCGAAAAACGCGTTGCACTGCCATTAAACGCTCAATGAGTCAGGCCTAGTGCATCCAACTTCGGCATGGGAGAGAATTGTTATTGTTTAAAAAAGTCTTTCTGGAATAAAAAAAGGCAGGAGAATGAACCAAGAAGGCAGAAAATAGAGAAGAAGGAGGCGACAGGAAAAAAAGAAAAGGAACAAGTCAGAAACAAAGATAGGGATAGAAAAGAGGGAATTTCTAGCACAGAATTTCCAGAAGGTGGGGATGCTATTTATACTGACAGGTCCCTGGCATCCTCACAGGAGAAGGGTGGGGGGGGAGGGAGGGATGGGAAGTAAGATGTGTAAGGGAAAACGAAAGGAAGGAAGGGGAAGTGGAAGTGGGAAGAAGGAATTAATGAAAAAATTTTGGAAGAAGGAATGGAAGTAAGGAAGTCTGGTAGTGGAAAAGGAAGGATTGAACAATGAAGAAGGCAAGAAGAAGGAGAGTGGAAGGGGAGAGAAGGAATGGAAGAGGAAGGATTAAAGAAGAATTGAATAAAAAAGGAAGGAAGGAAGGAAGCAAGAAGGCAGAAAGGGAAGGAAGAAATTGGAAGAAGGGAAGAAGAAGAAGAAGGAAATGAAGAGAAAAGAAGGAAGAAAAGAGATTCTACAGATCCGAAGTGGGAATGTAAGTAATGAAGGACGGATCACAGGAAAGGGGTGAGGAGGAAGGAGGGAAGGAAGGAAGAGGAAGGAAAAGGTAGGGAAGAAGGCAAGGAAAGTGGATGAGGAAAAGAGGAAGGAAGAAAGAAAGTGGAAAGGAGGAAAGAAGGAAGGAAGAAAGAAAGTGGAAGTAAGAAAAGAAGGAAGGAAGGAAAGAAAGAAAGAAAGAAGGAAGGAAGGAAAGAAAGAAAGAAAAAGCAAGAAAGAAAAGAAAAGAAAAAGAAGGACGTAAATGACCAAAAGGAACGTTCAACTCAAAAACGAAACAACCAACCCCCCCCCCCCCTCCCAACCCCCCCCCCCAAAAAAAAAAAACCCAACCAAACACAAAACAGGCGTGGTGTCTTTTTTTTTTTTTGGGGGGGGGGGGGGGTCAACTCACCGTGGACTGTCTCGCACACCACCACATGTCTTTGAGAGCACGGAGTGGTTCTCCACAGTCGGTTGGAGAGGGAAAGGCGCACGCATTGGGAAGTGTCCAAACGATTTGGTTCGCCGGATGCAGTGTGCCAGTAGTGTACGCTCTCCCACTGCGCGGCACAGCCCTCATCCCAGACGTCCGGAATCCTGTCCTTCTGTGGGCTGTGGAGTCCCAGCCATATGTCGTTTCCCCTGTGTGAAGGTAAAGGTAAAGGTAAAGGAGTCCCATAACCTATAAGGTCGTAGGGGAGCGAGGCGTCAGAGACCTCAATTCTCTAGGGCCAGCATATTGAGGGCGGCGCCCATCTCCTCTCCCTCGCTGCTTTACCTTCCCTGACCCTAAAGAGGCCAGGTACCCATTTACAGCTGGGTGAACTGGGGGAACTGTACTGAAGCCAAGGCGCGAAAACGGTCACCCATCCAAGTGGTAACCACGCTCGACGCTGCTTAACTTGGCTGGGGGAAAGCGAGTGCTCCGACCACTGAGCTATCCCGTCCCCTGTGTGAAGGTGGTGGAAAAAACCGATTTGTTGTTGTTGTTGTTTGTTGGTGTTGGTGGTCGGGTTTTTGTTGTTGTTGTTGTCGTTGTTTTTTTCTTTTTAAGGCTAGAGAGCTCAACGACAGCAAGAGTAAGGACAACAATAATATTCCGTTCTTCCTGTCCTCCGTCTTTCCTTCCTTTCTTCCCTCTTTCCTGTCTTCCCTCTTACCTTCCTTCCTTCTTACATTCCTTCCTTCCTTCATATGTGCATCTATTCTCTGCAGCCATTCATTCATCCATCCTGTCTTTCTGTCATTTCCTGTATTCATTCAGTCACCCACCCCATTTCTTCCTTCCTTCTTTCTTTCACCCACTCGTTCCGTTCTGCAATAATGTTTTCCTTCCTTCCACCACTTTCCTTCTTCCTTTCTTTCACTTCTTTCCTTCCCTCCACTTTCCTTCCCTCCTTGATTCATTCATTCATACATACGTGTCTCCGTTCTCTTTCCACTTTCTAGCCGCCTGCTGAAAAGCCTCCATGGTGGAAGGGTTTGGGAGAGTAGGGAGGTGGCCATGTCTCTGTTGGCAGAAGGTGAAGGCTTCAGCCCTTGTCACTCTCACCTGCGTGTACAGGGTCCACGTCACAGCTCTGCTGTTCAGCACTTCTGCAACAAACTCACAGAATGGTCAGTTTGTCTACTGGTGACTTTTCGGGCTTGTTGTTGAAGGAAGAGAGTGTATGTTGTTGATCTACCATCACTTTGTTCAAATTTTCTCCGGCTGCGACCACTTCTTTGTACGATTTCTTTACTGTGTACAGCTTTTTTCTGGCTATGACAGCACAGTGAGGAAGTGACCTCTGAAATAGAGCCTGCATAAATTTTTACAGTTTATCTTGTTAGCACAGTGGGTGCGACGGAGGGGGTTTAAACCACAACCCAACGAAACAGAGCAACAGAGCCCTGCACAATTCGCAGGTGTGTCCGGATTTAGAAACACAACGCTGAAACAGGGCTCGGATAGTATGGGAGGTAATCTAATTACCTCCCTGTCACATGAGTCTTCTTCTTCTTCTTCTTCTTCTCCTCCTCCTCCTCCTCCTTCTCCTCCTCCTCATGATGATGATGATGATGATGATGATGATGATGATGATGTTGATTATTGTTATTGCTGGTGTTCTTTTCGTCGTTGTCGTTTTCGACGTTGTTCTTGCTGTCGCGCTTGTTGCGTTACTGTTGTCGTTGCTGTTGTTGTTGTGGCGCTTTCCTCTGCTTAACACTCGGGAGTTGGGTGTGGAGGTCTCTCAGAATATGCATTCTTTCTCACTCATCTCGCCTAAGAATCACTGTGAGACCTCTGATGACCGATAATCTCAACTAAAAGTTAACTCTTCAAACAGAACACTAAAAACCATACAAGCCAAAAATGACTCGCTAAACAGAAGGCTAAAACCATAAAAGCAAAACAAATGACTCACCAAGGTAAAGTTAAAAAAAAGGTAAAGGTGTCCCATAGCCTGTGCGGTCATTGGTGAGCGAGGCATCAGAGACCTCAGCTTCTCTAGGGGCTAGCATATTGAAGGCGGCGCCCATCTCCTCCTCCCTCGCTGCTTTACCTTCCCTGACCCTATAGAGGGCAGGTACCCATTTACAGCTGGGTGAACTGGAGGAACTGTACTGAAGCCAAGGCGCGCAAACGGTCACCCATCCAAGTGGTAACCACGGTCGATGCTGCTTAACCTTGGCTGGTGAAAAAGCGAGTGCTCTGACCACTGAGCTATCCAGTCCCTTGACAGGACGCTTATTAAACCATACAAGCAAAAAAAAAAACCAGTTCACTAAACAGAATTCTAAAACTATTCAAGCAGAAAGGGACTCATTAAATATAACGCTAAAACCATAAAAGAAAAAGTTGACTCACTAAACAGAAAGCTAGATTATACAAGCAAGAAGTTGCTCACTAAAACCATTTAAGCGAAAATTGTCTCACTAAACAGAATGCTAAAACTATTCAAGCTGAATGTAACTTACTAAATAGAACGCTAAAGCCGTACAAGCAAAAATGGACTCACTAAACAGAGCACTAAAATCATACAAGAAAAGGTTACTCACTAAATGACACACTAAAAACCATACAAGCACAAATTGACTCACTGAATATAACGCTAAAACCATACAAGCAAAAATTGACTCACTGAATATAACGCTAAAACCATACAAGCAAAAATTGACTCACTGAATATAACGCTAAAACCATACAAGCAAAAATGACTCACTGAATATAACGCTAAAACCATACAAGCACAAATTGACTCACTGAATATAACGCTAAAACCATACAAGCAAAAATTGACTCACTGAATATAACGCTAAAACCATACAAGCAAAAATGACTCACTGAATATAACGCTAAAACCATACAAGCACAAATTGACTCACTGAATATAACGCTAAAACCATACAAGCAAAAATGACTCACTGAATATAACGCTAAAACCATACAAGCACAAATTGACTCACTGAATATAACGCTAAAACCATACAAGCACAAATTGACTCACTGAATATAACGCTAAAACCATACAAGCAAAAATGACTCACTGAATATAACGCTAAAACCATACAAGCACAAATTGACTCACTGAATATAACGCTAAAACCATACAAGCAAAAATGACTCACTAAATAGAAAGCTAAAACCGTACAAGCGAACATGATTCCCTAAACAGAATGCTGAAACCATACAAGCAAAACATTGACTCACTAAATATAACACGGAAAACCATTCAAGCAAAAAACAGACTCATTAAATACAACACTAAAATCATACAAGCAAAAATTGACTCTGGGTGACCTTCACGGTGTTAAACTGGGGAACGTCCTCCACGTAACAGGTAAAGGTGTCCCATAACCTATAAGGTCGTAGGAGAGCGAGGCGTCAGAGACCTCACTTCTCTAGGGCCAGCATATTGAGGGCGGCGCCTGTCCCCTCCTCCCTCGCTGCTTTACCTTCCCTGACCCTAAAGAGGGCAGGTACCCATGTACAGCTGGGTGAACTGGGGGAACTGTACTGAAGCCAAGTCGCGCAAACGGTCACCCATCCAACTGGTAACCACGCTCGATGCTGCTTAATCTTGGCTGGGGGAAAGCGAGAGCTCTGACCACTGAGCGTCCTACAGAGCTGTGAAGAAACCACCAAAGGAAATTACGAGCACTATAGTAAAGCCCTTCTCACAAGCGAAGACAACCCATCATCCAAAACACGCGACAGGAGCAGACAACTCACCATTAGTAGAGGAACCGGAAATGGCAGGCGTTGTGATAGCCAGTAGAGAGAGCAGGGAGACAACCCAGGCTACAGCGTCCATGTTGTCCGTTACACAGGTTCAGGGTAGGCTGTCTGTGTGACAGTAGACACGGTTTGTGTTTTGGTGAAGTGCTGTATGTGTGTGTTTTCTATAACCACTATGGTAGACGTAAAGTAGGTGGTGTAAAAGCAAGCAAGCATGCAGGCAAGACATTTTATTTTATTTCAATTCATTCTTTTATATCGAGGATAATGGAATCAGCATTTATGTGCTTTTTTTAACATCCAGTCCCCTTGTGTATGCGGACTAACCAACAAGCCAACCAGCCAACCAACCATACAGACCAAGTAAACAACCAAGCATACACACACAATATATATAAAAGGTAAAGGCGTTCCCATAAGCTATGCCGTCGTAGGGGAGTAAGGGATCAGAGACCTCAGCTTCTCTAGGGGCCAGCATATTAAGGGCGGCGCCCATCTCCTCTCCCTCGCTGCTTTACCTTCCCTGACCTGAGGGCAGGTACCCATTTACAGCTGGGTGAACTGGGGGACTGTACTGAAGACGTAAAGTAGTTGCTTGCAACCTAGCAACCACCCACCCACCAAAACCAACCACCCCAAAAAAGTCACTCTGATAGGGAAACAAATACAGATGCAGACAAGAAAAAGAAAAAAAATGGTGGCGCTGCTCTTGTGGCGACGCGCTCTCCCAGGGGAGAGCAGCCCGAATTTCCCACAGAGAAACCTGCCGTGAAAAAGTGGTATAATTATATAGATAAAAAAATATTAATTATTTATTAGAAAATCGTGCACATACAAGTAGCTTTCTTGGTAAACTTCATATACTTAGCTATATTTCTGACATCATCTGTAAGTTGCGATTCAATATTTTGGAAGACTAAATTTAATATTCTCAAAATGTGGCTTGTTCCTGTTTTGAGCCACTATCTTGTGAACATATTCTGTTTTCAAAGTCCAGTTTTAAATTCAGTTCACAAAAGAATCTGACATTGACATTGAAAGGGAACCAGTGGACATAGTTTCGCGAAAACCGTTGATTATATTGATGTTGCTAGAATGATTTCAGAAGTCTTCTGTAAATACTTTATGGTAGAGATTTTGTCGGTTTGGTTGGTTCTATTATGAGTCTAACATTACCAAGGGTGGATAGACCTTGAATTGAACTACAACAAGAGCGAGAAGAAGAAGAAGAAGAAGATAAAGAACACTAATTCTGAAGAAGAAGAATTCTGAAGAAGAAGAATTCTGAAGAATTCTGAAGAAGAAGAATTCTGAAGAAGAATTCTGAGGAAGAAGAATTCTGAAGAAGAATGTAAAGAAGAAGAAGAAGAAGAAGGGAAAAAGAAGAAGAAGAAGAAGAAGAAGAAGAAGAAGAAGAGAAGAAGAAGAAGAGAATGCAAGAAGAAGAAGAAGAAGAAGAAGAAGAAGAAGAATGCAAAAAAGAAGAAGAAGAAGAAGAAGAAGAAGAAGAAGAAAGAAGAAGAAGAAGAAAGAAGAAGATTTGAAGAAGAAGAAGAGGAAGAAGAAAGAAAAAGAATGAAGAAGAAGAAAGAAAAGATGAAAGAGAAAAGAAGAAGAAGAAGAAGAAGATTCTGAAGAAGAAGAAGAAAGAAGAAGAAGAAGAAAGAAGAAGAAGAAAGAAGAAGAATGATGAAGAAGAAGAAGAGAATATGAAGAAAGAAAGAAGAAGAATGAAGAAGAAGAAAAATTTGAAGAGAAGAAGAATTTGAAGAAGAAGAAGAAGAAGAAGAAGAATCTGAAGAAAGAATTCTGAAGAGAAGAAGAAAAGAAGAAGAAGAGAAGAAGAAGAAGAAGAAGAAGAAGAAGAAGAAAATCTGAAGAACGAAGAAGAAGAAAAAGAAGAAGGAGAAGAAGAAGAAGAAGAAGAGAAGAAGAAGAAGCAAGAAGAAGAAGAAAGAAGAAGAAGAAGAAAGAAGAAGAAAAGAAGAAGAAGAAGAAGAAGAAGAAGAAGAAGAAGAAGAAGAAAGAAAAAGAAGAAGAAGAAAAGAAGAAGAGAAGAAGAAGAAAAGAAGAATTCTGAAGAATTCTGAAGAACAGAAGAAAGAATTTGAAGAAAGAAGAAGAAGAAGAAGAAGAATTCTGAAGAAAAAGAGAAGAATTTGAAGAAGAAGAAGAAGAAGAAGAAGAAGAAGAAGAAGAAGAGAAGAAGAGAAGAAGAAGACAAGAAGAAGAAGAAGAAGAAAGAAGAAGAAAAAAGAAGAAGAATTCTGAAGAATTCTGAAGAAGAAGATGAAGAAGAGAAAAAAAAGAGAAATTCTGAGAAGAAGAAGAAATTCTGAAAGAAGAAGAAGAGAAAGAAGAAGAGGAAGGAAGAAGAAGACAGAAGAAAAAATTCTGAGAATTATGAAAAAAAAGAGAGGAAATTCTGAAAAAAGAAGATTCTGAAGAATTGTGAAAATTCTGAAGAAGAAGAAGAA